>CM049384.1:16004008-17204008 GCA_026937815.1 Etheostoma perlongum | reverse complement strand
ATGAGCAGTGTGAGAGTCATCCTTCTTCCTGTAGCCGTTTGAAAAGACGTATTAATTCCTTCTAGAAAATTCATGAATTTCTGTGTGTGACTATAAAGAATATATTCTGTGGTGTGTGCGCCACAGTATCTCAGCAAGTGTGTATGGGCCATATTTCTTTGCCTGTGTGTGTGTGAACGAGAAAGAAAGAGTTTGCACTAAGCCTGCTAGGTGATGCATGGGGATTACTATACTCACAGCCACTCTCAAGGCTTATCCCTCTGCTTGCTGGAGGTTCACGTTTATTTAAATAGCCTTCTAATGACTTGCAGAGGTTTGCGGAGGGCGAGGATATGTGCCAAAACAGTGACTATAAAATAATCAGCTTCCTGGAGCCAGGTTCTCCCCACTGTTTTTGGGAATGCAGCCACAGGCTATGAGACTTGTTGGTCAGCATCTGAGCTTTGTCTAAATGGGTTCTGATCTCCCCAGAAGGCCCCGCTTCACATGAAATGTCTGACAAAAATGGCTGACAAGCACAAGCAAGAGAAAAAAAATGGTGAGAACACAGTGTCGCTTTTAAGGCGCACACAGTACCAACATACGTGTGATGCCATGAATGTCTCTGCCATCTTTGCTGGTATTCTCTTAAGCCAATAAAACGGAAACCGCTTTAAGGAATTATCTAGAAAAAAAAGGTAGTTTCAACAACCTTTAAGAAAAGAATGAGTTTGCCTGGAAAAAGTGTGTCAGGCAGCAAAGATCTCACAAACTGATGAATTTGTGCTTCACCTGCTCTCTGAGCCAAATACATCACACTCAGATTATGATAGCAAAGCTGTACCATATAAGGCATAGGGAAAGTATATCAGTCTTTGTCAACAGAGGAAATATCTATCACAGCATTCAGGTGTAGATCACGCACACACAGGCACTGACAGTCAAAATAATTCTTCCCAGACAGGTATACAGAAGCAGAAAAGCAACAGAAACATGCCCCCACACACTGCTGAGCATCAGGCACATGTTGTAAGTTTTAATGAGCCTTGTGGGTCTCGGTCTCTGCAGGGCGGCAGAAAGTCATCAGCAGAGTTCAGCTCCTCACTGTCTGCTCCAGAGACCAGCGTTAGTCACGCAGCATCACACCTAACTTACTTCCTCACACATCCTGAAGATCCCTGACTCCCGCGCGCTCATTCTCACACCTCCTCGCTCTCAAGGCACTCTGCTTTCCTCCTCGCTCCCTGACTAATAACGCTCGTTCATATCTCTTGTTTTTTTTTTTTTACATGCCATTCGGTTTCTCACCGTCTGTTCTCTGTTGCAACTCCTTGACTTTATTCTCCCTCCCTTTTACTTTGCTTTTTTTTCTCCACTCTACCTCTTTTCTGTTCATGCTATCAGCTTTCTTCCGTATCCTTTGCTCATTATCTGAGCACAGCTTCGACACAGAAGAGGGTTAAATGTCACACCTGGCTGTTACATTTTATACTCGTCATTCATGCTGACATGTCAAGGTAACCAATCAGTGTTAAAATGGGAATAATGAAGATCATGGCACACCTATTGTAAAGGTGGCTGTCGAGGCACAGTCAATTCGTAATTAGAGAGTAATACGACAGTTCTGTAGAATAAGACATTGGTTTGGAGCAAACGAATGGTCTATTTCTAAAGCGCAGACTAAATGCCTGAAACATTAAACATATTTTTCCTCATCCTCCCTGGATTCACCACAGGGTCGCTCTGACCCAATGTGAGCAAGTTGGGCTTAGTCACACAGAAATATGTTTCAACTAAAGCACTCCTGCAGTTAGAGCAAAGCTTGTAAAACAAAAGCTGGCACTATATTATCAGCAACACAGTTTCTGGTGGGTTTCTTCATTCACCAGTCAAAGGTCAAGTCACAAACCACAATGCAATCCTCTTCATTCTCAACATTAAAGCTTCCCTTACTGAGAATACAACTTAGTTCAATAAACAGCCACCTTAGTCTCACAAATCTCAGAGGGGCGCCGGCAAAGATATTTGTTTTTCATTACTATGTGGGAGTCACGCTGGCAGGAAATAATATCATTAATGGAAGCCAAATTCAATTAAAGCATGGATTTGACCGTGGGTTTCCTCAATGTCATGGGCTGACATATAGATTCCTCTATCTGCCTCCTACACTCACACACACACACACACATGGACAAATACAAATAAATCCCTTTGCTGGGAATGAGGTCTCTCAATCTCCACAAACAATCAGATAATCCTTAAGGAATCATTCTTTTCTTTGGTCTCTCTATCACAACTGGAGAGAGAAGGAGACAGACACAGATAGAGGAAAGCATACGCCCACTCACAACCACACACACACAAACACACATTCAAAGTAGCTATGTATATCCTAAAATAAAGTATACCCATCTCAAGCTGCTCAAGTGAGCCAATGAGTTTACCATATAAATGACCTGCCTGTCGGTTAAAAGATAACACTGACTCTGTTGACTAAGTGCTATAAAGTGTTTTGTGTGAGTGGGAATGAGCCGCCATTGCTGCTTGTATGAACAGTGTGTGTGTGTGTGTGTGTGTGTCTGTGTGTGTGCGGTCTTTCTGTATCTATGTGTGTGTGTGTCACTGGTGCCCGTGCGATTTTACAATTTATCTGCTCCTGCCATTAGCAAAGTGAAAGATAAGCAATCCTCATGTCTATTGTCTGTTTTGGTCACCACCACCATTTCGAGTTGCCAGATCTCTCTCAGCCAACACTACAGCCTAACCAATTTGCCAAACATAATAGGGCTGGCTGAAAATGAAGCCGACTGGCAAACAGACCACTGCCACTTGGCTGTGGCGTTCTGCCTGCTGTCTGTTACAGTGTTGCATTGGAAAGTCCTCTAAAAAAAGAACTTCAGTGATCTACTTGCACCTGCTCTAGCTTGTCAGGTGATGAAGTGCATAGGGCAGGCTTGCAGAAACATTAAGCCATAAGGGAAAAAAATAGGAAAAACAGGATTTTTTAAATATATATCAGCTTTAACACTATCTGTTTCTCCTCCTCGCCTCTTTTTTCCCTCGCTCCGTCCCTCCTATCTCTTCACAGTCCACACCAACACAATGGCAGAATTAGTATTTTTAGAAACCAAATGCCTCTAGAGGATTCTCATCAAACATTCTCAAGACGCCGCAGGCATGCACACACACACACACACACACACACACACACACACACATACACACACAGATAGACATTATCTGACACACTATTTTCTATACTCACAAAAACACACACACGGTTCAAACACACATAAGCTTTAGTGTATTGTTATTGTGCGAGGCCGAGGCAGAGAGAAGTTGGAGGGCATGGCTACAGCGTGCGCAATATAGCTGAATCTGAGAATTACAGAACTCTTTGAACTCCGTGCAACAGGAGCCGCACAAAGACACAACTTCAGCTTATAAGCTACTTTCCCCCTTAAGATACTTACAGTAGGAGAAAAAAAAACACACACACAAACAGTTCCACAAAGTTGCTGACCTAAACATTTCATTTTAACTAGTTAAAGTTGGAACAGCAACTGTGGCTGTTTTTATGAGTGGAACACTCATAAGAGTTTAGGATGACGACGCAGGCACAGGGTTCAACAGAAGACTGAAGACAACTATACTTAAAAAAGGTACAAGGTGCTTAGTGAAAAATAATTCCTTTGACTTATGACCAAATGTGGAGACACATTCCTTGGAGCCCTCGCTGGAGTGGAACTAGAACAAATTTGAATCAGATCTGATTGTCTGCTGCATGCGATGGCCAAGATTTGTTCTTTTCATTTGAGCTGTTGCTGAAATCGCCTCCTCTATTATTCATTAATTCACTGTTCCCGGTACATGATAAACACTCAGTAAGGTACTCTACTGTGAGTGATTTCAGAAACTTCTGAATCATCATCACTTTGTCATCTTAGGAGCAAAGAAGTACTGCCTTGCGGGGTGATTTTATTTAGCATAAAATAGCATATATGCAATGGATGCTACCTTATTTATTTCATTGTTGACATTTGTGAGGGCGGCTTTGGTTTAACTTTAACAAGAATCTTAACATCAATCATTTTATCATCAATCATTATAGAGATGAAGGGACACACTAAATGCTGGAATTGCTAGTTCCTCGTTATTATTTTGTATCCATCATCTTTGATAGAGAAGTGGGTTATAAAGAAACAAGTAACACATGGCTATTTCAAGCATGCAAGTGTGGGAAAAGTCAAGTACATGCCTCACTGGGGTTCACGGGCCCAGCCCAAAAAGGACAGATGAAATCTTTGCACATACAGTATATGTGGATTAGTACATACTTAAGTCCTCGCATGAGAACTTATCCATACCTTCTTTTCCCAACAGGAAATCCAGGAAGTGGTAGGTGTATGCCACGCCCACTTTAGTCTCAACCTGAGGCCGTCGAAGGGTGGAGTAGATATTGCCCGGGCTTCGCCTCTCTTCTGCCTTCCTCAGCTTTGGAAGCCTACAACCCATATCTCTGTGATAGAGGAGGAGAGGAGACGAGAGGGCATTAGAAAGTGTTAAAAAAAATGAAAAGAAGAAAATAGAGGAGGGTGCTAACAAAGACTTGAGTGGGAGACATGGAATTGATAGAGTTTCTAAATATACAGAACACATTAGCACTTCCAATAGAGAGAGAGATTGCGTGTGCGTGTGTGCGTATGTATGTGTTTGTGTAATAGTCTCAGACAAGTCTGAATGCTATTGCTCACGTGCGAGCTCAAGCTGCGAGGAATAATGTGTGTATCTAACTCTCTCTCTCTCTCTCTCACACACACATACAGCAATAAAACTGAAATATGAACGTGTTGGCCATTACCTGCTTGGTGGGCTGTGATATGGGCATCTCCTAATCAAATAGGGCTGATTGGGAGCGACATGTTTGATCAGAACGAATTAAAGCAGAAATGAGACTGATTTCCTGCCCTGTCAAGCAAAGTGACATGAGACAGGAGAGGAGAGGAGAGGAGAGGAGAGGAGAGGAGAGGAGAGGAGAGGAGAGGAGAGGAGAATGTTTTACTGCTTAGCAATGTATGTTGATCCCATGCCTTGTAAAAAAGGAAAGACAGAAATCTATGTTATTCAGATTGTGTAAGGACCAGGAGATACTGGTCTAAGGATACTAAGGATAGGTGATTGGAAACATTTTGAAAGGGGCTTGAAAATTCCTTTTAAATTCCTAGTCCCCTGAATTTCAACAGGCAATTTAGACCCAACAATTTGAGTTGCATAAAAAGAGTAACAAGAAGAAGTAAGGTGGCTTTTGGGAAAAGTGATTTAGGAATTGGAAGTAGGAGGAATGACAAATGTGTGGAGGGTGTGAAAACAGAGGACAAGAGAGAGGGGTAACAGGACAAGAGGGGGTCAAATATCGTCAAGCTAATCAAATGTGACAGCGTTGGTACCCTCAAACCATCACCACAGTTACGCTTAATATCCCCGACTGCCACGGCTTGTAAGAGCCACACGGTGAGGTGCACATCTGCATGTCTGTGTATGCTAGCGTGTGTGTCTTTGTGCATATGTCTTTCCCAAAGGCAGGTCTATATCTGCATGCCTGTATCTGTTCAGGGAGCATGGAGAATGACACAGTAACTCCCATTGGGCCCAGTACAGACATTAACTCGGCTAACGATCCTAACAGACGACATTAAGCCTGGTGTGTGTGTGCGCGTGTGTGTGTGCGTGCGTGCGTGCGTGCATGCACCTTTGGTGACTTACAGCTTTGATTGTTTGACACGTTCATTTCGAAAAGGTTACAAAGTTGCAAAAGGCAGCATCTATGAATAGGTTTTCATTCCTCATCTGTCTTGAGACGGTACACTGTGTCATTTTAAATTTCACAAAGTTTCTGGCAATTAAGAATCATTATTCTTTCAATACAGCATGCTTTCATAATGAACACCAACGAGAAGAGACGGAGGGGGTGAAGCTTCTGGAGGAGGAGAAAGAGACAGGCAACAGCATATCTTTGATCCTCGTCGCTCTCTCTCTCTCTCTCTCTCTCCTCGTGACCTGTCTGCTCCCCACTTAAACTCTCACACCATTAGCTATTCAATGTGTCATCGCTCAACTCTCTGCTCTTGTTTGACCCATGGCTTAATCACCTCTTTCTCTTCAGCCTCTGCTCTTCTTCTGTCCGCCATCCTTGATTAGCACAACTCCCTTCATTCTACAGGTACAATGGCCTTGATTAGCCTGACAGTACCGTCATTTTTGCCATTCTCTTCCTTCCCTATTTCATTATCACTTGATCCTGACTTTTACTTTCACTCCATCTGTCCACTCTTGTCTCAACTTCTCTCTTCTTGCTCCTTCAATCCCTTCCCCAAAATCTTTCCTTCAATTCGCTACCGTCGCACCATGCCTTTCTACCTTCCTCGATCCTTCCTGTTATTACATTATAGTGGTACATTATGTCCTCCCAGGCCTCCAACCCTCTCCATTGTCCTCTCTGTCTGTCCAGTCCTTCTGTCTGATGGCTCAATTAGATTTTGCAGACAAAGTGCTCTCCTGCTGAGCTTCTTAAGTCCCATAAAACTAGTACAATGTCTCCAGACAGACAGCCAGCCAGTCAAGTAGGCCCTGGGTTATGACTAAGTTGGAGCTTGTAGATCCACTCCCAAACGTTTTCCCTCAGGGCCGTGCTTTAATACGCTCTTTCTGCAACAGGGACACAGGGCAGGTTAATGTGGGGATGTTTAGCAGTCTTATTCTCTGACTCTCTGACCTTAGATCCACTTTTTTCATCCTTTGCCTTAGCTCAAGTGTTTTAATACAAATCTACTCACCCCAATGCAAATGATCTACATTTTCAAAAATGTCATTATGCAGTGTAAAAAATATCATCAAAATATGGAATAACTCGCTCACTATTTTGCTAGTTGCAGTTGGTTTTATTGCTCTCAAATAAAACTTGATTTGTTCTGGTCTTGGTCTTGACTAGCCTACAGCATTACTGTTTGATCCAACACCTCATCATCCTTTTTTTACTCTAACGGTTCTGTTTCAAAACAAAAAGGCCTCGCTTTAACAGTTGAACCCTGTCTGCTGTAATTGGACACAACATAGACTAAAAAACCAAGGTGGTTGTAGTAGCGGAGACACGCCAGTGCCTTTAAGACTCAAGGCCCCTTTTGCAACATATGAAGCCTTTTTCTCTACATGTTGACTTCAAACAGAATCTCTCACTTGCTCTCACACAAACACAGACAGAAAAAAAGGCCTTGGCAGCAGAAATCATCCATGTTAACGGGGAGAGACGGGAGAGAGAGAGAGAGAGAGAGACAGAGACAGATAAAAGAAGTGAAAATGATTGAATGTAGTAAAGACGAAGATAGACAGGGAGTAGCAGAGAGCTTCTCATTAGAGAATCTCTTGTAACTGAGAGTTTTGAAATGACAGCAGATTTACACAAGAGCATAATCCGTCTGCGCTATGCCACTGCTCTGCTCCCTCCCGTGACACTCGGGGGGGGGTGTCTGCTTTCCAATAGTATGCGTTCATCCGCTGCAGAGGGAGAGCTACAGACGGGCAAAGGCTTGGGAAAATGAACAGTAACTATAGAAGGACCTATCATTCCCATTTATTCATGCTGGACACTTTATATTGTCTTAGCCATTCTTTTTAAAACTACAGTGGCTATTATAAAATATATATTTAAACCCCCTGATTATACTCCACTACTGTGTTGACTATCTACAGGTAGCAACAGCTGTAATGATAATATTGGCATCTGCCAGCCAATCAGTATTTTCCGTGGTCACGGTATAAGTGTGATAACGCACTTTGAAACATCCCAATAATTATGGGCTTAGCAGAGAAAATGGCACTCTGCTCTTCCATATGTATATCCTCAAAGCGCTGTCTCCTATCGGTTATGTTCTTAGCAAATCTGCATTAGCATAAATAGCAGGAGCCAATGCAAAATGTTGCATTTGTGGAGGTCAGAGTAATTAGGTGTATATAAGCACTTGCTTGTCTGATGTTCCCAAACAAAAAAAAACTAAACCAAATGGTTGCAGTAGCCTATTCATAGCCAGACTTTAACCATTGTACTTGCCAAACAGATGGCATTTCATTTCAATACGAACATTTTGTCTTAAACGTTGAGGAGCGGCCAGAGATTCTAGATATTTTGCTATTTTAGGGTCTTGAATGAGCTGTTATCAAAAGGCCCAGAATGTCTGGCATCATTGGTGACTGCAACTACAATACTGCATGCCACCGGAGGACGAGGGTTAGGTTTGTTTTGCTGTATCTTATATACAGTAGTTGCTGGTTGTGTTCATTTTTTTTCACCTGATGCCCTAAACTGATTCATAGCAGGCATCAACAAATTCATCAGCGAATACATTAGTAGCTTCCAATCTCCTTTATTATAGGACTTTATGGGCCTGTTCAGAAGCCATAATTCCTACTGCTTGTGAGTGTGCAGTGTATGCAAGGAATGTTCAGCCTATCAGCAGTTTTATAGCTGTGTGATATCTGACAAAAAAACAACAACATGTAGGCATGGCAATGACATCGGTAGCATTATTATTACTACATGATTCTTGTATTATATTGGATGTGTTTCATTGAATTTCAAAATTAGAGGTGACAGACTGAGTCCTGGGGAGTGGGCTTCCCTCCCACAGGGTTGGATCTCGACATCCTCGACGGGTGGGAGGGGCGGGGGAGCGGGCAACAGAACAGAAAGAATGAGGGATTCAGACAGAGCAGACTGAGAGCATGTCAAGTTGCCTGGAGGGAGGTGTGATTTCCTCAAGCAACAAAAGTAGTCACCTCAAACAGCGTTTTAATGAGGCTGCATGGCGAGAATAAAAAAACAAATTATGACATTGATGTATTGGTCTGTCACGCAGTTACTTGCACAGCCTGTTTTGCTCTTAAAAAACATCTTATTAACAAAGGACTGAACCTTGAGGTAGACTCTTAACGTTTTAGTCTGAAGAGTGACAATACCTGATGACTTATAGAATATGGCCCGTATAATAAACTGGATGTTACTCACCACTAATGACTGCTTTCTCAAGTGCTTCCAAACACATTCCCAAGCTATATGGTGAGCAACCATACATATCCATGTAACTAATTGATGCCCCTTGCATTTTGTGGGTGCAGCCTAGCTTGAAATTACATGTTTTTGGTTTTCCTTTTTTGGTGCGTTCAACCTCAACCTCACACACACACACACACACACACACACACACTCACAACACGTGGGTACCTGGTGCTGCCCTTTAACGCCGGTAGTTTAGTGAAAAGGAAATGATACATGACCGGTCACTTACGCACCGAATATTTCTTGTTCTGACGCACGCCGCTCTCTCTCTCTCTCTCTCTCTCTCTCTCTCTCTCTCTCTCTCTCTCTCTCTCTCTCTCTCACACACACACACACACACACTCCCATCCCCCTCTTCCATCTGCGCTCGACACATTTTCTCCGTCACGCATATCTTGAGTTCACTCCAACCTGTGACAGTGAGCAGAGGGCTTATTCATTTTCGTTCCGCCGCGGATAACAAATGGTACACAACATCACACAAATCAAACGACTGGCTGGATGTCTAGAAACCAAGACGATTTCTCTCTGTCACAAGTGTTTTATTGTGAAAGGTTTGCAAAGACTTCTCTATGACTCCTGCCCTTTATTTTAGGAGGGCATTTCCGCCTCTAGCTACATGTAAACTCCTAAAAGTTTTCTTTTCAAAGCTATGAAATATCATATTCCACAGTGAGAAAATTCACAATAAGATAAGAGTCAATAAGAGATACACAAATGTGTTTTTGAAAATATTCAGTTTAGTTCCGGTCACTCATATTGCCAATAATCATAAATGGGTCAACACTAATCCTAAATAAATGTGGAAATTCTTTTTCTAGCGGAAATAAATGAACAGGCAAGATTTCCACTCACCAATCACGTCGTTCCCAATCTGCGCAAAAGTGGATGCTGGACTGAAAGCTGCCTCACACTTGAGTCCGTCGATGTGCGTCCCTCTTCTCTTTAACGTCGTTATCCCTGTCCCCGTCACGGCTGCTGGAATGAGGCACACATCAGGTCAGATGCTGCGATCCAATGGAAACCAAACAGGAATCCTCCATTTGAAACTAAAGCTGACTGCTGCTGAATCTCACAGGCGGCTCAGAAACACTCAGTCTGCCTCTCTGTCACCAGCGTGTGTGAGGAGGGAGAGCGAGCGCTTTACAAACATCTCTCCTCCCTGTTGGTTTTCACTAGCTGCTCTCAAGGTTGGATACTCTGAAACAATTTGGGAAACAGTATGAATCCTAATGGGGACCTAAATTAATAAAACTACCTCGTGATGGCATAATACTTAGGAAAGTGAGGGTGGAATATCCTAAAGTACCACAGAGATAAGCTTCTGAGATTTTTGCACCAATCATATACGGCACCAATTGTGAAAGTGTTAAGTTTTTGGTTCAGTGTTAAGTCACATGTGGAAAGTGGTCTCCCGTCAAGGTTATCAAGGTGTTTGTGTTTTTCAAAGGTCTCCTTTAGAAAATTCATATTTCATAAGATCCAGACTTATCCATAATTCAGAAACGTCTGACTGGGGTGTAGGTGGGTGGGGCTGATGGGTGGTCCCTGACAGGACAAGGCACCCTGGGGAGCCAAGTCACATCACTAGACTGTGACAAAAACAAAACACTCTGTGACCAAGAAATGATGGTCTTGTTGCCAGGGAAGACAGGGAATCCAACCCTGACTGGAAAGCGGCAGCCACTGACAGGCTTATGGATGCTGGGAGAGGCAGAGGTGGGCACGTTGCAGTCTGAAAGCTCCATGCTCTAGCATCATCACCACGATTTCAAATAAATACACAACCACAATAGAACAATGACGCAAAGAAACCTAGGAGCTCCATAAGAATCAACTTTTATTTTTTTCAAACCGTGCTAAACATGAGCACTAAAAATGAACCAAACATAACAGTGCAGTGTCCAGGCTCTATCAATACAATCAGACATCTGCACACTGGACACCCTGAGGTCAATGCCCAATACAATACAACTACACAGAACTGGGTCAAGTGAAAGAAAATGTGAATTACCAAATGTGCATCTCCAACCATACAAAGCTGCTTTTAGTGTACATAGTTAACGAAAAAAAAAAAAAATGAAGTGCACTTACTGAAAAGAATATACAGTACTGTGCCGAATCTTAGGCAGAAGTGAACAAAATGCTGTAAACTAAGAATGATTTTAAAATATAAATGAATGTTTATTTTATCATCTACAAAATGCAAAGTGAGCGAACAAAAGAAAAATCTAAATCACATCAATATTTGGGGTTACTACCCTTTGCCTTTAAACCAGAATCAATTCATACAGGTACACTTGCGAAAAGTCGGCCAATGTTGGGGATCGTAGACGCAGCGGTCGGCCAAGGAAACTTAGTGCAGCAGATGAAAACACATCAAGCTTATTTCCCTTCAAAATCAGATGTCCAGTAGTGACATCAGCTCAGAACCCCTCTGGCTGGAGAAGTTTGAGAGTTGCAGCCAAAAAGTCATACCTCAGACATAGAAACAAGGCCAAGCAACTTAACTATGCACAAAAGCATAGTCGGAGGTATGGCTATTTGGCTGCAACTCTACCACGAAGACCCCTTCTGGCCAGACTTGTCCTGGGTCCCACTGGTTTCTTCCAGTTCTGAGCTGATGTCACTGCTGGACATCTTCCCATTTGAAGGGAAATAAGCTTTATGTGTAAGTTTCCTTGGCCGACCGCTGCGTCTACGATCCCCAACGTTGCCCGACTTTTCGCAAGTGTACCCGTGAGAATTGATGCTAGTTTGAAGGAAAAGGGTAGTAACCCCAAATATTGATGTGATTTAGATTTTTCTTTTGTTTGCTCACTTTGCATTTTGTAAATTGTTAAAATAAACAAACAATCATTTATATTTTTGAAAGCATTCTTAGTTTAAATTTTTTCACACCTGCCTAAGACTTTGGCACAGTACTGAAAAGAAGCATTGTTCACTCATACAATGACAGTAAAATACTTTGTGCAAAATCACCTGCGACTAGATTAAAACCCAGAGAAAAAAAAAAAAAATAACAGTATAAAGTGAAATATGTACAGTCAATGTTATTTTCCCTAAAGAAACAGACAGCACTTTACTTTAAATCATGTCCTTCATTTTCAGTGTGGATTAAAAACTGCTTTCCACTTTTCCTTTTTTCAAATAGAAGTTGATTGGCAAGTAATGGGGAAAAGAAATGACGCCGTGATTGTCCTTGTGTAAAACCGTTTGAGAAAAACCAGTCACGGGATGGGACGGTTTAGAGACGGGACACACAGATGATCAGTGTGTGGAATTCAACTTAAAAAAAAACAATTTGGTGTTTCACCAAGACAAGAAATCAGTGATACTGATGAGGTGCTATAATGTGACAAAATTGCTGTTCATTTACTGCCTCAATCGACACCCAATTAAATAGAATGGAGCAGAAAATAAATGTGAGTGCTTGAAATTAATGGAATGACCAAGTGTTCCTTACACAAGTTAATACAATTTCTTAATCAGAGGGGCATTAGACCTGAACTGGAGTTGAAGTATCATTCTACTCCAATGATGAAACAACCAGATTACTGTCAAGACATTGTTACAATATATATATAAACATACCTTTTATATGTACAGAGAGCCCTTGCAGAGGCTAAAAAAAACCCCCAACCAAACAAACATTTAAAATAATTCCAAAAATAAATTAAACATAAAATATAAATAGGCACAAAAGGTGAGCTTAAAAGTCTTTTCCATTTTTCTTTGGGATTACTAACAAAGGTATACAAACAAGAATAAGGAATGTGAGCCCATAGATCAGCTGGTACGGTGAGGGGTGCTCTGCTCTTCTGTCCCTGTGATCCATGTGGGTTAAAAGCGGTTTGACCACACAGTAGTCCCTACCTGTCGTGGTCAAAGTGATTGTGATCAAATTACAGAAAAAGTGGAGTGCTCCTGCAGTCTGGTGTTAAAATGGGTCTCAAAAAGTGAGGGGGGAGGAGGGCATTCAGGAAACAGTGTGAGACGTTGGGTTGCTTCCAGCCGTTCTGGAACATCAAGATGTCATCCTGTCCGCATTTTGACTCACTGTAGCCACTGTAGAACAAGGGAGCAGAAGACAAATATAAATACATAAATAAAAGACACATCAAGAGCTAAGAACAGTTCCCGCATTCAATTATACACCCAATCAGGACTACTCCTTTCAAAAGCCAGTCAGATAAATACTGTTAACCATATTTGTGTAACTGTGGTAAAGAATTAAACTTGTGCAATCCCTTCTTTTTCATATCGTCCAATCAGTTACACAAGATCACCAGGCTACATTGAACACTACACTTCCATTATAATCAATAAAACTGGCTACATCGGCTCGGCTGTCCTGCATCCAGTTTAGCTGACGTGCAGTGGTAAACAGACCGCCTCATTTCCAGTTGACGGCGTTCTGTTTGCCGGTAGCATCTTGTGTCGGTAGCTCAACCCAGTTAATTTCACCATCTCGTCATTGCAGCGGCTAATTATCTGCTTTACATTTAAAGCTACCCTAGTTTGCTTAAGCACTCTTTCAGTGACTTTCTCACTAGTCACACAGTTGTTCACACACTTAAGTCGCAAAGTGATTGTGAAGCAGCTAAACAGGGATAGGCGACCATGTACAATGAAGGGCAAACTGTATGCAGGTTCTTATTCCAACAAAATACTACACCATAACGTATTTGCACTGATCAACTTCTTCTTTCTAGAGAAAAGGTGTGCAAGCTTGCAGACGCTTGGCCCTCATTGGCACTTTGCTACCTACTGTATCACTGTAAAGCAATTTGAAGTAACGTTTTACCTGGCAAGGGGCTCAGTAGCTGTGGACTACAGCACAGTCATCATAGTCTGGACTCCGCAGTCCACAAAGTTCTGGAAACAGACATTAACATAACAAACGTGAGAACAATCTCACAGAAATGCTTTAAAGACAAAAACCCCTGCCACGAAACAGGCTCCCAAAACAATTGTCACGTACATAAAAAAATAATCAAGTTCAGATGCTGCACAGTCCATTCTTCAGGATGTGAACCAAACCAGACACCACCATCTAGTGGCCTGCATGAACATTGCAGTTTGAGGACAATTTGTTGCACAAACAAACAAAAAAAAAAAAAGTGAAAAGTCTCCCATCAATGTTTTCATCGCACAAAGTTCTCGAATGTGATTTGTGTCGCAATGAAACTACTACCACTCATACTGACATCTACATTGATTCTCACTAAATGTAGAGTCACCTGATTGACAGGCTGTGTCCTCTGGTCCGCCATCCAGTGAGGTGGAGTGTACTGCGTGTAGGGGGAGAGGGGTCAGCGGTGAGACAGGGCAACAGACAAACCCAGGCTTGTCTCTGAAGGAGATGGGGATGTGGAGTGTGGGGTAGGCTGGGACAAGTGGATCCAAGTCAGGCTAAACCCTTCATCTCATATGCAGGAGCATATGTGCAGTGCCTATTAGACCCTGCATGGGATGCTGTTGACTAATTAGTGTAACTAAGTGTGTGTGTTTTTGTGAGTGTAGAAAATAGTGTGCCAGGTAACGTGTGTGTGTGTGTGTGTGTGTACCTGGTAGGCGTAGGCGTTCTGTGCGTAGTTCATTGGCATCTGTGGGATCATAACCCCTCCAAAGTTGGAGTAAGAGTACGGCTGCAGAGAGAGCCAAGATAAGCACTTTAAACCACGGTGCAGAGATGTACGTTTATATAGCCAACTGCTCGGCAGATGTTAAAATATATATTTTATATCTTGAAACAGAGTGAAAGGTTACAGCAATAAGTCACTGTTTCTCATGTTAGTGTCCTTGTAAAGATTGCACCACAACTGATAATGGTTTTGTTGGTATTGTCTGAATAATTCAACAACTTGGATATTATTAGCAATGGCCTTAATCATGCCAGAGCCAACTTTATTTGCTTAACTGGACTTTTCTAGTAAACTGAAAAGTAAATTGGTAGATAATTCTCTGCCGTGCACCTCTATTCTTGGTTGGGATAATAAGCCAATTTCCCCTCAGTGAAAATAAGGTTCATTTTATTTTACAGTGTAACTGAAAGAACAGAAAGGTGTTCTGTAACAGCATTACTAAACCCACACAGTGGATTCATTTGGCATGGCAACATTTTTTTTTATTATTATTCTTAAATCTGCCTACTGAAATGAGATGGATAGCTTGGCTATGTGCGTGTGTTACCTGATTGTAGGGGTTGCCTCCATTGAGGATGGGTGAAGGTGGTGCCATAGCCCCTCCCATGGGTGAACAGCAGGCACAGTAGAAGTACTGAGTGGGGTTCATCCAAGGAGCCGGGCCAAACAGACGGGATGGCATGGATCCTAGATGAAGCAAAACAAATGATAGAATCAAACGTACGTTTTAGAGGCCAGACCTTGTATTTTCATTGCCAATAAAACAGCCAATGAAGTTCTTGTGAAGTGTATCGGAAAATACATACGAGAGCTCCTTTCTTTCATGATGGCAGGGCCCAGCTTGAGTTTCCGGCCCTTAAAACTGATCTGTTGCTATGGCAAAATATTAACAAGAGGAAATATTACTCTCAGTTGCAGATGGAAAAAATAAAACAACAGTTCCACAGAGAAACATCCACTCACCTCAACGATTGACTGAATGTTGACTTCTTCATTGAAGTACACAAACCCATACCTAGGAACAAACAAAAACATTTACTCAACATCTAATTCAAAATATGGAAGAAAAAAAATGAGCTTTCAAACCAAGTTATGAATTTAGCTACCGACTATCCATTAAACTAAAATGTAAATGAACAATCCCCCAGTTTACAGCCACACACTGTCACAAGTTAACTGACGAATACAGCCAACACTCTTTAACAAGTAAAATTAATGAATCAGAACAATTTCTGTATTCATGCTTTACGAATGTCTCACTGGAGGTCACGAGAGCAGTACAATACACAAACTTCTGTGAAGCACACCGATTCAATATGTTGTGTCGGAGCTTGTGTCAAACGAGAAACACCACGTGACTAAAGACATCCAGAGTTTCAAATGTCACTGGTGCTTCGGAAAGCGTTTCATTCAGTTGGACTGTTTTGCTGCTAAACTATGGTACTAAGCCGCCAGGTGTCACTATATGCTGTTAAAGAAAGTCCCACAGCTAAAACAAGGCTTCATTTACCCATTGTTAAAGAGTTAAACTCAACCAAAATCAAGGCACTCGGTATTGTAAAAATGTAGCACCTACACCTGAGGGTCCCTAAACAGCAGAACTCACCCTTTGCAGATCCCTCCACGGTATGTGATAATTTTTACTTCCTTTACCGGACCATATCTTGCAAAGAAGTCCCGCATTTCATTTTCATCCACCTGAAGGTTGAAATGAATTACAAAGTGAAAAACTGTATTTTAGTTGCTATACTTTACCACCTTCACTCCATTGTGTACTGTAGAAGAAAAGAAAACAATGCACTTGTTCAAAACAGTGGGGTTTCAACCTTTGTCATACAGCAGACCTAGTTGGTGTATAATTTAATCTGTTCAAGGTGAACAATTTCAGTGCAGATATGATTGTACTTCCAGCTCTTAACATGCAACTGACAGCATCAATCTACTGCATTTAAGTAGTGACACACTCAAACTTGATATGGCATGGACATTTTAGTTTTACAGTAGACTAAAACTTTGGTATGCAGTAGGAGCATACATGTGGGCTGCATCTCATGGCCCTTATTTTATGGAACCTCTGTGGTTCTGTCCCTCCTCCGTGAAGGCTGTCTCAAAGGTTATTTCTGCCCCCCAGGACTGATGAGTGTGCACGAGGAGCTATGGGCAAGCAAAGGTACACGAGAGCAGGCTTCGCGTGCAGCTGAAGGAGTTGCTAACTCCACTTATTTACTGGGTTGAATTCATGTGGTCTGTTCTTGTTCTTTACTGATTGGGTGATAACAGTCCAAATGTATTGGCTTTGGAAAAGACAGGGTAGAGATCATTATCATTAAACAGTACGCCTCATCTGACACGTTATGATAGAGATATATATATATTTTGCGTACTGATCCCCTTAAAAAGCGCCGTTAAATTCGCATTCCACGCGTTTAGCCATTAGACGATGTAAAAAACTGCGTTCTGACTTTTCAAAACGGGCAAAGAAAGTGGCGTAATGTGACCAATCTGGCGTTCCATAAAAGGGACTAAGACGAGAGGCAAGTAGAGGACTCGGAAATTATCTATGAGATGCACCGCTGGTCTTACCTTCATGTCAATTCCACCAACAAAAAGGGCGTTGGGAGTCAGTTTGCCCTCAGGTAGAATGTAGCCATTTGACAGTTTATGGGAAGGGGAAGTCTGGTTGCTGCTCCTGGGCTTGTGGTTATCCTTACAATAAAGCAACGTTTGAATTATTGAGCTGCATGATAGGATAATGCCAACACACTTGTACATTCTCAGGGACAACAGTCCAAATACTTACGGCCAAGTCTTGCACAATGCACCTACACGATCATGACACAGAATGTTTAGATGCAGGTGCATGTTTAGAACTTTAATTAACTTCAGCTTTTTAGCGCTGCTTACACGTGATAACTTGATAAAAGGTAAGACTAACTATTGAAGTTGGGTCAGACATCAAAGCTAAGGTTAATTTAAGCCAAATTAAATTGTATTTTCAGCAGTAACATCAGCAACAAATGCCATAACATGAAATTGTGTTTTGTTTTAATACTATTCTGTGGGTTAATGTTAAGTTATAGGACGAGACATTCACGGTAATGACAGCAATATGATGTACTAGTTAGCTAGCGAACTTAGTTTGCATTGTTATGCTAAATGTTAACTGGTCCAAGTTAAATTTACTTCAACAAGCAACCTTGATCTGTCCTACATGGATAGCACTGACAAAAAGTCGACGGTGATGGACTAAGTTATCGTTAATACTAGTTGTTGCTAGCATGCTGCTTAACTGTACTTAGCTAGCCCCAGCTAATGTTAGCTACCAGCTGCTAGTGCGCCTTTTTCGGTTCTCAAGGCGAAGGTCGCTAATTATCTAACGTTAGCTAACACTGACGTTAGCACATCAGTCAGTTAGCTAGCTAGCATGCTGGTTAATAAGTCAACAATGCATACAATGAAATACAGCGATCGTATGGTTAGAATTCCATAATTATATTGTTGTGCACGTACAATTGTCGCTAAAACTTACCATATCTAAAATAATTAAAACTAATAAGTTAGCCAGACGGACTCGAGAGCATGCAGCGGCGCTTCTTCTGCCCAACAACAGCTACCTCACAATAAGCTAGCAAGTCGAAACCACGCCTAGTCCACATGACTAATCTAGCTAGCATCCTATCAAAAGTACATAACTATAGGTTATACAAAGATCAATTTTAAATAGTTAGTTTGAAGAGATATTATCGAAAGCCGACACACTCTGACCATAATATCTTTAGTTACATAATTGAATGCAAATGTTGTAAAAGCTGTAATAAAAGTAATTGTCCTGCACATGCATAAATAATTCCCACAGGACTCCTTCCCAACTGAAAACATTTTTTCCTTTCGGGGACATTTTATAGTTTATATTTGCAAATCTAAAATGTTGTGTGATTTCATAATGTATTCAATCATAATTTTTTTGTTTTTTTTTGGCCAGATGGTTGAGCTCTTATCTCATCCGTCACCCATTACCGGTAGTCCCATTTGAAGTCACATTATTCTGAGGGAGAGGCTGTGTCCAGCAGAGGGCAGAATCGGACAGAATGCAACTGCTAGATGGTGATGCTTCCAGGTAACGTTAACTATTAACGCTAGGACAACCCACTAACCCGGCCCAGTGTTTTGTTATCTTTTGAGAACAGGAATAAAACCGAAATATATAACGTTAGGCTTAGCTCGCTCTCTGGTCCACCTGTTTTAAGAGCAAGCGCCCTGGGCAGTGCACCACCCACAACAGGTTCTAGATGGTAACACGTTTTCCCATTAGCTTTTTGCATCTCAGGAGCATTCTTCTTGTGGTCCACGAAGTTTACATAGTAACAATACAATAATTCATATTAAAACTACATCTGCTGTAATTAAAACAATATCAGTTAAGACAATTTAAATAGTAGGTGGTTGGGGTTACCATGGAGACGTTTCCGGACGAGCTCAACAGTGTTTCAGTTACAACCATAGACTATTAACGGTCTATGGTTACAACAGCAACGTGATGCCAGGGCAAAACTAATTCCTTCTCGCTAACAGCTTAGTTATGTCATTTATACAGTAGAAAAGTGGCATAGTATTACTTCCAAACTCTGCGGGAAACTTTTGCTTCAGACGGACAATTCCATAAAACATTTAAGCTATAATGCCACAGCAATGAATGAAATACTGCAGCCGGCATAAGCTTACAGAGCGACCGATAGAAGCCAGGTATCGTTGACAGTTATTAACGGTAAAGCAGTGTTTTTCAGCGTTTCTGTACTCTTTAGCTGTCAGGTTATACTGATACAAATGGAAATGTTTGTCGTCTTTCATGTCGTTTTTGCATTACATTTTTTTTTATTCCTTTCACTTTCAGAAAAGTTGAACAAGATGGAACGACTGAAGGAGGTAACGTTAACCTAGCTAACGTTAGCTGCTCGTTTGGCTAAATGTTCATGGTGAAATCATTATTTTGTTTCATATGCTATATGCTATTTGATACGTCGTAAATTTGACGCTATATAGCTAGCTATGCCTCTGGATAGCTAAACATTTCATTTGCAGTTTCCCTGAACTATTAATTTGTATATGTTTTGTATGCAGATTACACAGTAATAACACATTTAAAGAAACAAAAGCATGTGTGTTTATCATAATAATAGGACAAGTAAAGGAGACTTATAATGAATAGCCTTTGAATAAACAAGGCTTGTATTAAACAAATACAAGTGAAATGAAAGTGTCAGTAGTCCTTTGTGTTGCAATCTTCACTATTTGTTGTCTAAACTACAGATGGAGGATGACTCTATCTACAATATGACTCAAAACAGAGGATATTCTGTTCCTCCACCTTTGCCCATTGCTTGTAATGCAGAACCGTCAGAACTGTATCAAGTAAGTGCTTAGAGAATCCAGTTTTGCTCAGATATTTCCAGTTTTGCTCAGATATTTACCAACACATCAACCTTGGTGCTACCATACACAATATTAACATTTAAGTTATTTTACCTCAGACAGTCTTGAGGCACAGTCATCACCCTCCCATACTCCAGACCAATTCTTGGACACTAGCAGTTCCTTTTAAAGAGCAACGTTACCACCGTGCTCCCAGTGAGTCTATTGGAAATAACTACAGTCCCTGGGCCCAGGACCTTAAGATTGTCAACCTCCAGCACAGACGACACACTTTCCGTCAGTCCTTGGCAAAACCAGCAGGACCTAGTATCCTTTCATGTTCCTCTCACGTCAAACCCTGGTCTGTGTGACGATGCCTGATTGCAACGTTCTTTATTTTTTTATCTGATTATAATTTCAAATGTGAGCACTGCTGGAAACTTCTCAGAATGTAGTTTTTTTTATCTTAATGAAGCTTTAAGCATCTACCTCACCTGGAAGGAGAGGAGCAATAAAACAGAGAAGAAAGTAATTATGCCCTTCAAGCAACACATTGCAGCAGTAGCTTATCTTATATGATGTTCTTTAACTTGAGGCACTTGATCTAATTTGTTCATGCTTTTACAGAGATACATCTTCTCCTACTTCACGCTTGCCTCGGCCAAAGCCTAGATTAAGAAACCTTTGCACTCCCAGCAGCCGGCCTATGAGTCCTAAAGAGCAGCTGGACATCATGTACAGCCAAGAGGAGAAGATGCAGACAGAACCTAATGAGAGAGACCTGAAAGCAAGTATCAATGAATTCTGTAATGAACGTGTAAGTTGCTGATTAGATTTTTTGAGTCTTTTTTTTCCTGACACATGATGCTAACTTTTCTCACACAGAGGTATATGTATTACATCACCAATGGTGTCCCCAGCTCTGTGCTGGCACCCCAGCCACGCCAGCAGATGATGAACATCATGCGCCTGCTGCCTCCTGAGACTGAGGATAGTAGTAAACACCTCCAGATTATGAGGGAAAACCTTGAAGAAGAGGTCAAAAGAGATTATGACTTCAGCCTCAAGGAGAACATAGGTACGAAACAATAAAATCTCAGTGAATCTTTAATGGCGGTATTGCTTTATTTAGACATTCAGTATCACTTTAACCTCAGTACGACCAAAACAAACATAGAACTCCACTTCAACTTTTCATCATGCCTACTGTTCTCTATCTACAGTATGTGTTAGCAATTTTTGTTGTAAACTTGTAAACTTACATATTAAATATGATTATTTCATATAAATAACCTTATGGTTATGAACAAATACTCATAACTACTAGTCACTCTAGTTGGTGCCTTATTAATTAATAATTTCCTCTGTGATGAAATGCCTCGCTTGCCTTGACAATAACACTTAGTCAATCTGTTCAATCTATTTTGTCTTCCATGTTGTTCTTTGTCAGTGAACTACATTCTGATGGACCCATCTGAGCGGCAGAGACTGTCCATATCCAGCGTCCCCAAGCCCTTTCCTAGGAGGGTGATCCGTGCGCCTGTGCCCTGGGCAACTAGTTATAAGGAAGTTCAAACGTGGCAAAGCCAACATCTGTTTACGATCAGTCACATTATGGTTCTACTGCAGGATGTCTGGCTCAACAAGTAAGACAGAAGTGTATCGTGCTGTACATTCAGTGAGGGTTAGATTCTATTTTGCTTATTTATTCATATCCTACTAGACAGTCTGAACATCATCTTCCTTTATGTTGCAGTAGTGTGGCCCCATTTTTATTCAGATACTGATGTGCTGTTTTGTGGAATTAATATTTGCACATTGGTCATCCACTTAGTTTACTCTGGAAAGAGAAATAATTGTTGTTGTGTGTGTGTGTGTGTGTGTGTTTTGTGTGTGTTTCTGTTTATCTTGCCTAGAGTTTTGAAGAAAGGACTTTGTGTATGCTTTTAGATTTTTACTGTACCTCTCCTTCACAAGCTCTTGTTTACTTTGGATTCATGTGTATCTTAGTTTACAGTATGTAGGTAAAAGTGTGTTCATGTATATGTGAGTGTTTACTTTGTATACATGTGTTTTGTATACAATGTGCAAACAAATAGAATAGATAAAAAGTAAAATAAAATCTTGTTTCAGCTTCTCATCCTTGAGATTTGTTCGATTGGAGGACCTTTTTTCCACCAGCCTCCCCCTCCTGCCATCTGAGTTTGAAGAGTTTGTCCAGAGACAGTGTCAAACCACAAGAGAGGAACTGATCCAAAAGTGAGAACTGCCAATTTGCCAGACACTCTCAAAACAGCCAGTCTGTCAGTGAGCCCATAATGTGATGTCCAGACTTAATCATTGTAGTTTGTCCTCTCATTGGCTTGCACGTCTGTATGTAGTATGTACACAACCAAGATAGCTAATCCTGTTGCAGGTGCAGTCTCATGTTACCACCTTGTCCCCTTTGTCAGACCCATGTCAGGATGCCTTTCAGGGGGAATGCTTTACACACTGTCTCACTTTAGGATTTCATTGTATCCTTTGTTTCGTATATGTTGGATAGCCTGTTAGACCATGTAGCAGCCCTGTAGGATGGCTGGCTGGATGACTGAAATATGAGCCACTGTAATTTGTAGACACCAACTTCTGTTTGTTTGTTTCCATGTTCGTAATTTGCACCTCCTTGGATACCATTATTCTGCCGTGTCTCAGGATACAATACTTGCAGTAACTAGTGCAGTCAGTAGAGCTTTTATTCAGTAGACATATTGATGAGTAAAACAGAAAACTCTGCAGGAAGTCCTTCAGGTATTTTATTATCACACACGCCCTTGGAAGCGAGTTATATTTACACTGGTGGTCATACATCTTCTCTCTGCTGTTATGTGACCAGTCCAAGCACACGTTTGAATTGTATTTGTGAATTGGAGTTTTCAATTAAAAATAAACCACATTTTTGAAACCTCTTTTAAACCTAAATTATCATTTCTGGATATTATACTGTACGTTTTGCAATACTATTATTGGGTATACTTTTTTACCGATATGTCCTTTCAATTCTTCTCATCCTATGACATTAAACACATACTAATAGCTAGAACTAAACTTATCGAGACCATTTTCTTTCAGGTGGCTGCCTCACTGTGCTTCACTCTTTGACACTTTGGAGGACCTGGACTTGCCCCTTTTACCCAAGAGTGAGCACTTGGCTCCAGTCAGTGTCCAGGAGTTCTTCAGCTGTGTGGCTGCACTCATGTCATTGCAGCTCCGAAGCTTGGTCGTAGAATCATTACAGGACCTGTTATATTTCTTCACTTTACATGAGGTATGGACAACATTTTTAGTTGTTCCAATTTCGGAACATGTTAAAACCGTCTTTGGAATTGTGCAAAAGGATCGCCTGCGTTGTGTGTTATTCAGGGCGGCAATGACTTTGGCGAGGTGTTCGATGAAATGAAGTACGTCCAGTGTCAGGTGCTGCTGGTAAAGCTACGAGTGGATGAGCCTCGCATTGACTTCAGTCCGAGCTTTCAGGAATGTTGGGAGCTCATCCACAGAGCTTTCATGGAAATCATCAAGAGTGCTGAGAAGCTCCCAAGGGTACAGTATTCCCTTAGTGCCACAAGCTTTTACCTATGTTATTGCCATCTATTTTAAATTACACAATACACAGTGCTGTTTCTGTTTTTTATAAAAATAAACATATGTATAATCTGTGACTGATGTCCTTTTGCCAGGTGGAATGTAACCTCTTTCCTGAAATCAAGAACTTGTACCTACGCACCATCTGTCCTGATGAGTCGTTGGTTACAGACATAGTCAACAAAGCCCAAGACATTTTCCATAAGAACACTGTGGGACCTACAAAGTAACGGCACATTAAGTGAATTTATGCCCGTCAATTATTCTGATGTACCGGCATGTGTAAAGGAGCTGCTAATACTTTATCTCATTCTTCAGGTATTTGAATGTATATAAAAAATACAGCAATCTACTGGACCACACAGCAAAGCAGGAGATCTCCGCTTTCCTCAAAGAGAGACACTCATTAGAGGGATTTACAAAAGTGATTACATTCATCTAAAATTGACAGTGAATCTGAAAGTTTTTAACTGGCCTTCACCATCTACTAAGTGTCCATGTCCTCTCTTCCTCTTTCAATTTTCAGAAAATTGAGAGCATTAATCACTTGTGGAAAGAGATTGCCTCACTGCACGTTACGGTGCCCCTGTCCATGTTTTGTCTTTATGCTGGCAATGTGAATGAGGACCTGTGTGACCGTGCTGAGAGACTGAGAGACACGATCATCATGTTTGAAGTGGAGGAAAACCGAGAGCTTAACAAGGGGTAAGAGGAAACTCTGTCTCTAACTTGATTCAACATCTGTTTTATTTTCTTGGTTTAATTTAAACAGCAAATCCGTTATATTGAGTATAGTTCCATTTTAAAGAGAGAGAATGTCAACTACAAGCTAATGCTCTTTCCCAGGATCTGTCAAAAGTATGAGAAGATTACTGAGACCGTCAGAGGCACCCCAGAAACCACAGAGGAGTTGGTGTCTCTCAACCAGTACGTTAAAAAGACCAGTGAAGTGACCATTCACAAGCTGATAGATGAGATTGATGAGGCAACATACCGTCTCAGCTTCCTTCTGGACTATGCCACTTTACCTTGTATGTGAAACACAAAGTGGTATTTGCAATTACAGTCAAAAGAAATTAAATTAAATGTAAACAAATAGACCATAGATGACATGCATTTAAAAAACAATCTTTGCCAGACCGAAGGCCTATCAATATGTTTGAATGTTGGAATGTTTTGAAATAATTTTTTTATTTTCTGTCTTTTCTTTCATACTGTAGCTGATGACTTGAGGTTAAACTCCCTGGTTTTCCAGTGGCCCAATCAGATCCTGACTGAGCTCGATGACGGCAAGATTCGTCTGATCACAATTAGAAAACAGGCTGAGAGCCATATCCAAACAAGGTTACTGAGTAGACACTTCTCACACTCTCACACAAGTGGCAACCACCGCAGCGGAATGTGATGTTTTCAACTTGTTTGTCCCTCATCAGCCTCACCCCCGCACAACACAGTGTCCCACATGAGAATAGTGTGGCTTCACGAAGTGCAGTAAACTCATATTTAGATTTTAATTCATCCCTTTCCAAACCTACGGGTGATGTTGCACATACAATATCAATTCTTTTTACTGTCTATTTTCTCACATCCCTTTTACAGTATGCAGAAAGTCACTGAAATGTATAGAAAAAAACATTTTAAGAATCACAGCATCTTTCCTGAACTGTGTCAATAATCATAAATCCAGCAACATATTGTTATGTGCATTTTGAAGTGTCGCATTAGAAAATGTTGATGGAAACGGCAAAATTCCGAAGAAAAAAAACCTCCTCAAATTTGGAAAGATTTTTTGCGCTCGCTTGAGGTTGTTTTTGCTTTTTGAAAAAGAGTAAGTTGTGATGTAGCAAACATGTAACTCACATGATTATAGTCCCGGTATCCATCAGATGGGGGAAGGATCGGGATACGGGTCCCATCCTGTGCGCCGTACATTTGTGGCACAAGGTGTGTAGTGGAGTTGCGGTACGCTATAGCCTGTGCCTCAGCCACGTCGGGTAAATTGAGGAATTGGTTCAACAGCTTAAACCCTATGGCCCTGCACACCACCTACACACAGCGGTGAATGGGTGTCTTGCTGACACCAAATGTCTCTGCCTTAACCTTGTATTCTGCAAGGGGGCCAACTTTCACAATGCTACCTCTCTTCATTTAGCCAAAGCACTTAGCTTCTAAACTCTTTGATTTAGCAAGCAGGTTTGAAATCTACAACTAATGCGTAACGTCAACTTGTGACGAAACTACACTTTGCGTAGTCTAGTTTATTTGCCCTTAAAGGAGAATTCTGGTTGATTTCAACACGTAGCTCTATCATTTGGAAATGTGGAGTGGCAAGAAAAACTTAAATGATCGATGCTGCCTACACCGTGATATCCTCCTGCTAGAGTTAGCACCCAACAGTGCAAGTTTTAAACATGTTTTTAGCTGCTAAACATGTTCAAAATGTCATTACAAGTGCCTACCCAGGTGCATTGATTCCTTCTGAGGGAACACAGTGAATCTGACTGCAGTATATGTGACAGAAAGGCATAAAAGTTGTGTTAATCAATACCTCTGTAGAAGCGATGAGGTGAAGTCCACACTAGTCGATTGTCAAACTCATACAATCCAATATTCCAAAATGTATTTTTCCACAAAAAAAAAAATTGCCGTTGTTATGTCCTTAGTAATGACTATGTAGAAACAGGCTGTATCCTGACACCAAGAAAATGACTCCATGATGGCTTGTGTGAGTGCACTGACTTGACACAGATTTTCTCTCCACATTCAAATCCCTCCTTAAAACCTACCTCTTTAAACTGGCATATATAGTGTAATTTTATAGTTTTTCAATTTTTCTTCAATTAGACTTATACTATTTTATTTATTTTTACATGTAAGGTGTCCTTGAGTGTCGCTAAAGACGCCTAAAAAACTCCAGGACGCCAACAACTGCAATTAAAAAAAATATATCTCCATTTGACTATCTCAGGATATTAGACTTTGACCAGAGACTGCAGGATGTGGATAAGGAGATAAAGGCCTTTAAGAAGAAGGAAGTGATGAACATGGAGGAGATGAAAAACAATGTGGGAAATCTCACTCAAATCACTGCCAACCTGGAGACTGCTGTCATTGAATTAGAGGTAAATGGTGTTTCAGATAGCACAAAACACATGTGGTTATCCTTTTGATTTCAAAGCTTTCATACCCAAGCAAAACATAGATCATGAGAGCTGCAAAACATTAATACCACCAGGATATCAACAAAGAGCAGGCTTTGCTGGACAGGGAACAAACACAGTTCCCAGAGCTTCAAACTCTGATAGCTGACAAACAGCCATATGAACAGCTCTGGACCACAGCGCTAAACTTTCAGAGCATGTCGGAAGAGTGGATGAATGGTATGTAACTCACACTAGGAAAACTACACCCTTTTTTTTTTAAATGAATGGCCCACTACAAGCAGGATGCTCAGCTCTTATTACATTAGCATACTTTATTTGTCTTTTAACTTCTAGGTCCTTTCCTACACCTTGATGCTGAGAAAATCTCTGATGAACTAGACGTCATGTGGAGGACCATGCATAAACTGACAAAGTATTTCTCTAATCTTCCTGGACCTTGTCGGGTGGCCAAAAGCTTTAAAAGCAAGTTGGACGATTTCAAGCAGCATTTACCCATCCTGTCAACCATCTGTAACCCTGGCATCAAAGACCGCCACTGGGACTCGGTCAGCTCTATTCATTTTTTAATTTCATTAGACCATCTGATAGAAATCTAGTATCAGATTCACTGTGTGGACCAAGTGTCCTGCATCTCTTGTGATCCATGAAGCTAAATAATTTACGACACTTTTTGTTCGTCTACAGATTAGCAGCATTGTGGGCTTTGCTGTCAAACCGGATGAGAGCAGCTCACTGCTGAACATGTTGGAACTGGGGCTTTCCAAGTTCTCTAAAAAGTAAGACACTTCACTAGCATGTTGGAATACATGGAAATAGCAGAATAAATTTACTGTACTGTGTGTTTAGAGGTAAATAATGGCTTGTAAGAAAAAGTAACCCAGAGTAATGGAAGTATTTACAATGATCAGAAGGTGATGGATTATTTTATTTTTTTTTACCTCTGTGCTAGGTTGGAAGAGATTGGCGCATTGGCTAGTAAGGAGTACTCTCTGGAAAAATCCATGGATAAGATGAGAAATGAATGGGTCGAGCTCCGGTTCACTTTCACTCTATACAGAGATACAGTAAGGCAAACACATAATACTCACATACTTATTACAATAGACACACCACAATTGGATTGTCATTGTAATTTCTTGCAAAGAATTACATATTGAATGTTGTTATATTACAACAAATTGGTTGGTTATGTTGTCTATAACTCTTTAACTGCTAATTAATTTCCATGCAGAAAATTGACATGAACTTGTATCACAGGGCACCAGTATTATTTCAGCAGTGGATGAAATCCAAATGCTTCTTGATGACCACATTATTAAGACGCAGACCATACGAGGTTCACCTTTCATTAAGCCAATAGAGGCTGCATGTAAGGTAAGACATGGCTCCACAAGTCACTCTTGGTTCCCTTTAGACTTTGAAAATGTATATAAGCCAAAGAGCCGACATACAGTACATAAAATGACTTTGTGTGGTTTTGGAAGTCTGTGTGTGCCCCTCTGCCAACTAGAGCCACAGAAGTAACTGTTGTGTGTGCGATAGGAAGAGGTGTGAGCAGATGGAAATGCAAGCACACTTTCATGCCAGAACAAGTAACAAAATTGCCTGTTTTGCATAAAACAACCTCGGCTGTCCCACGTTCTACACCAGTTGAAATGGCTTTGCCATAAAATTACCATAAAAGGCTTGTAACAACCTGTTCCACACAGCAATATATTTTTATATTACTGTATATGTTTTTTTCACACTACCATTTTTGAGTATGATTTCTGCCTCTCATCTTATTTTGTCTTTTTGTGGGTTTTTAATCATTCATTTCTGAACGTGATGTTGGCTGTTGGATTGTTAAAGCATTTTGTAAATAATACTTTAGAAATTCTACAACAGTGGGACAGAACAGTAGCTTGTTGTTGCTATAACTGTGTATTTCTCACCATAACTTTTCTACCTAGCAATGGGAGGACAAGCTGCTGAGTATGCAGGACATCCTCGACTCCATGTTGAAGTGTCAAGCTACTTGGCTCTACCTCGAACCCATCTTCAGCTCTGAGGACATCATTGCCCAGATGCCTGAGGAGGGACGCAAGTTTGCCATTGTGGATAGCTACTGGAAGAACATCATCGCTGAGTCTGTAAGATAAAAACATGTCTATTTCCTGTTTTAGTATGCAAAACTTCTCATGTCTCCTGTGCTTTGCTTTGCTTTGGCCTCTGTGTGATTTTACTGGTCCAGGTTAAGGATACGCGTGTGCTGGTGGCTACAGGTCAGCCCAACATGCTGGAACGGCTACAGGAGTCCAATGTGTTTCTAGAGGACATCCAAAAAGGCCTCAATACCTACCTGGAACAGAAGAGGCTCTATTTCCCAAGGTTTTGACCACTAGTACTAGCCCTAATAGTACATTATAATAGCTTTTGTCTATTTTGACTCATGTCTGTACACCAAATTACTCTTCAGGGACATTAAAAACACTTTGTGTTACAATTGTGCCTACATTACAGAACATACACACTCTTTTTAAGGGTCTTGTCAAGTGATTGTTTTTGTTTAGTCTCTCTTCTTCATCCTTATCTTATTCCCAGATTCTTCTTCCTTTCCAACGATGAGCTGCTGGAGATCCTGTCACAGACTAAAGACCCACTGTGTGTGCAGCCTCACCTGAAGAAGTGCTTTGAAGGCATTGCCAAACTGGAGTTCACTGAGGACTTGGAGATCGTTGGCATGATCAGCTCTGAGAAGGAGACTGTGGCCTTCACAGAAAAGATTTATCCAGCACAAGCCAAGGTATAGAACATACCGGGCTTCTATACATTGTGCCAGTAGTTGAATCATATATTCTTTTTACATTAAATGGATATCTTTTATGTTCTTATATTTCTTAACAAAGTTTACTTTGTTGTAAAGTGAACGTATGTGTGTGTCGTTTTAGGGTATGGTAGAGAAGTGGCTGCTGCAGGTGGAGAAACTAATGCTAAGGAGTGTTCGACATGTTATCCATCAAGGAGTAATGCAGTATACAGAGGTAAAACTTTGTTTTTGAATCTGTGATGAACTTGACTGACTGAGTAGATTTTGGCAAGTCTTGGCTACCGATATACTGGGGACTGGGTTTCGTTTTATAAAACCATCCATCAGCATTGTACATTTTTTATCTCTACTGTGTAATGTAATGTGTATTTATTTTGCCCTAGTTGCCCAGGAAGAAGTGGGTGTTGCAGTGGCCTGGCCAAGTTGTCATTTGTGCCTCTTCTATATTTTGGACTACTGAAGTATCTGAAGCCATCCAAACCAACACACTGCCAGTCAGTAAATCCTCTGCCAACTTCCACATAGAAAGACAACTTCTTTAAGTTTAAAACTTATATAATTATTACAACTAGCCATACCATTGGACTGATTTTCCATTCCATCTAAAGGCATATGTGGAGAAATGCAACGCTCAGATTGCTGACATTGTGGAACTGGTGCGTGGGAAGCTTCCAGGAGGGGCAAGGATGACCCTTGGTGCTCTTACTGTTATAGATGTTCATGGTAATATAACTGTTCTTTTAAAGGAATAAAAAATATTCTTTCTTAATTAAAGTTAGCTTGCAGACAAGATCATGCTTTCTTCCTCATCTAGCTCGAGATGTTGTGGCAAAACTGGCAAAGGACGGCATCTCCTCACTGAATGACTTTGCGTGGATTTCTCAGCTGCGTTACTTCTGGGAGGACGGAGAAGTGATGCTGCGCATGATCACTACCTGCTTGAAATATGGATATGAATATCTGGGCAATTCCCCCCGTCTTGTCATTACACCGCTTACTGACCGCTGCTACAGGTAAGTTACAGTTTATTTGATCCCTTATCCTTGGCTATGGAGGTTTGCAAAAACCATCATGGTAAAAAAAGATCTTTTCTATCATAAAGTCACTTCTAAAGTTCATTCAACTGTCGAAAGATGGTGAAGTTCTTTCATTGTATAATTTGGTCAAATTTGTGCTATATCAGAACCCTAATGGGAGCTTTGAAGTTGAACTTGGGGGGAGCTCCCGAGGGTCCTGCTGGAACTGGCAAGACGGAGACCACAAAAGATCTGGCAAAAGCTTTGGCTAAACAGGTACAGTGAAACACTGATCTGCATTTTATTTGTGTTTGGTTTTCTTAAAACTCACACATGAGAAGTTATTTGTTGTATATCTCTTTGAACAAATACATTTTTATCTTATCTTAGTGTGTGGTGTTCAACTGCTCCGATGGTCTGGACTACAAGGCCATGAGTAAGTTCTTTAAAGGACTGGCTCAGTCTGGAGCTTGGGCCTGCTTTGATGAGTTCAATCGTATTGAGGTGAGTACAGCTATTGTTAAAGTGGTCAAATCTGTGTAAATCTGTTATCAAACTACCCAAAAACCCTATCTGCTTTAACTGAATAGTAGTTTAGGACAAGGAAAACAGATATTCTATTACTATCAGGTTTGATTTTTTTTGTTGTTGTTGTTATTGTTAACATGTTAATGATGAAGCTTAAATGGTCAGTTTGGCATCTCGGATGAATAATGACTTTCAGAATTTTTATAGATTTGGAACAACAGAGAAACCTGCAACTCAGCAGGATGTAAATATATTGCTTTTGCTTTTAAGGCCAAGTTGATTGGATTATTTTAATACGGAACTGTCTTGAGAAAGAGAGAAATTGACATATTGCAACCCATACAAAACATAACTGCTAGAGCTTTCTTAAAAATAAATTTAAAAAAGAGAGAGAAACAGCAGAATGTAATCTCCAGTCTTGTCTGTATTGCACTGGCTTAATTTTTATTATAGAGTCAGGTACAATCACCTTTTTATATGTCACAATATTCATCATTTCATATTGTGTCTATTTCTCTCATCTTCTTCTGCACAAATGTACCATGTATGAAGTATGCACCTAAATCAACACTGATTTACCTGTACACAAACATTTTTGTTTTTAACAATGGCAGAAGAACATGGAATTAGCTGTTTTGTATTCAAGTAATTAGATGACAAACATCTACACTTAAATTGTTATGCAAATTATGTTATTTCTCAGTCTCACTTTATATGCATATTCTTTTTTTTTTTAACAAATTTGTTCACATAGTCACTCTCTGTGTTTTTTTTTTTTTTTTGGTGTGTCATAGGTGGAGGTGCTCTCTGTGGTGGCTCAGCAAATCCTCTGCATACAACAGGCCATTGCCAAGGATCTGAAGACCTTCATGTTTGAGGGGACAGAGCTGTCACTCAACCCAACCTGCTCTGTGTTCATCACCATGAACCCTGGTTACGCTGGAAGGGCTGAACTCCCTGACAACCTAAAGGTACATCACTGTAGCACTGTAGCATAGTCTTAAACATTACTCAACAGAGCAGAATATGATAATGAAGAAGAGCTTTGAAAAGTGTAATGTAGTCAAATTTAATTGAGAGAATAACATGCTGTCACTGGATGTATACCTGTCAATCTTGTCTTGTAGGCTCTGTTTCGTACAGTTGCTATGATGGTGCCAGACTATGGTCTCATTGGAGAAATCTCATTATACTCCATGGGCTTCATTGAGTCTCGCAGGTATGTGTGAATGATGTCTTGGACAACATATTTTTATTAAGAATACTTTTTCTCTCTGGGCTGCTCTTAGCTCTCGGTTGGTTGATTCATCAAGCATCATACATCTCACATTCCAGTCTGGCCGGGAAGATCGTAGCCACCTACCGCTTGTGCTCAGAGCAGCTGTCTTCCCAACACCACTATGACTATGGTATGCGAGCTGTGAAGTCTGTGCTGACTGCAGCAGGGAACCTGAAGCTGAAGTACCCCGAGGAGAACGAGAGTGTGCTGTTGCTTAGGGCACTGATGGATGTCAACATGGCCAAATTTCTCACAGGATGTGCCACTTTTTCAGGTGACAGACTTTGTACCAAATCCAATTGTAATCGCTATTATATTTTTCAATGTAAAGTATACATCGATGGGTTCACTAATAGTTAATTAAATTCTCCCTCTGCTGCCCACAGGGTATCATCTCAGATCTATTCCCTGGTGTGGTCCTTCCAAAACCAGACTACGATCTCCTCCTCAAAGCTCTTAATGACAACATAGCTAAGCTCAACCTCCAGCCTGTCCCATGGTTCATTGGCAAAATTATCCAGGTACCAAGCAGTAGCATAATACTGTAAAACTTTACACTCAAGAAAAGTTGTTTTGTTAGTTGTTATGCATCAACACATAAATGTGCTCAGAATTTGATTTGTGATTGTGTTGTAGGTATATGAGATGATGTTGGTACGCCATGGATTCATGATAGTAGGAGACCCTCTTGGAGGAAAGACTTCTGCATATAAAGTTCTTTCTGCTGCCCTTGGTGACCTTTATAAGGGTAGGTATTGCAATTAATATTTATCTTCTAGTTGCCACCATGTTTTGTTAACCATACGTTAGTTTCTTGCAAGCCATTACTAAAAAAGATGATTTTTTTCAGTTTTGAATTATTTGCTATTCATAAGAGTTTATTTTCTCTCATTCCACTTTTTCAGATAATTTGGTGGAGGAGTTTGCAGTGGATTACTGCATCATCAACCCCAAGGCCATCACCATGGGCCAGCTGTACGGCTGCTTTGATCCAGTCAGCCATGAGTGGTCTGATGGTGTGCTGGCCACCTCCTACAGGGATCAGGCCATCAACACTTCAGAAAATCGACAGTGGATCATCTTTGATGGGCCCATTGATGCTGTCTGGATCGAGAACATGAATACTGTGCTAGATGACAACAAGAAGGTACTGGCCACTTTGATGCGTTCTTCTCTGTGTTTTTTTTTTAAGGAATGCTAAAATCCTGGGTTTTCAGTGCTAGTTAGTTAGTCAACTGGTAGGTCAGACTTTGCCTCTGTCTTGTTCACTTTGTTCTCTGCTAGCTTTGTCTGATGAGTGGCGAGATCATCCAGATGAGTAGCAAGATGAGCCTCATCTTTGAACCTGCTGACCTGGAGCAGGCCTCTCCAGCTACCGTCAGTAGGTAAGCTACACAGACAGAAGCGATGCTAGCAACTTTACTATATATACATAGAAAGAACACGTTTCTAAAGTTATTGTATTGTGGTTTTTAATGTAACCATTTGTTTGAAGGTGTGGTATGATCTACATGGAACCTCAGCAGCTTGGCTGGTCCCCTCTCAGAGATTCCTATATGAACACATTGCCTGAAAGCCTGAGCGCTGAACATAGAGAACTGGTAAATATACAAACACAATTGTCCTAATTGGCTCATTGATGCTCAGTTTTTTTTAATTTTTATGTCCTTAAAGGTGTCATATGATGTGTCTTTAACCTGCTTCTTTGATCTTTTCTTTCACAGATAGTGGACCTGTTTGATTGGCTAGTTCAGCCATGTCTGGACTTTATAGACAGAGAGTGTCGCTTTGTGGTTCAAACATCTCCCATTCACTTGGCCTCCAGTCTAATGAAGTTGTACACCTGCCTTATGGGTTAGTAAGAATGACATTCAATTAATAATTTATACACATTTCTTTTTAGCACTGTGTGTGTCTGTGGGTCTGTGTGTGTTAATGGGCTTGTCTATACCCAGATGAAATTTCTGCCTCCGGAGCTGATGCTGATGGTACTCAGATGTCCTGCCAGCAGATAACCATGTGGCTGCAGGCTTTGTTTATATTCGCTGTTGTATGGACTGTGGGTGGGACCATAGCTGGGAACAGCCGTAAGAAGTTTGATGTCTTCTACCGCAATCTGATCATGGGCATGGATGATGAGCACCCTCGGCCCAAGAGTATCAAACTCAAAAAGAACAACATCTTCCCTGAGAGAGGTCACACAATTTATTTACATATGCGGTTACTATAGTAATTAAAAACCTCCTGTTTAACATTAAAAATGCCTCATGTTTACTTGTTTTGCAGGCTCAGTCTACGACTACTACTTTCATAAGGATGGACAAGGACAATGGAATATATGGACTGATTCAATTACAAATGAAGAAAATGTCATTCCAGTTGGAGCTAATGTGCGTGTGTTTATGCAACAGAGGTTACTACTGCTGCTAAACATGTTACTGTAAATGTCCATGTTCGCTGAAACAATGCTTTTCCTTACCAGGTGTCAGACCTCATTATCCCAACCATGGAAACGGCACGTCAGCTTTTTTTCCTGCGTACCTACCTGGCACATGAGATACCTATGTTGTTTGTTGGGCCCACTGGCACTGGCAAATCTGTCATCAACAAAAGCTTCTTGGTAAAGCTGCCTAAAGAGCGGTACACACCAAACTGTATCAACTTCTCAGCCCGAACCTCAGCAAATCAGACCCAAGACATCATCATGGCCAAGCTGGACCGAAGAAGGAAGGGCGTATTTGGACCTCCTGTAGGAAAGAAGTGTATCATCTATGTTGGTAAAAATAGACACAAATACAACATAAATCCATACTGTTGGACTAAAATTGGATCAATGAGTGTTCGATAGTCATTCACTTTTCACATGCAAATTGATTGTTATCTCTTCTACATAGATGATCTGAACATGCCAGCTAAAGAAATCTACGGTGCCCAACCCCCAATCGAGCTGTTAAGGCAGTGGATTGACCATCGTCACTGGTATGACAAGGCCGACACCTCCAGAATAAACATAGAGGACGTGCTGTTTATGTCTGCAATGGGGCCTCCTGGTGGTGGGAAAAATGACATTACAGGTATTTTTTAAATAATTATTTCTTTGATGATAGTAATTTCATCGAAAGAAAACCGCAGATGAAACTGACGCGTTTTTTGAAATGCTAGGCCGCTTCACCCGCCACTTGAATGTCATCTCAATTGATTCCTTTGATGTTGAAACACTGACCAAGATATTTAGCTCCATCACTGACTGGCACTTCAGCAAGGGCTTTGATGCCTCTTTCTACAGGTAACTTGTCAAATATGTATTAGAATGTCACACAGTGGTATAATTATATAAATTATCTTTGTCAGAAAGACATACCGTTTTTTGTCTTATGCCCAAGGCTAGGCAAGATCATGGTCCAGGCCACCATGGCAGTCTATAAGGATACCATGGACAGCTTTCTCCCCACCCCGTCTAAGTCCCACTACATCTTCAACTTGCGGGACTTTGCTCGAGTGATACGGGGGTGTGCTCCTGGCTCCACATACACACATGCAGGTAAGAGTGGAGATGACAGTGAAATGTTTGGTTAATTAGTTAATTGTTCTGAAGTGATGTATTTCTTCCATGTATGTTGGCTGTTTATGTCAGGACGGAAACAAGCTGATTCGCCTGTGGATCCATGAGGTCTACCGGGTTTTCTATGACCGACTCATTGACAACGAAGACAGGGAGACATTCTTTGGCATTGTCAAAGAGAGAACATCAAACTTCTTTAAGCTGAATGTGGAAAAGGTATCTTTGATTAGTGTCCGCACACAGACTCAATTATTATTATAGTAAAGTCAAAACAATAGTTTATTAGTCCTGTCATTAAAAACAAAAAAACATGTATTTATTTTATGTGGATAAAAAGCTATTTGCAAAAAGATCACTTCAGTAGATTTGGGTCAAAATCAGTTTAAAGGGTTTCTGTTGTTAGATCATTTTTTTCATTCAATATCTACTTCTGCATCCAAGTGCTAGTGGGAAAGTACAAATCTAAAAAAATTCCAAGTCACTCATACAGCACTGCATTCACAAGCTTTATTTCAGATTCAATAAACAAACAAACAGTAAAAGAAGCTGCTGCTTTGTATAGTGTGTTATGATCTAGATTCAAAACTGTACACTGTGGTTAATCCTAAATCTCTCCTATCGTTGTCTAGCTCCTGAGCCATCTAAGCCCAGATGGCAATGTAGTGGACGAGAGCATTCGTAGCTTGTTGTTCGGAGACTATGGCAAGCCTGATTCTGATGTTAAGGCCTACGATGAAATCACAGACTTGTGTGCCTTACAAGAAGTGATGGAGTTCTACCTGAATGAATACAACAACTGCAGCAAGGCACCGATGTCCCTTGTAATGTTCAAATTTGCCATTGAGCACATTTCCCGCATCTGCCGTGTGCTAAAACAAGACAATGGTCACCTTCTGCTTGTCGGCATTGGCGGTTCAGGGCGTCAGAGCACCACTAAGCTGGGTACCTATATCAACGATTATGTCCTGTTCCAGATTGAGTTGACCAAGAACTACAGCATGTCAGACTGGCGTGATGACCTGAAGCGGATTATGCTTAAAGCAGGCATTGAGGGAAAGAACCTGGTTTTCTTGTTCAATGACAGCCAAATTAAGGATGAGGCTATGTTAGAAGACATCAACATGCTGCTTAATACTGGTGACGTGCCGAACATTTTTGCTGCCGACGAACGTGCTGACATCATAGAGAAAGTGCAGGGAATAGCCCGGCTTGAGGGCAAAAAGATTGATGCCACTCCGCTCTCAATGTACAACTTCTTCATTGACCGTGTGAAGGCTAACCTTCACATTGTGCTAGGTAGGCACTTACCTGTCCTTTTTTGTTTTTTGAATGAAGTTTTAGTAAGTAACTGGAATTTGTTGCATTCAACAGCCATGAGTCCTATCGGTGATGCATTTAGGAACCGTCTTAGGATGTTTCCCTCCCTTATCAACTGCTGCACCATTGACTGGTTCCATGCTTGGCCAAATGATGCTCTGGAGATGGTGGCCCATAAATTCCTAGAAGATGTGGAAATGGAAAGTAACATCAGACTGGAGTAAGGACATAAGAAGGGTGTACTAATTATAGCTGCTTAACTGTGTATATACTTAATTTGCATCTATCACTGTGTAGTATGCCACATTTAGGTTGTTTTTCTGTGATCTCAGGGTGGTGGAGATGTGCAAGACCTTTCAGACAAGTGTCAAAAATATGTCTGAAAGGTATTTCTCCAGACTGAGGAGACACAACTATGTCACACCCACCTCCTACCTTGAACTCATCCTCACCTTCAAGACTCTGCTCAATGCCAAGAGGAATGAAGTGGATACTGCGAGGAACCGCTATATCATTGGTCTCCAGAAACTGGAGTTTGCTGCATCTCAGGTTTTGCACCCTGGCAAACAATATTACTTTGAATTTCACTTTGGTTTTCTGACCAAATGAATGATATTGACACATCAAACTATGTCCACAGGTGTCTGTGATGCAGGAGGAGCTGACTGCCTTGCAGCCAGAGCTCATCCAGACCTCAGCTGAAACAGATAAGATGATGGTTAAGATAGAGGCGGAAACAGTGGAGGTGGATGCTAAGAAGGAACTTGTGTCTGCTGATGAGAAAGTGGCGAATGACGCAGCAGCTGCAGCCCAGGCCATTAAGGTATACAGATATATCAACAACAGTGACTAATTTTGTCATTGCAAAAATGTCCATAGTTTATTTTGTTTTCAAATATTTTGAATTGTTTTCAAGAAGTGCAGTTTTTTGGTTTGCGTCCATTTACGTATTTAGACAAGGATTGTTTGTCTTTCAGGAAGAGTGTGAGGGAGACTTGGCAGAAGCAATGCCTGCATTGGAGGCTGCTCTGTCAGCCTTGGACACCTTAAAACCTGCAGACATTACGGTAGTTAAGTCTATGCAGAACCCACCAGGTTTGGTCAAACTAGTCATGGAGTCCATCTGTATCATGAAGGGCATCAAACCTGAGAGGAAGCCTGATCCGGGTGGCTCAGGTAAGATCACAGCTTTAAAAGAATTATTTTCATATGGCATCACTCAATTTTAATGAAAATATTCAGTTCAATATAAAATATGATAACAGCATTGCTGTTTCCAATAAATATGTTGCAGGTAAGATGATTGAAGACTACTGGGGCCCCTCAAAGAAACTTCTTGGAGACTTGAAGTTTTTGGAAAGCCTCAAAGCCTATGACCGAGACAACATTCCTGCCCCGTACATTAAGAAAATCAGAGACAAGTTTATCGACAACCCCGAGTTCCAGCCCTCTATCATCAAAAATGTCTCCTCGGCTTGTGAGGGTCTCTGTAAATGGGTACGAGCAATGGAAGTGTATGAGCGTGTAGCCAAAGTGGTAGCCCCCAAGAAGGAGAGACTGAAGCTGGCTGAGGATGAGCTGGCTGTACAGATGGAAATGCTGACTGTAAAAAGAGCTGAGCTAAAAAAAGTTGTAGACAGACTGCAGAGCCTAAATGATGACTTGGCGGCCATGATTGCCAAGAAGAAAGACCTGGAGGACAACATTGAATTGTGTTCTCAGAAGCTGATCAGGGCAGAGAAGCTGATTGGAGGACTGGGTGGGGAGAAGGACAGGTGGACCGAGGCCGCAAGGCTTCTCAGGGTTAGGTATCAAAACAAACCTAAAACCTATTATAATGTATATTAATCTTAACTATTAATCATGATGAGTGATCTTCCTGAACTTTGATATTAATCAGATTGGTACTATATCTCCCTTCTGCAGATACACCAACCTGACAGGTGACATACTCCTCTCTTCGGGAACTGTATCTTACCTTGGTGCGTTCACAGTAGACTACCGAATGGAGTGCCAGGAGCAGTGGCACATCCTGTGCCAGAAGAGGAATATTCCCTCCTCTGAGGTCTTAACCCTTAGTAACACTCTAGGTAACCAGGTGTCCATCAGGGCATGGCAGATTGCTGGACTACCAGTGGACTCCTTCTCCACAGACAATGGTATCATTGTGTTTAACTCCCGTCGATGGCCCCTAATGATTGACCCTCAAGGCCAAGCCAATAAGTGGGTGAAGAACATGGAGAAGGGCAATAAACTTGCTGTTATCAAACTATCTGATGGAAACTATGTGAGAATTTTGGAGAACTGCATCCAGTTCGGAACCCCAGTTCTTTTGGAGAACATTGGAGAGGAGCTTGATCCGGTACTTGAACCTGTGTTGCTGAAGCAGACCTTTAAACAGCAGGGTGTTGAGTACATGAAAATAGGGGATAATATTGTGGAATATTCTAAAGACTTCTTGTTCTACATGACCACTGGGCTGAGGAACCCCCACTACCTCCCAGAGGTGGCTGTCAAAGTCTGTCTGCTGAACTTCATGATCACACCACAAGGCCTACAGGACCAGCTTTTAGGGATTGTAGCAGCCAAAGAAAAACCTGAGCTGGAAGAGAAGAAGAACCAGCTCATTCTGGAGAGTGCTGCCAACAACAAGCAGCTGAAGGAAATTGAGGATAAGATCTTGAAAGTGCTCTCCTCCTCAGAGGGGAACATCCTGGAAGATGAGACCGCCATTAAGATCTTGTCATCTTCCAAAATCCTCTCTGAGGAGATCTCAGAAAAGCAAAAAATTGCCAGTGTCACAGAGAAAGAAATTGATGACACTCGCATGGGTTACCGTCCTGTGGCTGAGCACTCCTCCATTTTATTTTTCTGTATCTCAGAATTAGCAAACATTGAGCCTATGTACCAGTACTCCCTGACCTGGTTCATCAACCTCTACCTGTATTCCATTGCCCAAAGCTTAAAGAGCGACGATGTAACTGAAAGGATCAACAACATTGTTGAGCACTTTACCCTCAGCATCTACAATAATGTGTGCCGCTCCCTTTTTGAGAAGGATAAGTTGCTTTTCTCCCTGCTGCTAACTGTAGGAATCATGCAGGGTAAGGGCCAGGTTGACGACCAAGTCTGGCGCTTCCTTCTAACAGGTGGCATTGCTTTAGATAACCCTTACCCAAACCCTGCTCCAGATTGGCTGTCTGACAAATCTTGGTCTGAAGTCGTCAGGGCGTCCAAACTTCCAAACCTGGATGGTTTTTTTGAACATGTCAGAGACAGCGTCTCAAAATGGAAGAAGCTCTATGATTCAGGAAAGCCCCATGAGGACCAGTTACCTGACCAGTGGATTACCTTGGAAGGGATGGACAGAATGGTAGTAATTAGGTGCTTCAGGCCAGATAAATTGGTTCCAGCAGTGCAGGATTTCATCGTAAATAACATGGGACAGGCTTACATTGAACCGCCCACCTTTGACCTGGCAGGGAGTTACAAAGACTCCAACTGCTGCTCTCCTCTCATTTTTGTGCTGTCACCAGGGTCTGATCCAACAGCAGGTGATTAATCAAAGACTCGTGTCCTTTTCTACACTTTTACACACAATCAAACCATTATTCACACTGTAATATAAGATTAAATACAGAAAGAAACTTGGTTCAAAAGTGGCTCATGGTTTTATGTCTGAGTGCCAAAAGTCCTTAATAGAGTATTGCATTGTTTCTTCAGGTCTGCTGAAGTTTGCTGATGACCTCGATATGGGGGGCAGTAAGACCCAAACCATTTCTCTTGGACAGGGACAAGGACCCATCGCAGCACATATGATTAAGAAAGCCATCAAAGATGGCACCTGGGTTGTGCTGCAGAACTGCCACCTGGCCACCAGCTGGATGCCTGCTCTGGACAGGATCTGTGAGGAAACCATCACCCCAGAGAACACGCACCCTAGCTTTCGGTAACAGACTACACAGTGAGTTTAACTGAATTGTGTTATTGTCTGAAGAAACCAATAAAGGCAAGTATCTTTTCTTCTCCCCTAGATTGTGGTTAACAAGTTATCCATCTGACAAGTTTCCAGTCAGTATCCTGCAGAATGGGCTGAAGATGACCAATGAGCCTCCTAAAGGAATAAGAGCCAACCTGTTGCGCTCTTACCTGAGTCACCCCATCTCGGACCCTGACTTCTTTGACAGCTCCAAGAAACAGGTCACTTGGCAGAAGTTCCTATTTGGCCTCACCTTCTTCCACGCCCTAGTACAGGAGAGGAGGAACTTTGGACCTCTGGGTGAGGAAGATTAGCTGTAGTTTACAGTTTGACACGTGTGATGATTGTTTTTTTTTTTCTTCCCCTGGCTCATTGTAAAGTAAGGTTTCCATTTTGATTTATTTTTGTGGTTATTTAATAGTTTTATTGTAACATTATCCTGATTGTAAAACAATCTTGTTGCTTTTTGCCAATTTTCACTCAGGTTGGAATATTCCTTATGAGTTCAATGAGTCTGACCTGAGGATCAGTATGAGACAGATCCAGATGTTCCTTGATGAGTATGATGAGGTTCCACTGGAGGCACTCACATACCTTACAGGTGAAAATGCCATAGTTGTTAACACAGTACGGCATTACTTAACTCTGAGGTGATATTTTTGAGTAAGTAGGTCAACCTTGAATCACAGGCGGATGTAACCTGGTAGATAACCTTAACCTCTGAGCAAGTCTTTTTTTTTTTTTTTTTTTTTTTTTTTTTTTTTTTTTTTTTATGAATAGTCTTTATCACAAATCTCTCCCCCTCTCTCTTTGCATATATAACATGTCAGTAATATAATCACTAAAAAAACTTGACAAAACCTCTCAATTAACATCAAATCATTGTGCTTGCACTTCCAACTTTTGCTTTTGTTTTAATAATAAACTTTATCAGGTGAGTGCAACTATGGTGGCAGGGTGACAGACGACAAAGACAGGCGTCTGCTGTTGTCGCTTCTGTCCATCTTCTACAGTTGGGACCTGATAGAGCAGGAGGACTACCACCTGTGTGAGGGAGATCTGTATTATGTGCCAGCTCATGGCCCCTATCAGGTATTGTCAGAACACTGGTCAATTCCTTATTAGTGCTACAGCACAAGACTGGCATATCCATTATTATCACTCATGTATCATGTGACATAAATTGAATCATCCTATCTGATAAATTATTTTCTTTATTCCAGACGTATGTTAACTACATTCGCAGTCTTCCAATTTGTGCCGATCCTTGTGTGTTTGGACTTCATAGCAATGCTGACATCACAAAGGATAATCAAGAGACCAATCAGCTCTTGGATGGAGTTCTGCTGACTCTGCCCAGGCAGACAGGCGGCGGGGCCAAGTCTCCTCAGGTTTGCACTGCCTGTTGTCTGAATCACTTTAATTTTACCCTCTCGGCTTACACTTATTTCCCCGAGGAAACATTACTTGCAAACGTGTTGTCTTATATTCAAGCTACTGTATGTGTTGACGCCTGTTTTGCAGGAGGTAGTAGATGAGCTTGCAGAAGACATCCTGTCTAAGCTGCCAGCAGACTTCAACATACAAATGGTGATAGATAAATACCCGGTCATGTATGAGGAGTCCATGAATACGGTTTTGAGGCAGGAAATCATCCGCTTTAACAGGTATTAACAACTTGGGCTGCTAGGCAATTAATATTCATATTAGAAAAGACAAACCTTATTTACCAATAACTCATGATCATTGATCAGTGTGTGTGTAGGGCACACTGATGGCATCCCTTACAACTAATGCTTGACAACATTATTTTCCCCTCTCGACAGACTCACTCATGTGGTGCGCGTCAGCTTGGTTAACCTCCGCAAAGCTTTGAAGGGCCAGATCGTTATGTCTGCTGAACTTGAGAATGTTTTCAACAGTATGCTGGTGGGCAAGCTGCCCGCTATGTGGGCAGCCAAGTCATACCCCTCTCTCAAGCCAATGGGTAGCTACGTGACTGATCTCTTGGCCAGGTTGAAGTTCCTACAAGTAAGAATTGTTATAGGTTATACAGTCCTTGAGTAACATTGTAATATGACTTTCAAGATAAATGAAGCACATAGTAGTTCAAGTCCAAATGCATATGTACAGTCAGGAAAATTGTTTGAATATGCAGAGTGAATATCATTTTAAAAAAAAAAAGATCTATAACATTTGGATTGTAGTAAAGCAACACTGGTTGTATAGAGAAGAGATTACATAGCATTTTTCTAAAAAAATATATACTAATGCATATGCTTGGATATCTGTTTGACAGGATTGGATAGATACCGGCCCACCTACAGTCTTCTGGGTCTCTGGCTTCTACTTCACCCAGTCATTTCTCACTGGAGTGGCTCAGAATTTTGCCAGGAAGTACACCATCCCCATAGACTTCATTGGCTTTGAATTTGAGGCATGTAATTATTTTGCCAACCTTTCTCAGTGTTTAAGGTCATATTCAATCATACGAGTTTCATAATAACAGGGATGTATTTATATTCATGCTCTGAGTTGTGTTTCAGGTCACAAAAAATGAGACCCATATTGATGAGAAACCAGAGGACGGGGCCTATGTTAAGGGTCTTTACATGGAGGGGGCACGCTGGGACAGAGAGAACATGGTCATTGGAGAGTCCCTCCCCAAGATCCTCTTTGATTCTTTGCCCATCATCAAGCTGAAACCAGGGGAAATGGCTATGTTTAAACATGAAAACATCTACATTTGTCCTGTTTACAAAACCAGCGCCCGCAGAGGCACCTTGTCCACCACTGGCCACTCCACCAACTACGTCCTGTCCATCGAGCTGCCCTCTGACAAGCCACAGAAACACTGGATTAACCGTGGGGTGGCATGCCTCTGCCAGCTGGATGACTAAAAATTAGCATCAATATTTTAAACTAAATATGTACTGTATTTGCCAAAGGAAATGTCTGTGTTTGTATGCCAAAGTAACACAGGTGTAAACTGAAACATGTAAAGGCTTTAAAGCTCGGTTGTAAGCACATATTGACAGCCATGACCACAATCAAATCTCATTTTTTTGACAATGAAATCTTAAGGTAATATTTTAGTATATCTAGCATGATTTTTTTGTTTTCTCTGATGATTTGGGAAATTGACTCCTAAAGTTTGAAACTAAAACCCCAAGTTATTAACATACACTAGCTGTGAGCTACACAGTAAACAGAAGATACATTGTATGGATGTGGAGAATGTATTTCAAATCAAAAACATGATATTGACAATGTGTTTCATACTGATACTAGTCAAGGGGTGTAAGCTCATAATGAAAATAACTAGTTCTCATATGTATTTGCACTATGATGGACTTTACATTTCCATATTATATATGATTCTTTTGTTTCAGAGTGGGTGGTGGGTTATTGCTAAGATGTATTACTTGATAATAAAGTCGGCATAATGTCAAAACAACTGGATGTCACTATAGTGCTCTCTCAACTCAGCAGTGTGTTCTGATAGTAAACACTAGATGGCAGCCAAGGCAAACCACTATCCCACAGCTCTATGAACTGGTACCTTCAATGACAATGTCTGCTCACTACATCTACACTAAGATACAGTCTTGTGTCATTAATAAATGTTATCACATATTAGGGGTGCACAATTCAGAAAATTCGATTTGATATTGATTGTTAGCCTCAAGATTTGATTCAAAATCGCTTTTCGATTCAAAAACAATTCTCAATTTAAAAGATGATTCGCATTATGTAAATGTAGTTGCTTTTCCCATGTGACCTTTACAAAACGAAAAGAAATTCTTGATTACTCAAATCAATTTTGAATCTGGATGAATGGGAATCGATTCTTTTGCACACCCCATCATGTATATTCATGCAGCAAAACAGTGTGCCATCAAGTGCAAGTATGGTTTATGGGAAGTGTGGTCTTAGGTTTGAGAAACAGTACCACTAAAATATTGTTGGGACATAGGGGTTGCAAAAATATCTTCATCGTAGTGCTTTGGTAATGCAGCAGTGATGTTAAAACATGGCTCATCTTTTAAACTAAAGAGGGTTTCATCCAGATTAAGGGCTGAGAAAAATGGTTGATAAGTGTGCCCCACCATCACTGATTGAGGTCTGACCGGGAGTGTGGCAACAATTTTCTGCACTGACAAGCAGATTCATTACTTAATTATAAAACCCTGTACAGGATTAATTTGGTTCTCTGCAAACAGGCTGTATATTATACAACAGGATGCAAGAAATCCCTAACTGAGCCTTTTCATGATATTCAACTTTCCAAACTTTTGTGTAAGGAATGTTTTTACATTAAAACCCCAGTGGTACAGTTTCCCATACTCAGCCCTATAACTTTAGATCAGATAGCTTGTGAGTGGTGCTGTGCGGCTGATGCTGTATTAAAGTCAGCATTGCTTGATGCACTCTGTAGTCAGCACTTGTGGGTTCAAACATAATTCATCTGACTACTGAATTCAGCTGCCGCATCACTACCCATGGGAGATTATAGGACCTAAAATACTGCAACATTACATCTATATATTATTAACCCTTGTGTGGTGTTCATATTTCTGTTATACAGCCAATGTTCCCGGGTCTGGTGGACCCACCACATTATTAGGCTTTTAAATCAATACAGCCATAACAATTTATGTAAAAATACTTAATAGATGTTTACTTTAGCTCAATTACTAATGATATATTCATCATTTATGGTTCATATTTGCCATTTACCCTTGTGAGATCAATGATCAGATGATCATTTTTGTTTTTTTGTGAGAAAACAAGGAAATTTAATCATAAAAAAACTAGATAGAAAAAAAAATAGAAACAATATTTTTGATGATTATTGGTGCTTATTTTGTAGAACTTAATCAGAACAGGTGAAAATGCCATGTGCAGTCATTGAAATTAAGTTATTTTTATGTTCTTTACTGAAAATGAGCCAAGGCCAATGAGTTTGAGTTAGAAGAAATAATAAATAGCATAATTGTTCTTTTAGCAAACCGGTCCCACAGACCCGAACACCACACAAGGCTTAAATGTAGCTGACTGAGCCTTCAGGGACAGATAGCACTGACTTCAGTGGTACTCTAGCATCCGTCCTGTAACTTATGGAACCTCTGACCTCAGCGCCAGTTTAGTCCTGCTCTAAAAACAGTGTGTCATCCTCTATCTAGTCCCTTCAGCTCCTCCTTAAGCTAATGTGTAAATGTCCTTCAGAAAGAGCCTCCTAGAAAACTAAAAGGACCATTTCCCTTTAATGAAAATGAGCCAACTGAACGGCCAAGAAGAGCAAAACGCGGACATGTCCTCCAACACTTTATGAGAGTGTGAGACCTCTGTTTAATTAGTATTACATTACAACAATGCTACTTCTGTTTTTGAGCAAGGACACCGTGGTGCACAGCTTTTATTGGAGTCACCGTATGTTAATGCTGAGCTGATAATGAAATAAAAGAACCTCCTGTCTTTTCAGATAAGGCTCCCCTTAAAACTCTGTAGACTGTTTTGTTGTGGGGGAATTAGATTGAAAATGGAGGGGACCTTCATTACATAAATCACACAACACATTGGTTTCGCATCAGTGAACGTTGCACTGACCTTGATTTGTGTAATTATTGGTATAACTGGTGTCAACAAGCAAAATCATTGCAGCTATTTGGAGTCACAGAAACACTGCAGTTCAGAAAATATAAAAAACAGTCTACCCATAGGACCTGGATGCACTGCTCTCTATACTTTCTTACTGAGAATTTATTAAGTAGTAATTGCGTTTAGGGCAAAAAAAAAGTAAACTAATTTGTTTTGTTTGGCATTTTCCCCTGGGGAATGCATCTTGGCATTTATCCCTGAGCAATGCATCACAAAAATGTCCCCCTGAATTCTAGAGACCAATCCCTGACCTTGATTTCAATTGAAATTTAGAGTGGCAGTTAATGGTGCATTCTACTGTGTTTAGGTATGCATGGACTGTCTCACCAGAAAAGAATATTAATTTGAGTGCAAGTCTAAACTGCAAATATACCCTGACAATAGCTCACTTTGTAAAAGCATAGACGGATAATCAAGCTCTCAACTAATGCCAAGTAAATAACAAAGGGCTTTGTTATCTAGTCTACAATGAACGGCTAATAAGTCATTAATAGAGGGTTTTAATCACCATGTATGCAGTTATAGATGTTAATAAGTCATAAATAAAGGGTTTAATATACGGTAAATGATTTCAATGTCAGGTTTGCAGCTGCGAACGTTAATAATAGAGGGTATTAAGGACCAAATTGGCAGTTGTAAATGTTAAAAGTTGTTAGTGAATAGATTCTGGTCAAGCTATTCTGCAGCCCTTTTCTAGAAATAAACTATCAAACCAATTAATGAGATAGCTTGAATTGGCGGAGTATCTATAAAGCATTAATAGGACAAAATGATTTATCAACCATTAAGTAGCGCGAATAAAACACACATTTCCTTGCTGGAGACCCAGAAAAGAACACACACACATCTGACAGATCGGTGACAGATGTTGCGCCGCTGCACATAACCCCATGGGCTGCTGCTGAAGACTGGAGCGAGACAGCGAGAGAGGGAGACACTAGGAGCTAATGTTATGTAGAAATCATCATCATGTAGGCTACGTTGTTCTTTAGCACAGTGGGGAAGAGGATGTTTTAAGGCGACGGTGGTGGAGGAGGAGCAGACAGCCATATGTGCATTTCCTGAACGCAAGCGCACATCCAGCTGAAGCGGCCAGAGATGTGTTGAGTGTTTGCGGCGGGGGTCTAGTAGGTGTCGGTCACTGCTGTCGCTCGAGAGAGAGAGAGAGAGAGAGAGAGAGAGAGAGAGAGAGAGAGAGAGAGAGAGAGAAGTTTCCTCTGCTCTTGGCGCACGGTTGCCTATCGCTCACTTCAAATAATGGCACCCCTGCGTCCGCATGAAGCGCTGTTGCGTTCGGAGTCACGGCGCTTTCAAGAGATCTGAGAAACCCAAAAAGTGTCACAATGGCTGAATTTGGAGAGAACAAAAGAGCCGTCGGTCTGCAGGTTGCTGGCTGGAAAGCTGCGTCAGGAGGAGCCGGGATGAGCCTGGAGACGCACCGAGGAGAGCCGGTGTCAAACGGAAACTGCAGCGTGTCAGACACCGTGAAGAGGGTCCAAAACGAATCCAGCTGCGAGTCCCCGACGGGGGAGAGCGCGGGATCAGTTTCAGCCTCCAAACCAATTCCTCGACGCAGCAGTCTGATCAAGGTAGGCCATCGTTTCCGTCAGGAGAAAACAGCTCGTCTTGCTTTTAAACATAACAGGAAACACTATAAACAAACAAGACGTGCATGCAAACTGTTGCAAGTCTACCTTAACAATAAGTAATGATTCCATAAAATATATGACAAAGCAGGACATGACTAGCCTACTTGATTACTACAAGCCCTTGCATGAATGTAATGCTGGTGCCATGGGATGTAAAAAAAAAAAAAAAGCCATACAAAAAATACAAATATGCCACTATAAAATTACTACTGAGTTGTGCATGTCGATGTGGTGACCTAACACACAGAGCTCTCCCTCAAAACTGCCGACGTAATCTACCTGCAACCTGACAATAAACGGTTAATACACTGTGTCTCTGCTTCCTGTCAACTTCCTCTCCATCTGTCTCGAACAGCACATGGATCAGTCACCTCGTTTCACACATATCTCAATGTATGCGCAAGTATTAAGTGCTTAAAAATGTCCATCATGTCACATTTAGGATGTTGAAATGCTGCCTGTCATACATTTACTGAACTCACAGGACTCCACAATAAACATTCAATTTCAAAGCTCAATCATATGTGCTTTTCAATCATATGTGCCATAGGGTTGATGCGTACAGGCAAGGCTTTGTTCCATCTACAGACAACAGCAGGCAATGTCACTTATTAGTACTTAATCAGCCAGAGTGGAGGAGGAGGAGTAAGAGGAGGAGGAGGAGGAACTAATAAGTGAAAGCACCTGCTGCAGTCTTTTATTAGAATGACAAATTGCATTCACTTTGCCCTCTGCGTACCCCTATCCAATTAACCCCACACTGATCTGAGCTCAGATTTAAGCTAATGTTAAGTTTATTGATATAAAGCCCTTGAAATAGATATCACAACAGTTTATGCTTATTTTACTCATAATGCATTTAAAGTATTGTCAATAACAACGACATCTTATCAATAACTCGTCCACTGACTTTGACCTTTTATGGTTTCAGTCATATTAGCATGGAGGTCTTGTATTGATCTCTAGTTGCTGCTTGTCTCCAGAGCTGCTGCCTGTAAAGACATGATTATTCAAACATGGCTTCACCCATGTCTGATTGGCACCCACTCTGCAAGACAGGAAGCCGGCCAGTTGGCCAATTTCCTCGCAAGGTTCATGTTGCAATATTGCTATTAAGTCATGAGCAGTTGGTGATGATGCATAACATTTTTTTAATGTCTCTCACCTAGTTGCCAACACACAGGTCTGATCTTGCCTGTCTTCTTTTTTGTTACGACATTGCAGCCAGCCTGACACACATGGTTTAAAAACACTCCGTTTGCTCTAGGGAAGTTCTATTATCTCTATATGCTGGGTGAGAAATGGTATTAAATAAGTCCTGACTGCATCCACAACATGACTCCAAAGAGTTGTAATGCATAACAGTGTATGGGAAAAAAAGCTGTACAGTTCATATGCATCTCATGTATTGAAGCATGAATTTGTGGTATGAGGATGTATTTGACTTGTTCAGGTTTGGTGGGCACATTTAATGCTGAGAACATTCAGCAATCAACCAACCGTCTCACCCACAACAGTGCACGTATACGTTTGTGCTTTCACCATAAACATGCTCGGGTTTGAATCCTTAACATCCTTAGATTGAGCTGTGTTGTGCTGTTTCATAAACTCAGGATTCCACACAATAGGAGTATGTGGTGGTATGTAGGCAGATAAACAGGAAACATGACATTCCAGACCGCTTTTCACAGGAGTCATGGGATAATGTCTAGAGTGTGTGTGTGTGTGTGTGTGTGTGTGTGTGTGTGCTTCCATTCGCTTTGGCTGAAGTAATGAGAGTACCCTTAATTGTATTTTATCAGTACTTCATGCTGTCTGCTGTCCTCTCATTTATTCTGTCCGTGAAGGAGCTGCAGATCAGGTGCCCACTCAGTTTATGCTTCCAGTTAATCTTGATGTAGATAACCATCAGGCACTCTCTTTGTCTTTCTTTTAGTTAAAATACACACACAAGCACACACTCTTGCACAGACCTGCCTTCTAGTAAAACACTGCTATGCAAAACAAATATCAGCTTTCCAGCTCTCTCGTTACTCATGCCAGCATGAGACTCCGAAATACATGGTTGGCATGTTAATGTGCTCCTCTGTATGTGTGAGTGAAATAGTATATATATGGGCACTCTCATTTTTTTAATAAAAAAGAAAAACAATGCACTTTAATATAATAATCTAATGGGGTTTTAAAGGGATATAAGTCAATAATTGCCTCACCTGTTTAAGTGTTCTCAGCTGAAAAAAATTAAAGGAATATTGATACATTTTGTGTTATATAAATTTGCTTTCTTGCTGAGAGCTGGATAAGAAGATTGTAACCACTCATTTTTGCCCATTCAGTATAAACCTTAGCTTAGCATAGCATAGCTTAGCATGAAGACTTAAAGCAAGGGGACACAGCTAGCCTGGCTCTGTCCAAAGATAACAAAACTGCTCATCAGCACCTAAAGCTCACTAATTAAGTTGTTATATGTTGTTTGTTAAATTTGCACAAAAGCACAAGTATAGAACTATGCTAACTGTTACCTCCTGTTTTCAGTCTTTATGCTAAGCTATGATGACCTCCTGGCAATGTAATATCTAACCGAGTGATCCAAGATACTTACTCGTACATATATAATTCACATACATACTGGTACTAACCACTTTTGCATTCATGCATACTTCACTTGCACATACATGCATACTTCACGTGTACCTACTTGCATACTTCTCTTGCACATACATGCATAACATGTGTGAGTATGTACTATGTATGTTAGTATAAGTATGGCGTATATGGTTAAGTGCGTAAACACAGGACTTTCTTTCAGGAACTTTGGGTTCAAGTCCAGTCTAAAGCCAACTAGTGACTTATTTGTTGATTACATAACAAACATTATTATTTTAACCCAAACCATGATCTTTTCCTAAAACTAACCAATTATTGTTGCTTGGATTCACAACGTAACCATATGTGGCGTTGAAATTGCTACAAAAAGGTGGCACACCAACCGTCAATAACATAAATGAAGATGTTGAGACAGGTGCAGGCAAAATGTATTGTGGCAATCAATAATTCAGCTCAGGTAAAGCTGTCTCTTAGCTTGCTCATAACTCCCTTTGTGATCAATCCATTGCAACAGCTGTGGAAAAAAACAGTAGTCAACTTCAAGTATTATAATTGCCAGATGTAAAGTGTTGGGATGAAGTTGGGAAGTTGGGAGAAATCCTAACATCCAGCTTACCCCATGGGCCCACCAATCTGGTAGATCATTATGGTGGATGAATGAGTCAAACACAAGACTTTTACTTGCAATCCATGAAAAACCCATTTTTACATCAAGCTGACTTGTTATTTTGAGAGTTTCACGACTGCTCACATGTTATTGGCGGTTGGTGTGTCACCTTGTTGTAGTTATTGTCACACGTGGTTAACATTGTGAATCCAACCCAACATACTTGGTTAGTTTTAGGAAATGGTTTTGGTTAAAAGGTATATGTAGGTATGCACAAGTGAAGTATCCATGTGTGTGTGTGCAAGTGAAGTATTTAATTTTGGCCTAGGTGGCTGATGTCTGTTTTGTGTGTGTTTTTCAGACAGAGGGAGCAGCATTAGCACTGCCTGGGAACGGCAGTAGTTTGAGTCAAAGCAGCCCTGAGCACCTCCTGCAGTTCAAATCATCATCTTTAGCCTGCATTAAAACACTTTAGCCTGTAAATGACTGATGCCTGCACAGCACAGGGAGAGGATAAACCATAGAAATAGACTGAGAGTAGAACAGACATTCCCATTCAAATCAATATAGCAGGATGGTCAGAGACATTTTTCTGTACTAGCGCAGTACCCGTTGAAAATGTGCCTGTTTGGAACGGCTGATTGACCTGTGATATTGCTCCTTGTAGAATTCTTGAAAAACAAATTTTACAGAAGGATCCCAAACCACTTAAACTCCACTGTATAGCCTACTACTGATTTACAGTGTAGGCTACATCAAAGGAAGACATTGTTCTACTGTATTTGTGTTGTATGATTGTTAACAAATTTCACACTTCAGCAGAGGTGCTCATTTCTATACATGTTTAGTGGCTTGACGGTTAACACTGAAGTAAGGATTTAATATGGGTATTTTGGCGACGGTAATGTTATTAATGTTGTAAGTTAGCAGTAGATTAAAGTTAATTAGCCCGACCCAGGGTGTCTGCCCAGTTCCACTCTGAGATGTTCCCGCATTGCACAGTGCTGTGAAGGAATAAAATCCGAGATTACGCTACTGTATGTTCTGCCAGCTCACAGCAACGTAATACAATAGCAGGAAAAGAGTGATGTGCAGGTTACCTTCCCCCCAAACACGCTCCCAAACACAGACACACATATACAGATACGTCTCGCTGCCACACATCTGGTTGTGCATAGCTGAAATGTCTTTAAATTCGGAAAATTTTTGTTTGTTTATTCCTAGTTGTATTATTTATATATAATTGTATTATTTCTAGTGCATCTTAGATGATTTTGTTCATGGCAATTCACACATTATCAATGGGGAAGTACATCACATACAAATACACGTCATTTCATCTCGGTAGCCTACCATGTAGCAGGCTGCATGGTAGGCAAGCTGTCACAAGAAGACCGCGCCTAAGGCTAGTGAACGAGACTAAATGTAACCGCTGGAGTCTATGTAATCAGAAGTGCATCTTAGATGATTGTGTACATAGAAATTCATTGGCTACATTACCCATGGATATCACATACAAATACACATTATGTTATTGTGGTAGTTATATTAAGTTAAATGTTTGTAGGCTGTCACGACGAGACCGCGCACCAGGCAACTGTACGAGAATGTAACCATGCCTAATGCATGAGTCTATGTAATCAAATGGGTGTCTAGGTTTTCGACAAGTTTGAGTTACCAACTGATCCCAGAAGCCTTTATGTCTTGTGCATTAACCCGCCCCTTCTTTTTACCTATTTGGTTTCAGTGGTTCATCTATCGTCAGTAAATGCCTCTGTGACGTTTGTGCTGAAATCGCAGTTAGGTCTCCGACATAAGACCTTTTCAAGGCAACCTTTTACTTGTTTCATTTTGTGTGGTGTGTGTGTTTGATTGTGTGTATGTGTGCATAAGCGCACATGGAACTTCAAAGGTTTGAGGCATAAACGAACATCTGCAGCTCTTCTTACCACAAGGGCAGGGGTTTCTAGTCAGACTGAGCAGCTTAGTTACTGTTAATGCTCACCACATTTTCTGTTGAACAGTATTTCCATACATGCAGAGTGACTTGACCACACAGTGCTTCCTGTTTGACCCCAATGTCTTGTCTTCTATTGCAGTCACACACACAGATGGTGTGATTATTACACACTTTGTAATTAGTAAGCGATACCAATGAAGATGTCCTGGTTATGGCAGTGAATACCAAGTAGTTTGATAACCAGTTAAATTAAGATTCATTGATTAATTGTTAAGTCTAGAAAAGGTCAACAACTATTGGGTGGATTACCATAACATTTGGACCTTAATGTCCCGCAGGATGAACTGTAATGACTTTAGGGACTTTTCATCTAGTGCCATCATCAGATAAAAAAACAATTTTCTTATGTAGTTTGGTTTATGACCAAATTCCTGCAAAATTGATGACATTCCCATCAGCCTCAGCTGTGCATTTTGCTTAGTGCCTATAAGCAAATGTTAAATGCTAGAATGCTAAACTATGATGATGAACATAGTAAACATAAAACCTGCTAAACATCAGCAGCTGTGCTTGGCATTAGTAGGCCTACAGCTTCACCGAGCAACTAACATGGCTGTATACTTTTAGTCAGGATTTTAAAAAATACATTTAGGTATATTGACCAATCTATTGATTGAGTATTTATTTCAGTTCTAGTCCAGATTTAACAAAAAATAATAACGTAAAGGTATAACCAGCATTAGGCCTACATGAGTAAGAATGGTGTTTCCCCACTGAGTCCATTATTATTAACATTTAATGTTTAGGTTTGATTAGTTCTTTTGTTTGTTTGTCTTTGTCTGTCAGCAAGATTACACAAATAATACTGGCCCAGTTTTCATTAAACTTGGTGGAAGGGTGTAGCACGGGCCAAGGAAGAACCCATTACATTTTGGAGCTGATCCAAATCAGGGGTTGGATACACAAATTGTTTATGTTTTAAACTTTTGTTATCATAGGGCATTTGTGCTGCATTCATTTTGCATTGGAATAATCAAAAAAATGTACACTGCATTAACATTGTTAGATAGGGCGTGCCTTGGCGGAGGTCTGCGCCATCAGTTACTTTAGTTTGTATGTTGCCTGAGTAACCAACTTTTAGGTCAGTTTTATCATCAAGACTTTACTGGTACATAGCATGAAGCATTAGTATTGTTACCATGGTTACCTGCAGTGTAATAGCCTTGTGCATTGATTCAGAGTGGTAGGTAAGTGGTTGATTGAAACTATGTTCTCTTATGCAGTTCTAATGGACACCTGCCCACCAATCAGAAGCAATTATTCGTAGCAATGGTATCACGTGATGATAAGATACCCACACATGTTGGTGGCTGTCGGCTCACTGTTATGAGTGTTCAGTTTAACACAATTCAAATAAACCTCAAAGAAAATTGTCCCATGTTGCACCCCCACCCCACCTCCAGGGTGACAGGCACTGAAATAACCTACGCCATTAATCATCCATCAACTGCCGTCAAACCCAAGGCCACGGGGATGACAATTCTGCCTTCCTACCAATTTCCACTCCTCTATTCTTTACATTCTGTCACCTAACAACCATGTTGCTTTCTCTGATTTTCTGTCTCTCTTAATTAGTGGATCAAAGACGACAACCACTATTGACCTACATCTTCATTCTGCGGACTCTGAGATGCTGTAATTAGTGATACAGTCTTGTTGCATACGCTCATATACATCAAGCATGCATGGAAGCTGGCTAATGAAGGCTATACTGGTACCTATAGGCAAATACCAAGGGAGAGGCTCTGTACCTGCACGTATAAACATCAACACTAATCTGCCAAAGAGCTTCTATTTATTCTTCTCCATCCGTCCTCTAGCTCATCTTTTTTATTTTCCTCTTGTTTAGTTAATCTGTGTCCTCTTCTCAAGTTTCAACTTTCTGTAATGTCTCTCTGTCATCTTGTGGGTCCTTCTCTGTTAGCTGCATCCAGTCTGCTCTGCCACACAGTCTCCCCCATTTCTCTCGCCCTTCATCCGTCCATCTGTCACTACAGTTCAGTCAGTCTAGATGTCCTATCAGGAACATCAGTAATCACAAAGCAGTGTTTAAAATGTATTTATATTGTCTTATATTTTCCAAATGTATTTAAACTGTAATCTTGTATGTGTTTCCATCAGATACAAACTGGCAAATGGAAAAGAAATACTTAACCTCTGTGAAATACTAAGTAAAAGCAAGTGTTTTAATCCTTTTTTTTTTATTATAAAGGTCTATAGGACCTATACTGTATATGCAACAGGTTGTATTAACAATGTATAAAAAAAGAAAAAATTCAGTCTATGTGACTATTGATTGCTACAAAAGTATCTGAATGGGGTTTTTTGGTCTCAATGTGTGTCACTTGTTGGGCTCACATATGTTTTAAACGTGAAAGTAACACCTAATGTATCAATAATCAAGAGAATCGAGGTTTTACTGTATTTCTTATCAAGAATCCTTTTATTCTTTCGTTTTTTCTTTGTCCTCTGTATTGTCGCTTCACATGGTTCTCAACTGAGCCACAGGAAGCTCTCTGTGACAAGCGGACAGGCGGCTTCCTGTTTTGAAGCACAGTGGTGGTTTTGGAGACTCATCTTCCCCAGTCAGAAAAACAAAATAGGGCATTTGTGACGTAGACATTCAAACAGAGCTTAAAGTCAAATGGATTTTTTTATCAGCGGGTAGAAGCTGCCCTTGTTTTGTTTTTCTATTTGTGTGTCTGTGTGTGTGTACACTAATCTGGTTGGACAGTGTGTGGTTTTTTTTTTTTGCATCTACTTGGAGATGAATCTGTGCTCTCTTGTTTTATCCTGTCAAGATAATTGATCCAGAGTCTACAGTGACGTCAGCATTCTTTGGATGTGTCTGTCCCTCTCTCTCTCTATCAGTAATTTATGTTGTAGACTAACAGAGGTGGACGTGCAGGACAGCCTCCACACATGAGATAATTAAATCACAACTGTTGAACAGGCTACGGGAGAATTCTGGTGTTTCTCCTACTGCAAGCACAGCTTGTGCCATGCACACAACACACCATAGGATGTTTATTAGGTTGCTTCAATATAATATCTTTCCATTGCTTGTCTATTAATCAGAGATGACATGTTTGTTATTGGTCACATGCATGTCTGTGGAGACCACGTTATTTAGGTGGAGTTTCCTAATTGGGTTACATGTGCACTGTGATTGGTGCTGGTACAGCCACACAGGGACCATTACCGCAAATGTCACACACACACACACACACACACACACACACACACAGGAAGAGATATAGATTTAGACCAACATTAATCTCCGGTGCCTGTCACCGCGCTGCATGAAAAGTAAAAGAGAAGTGTGACTGAGTAGGGTGGTAATGTGGGCTCCTGTGTGAGGGCGCACGTGTGTTTATTTGAGAGTTAAATCAATAAGTGTGTCTCATTTGTGTGTCATAGGGGAACTTCCCATGAGCTTTTCATTCAAATTAAGTGCTGTTTTCAAAATAAATTGCTGCTGATGATGTTGATGTTGCATTATGAGTCTTTTTATTTGAGGTTGAATTTAGGGTGTTGCGGAAGCACTCCGAAGGAGGGTAGCTTTTTACTGTAACTGTAATGTCACACATCAATTAGCTCAGGTCAGGTTTTATTTTGTTAATATATTTTTTTAAGGCTCTAAAAGACAGCGCTTGTCCTTTTGCTTCCTGTAGTTTTCAGAGTAACTGTGTCTCTGTCGACACCGCCTCTTACTCCCTCTATCATACCCCTTGGCACCAACTGTATTTTTAGAGCACTGCCTCCCTCCCTCACCACCCAGGCCATAAAAAAACTTGTCGCCATTGGAAACACTTCTCCATCTTAATGAGACAATTCAATGAGAATTTGTGATGGTTAGGCGCCCTGCCTTCCCTCTAAAGGAAACCTTTTCATCCTCTGTGAATTATGCTTCCTCTCGCTCACATGTTCATATTATTTAGATAACAAACAGTTCAGGATCTTTTATTCTCTCTTTCTTTCTTTCTTTCATTTCTCATTCATTCATCTCATTTTGTCTTTCATATCCCCCAGATTTCATTCATATGAAGGGTTCCCTCATAAAAGATCCAAGCTCTTGAGGTTCATATGAACTATTGTTTGAATGAAAGGAAAAGAGTTATGCTGATAAGTAGATATTAATCCACCATTGATCAGTATTCACAGATATTCATTATGAATATGAAAATATTGATTGGTCGACTGGTGATCAATTTTGACTTCTTAAATACTCCAAAACAACTGAGCCTTATGTATTTGTTTGGTGCAGGCTGCTGGATTTAATGTTCACTGCAGACATATGTGCACTTACTGTATTTTTCTAGATTTTGTGTAGATTTCTTCACTATTTCAAAACAAATCAAGTTCCTGAAAGACATCTGAATATAGACTATGATAATAACATTTTCATTTTTATTGGAATTCTGTATGAAACGGTTAGTTGAGCAGAAACAATGGCAAATGTTTGCAAGGTACTGCTTTTCCTTGTCTTACATTATAGTAAACTGAATATCTTTTAGTTTTGTACAGTTGGTCGGAAGACTTAATCTATGGACCCTAGGAAACTGTGATGTGCATTTTTAAGTATTTTCTGACATTTTCTAGATATAAACTGCATAATACATATTGTAAGTATGTATTTAAGACAGTAGTATGTTTAGGGTTTGGGTGTTTGCATCTTCCATCACCCAACTACAGTTATGTCATTCTGTTTATTCTGCCTTAGATTAGCTTCAATTAAGTCTTTAATTGGATTTTATCAGGACTCTAATATATCTATAATTGAATAACTTCGCCCACATATATGCTCTTATCTGTTCTCTTGGGGGTGATATCTGATTGGTCAATACATCAGATAGATGAGCTCCAATGGTCGGCTCAGATAAACTGATTGAGACTGAAGTGTCATTGCAGAGGGCAGAATTAGAATGCTGCTGCCTGCTGCCTCTGTCTGCTCAGGTATGATTAATGGTCTAATGGTGAAGGGCAAGCAAAGGCTTTTAGCATCAGGAAAAAAACAATAACAGATTGGGAGGAGGAGGCTCTATGCAGTAGACTAAATAATCTGTGTTTATGTATGGTTATATAATCGGACATGCCTTTTAATCCTTTGAGATCCATTCTCGATGGAAAGAAATGTTTGCCATGCCCAAGCAAAGCCTTCTCTTTAGAGGGATAACTATCTGTCTTCTTCTTATTCCTTCCTTCTATTCCTCCTCATCAGGATGGGTCACGTGCTGGTCGGGAGAGGAAGAAGACAGTGTCCTTCAGCAGCAGCCTGTCAGAGAAGAAGATCAGCAGCGCTGCAGACTGTATCCACTCCATGGTGGGTCAGCAACAGTGTAACCCTTTACATAGAATGTACATATCTGGGCATAATATTTAATGTGTAGTGTATGCATCAGTGGTTTATGTTAGATCACAGGCTTTTGAGCATGTCAAACACTCAACAGAGTTTGTTCAGAAGTGAAAATGAGTGAGCTCTACACGGGTCAGTCAGTGTGTGACAACATTATCCATATCTTGCTTGCAGGTGGAGGGGATTGAGCTGAGGAAAATTCGAACCAACTCACGTGTTTACCAGCGTTACTACCTGCTGGATGCAGGCCTCCAGGCTCTGTGCTGGGAGCCATCCAAGAAGGAGTCAGACAAAGCTCGCATCTCGCTGGCCTCCATACGAGAGGTCAGTGTCCAGAGAAAAAGCTATATGAATCAACCCTTCCTCACTTTATGAGTGATCTCACTTCACTGATCCCTTTAGACTAAGGCAATGAAAAACAACCCTAAACCTTACGGAAGCAGATGATTTGTTTTCATTTATACCTGATGTGGGTTTTTGCATCACTTATGGTCTCACATTCTAGGTACGGACAGGTCGTAACACAGAAATCTTCCGCACCAGTGGGGTTTATGAGCAGATTTCAGAGGACTGTGCATTCTCTATCATCTATGGAGAGATGTATGAAAGTTTGGACCTGGTGGCCAACTCTGCTGAAGTGGCTAACATTTGGGTGACTGGCCTGAGGTATGACACAACAATAAAACTAGGCGCGATCTTACATTGTACACCTGTGATGTAACATGTACCAGAAACACACCACACGCATTTGATAGGTAAAGAATCTTCTGATCTTCAGAGCTTCTTTAAGGTGCCAACGTAGATACAAATTGACATCAATAAGTGGTTAAACTGAGGTTTGTTCATGTGGGGTAGGCTAGGCTAACCCAGCTCATTTAGTCAGGCCCTTTATGTCAGTCCAACATGATATTTCATGTCTTATGCTAAGTGTTCTCTCTTGTATTTCTTGTATTGAAGTGAATAGTGAGATCTTGGTGGGCTGATTTCATTGTGTAGTCCTTTGAGACTTTCTTGTGATGAAGTTCTCTGACAGTGAATGCAATTCACCTTTAAACTGATTCCACTGCTGCAGTTATGGTGTTTTATGTGAGAGTCATCGAAATGAAAGTGAACTGAAAATGAAATTTTTGTGATGCAGCCTCTTAAGGAAAATATTTTGTCCAACTGCATCTGCCTTGTCTTCTCTCATCTTCCTCCAGGTATCTGATGCAGTATGGGAAACATGCCTTAGACATGCTCGCCAGCAGTCAGGACAGCCTTCGAATTGGCTGGCTGGAGCAGCTGTTCTCCTCTGCCGCTGAATCGGACGGACTGGACGATGCAGAGGAAGGGATCCGCTTGCAGTTAGCTGTTAAGTTGATACAGGGCGTGAACCCTGGGGTGGGCAGAGGCAAAGTGGAGCACAGGTTTAAAGAGCTTCAAAGAGTTAGGGAGAGGATGCGTGGGCTTACTCTAGATAGCAAATCTGGAGTTAAAGATAATGCCGAAAACAAAATACTAATAGGAAGAAATGAGCGAGTCACCAGGCAGGAGTTCATCGAGGTCTTCCATGACTTCTGCACACGCCCGGAGATCTACTTTCTGTTGGTGCAGTTCTCTAGTAACAAGGAGTTCCTGGACACGAACGACCTGATGAGGTTCCTTGAGGCTGAGCAAGGCATGGCTCAAGTAAGTAACATAAATTAATCATGCATACAAATAGCAGAAAACAAACGCAATCCCAGCATTCTCAACCTTAATCTCTCAATTCCCTTCTCTCACTGTGTCTTCCAGGTAAGTGAGGAGACAAGCCTGAAGCTCATCCAGGCCCATGAGCCATCGGAGCAGGGCCGGCAGCAGGGATACCTGTCACTGGATGGTTTTACCAGCTACCTCACCTCGGCAGAGTGCCACCTCTTTGATAGGGAGCATGACACCGTGTGCCAGGACATGTCCCAGCCTTTGTCTCACTACTACATCAGCTCCTCCCACAACACCTACCTCATTGAGGACCAGTTTCGAGGTCCGTCCGACATCTCCGGCTACATCCGTGCTCTCAAGATGGGTTGTCGGTGTGTGGAGGTAGACATCTGGGACGGTCCCGATGAGGAGCCGGTGGTGTGTACTGGACACACACTCTCCACCACTGCTCCTGCGTTGTGTGTTAGAAGCAATTGGAAAGTTTGCATTTGTGGCCTCGCAGTACCCATTAATTATATGTATTGAGAACCATTGTTCACTTCAGCAACAGAAAGCGATGTGGCAACATCTCATAGGGATACTAGGTAAGAGTTTATACACAGATCCCCCTTATGAAGGGGATTTATACCTACCATCGCCGCATGCTCTAAGGAATCGAATTCTTCTAAAGGGTAAAAAGTTGGGGCCAGATTCTGATGGGGAGGATGGGGAGGTGAGTGAGGAGGATGAAGGGGCAGAGTTGTGTCAAAGGATGAAGGCGGCTAACAGTGGAGGAACAGCGCCTGGAGGAAATGAGAAGGACATGGTGCAGAAAAGTGTCTCTTTCACAGCTGTCACTCAGTCTAATCCTCCTCATCTTCTTCCCAAACGTTTCCAACTCTTGAAAGAGCTCTCTGACCTAGTAACTCTTTGCCGCTCAGTCCACTTTATTGACTTCCCAACATCATCCAAAAGCCAAAACCCTTGGGACCTGTGTTCCTTTCATGAGTCTCTGGCCGTGCGTCTCGCTAGCGAGAGCCCTGGCGACTTTGTCAATCACAACAAGCATTTCCTGTCGCGGGTGTACCCCAGCCCCATGCGTATTGACTCGAGCAACATGAACCCTCAGGACTTGTGGAAGTGCGGTTGCCAGATTGTGTCCATGAATTTTCAGACAGCAGGACTGATGATGGACCTGAACACAGCCTGGTTCAGGCAGAATGGGAACTGTGGTTATGTTCTGCGGCCAGCCATCATGCGGCAGGAGGTGTCTTATTTCAGTGCCGACACCAGAGACACAGTACCTGGTGTGTCTCCACAGCTGCTCCATGTCAAGGTGTGGTGGAATAAGGCTCAAACCACAATAAATGTGAAGTTATATTAAACTGAAAATAATCCTCTCAAGTCATAAATATGTTTCTTCTCCCAGGTGATAAGTGGCCAGAACCTGCCCAAGCCGAAGGGTGCTGGGGCCAAAGGAGATGTGGTGGACCCCTACGTGTACGTTGAGATCCACGGCATCCCAGCTGACTGCACAGAGCGCCGCACCAGGACAGTGACACAGAATGGGGACAACCCTGTCTTTGATGAGAGCTTTGAGTTCCAGATCAACCTGCCGGAGCTTGCCATGGTTCGCTTTGTGGTGCTGGATGATGACTTCATAGGGGATGAGTTCATAGGTCGGTGTCAGGGTCAGAGGTCAGAAGGGTTACTGTAAATGGACTCAATGGACGATATCACAGTTTAGGTTTGAGTAGATGGAAAATGTTATTACCGCTCTTTTTTCATATTTCTTTGAAATGCTTTTAATTTAAATGTGATCTCCCTACCACCACAGGTCAGTATACCATCCCTCTGGACTGTCTTCAACCGGGCTACCGACATGTACCACTGCAGTCTTTGACAGGGGAGGAACTTACCCACGCCAAGCTGTTTGTCCATGTGGCCCTCACTAATCGGCGAGGAGGGGGAAAGCCTTACAAAAGGGGACTGTCTGTGCGAAAGGCCCGCAAGGGGAGGGACTACACCGCCCTGAGGGACTTGGGGATCCGGGCTGTGGACGAGGTTTTCAAGATGGCTAGTCTTCCGCTGAGAGAAGCCACTGACCTAAGGGAAAATATGCAGGTGAGGAAGAGTGAATATTTAGCTTGCAAACAATATTGATTATTCATTGAATTTATTAATTGAAAGTCATTTATCAAGCAAAAATGCCAAACATAAACTGGTTCCAGCTTCTCAAATGCGATGATTTGCTGCCTTGAATATCTCTGGGTTTTGGGCTGTTGGTTAGACAACACAATCAAAATGAAAATGTTGATTGGAAATTTGATTGTTATTTATTTTTTTACACATTTCTGACAGTTTACAGAATAAAAAGGAATCAATTATTTAAAAAACAACATTGACAGATTGATTAAAAATTAAAATATTTGTTTGTTGCAGCCCCATTTAGTCATATTTATTCCTGTTCATTCAAGTGAATGGCTAATGAACAAGAGTATCTAATTTCTCTTGCTCATTATCAATGTATTGAAGTTTAACAGTGATGACTGTGTATACAACTGACAAGAAGGAAAGGGAAGACTGCCACAGGTGTCAAATTTTCTGCAATTTTAAAACAAAACAAAAAAACTGATCTAACCTTTATGAGCCAGGCAGCAATTTGGTCTGTGCGGGCTTGTGTCACCCTGGGGCAATAAAAAAAGTAATTTAGTCAGTATTGGTGAGACTGTTGGCTTCCACATCTCTTGATTTCTTCTGTTGGAGGACAAATCAATAGTTGAAGGAAAAGGCAAATAGAGAAATGATGTGTGTGTGTGTGTGTGTGTGTGTGTGTGTGTGTGTGTGTGTGTGTGTGTGTGTGTGTGTGTGTGTATATGTGTGTGTGTGTGTGTGAGAGAGAGAGAGAAAGAGAGCAAATCAAGTGGAAGACAGAGTGGGAAAGAGATTTAACAGATTTTGTGTTTAACTAGAAAATGCATTTCCTCCAGAAAATGCTTATGAATGCTGAAAAGCTAAATTGCCAAAGCTAAACTGGATTTTCGTAAGAAGAAGGCGAAGTAGTGAAAATAGTTGGAAAAGTGGGAATGGTTTTAATTAGTATTAATTTCATTGAAATTTTTAATAATACTAATAATGTATTAAACAAAAGTGGAATAGTTTAAAAGTCATATAAAAAAAGTCATAATGTAGCATGTTGGAAAAAGTCATAGTATAGTATGTTGAAAAAAGTGAGAAAAAGGCATAATATAGTATGTTAAAAAAAATTATAAAAAGTCATAGAATAGCATGTTAAAAAGTGATAATATAGGCTAGTATGTCAAAAAAGTGATTTAAAAAGTAATATAGAAAAAAGTGATAAAAAGTCATAGCATACCATTTCGAAAAAAAGTGTTAAAAAAGTCATAGTGTAGCATGTAAAAAAAAAGTGATAAAGTTTTAGTATAGCAAGTCAAAAAATTGATAACAAAGTCATAATATTGTATGTCGAAAAAGTGATAAAAAGTCATAGAATAGTATGTTGAAAAAAAATATTAAAAAGTCACAGTATAGAATGTCAGGAGGAAAACTTTTCACTACATCTTTTCTAAATTCCTGTAACGTAGATTTAGAAACTGAACCCTACAGAATTTGAACAATAAACCTTCTGTTTTCCAATCAGTCTCTTATTACTCGAAGCTATGTGTTTGGCATGTTGGTCTCTTTCACTCAGTATGTTGGACCTTAAAACTCACTGAAAAACATCAGATTATACACCCAACATTCTGTCTTCCAATCATTCTCTTAACACTCTTAGCTATCTGACCTGAAAGAAAAGCTTACGTTTTTGGCATATTTGTCTCTTTCACTTATAATATTTCGACAAAAGTGTAAAAGGAAGTGTGTGAGAGGTTTATGCCTCGATGCAGAGGTCCAGGGTTCAAATTCGACCTGTGACGATTTCCTACATGTCTTCCCCCTTTCTCATCTAGCTGTCCTATCAAATTAAAGGCGGAAAAGCCCAAAATATTCTTTAAAAAGAAAATAAAGTCACAGCCTGTCTTCAAATCATTCTCACTTAGCTATCTTACCCGACAGATGCATTCATGATTATAGTACATTTGTCCCATTTACATGTAATGTAATATCTGTCAAACCTCTTTTCTTTCCAACAGAACTCTGTAGCAGTGTTCAGGGAGCTGTGTGGAGTGTCTGCAGTGGCTAACCTCATGCAGTGCGTGCTAGCTCTGGGCTCCAGTGTGTCAGGACCAGACGGGACACCTTTACTATTGTTTGACCTCAGGGACCACTACCCCACACTGGAGCCCCAGGGGCCGCTTCCCGACATCCTTCGCCGGGTCGTCTCCACTTATGAAACGGTGAGGAAGGAAAATTGACAGTTAAAATACTCATGGTTCTTCATCAGATAAAGGAGTTCACAATTCTGAAATACATAAAAAGAAGTGAAAGGCCAAACAAAGCTAGTAAGCATCACAAATCAATTAACCACCTCCCATCTCCTATGTACTTGACCTAACAATGAAACATCCTCTCCCAGACAACAGCTTCCTTTTTACTGTAACCAATGTGGTTTCAAAAACAAAGTGGGCTCTTATTGTTATGTAACAGACAACATTTCCAAATGTTCTGGCTGTAACAAGGCTCGTGAACTCATCCTCACCTTGGGCTGAATCCACTGTGACTGTCATTGAACAAGGAGAAAGTTATTTACCTGACTTTATTTATTAAGTGATGTCTAAAAATAAATCCAGCCTCCCCAGCGGAAATAAATACAAAGAGAAAAAGAGGAAGAGAGAAAAGCAGGGGCAGAGCAGCCAATTGGTCTGTTAGTCAGCGCATCAAATAATGGCTCAATAAGCGTCAATAAGATGGGATGAATCAGTGTGTTTGTGTGGGTTTAGGTTGCCAATATCTTGCTTCTTTCTGTACTTATGTACAACTTTCGTTTCCACTTTCAACATAATTTCCCTGGGTCTTATTGGATTGTGGCTGGCCACCTATAGTATATGTGGTTTCCTTACAGCTGTGGTCCAGCACACTACCCCGCTTTGCCATGTTACATGAAGTGAAACAACATTACACCCCTCTCTTCGCCACCTATCTGTCTGCTGCAATACTTGAAATTGATATTTACTCAAAGTGCACTTGTTGTGTTTCATATTAGATATTCCCCAGGAGTCTTTTGGGTTGGATGATGGACCGTCAGTATGAATTGCCAATTTAGAGTTACTGTCCAGAGTGCATGTGTGATGTGTGCAAGTGTGTGTGAATTATATGCGAGGTAGGGTTTGTAGCCAGAAACTGGGTGTCATGGAGACAAATGGACCTGGTCTTATTAAGTTATGGTTTCAGTGTATAAACTGTGACACTTTAATTTAACTAGGGTTGTTTGTCACCGCTATGCAACTAGCAACTGCATAGACCTGTGACTGTCTAAAGCAAGAGGTGTGTAATATGTGTGTGTCTGTGTGTGTGTGTGTGTGTGTCTGCCTGCGTGCATGCGTTTGTGTATGTTTAGCTACTTTCATTTCCAGCCAAACCGATAAGAATTGAAAAAGCTTGCTGAATACCATTACCATAGATTTGAATGTCGTTCAGCTAAATTAATTCCACACCTCAATCCTTATTGCTGGAGGGAGATGTGTGTGTGTGTGTGTGTGTTTGTGTGTTTGTATCTTATTGCATTAGATCTGGTCAAATTCATGTTCTGTAGATAATCCCTTATTTGTTGAACATTGTTTTTCTCCCATAGAAGGGTCACTTCCCAGCAGGGTTTGTGAGAGGAGGTGCAGAATTAATTAGGCAGAAGCTACTCATGTAGCTGTGTGTGTGTATGTGTGTTTTAAAAAGTCTCTGTGGGTGACTTCTCATGCATGCATGTGTCGTGTGTGTGTTTGTGTGTGTGTGTGTGTGTGTGTGTGCATAAACATCATAAACATACATAAATACATTTTTTATACATTTTAAGAGCTTAACTGGCATGAGATGACATTGCTTAGCAAATAAATGGATAAATGGAAAGATATCAGCTTTAAAAATCTGGTCGGGCTCTAATATATATATATATATATATATATATATATGATGCAATTTTGTGGTTGAACAGCCTACAGTGTGAACTCTGCTATTACCATAATTTAACAACCGCCAACATATGCAAAACATCACAATGGTGTTTTATTTTTTGTGAATGTTCACCTCCCGTGTGATTTAAACTAGTTTAGTATATTTTGTTCTTTTGCAGCAGATAATAAAACAGACTGTAGCTACAGTATATGTGCTTACATGTGTGATTTACGCACAAAAACAAGATGGCAAAATTCCTTAAGGTTGCACAACAACTGTGTGTCTGTGTGTGCGTTTAATGTTAATAGATGTTTCCCTGTCTGCAGATGGTCCAGACCAGCAGAGCAGTGGTCGAGCTCTCCGATGGACTCCACGACAGGATCCTGCATATACAGACAATGGGTGTGTGTGTGTGGGTGGGTGTTGTGGGTGTTTGTATGGATGTTGGTGTTATGATGTGTGTATTGAAACCCGGCAGTATTTCCAGTTAACTCATGACAACTCCCACACAGCCTGTACAACAGCGCTGTTTTCCACACTGCAGTGGTTGCTTTTGTTATTAACTTAACTCCCTTCCGTTTCTTTCAGTTTGTCTCCTCTCCTAATCTTGTTTGTATCCTTGCTTTTTGTTTCCTTTCCTTTCCTATTCTTTCCTATTCTCTCGTTCCCTCTCTCCTCTTCTCGTATCCTCTTTCCTTTCTTTTCCTTTCCTCTACCCCATTCCCATTCTCTTTACTCTCCTCACATTTCCCTGAATTCTCTTTCTTTCCTCTTCTGGTCTCTCCTCTCCTTCCCTCTCTTTTGTTTTTTTTTTCTTTTCTTTTCTTCCATTTCCTGTCTTTGTATACGTTTCTGTCTCTTTTACTCCATTGTCCTTTTTTCTGCTTATGCTCTTTTCTCACTTCTCCTCGTCTTGTATCCTCTTTTCTTACCTTCCCTTTTACACTACGCCCTCTCCTCTCTTTGTATCCCTTTTAATTTGTTTCCTTTATGTTCCTTTCAATTCCTTTCATCTCCTCTTTCTTTCTTGTATCCTCTTTTGTTTCCTTGTCTTTCCTCTTATGCTCCTTCCTTTTCTTTCCTCTCCTGTCCTCTCCTCTCCCACCATATGTTTTCCTATCCTATCTTCTGCAGACAACTGCCTAGAATCCACTGTGTCACACAAGGTTAAATGAGTCTTTTTACTGGCCTTGTTCATCTGTATGTTTTGGATGGAAGGGGGGTTTAAATTGGTTAGCTCCAGCCATCGATCATCCTTCAGTCTGTTAAGCTAAGGACACCCTATCAGACCTGCTGATATCATCTCTGTGATCTTTGGCAGAGGTTTGTTTAGCTCAGCCAGACCCCCAGGGTCCTCTGACATTAGTCAGGCAGACTGTCATCAGAGAGGCAATAAACAACCCACAAACACACTGCACCCACATCCCCTTTGTCGGCTGTCTTTAGGTGTCACCCAGGAGTCACTATGAATGACATTTGGAAGAGTTAACATGTGGTCTGGAGAGAAAAAATAAAAACATTCACTTTATTAATATGCTTCTCTAGGCACTGGATTTAAAACTCTTGTTACAGACGTCACAGGTTGAAACTATTGGGACATACTTATGCTTATTTATTCTTCTGTAGGTTTCATAAAACCTTTGAGGCTTTGTCGCCTTGAGAGAGGCATGAATAGCAAAGAGGAAAGGAAGGAGAAATTAAAGAGAACCTCAAATGAATTGATATTTTAAGAGGACGATGATGGAACAGTTGGGGCCATTTTGGAGGCAGTGAGTGTTTGACAGAGATGAGTGTTATTTACAGATTTGCAAACTGCTCCACTTTGCTTCCAGACAACCTTCCCATCCTCCACTGAAATTTATTGTAGCGTTCTGTGGCCACAGCATCACTCGCTGATCAAATAATTTGTGACAAATACATCCGTTTTGCAGCTCGTACTGCAGCCGAGGCCAACTGCAGCTGATATACTGTCCAACCATCTTATACTCTATCATATACTTGTATTTCTAATGTGATCGCTTGTAGTATTTAGTAAATTTTGTGAAAGTTGAAAGTAAGATAGTTTGGTTAGGTGCCAGTATGCTCATATGATAAAGAGCTGCTGCAGACCCAGAGGCCTGATTTGATGAACAAAGCTCTTCCTGTGTGTGCAGAGTGAAGATGACAATCAGGTGATCCCAAGGCGGAGGTCCTCTTCTCAATCTTGGACAAGGGGGCGGGCAGCGAGAAGGCATAAACAGGTCACTCAGAGAGAGAGCCATGGGATGGCTGGTGGCAGAGATGGATGTCTGGAATTTACATTAGATCAGAGATTTGAGACTGAGATGGAGAAGAAAGCCGTGGGAAGATGGTAGAGAAGGATAGCAAGAGGAAATGCTGAGAGGAAGACAAGTGGAGAAGAGAGAGTAAATCCACTTGAGTATAATGTGTTGGTGTGTTAAAGAGCCGGTTCATCTGAATAATATAGAAACACTTATTTTCTCACTTACTTGGTATATAGTATATATGGTGGTATATAGCCATACAAATAGTTGTAATTTTATTTAGCCAAGTTTTGAGATAGCTGTCTCTTAAAAAAAAGTAACAACTCCATGCTGAAATGTTTTGATGCCGTCTCTAGTCTCTACACCCAAAAACCACACCCATAAGTGATAATCACAGTGTATCCTTACACCGTGGAGTACACATCCAGGGTGGAGCTACAAACCTCAAGGTCAGATAACCTGAAGGTCAGATAAAAAACAACAACAACAAGATTTTAGGTATTTTATTTTTTTGCCATTGTGTCTTTACAGAGACAGTGTCCTCATTATTGGATAATCCACACAACACACTTGGGGACTTTGCTAGAAAGTAGGCCCAATGAAAACAGTTCATAGCGGGGCTGTGGGTAATCCAGAGTAGTTCCTGGAAAGAGATGTTGCTGATAATTCAGTGCAACACAACTTTAATTCAAGCCTGAAAACAGAACCATGTATATAGCACCTGACCAATACAACAACAATATATCAGACAATATTATATAAATAATATAAATCATTTATACATATTAAATGCATGACCAAAAAACATTTTCGTTAAGTTTCCCTTAAAATTGTCTACTTAAGAATTGGGACCAATATGTGTACTGAAAGAGGCATTTTGTAGTTAATAAGTTAATGAGCTTGTTAGTGCTCTCTGTTGGACAAACTGCTAATGGTTACACCATTTTGATAATGAATGGACATGCTTTACACAGAGCATGCACAGAGTCACTGAATGGTTTGATGAGCTGGACAATTATGTGAATAATACGCTCTGGCCTGTCACACCCACCAGATGACAACTAGCTCTCCGCCACCATCCTCCCCAAATTAGGGGATATCTTTTGGAAGATTTTTTGTTGTTCTTTTTTTTTGTGCAATTTGCAAGAAGTGACCCTTAGTTGAGCAGCTGCTTTACCTCCAGGACCCAGACCTGTATAGGAGTGAGACGTATAGATTCCACACTTCCTCACACATGAGGTGCTAATAAATACATACTGTATGCCTGGTTGTTTCTTAAGGACATCAAGCTGGAAGTCTAAACAGTTGATTATGTCTATACCATCACAACTGCTCAAATTCAAATAGAAGACAGGAAGTGAAGTTGATACTCTTCCTGTTATATCCTGTTTGGCCAGCCCTGGAGGTTATTTTGGTCTCTGGGTCCGGACCCTGTTGCAAACTATGCAAACTGTCCTAGAATTGGCTTGGAAATCATGTTCCCTCCATTGGCTTCACAGATTACACACATTACGTTGGCACGCAGGCGTTAAGTTGCCTAGCAACTGTGCAGTAAAGGTTATTATTCAGGCAAGTTTTGAATGTGTGTGTGAATATGGAGCAGTGGCAACGTATGTCTGTGCAGGTGTGTGTCTATGTTTACAGACCTTTAGTGACGGAGAGGGATTATGTGTGAGCAATTGTTAAATTATAATCACATCCAATCTGTTTAGTGTTAACAAAGAGTGTGTGTGTGTGTGTGTGTGGTCCACAGCTTGGCACGTTTAACATTGATGGCTCAAAGTGATGTGTGCCCTGTGTTAACCCACTTCCGGGTTTCCATGGTTACAGTGGGACAGTGGCCCCGGGGCAGTCCAAGGAAGCTAGGCACACACAACTCATTGCACATACTCTAACTAGCCGACGGCGAGACTTCTATGACCCTCTCTCTTTATCTCTCTTTTTTTTAATATGTTCTCTCAGATTTTTCATCCACTTTTAATCATTCCTTTGCATTTCTCATTTCTTATTCTTTCAATTTCTGTGAAATATAATGCTTCTAGTCTGAATTTCAAAAAGGAGATCTTAATCAGAGTGTATAACAATGAATTGAGGGTGGCAACGTACAACGAGTTTCATGATTAGGCCCTATTGATTTGAAGCAACTTCATTAAGCGTAGGCCCGTATGAAGACAGGAGACTCCCCAGAGTCTAGACGCTGCTGTTGGTGGAGTCAAGCCTGAGGGTGAATAATGGAAACTCGCAGACTGATTGGTTTGAGGAATGCTGGCAAAAAGTTGATTGGTCAAATATGGTCACATCAGAATTTGTGAATGTAATTAAGAGAAGTAAAGGCAAACGGTGGGAGAAAACATCTTCCTTACTGAACTTTGGCAAAAGTATGCTGGTGATAGTTTGTGGGCTTCAATACCTGAAAGAGACAAGACCAGTGTGCTCTAAGCTTTAACTGATAAGTAGTCTACACAGTTTTCATGGTCCATTACAGCTACTGTGGAACATACATTGTTGTTAAGTGACTATAGTAGCTTTATTTTATTTGAGAAAAGAGAACCTGAGCTAAATTATATTTGGTCAAATTAGCACAAGATCATACAAAAATTGCGTATCATTTTGGACACAAGCCTGTGGAGGAATAGACCACTGCTTGTTATTGTCATAGATTTTTGGGGGGGGCTTTTCCACCTTTTATTAGATAGGACAGCAAGGGGAGAAAGGGGAGAGAGAGGGAAGACCTGCAGGAAATCACAGTTCGGCTTCAAACCCTGGACCTCTGCTTCAAGGCATAGACCTCCAAAACTACAATGACAAGTGCAAGAGAGCGAGGACGTTCTGTGGTATTAATGTTATACATTCTGAATTTACATTATTCACAGACAATAAGACGAGAGTCTACCTTCACCCTAGCAGCTCTGTAAGGCTGTGCCACCATGGATGTAATATAAAACGTTTACCATAAAGCACAAACCATAAAGTGTTGCTATGAGCTAAAGGTTAACATAAGCATGCTAACATACTAGCACACTAGAGGGAAAGTCAAGGGATTGTCAAAGTTAGGATTCTGGGGATCAAACGTCCAAAAATAATTCATGTCAATCCATAGTTCACTCATCAAAGTGGTGGATTGAGTGACTGAATGACTTTGCTATGCATAGAGCCACACTGCTAGCATGGCATACATTTCATTATTAATACAAATACATCTCTATTTTGGATGGTGCTTATTGTGTACAATTACATCTACACAGAAAATGTATATAGTTTTGTTATCTGTGTTGAGACAAGTTTGCCAAGGTATAATTCTTCATAGGTTGATCTTTGAATTATTTTAACCTGCTGTGGTTCTGTGTATTTTCGGCTCTAGCCATGGAGTTTCATGAGAAGCTGCAGACTCTGGCGGCGAAGGAGGGGCTAAGGGGTCGCAAGGTCAGTCGGGCACTGGAGAGTTTCAGCTGGAACATCACCATCCTTAAGGTCAGCAACACACACTCATACACTTACAAAAACCCAAACAGCCTCAGGGGTAGACCATGGGAACATGTATTTGGTCTCTTTAGCTAGTTGCTCATATTTTATTTATCTCTTTCAACCGTTCCTCCCTCCACTTCTACCCACCCTCCCAAATATCTCCTTTCTGCCCTGTACTCGCTCACTTCTCTCTTTATTTCCCATTTTTTTCTATCAGGGTCAGGCTGACCGGCTGAAGCACGCCAAAGCTGAAGTCCAGGAGAACATGAAGCAGGTCCACGATGCTGCTTTGACTGGAAACCTCACCAAGGAGAGTCCAGGAGTGAGAAGAGTCCGCTCCCAAACCCGACGAGGCCAGGATGACTAAACCACCACGTGTGCTAGATGACCCTCTCGGCATAGCAAGCAAATAAAAGAGGACATGACCAAACTGCCAACGTAGCTGCTGTGACAAACCCTTTTTATGTTATTAAAATTGTCCCAAGGTCTTAATTTGCCTTAGTGTGAGCTATATAGAATGTAAAAGCCATGCTCCACTCACAGAAAACACTTGGGAGTAGCAGGAGCCAAAGCACTGGTGAGAGGAGACGGGAGAAAAATGGCGATGATGAATCAGGTTGCACGATGAATGTAGATGGATTTTGAGCCAAGGCTAAGTTGTTTGTGCTGCATTAAACTGTAAATACAACAAATGTCTAGCAACATCTTATGTGCAATGTGTCTTTAAGAGGGAGAAAAAAAAAATGGTCATGTTGTAGCTCAGTTTTTTTTTTTTTTTAACTGCCACATTTACGTTAGAAGCTTGTGAAGATTGGGTTAGGTTTAAATTAAACACATTTTCTCGATTATATAAAAAAAAAAAGGAAGATACGCAGGAGTCTGTTGATGTTTTATGTCTTTTATCATAATATCTGTTGGACCAGTGCAATCCCTTTATATCCCTCTCCAACTTATTTCCATTAAGCATTTGTAGGTTCTGAATCGCTGCTCTTCATCTTGAGGTAAGTTGTATTGCCATGAAGTTATCCACTTCACCCTCTAAATATTGTTGTCTCACCTACAGTATTCTATATTTTTGTATTTTCCTGAAGCCCTTATGCTAACTAAAACCACAGTTACCCGCCATAATGATCAATTCCAGACCGTAAAAGTCTGCCTCTGGTGAACAAATACTGTTATGTTGAAAGTGCTTACTTTGTGTGCAAAACACTGTACAGTATTTTACTATGTAATTTCAATCCTTTTGCTGTAAAGAATATTTTACATAAGTTATTAATCCTGAATTAAAACATTCCAGTTATCGGTGCAGTAGATGAGGCTTGACCTGTGCAGCTCTGTAAAATGTTTTAGTTTACTTTCCCTTACAGTCAAGATGGAAATAAACTAGTTTTTAAATGACAAACGCAGTGTGTGTGCATTACCGTTTTTACTTTGATGTGCATTAATTCATACAGACACATGAAGCAAGTTCTGTGTAGTGCAGACATGACACTATGGGGCCTACTGTATATGTATGAACCAGACCGATGGGGCTGTAATGTGCTTCAATGCTCAGTAGGGTTGAAAAATCATGGTTAAAGTCACAAAACTGATAAGTATTTGTATGTTTAATGGAATGATTTCTTCTATAGTTATTTACTTCAACTAAAACAATCTCACCCATAGATATACAAGTCTATGACCTCACCATGAGGTCAATATTTGTAGCTGTTCTGGAGCTTAGAACATGACAGCTCCATCTAATGATGAAGATCATAGGATATGATCGATAGCTCCAGAACAGCTACTGAATTGACGCGGTTGAGAGATTCTCCTCAACTGCAGTTTCCAAGGTCAATAGTGAAATCAGAAGTCTACATCGTCTTAAAAGCAAGCATAGCATTCCCAAACAGGCACAATAACTTCAGTGTGTAGCAAGAGCGATGTAGTTTTATTGGTCTTGAGTTAATTATATTGAACGGGCAGCTAGAAGGACATTCTTTGCGCGCTGCTTTACATGGTTTCCACAGGACACGAGAACAACTCTGTTGTAATGTGAGAAATATAAACCATCAATTACCACATTAAAATGTCCACATTGGAATCACCTTAAAAAAAAAAGAGGGAAAAAAGACTTACTCCATAATTTAATTTTTTTTTATCCAGGAAACTAAACTAAGGATTAAAAATATTTTCTTAAAAATTAAAAAAAAAAATTATATATCTAGAAAGCTAACAAAAAGAAAAAGCCACAGAGTCAGGTTTTGTTTGGTTGAGAGAATAATAATGGTCAGAGGCACTGGTTTAGGAGGGGGAGAAAGCTGCCCTCGATAACTGGCAGAAGGACATCATCCTTCTTTCCTTTGAGTATCAGAGAAGAGAGCTTCTTCTGTCAGAACATAGACATACAGACACAACACGAGCAGAGGCATGGCCTGAAGAATCTGAGTTTTACACTCCTGATCATTACAGTAAGCTCGAGAGGAGAGAGTCCACTCCCTTAAAGAATTTGCAGTTTAAGGTCCAACTCTTCAGAGTAATCATGTAGTGACAGGGTAAGCAGTGCAATGGTGCCCTCTCTGTATAGAACAGGGCGCTACAGTTAAATACTGTGAGTGACAGGACCCAACATAATGAGGAGACAGGCATTAGGTAAATGAGATAGCATACAGCATCAGCTTAAACGGGACTGAAGTGGCACAGATGACAGGTAAAGAGAGAGTATAAGGTATTTGTGACTGGAAGTGTCACAGTCCACATGTGCAATTTTTTTTTGCCGTCAGCAGCTCTGGTGGTGCTCCACCAAAAAAACAGCAGATTCCACCCTCTGATCACAAGTCAGTTTTTTGTTTTGTTTGATCAACTCCTCTGGACGGGATATGATACAGGTATAAGAAGCAGAAGGAGAGGCGATTGGCTGGTTCACAGTTCGTTTGGGTTGACAATGGTGAAGTCAGAGTCCTTGCTGTGGGTGGAGCCCTCATCTGGGCTGGAAGAGCCTGAGGTGGTGCCGGCCATCAGGGGGTCATGGAAGGTCCCAGCCGCACCCTCAGGCTCCATTCGCACCAAACCGCGCCCTCGCCTGATGGGAGGGGTGCGCTCGGTTACGGCCCTTCCTCCTTCTCCCCCGGCGGCCACCAGGTCTCCATCCTGACACACAAGGATGTAGTCGTCCCAGTTCTTACCCTCGGAGCCGAAGGAAGACGCCACCTGTACACGAGAGATGGTGAGGGTCGTGTCTGTGTCTTTTTCTTGTATAAGCAAAGTTTCCGCCGTATTACTTGAAATTGTTAATTTTTTTATTAACTTATCTATAGTGCAATTAATGGAGGTAGAAGGTGCTTACATAAACCAGGGCTGTATAACCACTCACTGCTGCCTGTTTGGCCCCTAATGTATTCAAATGCAACAAACATCAGACTCCAGGGAACAAGTGATTTTACAGTTGCTGTATAATGCAGCATAATTCTGGGTTTTATTCATTCTCAGTGGGCCAGCTTTAGGGGCCCAAATCTGCAAAGAATACAATTCTGGTACAAACATTGGATTATTTTTGCACACAGGGTACAGTTTGTTGGCACGAAAATGATGGGATTTAAAAAAGGTACTGAACACTGGATCAAAAGGTCAAACAATTAGACCAAACAACTGAAAACTAATCCTGTCTGAACCGAGAGTTAATACTGTCTGTCTTAAATCGAGTAGTTAATACCAATACAGGTGCTGACAGTGCAGAGCACTACTTCCAGCAGCCTAAAAGAGGACTGATCGACAATTAACCTGTTGCTCAGGTGGGGTCATCGCCTGCTCCTCTTCTTCTTTCTCATCCGTGCTCACGCTCCCGTCCTGATCAGAGTCCTGGCTCCGCATGCTGTTTCCTTGCTGTTGGTTGACACCCGGGTCATTGCTGGCGCTCAGCGCAGTTTCAGCGGCTGCTGTGATGGTGTAGTGATCGTCAGCGATGGAGATCTCCTCGTTCTCCTCAGCTTCCAGCTGGCTTTGGTTGAAGCGCAGTGCCCCCTTAAGGATGTCTTTGACCTGGCAGGATTGGGGGCAATATGTCAAGTGTTACAGAGACACACAGAAGAAGAAGCACATGTATCAAGAGTATAATTACAAAAACAAAAAAACACAATAACAAAAATTTATGTGCACTTGCTCAGACTTACTTGTTTGAGTCCAGCCAGTGATACCAGGACCTCATCCTCTTTCTCCAGGTGTTCTTGGAGAATCACTTCCTGGATTTTACCTGTAGAGATATAATAAGCGGTCACCCACTCAAGCTATGTAAGTTACAACCAGCTCCAAAATTCCTTAAATCAGCTGAATAAATGATATTAAAAAATTGGAAACGTGTTTTAAAATCTAGAGCTGCTTCCAAAAAGTCCCCATTTGCTACCTAAAACTGTATACATTTTGTAGTAATGTCAACGTTTCAACAATCTGTGGTGTCCAAAGCATATGCATTAATATTTTGTTTCAAATGCAATGTGCAAGAGGGATTTAAAATTGCCTACTATAAAAAGCCAAAAGATAATAAGCTTAATAAATTAAAGAATGAATTTAAGCACATTTATGCATTTACTTATCAATTTAATACAATTCGAACACAAACAAATATATTTAAATAAATAGAATGAATTAGATTTATTTATTTCAGAGGCTAACGCACCATTTGTGTCGTATGTCTTCTTTAACAATAAAAGGAACAATGTTCAACACTGCTAGTATTTGAACCAATGTTTCATGTTTTAGATGCTGAAAATGAACTTGGAGATTTGACCATCTGTTGCTGGTGCATATTTCTGGTGGCTGTACTCACAGATGTGAGCGTTCATCATCCTGGCACAGTATTTGCTCATGGCCTCCAGGTCGTTGATCTGGCCCTGCAGGAACGATACCTGGGCTTCCAGGTCCTCCTCCTGTTCAACACAGGTCAGAAACAGACAATAAGAAGCAGAGGAAAACAAAAAGGTTTAAGCTTGGTAAGTAGAGGGATGACAAAACCCACAGGAGGAGTGGTACGGGGTGTAACTGTGAGAGAAGATGAAGAAATGACAAAGAGGGAGAGTTAAGAGAATAAGACAAGCACAGAGCAAACAGCTCACCGGCTCTTTCTTGCCCATGGTCTTGCTGTGGGAGCGAGAGCGAGTGATGTTGAAGAAAGAGTCTTTCTTGGTGGCAGAGAGGGGCGGAGATGAAGTGCTGACATCACTCCCTCGGGAGGGGGGAAAAGGCGGGGAGGCGGCGGACTGAGCCCGCCCACCTGAGAGGCTTTCTATGCTGGGAGAAGAGCTGACTGTCCTGGACCTTTGGCCTGAAAAAGGGTCAGAAGGAGAGAGGACAGAGTACTAAATGTTAACACAATACAAATGTGCACAATTTACAAATCGAAAATATAATATATGATATTCTAAAATCTTACAAGCTTTTACAACAGTGTTATATTGCTAAAACATGGCCGGTGATTGTCTCATAAAAATCATGTCAGCTCAAGGTTCCCCTACTGGCCTATATGGTCCTCCGCTGATGGAGATGCAGTAAAAACAGCTTGAAAAGAAAGTTATTAAGTGGACGTTGATTTGAGATTTTTTTTCCTCACATAATACTGTTGTTTGGGAAGGCTAAAATGAGAGGCACAATACTTTACATGCCTATATATCTTAAGAAATAATGAGATGTTATGCTTTGTTTATTATTAAATGTGTAAATTAAGGAGTAGAAGAGTACCACAAACACATGAAGCTTCAAGCGTGCACTGGAATTATTACAGCCTTTTAAATTATAATCAAAAAATTGTTGATTAGTTACATTTGTATTTATATTATGCATACATAATTACATTTTAAAATGGAATAGTTACGTTTTAAACATACTTTTTGCAATTACTTTTACTTATTACAGTTTTGATTTTGTGAAAATAAAATTTAAAAAAAGCAATTTGCCCACCTAACATTAAGCTTCAACCAACAACGCGTCAGCAGGAGCTCCGATTGGCCAGTTATTTTATATTGGTAGGTGTAGCATCAGACCAATCAGAGATCCTGCTGCTCTGTGAATTATGCTCATTACTTAATCATTTACAGTATATTCAAATTTAATATAACCAATACAAAATTTCATTATAACTAAAAACAATTCAAAAGACTCCATAGAAGGGCAATAGGAAACCATGTTTCTCTGCATTTGTCAAGGCAAAGAAAACTTGCATTTACAACATTTACATCCAGTGGAACTTAGAAATGAAGCACACACAAGATAAGTTCATGAGCACATGATCAAAGCAATGGAGACAGCAGATGCCCCGAGTCATCCATGATGTTAATGCCATCAGTGTGGCAAGCTGTGATCTCCCTCTGCTGGTCAAAGTTTTCCATTACACACTCTGGGCACTGTTGTCCATTTACTGCAGTGTGTACTTAAATAGCTTCTAATTAAGCAGCAGAAATACTGCATGAGACGTTGTGTGCAGACATGCAAAGGCAGCGACATGAGCATTGACAAATGGGGGAGGGCAGGTGTCACACAAGCAGTTGCCATGGTAGCAGTTACCTTGTGTGCCAGTGTGAGTCTGAGCTGGGAGAGAGACCTGAGACACTCCACCTGAAACTACATCTAACAGACAGGAGAGTGAAAGCTGATGCTATTCAGATAATAGCTGATGCTGATGATATTCAGATAATCTGCACTGGTGCGTTAATCTGTACATGCTGCCAATTCACCAGTCATTGAACAGCCAACAAGGTAAAGGCAAGAGCGTGTCCTGTTGCTCACCTTTGCTCAGGTGGACAGGCATGCTCTCAGACTTAAGCAGGCGGTAGTGCTGAGACTGTGCGTGGCTCTGGGTCTGCGGCACGGCGTGGCCTGACGGGGGCTCAGCCAGCGGGTGAGGCAGGGTAGGCGAGGGCACCGATGCGTGGGAAGTTGACGAGGAGCAGTGTACCTCGCTGTTGATTGGCGCGATGCCACTGGACCCGCCCGATATTGCCGGAGCGATGAGCTTCCTGCCAAAGCTCAGCAGGCTGCTGGAGACCTTGTTGATGTTGAGGGGGGCGGGTTTTGTACTGGAACCAGAGCTGGAAAGACAAAATTACCTTGAGGTAAAAAGAGAGAAAAAAGCCTACAGATGGCACCATACTTGTGGTCTTGCACGCTTTAGACCTTTATCTACAAATGGTGGTTACTTGGGATTGCGTTCCTTTTTCCAAACCCCACTTTTAGTGTTTGATTAATTTCCTACCTTCCACGTAACCCACGATTTTCATTTATTTCTGTACAGAATAAAGCTCAACTTGCAGAAACATGAAACTTGTGTGAATAATGTCCGTCATTGTGAACAATTCAAACCTGTATATTTGCGGTAAAGTTGTACAATATATTAAAAACAATTACAAGCAGAGGCCATCAACAGTGCCCTATATTTTTGGCACTCAAGTCTTGAATGTCAAGAGAGTTCTCTTCTTGTATGTGCTAACAAGACCAATCAAAAGCAGTTCCTACTTGCAACTGAATGCTTCATGCACAGCACTTACACAACTTCGACATAAAAAAATAAAGACCTCAAAGTGTTCGCTAAAATGGACTGCCAATATCATGCAAATTTCAAACCTCTAATGTTATCTTCATGCTGCAATGAAATGAAATGGAAGCTAGTCTATATTGAAGTCTGCTGTGAATTCAAGAAAAAAAAAACACCTGTTGTCTCTGAAGAATGAAACAACGAACATTGTAGTACCAAAATACTTTCAGATAAAAGTGGACAATATAAAGGGGTAACCTGACTTTTTATCTTAGAGAGAAGAACAGGTGTGTGTGTGTGTGTGTGTGTGTGTGTGTGTGTGTGTGTGTGTGTGTGTGTGTGTGTGTGTGTGCGCTTTACCGTGTCCTGTTCATCAGGTCAGCTCCTCTTGTATTGTAGTAATCCAGGTTCTGCTGGAACTGGTAGTTGACAGGTCGTGGATAGTTCTACAAAAGGGAAGGACAGAATAAACTTTTTATTTTTGTTTGCAAATTTACAAGCCAGAAAAAATGTCTGGTGTGCATGATAAGCAGAGTGAACATGTCAACCTAAAATCCGTGCATTTCTCACACTATATGTGCATGCATGACTACGTAAACAAGCAAATGCGAATGCCTTGATGTTTCTGAGTCAGTACATATGAGCAGCGAGCATCTTTTCTGCTCCCCCCCTCACCTCCCTGTCATTAGGGATGACCCACCCCCCCCAGGTGTAACTGTGATGTGGACGAGCTGTGACAGAGTTGTTCACCTGGGGGAAACACTGTCACGTTGGATCAGAACCTTCCTGGATTTTTCATCCCAGGAGAGTAGCGGACAGGAGTGTGTTGAGTTGTTATGTTTGAGTGTACGGGTCAGTGAATTTGGCGGAGGAACAGAAGATGGTTTGTACCGGGACAGAGAGGTGTTCGCCAAGGTCAAGAGAATGTCGGAGTTAACTTACATCAACAGCTGTTTTTTTATATTAAAGATAACGGAAAGGATGTGATTTTGTTGTGTGTAAAGAGAGGTGTAAGAGAGATTGACAGAAAACAAGGCCGACTTAGTACGTGAGTGACTGGGATAGAAAGAGAGCAACAATGAAACAGGAACAATATACTGGTGGTTGGAAGATATGAGGCCAATCTTCATTTACTCTGCTAGATTCTGAATACGTACTGTATTTTTGCACGTTAGCCCATTTTCAAATGAACCAACATAGCAGAAGTCGTCAACACTTAGTCTTGTTTTCACTCTTGCTGTCTTACAGTCACAACGGTCTTGCATTACAAATCGTAACTAGATCAATGTACTTACTAGCTACTATAATAAGGCAATAATATTTCCTAATTATCACTCACGATTTTCCCCTTTAATAATGGGCTATTTCACACTTTTTCCATTGTGTTTCAAATTCATTGTGGTTGACTGAAAAACATACCTGCACACAAAACAGAGGGCAAAAAGACTAGCAGATATCAAAAAGCCAATTTATGCACCCATTACAAAACTGAATTAGACGTGAGGATTTTGAAAATTAAGCCACTAAATCGTATATGCAATTTGTGGCAAGAGGTAATCCTTCTAGCTGGTTCACTCCAACACTACAGTACATGGAGTCAAAATCTAATCTTATTCTGACAAATCTTTTTGTACCACCTTAAGTCTTTTTTGTGCCCAAATCAGGGTCAGTATTGCAAGCCCATAGTGTATATGCTAAGGGTATCAACATTATTCATACACTCTACAAGACACAGCAGATGAACAGACCTTTTGTAGCACTGAGTGTGTCACAAATCAATGTTGATAGAGAGTGTAATTAGATGTACAGGTATACATTTTGTGGACTTGACAACAACAGGGGCTTAATGTTTGGTCTGGTTCCCACTAGACACATACCAATGTATCGGGTGAAAACATTTTTTAGGTAGTTGTGATAGTTCAAAGTCTACTTGCAGAAAGTGTTACTTCTCATTTTCTGTGTGTGCTTCCTATTTGCACGGCATTATGGGTAAAACAGTCAAACAGTATGAGTGATCTGTGACTGTCCCAACGTTGATCTCTCATAATTCTTAAATGTTGCAGGACTTAACAGGATCTAGAAAGCTTTATTCATGCAGTTTCATACAGTATATAGAGGCATTAAACATGTATGCATCAATACAACTTCTTCTTTCTTATGAACTGCTTCATTGACCGCACCTGTGGTTCCTGTATTTACAGTAAGTGCCTTAGCATCATAAATATGATACTGATGTGTGAGGAACTGAAACATTTGCAGCCAATTTTAACTTCATTTCTTACACCTAATCTTTTTTTCACAATGCTATTAGGCTACAATACATGATTTTGATGAGGATTTCAGCCCAGTGTTTTGTGTGTGGTTAAGTGTTTCACTTCTGGAAATCTTCTCCCACCTCTGCAAAGAATCAAGAGAAACTAGAAGAACACTCAAAGAGCACAGACATTGGCTAACCAATTGGCTAACCCCTAACCCTTCCCCATCTCAAGATGTTATTGCAGTGTGAATTTTTCCAGTCGGATCATTCTGACACAACATGAATGCAGCACATAGGTCCTATCTAGGAATGTTAAAAAAAGTGAAAAATACTTTGTGTATCTGCCCCAGGATTCTGATCTGCTCCAAAAATGAATGGATTCTTCTTTGGTCCATGCTACAGTGGGGCTCGAAAGTTTGGGCACCCCTTTTAAGGTCTATTCATAGATTTTCAATTAGTAAATGTACTGTATTTGTGACTACTCAAAGCACTTTTACATCATACAGGATACATTCACCATTCACACACATTCATACACTGTGGCCGAGGCTGCCTTACAAGGTAAACATTAGATAAACATGCACACACATTCACACTCTGATGCACAGCATCGGGGGCAACTCGGGGTTCAGCGTCTTGCCCAAGGACACTTCGACATCGGACAGGGCCATCGAACCACCAACCTTCCAATTGGCAGGCAACCACTCTACCACTCTGAGCCACAGCCGCCCCAATCCTGCGAGCTGTTCTGTCTGATATTTTTCTTGGTTTTCCAGATCTTGCTTTAACTTCCACTGTTCCAGATGACGGCCATTTCTTAATTACATTCCGAACAGAGGATATTGGCATCTGAAAACGCTTTGCTATCTTCTTATAGCCTTCTCCTGCTTTGTGAGCATCAACTATTTTCAGTTTCAGTTTTCTAGACTACTTAGAAGAAGCCATGGTGCTGATTGTTGGGGCAAGGTCAGATGAGTCTGGGCATTTAAAACCTTAAGATTGACATCACCTGGTCTTTCCAGACGATGATTGAGAACAATCCATGACGCTGTCAGGTCTCAGCTTTCCAAAGGGGGCGGTGATTGCTATAAACTCTGCAGGGTGCCCAAACTTTTGCAGATGCCATTTTTTTTGTTTTCTGTTATTTTGAAAGTGTAAATGATGGAAATAAAATCTAACTTTTTGTGACATATTATACAAATGTCTAATCTGTCATTTGATGCCTTTTGGAGATTTTTCCATCTTTTCTTGGCTTCTTTATGCACATTAATACAAATTTGTACCTGGGGTGCCCAAACTTTTGAGCCCCACTGTACACCCTGGTGCTAAGTTTAATTAAAATCAAGAAAGTAGTTTTTCTGTAATCCTGCTGGCTGACAGACAAACAAAACGAAAGTGCTTAATATACCACAACGGGGTTTTTCAGGGGAATTAAAGAGTAACAAACATTACTACTAAACCACACAGCTGCTGATCTTAGAAACAAAATCAACATGTACAGTAACGACAGTACAAAAATCTTCCAATTACTTTTGCAAGTGCGGTTGTGTGCTTACTTTGGGATCTCGGAGGAAAAGAGCCTTTTGCAGCAGGGAGTTGATGTCTCCTAATGGAGGGTAGTGCATTAGCAGGCCAAGGCAGGTCTGGAAGTTACTAGCAATGACTGAAACAGACAGAGCAACAAATGCAGTATGAGTGATGCTCTGCACTAATTAGAAATCTAACCTCAGAATTAATTCAAATATAGTATGTTATTGCATTTGCACTGTGTCACATTTCAGAATTGAACCAGGATTAGTAAAAAACTAAAACAAAATAACCTCAGAGCATTCGGTCTTGCTTAAACATGCTAAATGGACACTCATGTATTATAATGCATTATGGCTTCCTTAGACGTAATAGCATATGTTTTTAAAAATAGATTCAAATGAAAAATACACTTTAGTGCCATACCATGTATTGTATTTCCGTTTTCCTTTTAAAAGTATGCTTGGTAATGAAGTTGAACGTGCAGATTGATTGTAAAGTCTTGTATGCTGAAATTCTGTATGTATTTGGTTACTTGGCAACAGTTCTACACGAACAGGGATTTAATGTCTTATTTAAAAGACACACAATGTTTGCCGACATTAGAGCTTAAACCCCTATCTTGCCTGTATGGCAGCAAAGATCTACTGTATTCTATTTAAAGCAATATGACTATCTGATTAAATGAGGAGTGAATCACATTCTTCCAGTTAAAAGTTGAATATTGAATATGACATGCTGCAAAGACAACACATGCCGTTATTGGATTATTTCAGAAATAAATGGAGCATACGAGCATCTCGGATGTAGAGCAGCATGGCCACAAATATGTAGTCCACCAGGTCCAGAGTGATGCTGTCAGCAAACAGGGCATCCCACACCACCAGCAGGTCCTGGAGTGGGAACTCGCGGCCGAACAGCAGACGTACCCATCGGCTGCAAGACACAAAGGGACAGAGAGAGAAAAAGAGGGTAACTGTATTTGTGTACAGCTGAAGGTCAAAGTATCAGAGCACTAAGCTAGAGGTGTAAATACTGACATGCCGTAGATTTGCGGGGCAATCTCCAGCCGGTTGACGTGCATGTGCAGTTCAACGTCGTGCTTCTTTACCAGCTGGTCCTGGATGCGGTTGACTTTGGTCACTATGGCAACAGATGGCCCCGAGTCCTGGGGCCGTGCAAATGGGATGCTGGTCAGCATCTCTTCCTTACCCTGGAGCAGTAGATCATTATGTAGTTAGCATATCATTCTATAAACATTCATGAACAGCATCTGTGATATATGATCAAAATTTACTGGATATGTTGAAAAGGGACAACGCTGACAAATACAGCGTTTATTTTTAGGAGTGCATAAAATTGTCAGATTTTGAACCCAACTTTATTGTAAGCCTAAATGTGCAGTTTGTTCTATTTAGATATTGAAACATTCATTAAAGCCTTTTTTGTGTCATTTTTATGAAATCAATCCCCATGTTTAATACTATTTATAATTATCATATAAATAAGCAATAGCCACTCAACGTATTTACATTCTTTCATCACCTCACTGTATAGTAATTTAGATTTTTGGTGGCTGAATCAGCTATTCCTATCCTGGATTCAAATTACATACCTAGAGTAAAAATAAAGGACTCACAGGAAATGTTGTAATCTTTACTTTTCATTCTCTTATAGGTATATCAAAGCCAACATTTCCTACTGCAGCTAGTTCAAATTAAAAAGGCTACTACTTTTATTGTGAAGCAGTTACTGGAAACATGCATTTGTAACCACGATCATTCATCAAAAATGTGTTTACAAGTTAAAAGTCATTTCTGGCACTATTTTGTCAGTTTCTCTACAACCAAGTCTCCACTGTCAGCTGCTGATCCAAGCATGCTGTAGCATTTATCGCACTAGCCGTTACCCCAGTAAGCACAGGTCTCGTTAAACCAACCAGCAATGAAATTTTGAGGATTAATCCTTAGTGTTAAATTCCTTTTGTCAGCATACCAGGTATGTCATGTCTTCTGTGGAGTCATTATAGTGCAATAAGCAAACATTGTTTTACAATGCACAATCAATTACTGTAATTACATTGTCAAAAGCAGATCTTCAGATCAAACTGACCTTCCTCACTTCCCTCTCGTAGCTGGAGAACCACGGCTCTGCTGTCTCCATCAGCTGTGAGAACAAGGCACTATAGATAGAGGTGTGTGTAATGAGCAAACAAAGAGGGGGAACATATTGTGAGATGGAAACAGACACAAACCTATTCCAGTTATTAGAAAAGTAATGACATTTCTGAATATGAAGACTTGTTATTTGTCCGATATTAGAGTGTACTCACTAGGCATCGTGCTCAAGATACTCTGGGTTCAACAAACACTTCATCTCCTCACTGTAGAAAAAGAAAATTTGATCTTTCCGCAATTAGATGCAGAAATAGTTTTGTCTTGTCTGTCTAAAAGCTGTTTATGGCAACTAAAAGGGTGAAATAATTAATTTTACGGCTATAAGGAACTGACCTGGGGCTGGCCGTCTCACTGGCATGCTGGAAGGCTTGATGGTCACAGTGCAGCACAAACACTATGGGAGCCAGCAACTCATGCATCCCCTACAGACAGAGAAGAAGAGTGGAAGACGTTAAAGGGTAGTGGAGAGAGAAATGATGGTTCATTTGTGGTCAGTCTTTCTTTAATAGTGATGCACGAGGTTTCTAATCTGTGATGACAGGTTTAATTTAGATATTGTTAGCCACTGCCCGGCCATGTGTCACTTCCAGTTTGCAAAAAATATGCTGTACTGGTCGTCTATTCATTCGCTTGCACCTGTTACAGATGATTAGGTTGCAAAGGCATTTTGTTCTTTTGTCTGAGCGTACTAGGCACGCACGCACGCTTTGTAAGAAAACCCAATCAGAGACGTCAAAAGAGCCCATTTTCAAGGGCCTTTAAGAGAAAACAAAGATGTCTGACTTTTACATTTAAGCTCTGTGAATGAGCTGTTGGGACAATGTGTCAATCGTACCTGTTTATACAGTAACTGTTCATTTTCTCTGGCATAACAGAAGAGAATGTCTGTCAGCTTGGTCCTCACGTCATCATCCTGGAAGTAACGAATCTCGGGGAACCTTGCACAAAAAGAAAGGAATTGTTGACATCACATTGCTTTCAGGTGTTAGGTGTGAAAAAACCCAGTAATAAAAACAAATACACAGAAAGCTGATGGTACTGACGTTCTCAACACATCCTGTTTGATCATCCCCTTCAGCTCCTTATCTTGGAAGAACTTATTCCACAGGCTCTGGACAGGAGGAGAGGAAAAAATAAGCCAGACAAAGACTATTCAGAAATCTGGGGGATTAGAGGAGCCAAGGGCCCAATCCTAAAGTCCGGACTCACAGACTTCAGTGCGCGTTCTCGCGAAATTCGTAACCCGTAACCCTAATGCTTAGGTTTGTCCAAATGTCCAATTTCAAAGGGCGTGAGGGTTTGAGTACGCACTTACCAAGCCCTTTCTGTGAGTCTGCATCAATGCAGACTTTACCAAAGGAAACTACCTACAGGTCAAAGTGTTGGGACGTTTATTGAGGAGATCATAGAGAAATCCTAAACAATAGCACGACACACGACCACGGACCTGAGTGTCCAGCTTGCAAAACAAGAGTTTGAAAATATTTGGAATCAGGCAGCCGTCTACTGGGTCTTGGCCGTGTGGAAAGCAACATTTAAAATGAAAATACTCAAACCGGCAAGTGTATCAAACTGCCTTTCCAAAACCAACATTTCAAAAAGCTGTTTCTACAACTTTTTAAAAGCAATAACTTACTGAGGTTTATTGTTTAATAAATTACAACATGCTAATTACAGACCAGACACTTTGATTTAATTCAGTTTGCCATATAATTAGTAGGTACTTACTGTGTTGAGTTGATAAATATAAATATTAATTCATTCTTGGACACTCTATTCTTCACATAAACTGAATTGTATTCTTGTCTGTAGACAGTTTCACATTTTTTTGTTTTCATGTGTAGCTAACCTGCTGTGTCCTGACTAAAAAATATACACTTAGCATTAATTTAAAAGAATCAACAGAAGGTGTACTAATCGCACTCTGTCTGTACCTTCTCTATAATTTGTAGTAAATTACATATTCCTTTCCTGGAAATCTGCCCACTTCCTTAGACAGCCAATAACAGCTCTTGTTCACTCTCTGTTATTATTAGTGTGGCTGTCTGAGTCCATGTCATCACCAAATTCAGAAACTATAAGTGGTAAAGCAAAGGGCAAATTAATTGGGAGATGAAAAATAAATGTTAGAAGAAAAAAAAAAAACTGAATTAGTTTTGGAATATTTTTAAACACTTTATTAATTTCCTAATCCAACATCAATTCAGTGGCTTCATAATTACTTTTTAAAAAGCTGTTAATGAATCACTGAAATAGTAAGTAGCAAGTATGTAATTATTGCAACAACAGTCTGTAAGGGATGCATTAGAGACACATTTTGTATGCAATTATGAAACAACTGACTAACAAAGAACAGGAGACTGACATCACTCACACTCACACTCACACACACACTCACCCCTTCATCCCCCTTCATCCTGGGACAGGGGGTTGTTGACCATCAGGTCCTGCTGGCCTGCAGCCTTGCGAGGGTTAGTGATGTGCTGTGACAAAAAAGAACACACCACAAAGACATCAATAACAACCATTCACAGATCAGCGATCAATTCAATCCTGAAGGGCTGCACTGCCAAAAGTGCATGACCGTATTATAAACCGGGGTTCCCTCAACTATAGCAGCATGTATTGCAGGCGGGTATAAGTTCTATTACGTTTGAAATGTCTGTTTTAGTTGAAACAGTGAATACTTCTTTTTAAAGTAATTAATAAAAGAATTGTTTAAGATAATAACAGATATAATCCTTCACACAATGATGCAGAAACTAAAAGCTACTGCAACTTTGAATGACTGCATAACCATTTTCACATCATGCGGAGGAAAACGGCCACACAGAGGCGCTCTCACCGTCTCTTTGATCTTCTCATACTGGGCCCGGAGCTCATTGGTCTTGTTGATCCACTGACCCTTGTCTTCTGGAAGAGCCTCCAGGTACAACTGCAGACAGCCAGCACACAGGTTAGTGCATGCTCTTTAAAGTCGTAAATATGCCCACAATTGACACTTTCAAAACTAAACTCTAGGCCGCCGTTTCCAGCAAAGAAGGTCTGCGCGCTGCCAGAACGGCTGTCTTTTTCTGCGCCAGGGAAACTGCCAAAGCCACTTTAATCAAACTCGATAGGACTGCTTGATCCACTTGGCAGTTACCTTCCAGCATACGCTCCGAAAGCGGCTGCTCCTCAGTCGACCGTTGATGCCTGCCTGCCGGATCCTGGCCAGGTAATTACTGTTGAGGAACAAGTCGTCCCATTCTTTCCTGTGAAGGGGAAGGGAGGCAGAGGACAAGGAGATTTATGAGCTTCTCAACCCAGATTGGGCACGGTATTGAATCTAATTTGTCATCCAGCAGTAAACCAGGAGGCTGGAGCAATGAGTTGGGCCAAGAGTTTATGGTACACCCACACAAGAAAATGCTGGAAACACTCACCTATATGAGAGGAAGGTTGACTGAGACTGTGAGTTAGTGCTGCTGTCAAGAGAGCCTCCTGTGTGTACACACACACACACACACACACACACACACACACACACACACACAGTAATAAACAAAAACATAACCTTTGACAATTACTATAATAAAAGGAACTAGCCTATTTACTGCTTCTTTCTCTAGTCATGTAGAGTAACAAATAAGGGCCAGAAGCATGGAAATCTAGAGGATCTAGAGTGCGGCCAAAATTTGTAAAAGTGCGACTAAAATTCTTCCTAAAATCGCACCGGTGCACCTAATGTCCTCGCATCTGCTGCCTCTCCACAAACGAAGCAATGTTGTTTATATCAATATGGTTTATTGTTGCGTTACATGACCCATTTTCTTCTGTAATGCAGTGCCTGTGTTTAGATCTCTCCACTTACTCTCCGCGCAGCCCCACCCTATTCACTCACATGCTGCTCCCCTGCAACATGGAGAGACACAGCTCTAGTCCACACTGCTGACAGTTGTATTTGTTATTAACCCAGCTCTCTCTCTCTCTCAAATATATATATATATATATAAAATTTGAAATATGAAACACGGGACATGATGGTAAACTGTCCAATGTGCCAATCTCGGCAGCTGCCACGGCGGAAAATCGAGTAATAGCGTGTCAGACGGAGCCTGCTGGACCTGGGCGAGAGATATGACCCATGGCCAGAATATCGTGGTTCATAAAAATGCAAAGCAGTGACGATACAGACATTTCATACACAAGACGTAACTTTGCAACACTGCTGAACCGGCAAAGCGCATTCCACCCATGAACAGTTAAAGAAATGGACCAACAGATCCTGTTGCTCTGGACGGAGATCAGTGAAGGATATTAGAAGCACTTTTCTGGTAATAGCTGAGCGTTACTGCGCAGCCTCCAAATCAGCTTGATGTGACGTGAGCAACCTGTCTGAAAGTTTTAAGTCTTCTGGTAGCTGTGCCAAGAGAAATCTCAATTATTCCCAATCTTGCAGAGACGGAGAGCGAGGGTAGATGCAAGGAGAGTTGGAGGATTTGATGCTAGTGAGTGTGGCAAGCTGGTTTAGCCGGCGCCAAAAGTGTTGGCCATCTGAGGGACATGCAACAGCAAGGGGGGGGACCCACTATAAGACTTTGAGCCAGAAATGTTAGGTCTTAGTTCAGGGAAGCACTTTTACACATTTTTTTTTTTCTTTTATATACACAGTATAATCGTGCTTAAAAAAAACATATATATATTTACCTACAACTTATTGTTTGTTTATAATCATTTACATAATATATATATGAATGTATATAAAATTATGACATTGAAATTGCGTCGTTAACAGCGACGCAAGGAAAAATTTGGGTGCACCTAAATTTTGTGCAACCAACCTGGAAAGTGACATTAAAGAGTAGAGCACCATACTCCTCGTTGTCTTTACTGGCGGTAATAAGTCTAATTTGGCCTGCAGGTGAACATGCATTCAAGTCAGAGAGCTGTCTATCAACATTAGTTACAGGAGTAGATCATTCCACAGGGACATTCAGCATGAATATTCATCAGTTACACAACATGCCAGCCCCCAACATATTCTCTCTCTCACACGTAAACATAAAAAACACAAAAACACCCACAGCCCAGGGGCTTCGCCTGCCACGACTGTGACTCACTTTTTTTTTTTTTTTTTTTTTTTTTTTAAATCATCTCCTTCTACGTAAAAGTTATTGTGACTCTCTCTTCTACTCTATGTCTCCTCTACTGGTCACTCCTCTAAATGTAAGAGTAGGTTTATATACTAATAAATTATTTTAAGAAGCAATTTAACAAGATATTAGAGCCAGGCATGAAGGAGCAAATGAAGAACTGTCTCAGCATGACAGAAACACCAGCACATTTTGAGTTTAGGCACTAAAATGTCTTTGCCACAGGCTGTGAGAGTTTAAGTCATAGTCTGCTGTGAGAGTTGACATACTGTTTTGGTTCTTGTTGAAATTATTGAGCGGGTCGAAGCCCGTCTCCTGCTGCTCATCTGTCTGGAGCGGATGGCGGGTCTCAAAATTGGGGTGCTGCATGACCGCTACCCAGCCGGACCTGGAGACAGTCAAGGAGACCAGAGAGAAATCAGAAAAAAGAAACCGGAATTAAATGAGAGGTTAGTGCAACAGCACAGCTAGCAGATCCACTAGAGGCTAACCAAACTACAGGCCAAACTTTGAGAAGTTATTATGCACGACTTTGAAACTTGGAAAACAATCCAAAAATGGCAAATGATAAAGCACAGCAGCTTCCCTTTAAACTGACAACCATCTACTGATAGAGAAACTGACCTTTGATCAAGGCTTGTGCTGACAGGCGTCTGCTCTGCTTCAATCTTCTTGAGCAGAAGTATTATTCTGAGCCTGACCTCTTCATGAAAAGTTGCATGCAAAATCGATGTACTGCAACCACTGAAGTCCCCCGGCTACTAACATTAAATGCAGTTGAACTGTTTAATCTCTGGACTTACTGTCACAGCCTCGTGATTCGCCTCAGCCAAGACTCTGAAGAAAAGGATGACTCTGCAAGAAGAAGAAAAAACAATGATGAAACTAAGACCTTCAGCGCACAGAGAAATAAAGAACATTGCTCTTACCGGGCCAAAAACAATGTTGGTGTTATCTCTGAAGGAACGGACAAATAAAACAGGAAGCAAAAAAAGAAAAACTATATGGAATGCTGTTTTACTCAATATTAAATAAATGAATACATAAATAAATGAATAAATACATACATGAATAAAAACTAAATAGATATGCTTGTGAAATACATCATGAAATAAATGAATAAGGCAATAAATACATAAATAAATGACTGTAAATATTTATATAAAAAACGAATCAATTAGTTAAATATATTTAAAGGTTTTACTTTTGATTATTTCATGGTACTTTTATTCCACATTTATTTCCGTGGACTTTAATTTCCTAATGCCACATTTATTTATTCCCCTCTCTTCTAATATGCAAATCAGGGGGCGTGGCTATCTCTCACATTCAAAACAGAGCCGTGGACCGGCAGCTTGCGGGGCTCCATACCCAGCGCACAGTCACCTATTCTGGGGTAACTGAACCACCAACTAGCGCTGACCAGACGGAGCAACACGACCAATAGTTTGTGGAGCCCTGTACCCAGCCCACAGTCACCTATATTCTTGGGTATAACTGGGGTAAATTCTGGGGTTCAGTTTAATGTGAATTAGAGCACTTGTTTGTCTGCTAACTCACTTAACAACGCCTCAGCTAATGTTTTGTCAGAGAATGTCTGAGATGGACTCTGGCTGTGTCAAGAAGTATTATTCTGAGCCTGACCTCTTCATGAAGGGTTGCATGCAAAATTGATGTACCGCAACCACTGAAGTCCCCCAGGGACTAACATTAAATGCAGTTGAACTGTTTAATTTCCAATAGTGGGTACAGAGCACCGCCCAGGTCAGTGGTATTTGGTGATCTAGTTACCCCAGAATAGGTGACTGTGCGCTGGGTACAGAGCACCACGAGGGGCTGGTGTGGTGCTCCATCAGGTCAGCGGTAGTTGGTGGTTCAGTTACCCTAGAATAAGGGACTGCGCGCTGGGATCAGAGCACCGCGAGCTGCACTCTCACATCTCTGTTCTGAATGTGAGAGCTATCCACGTGTGTATTGAAATAAATTTAAGAGGATCGGGGGTTGGTCGGCGCTCAGGAAATGATCACACTGGACTCAGGTTAGACTGATACAATATATGGCGTTTATTGCCAATCTCAACCCACAATCCCTCACACTTGGTTACACATAATCAAACAGAAAACGAGGCTTACCGTCGCCAATAGGTGGAGAGCCAACACCCCGGTAGATCCCCTGTGCAACCATCTGGGCGTTCCGTACGCAACCCACAGCAGACTCTACCAGAGCGCAGGGACCCCCTGCTCTTTATAGTTTTACCAATGGCAGACTGCGTGTAAGCCTGACGGGCCAGGTCAGGCTCACAGGCCCCCACCTTTCCCACACTAGAGCCTTGGCGTACAGTAAGTCTCACTCAAAAATAAAACAATATTTGATTAGATTACACACGTGTTTTATCTCTTGTTATATAAGCGACCCCGAAACTGCACTTTGGTCAAAGTGACCCAGAAAAGCATTTTGATTAAGTAAGCTCCTTCAGATTAACACCCACACATTCCTTATTTTGGGAATTGATCAGAGCAACACCAAACTGTGATGATTTTACTATCACACCACGCCCCCTAATTTGCATATAAGATCTGGAAATAAATGGAAAGGGAAATCAATAAATGTGGCAAATAAAAGTCCACCTAAATAAATAAATTTGGATTTATTAAATAAAAGTCTCTTGAAATAAATAAATGTGGACTAGTGAAAAAAAGTACCATGAAATTGTATATATTTTAATACACTGTACTTATTTAATTGATTAACTGCTATATGAATATGTAAATTTCTTTAATTATTGCATCATTTATTTATTTCATGATGCATTTCAAAGGCATTTTTATTTATTTATTCATTCATGTATTTATTAGTTTATTTAATATTGAATAAAACAGAATTCCATACTGCTATGAGGTCATTAAGTATACACATTAATGCATCCATTATATATTTTGATGTCAAGATATCACCATGGATTCAAAGCACTTTTCACCATTTCCTGATAGTTTATAGAAAAAATAAGTAATGAGTTTATCAAGAAAGTAATCAACAGATTATCAATATTGAATACATTATCAATCGATAGTATCAATAATGAAAATAATTGTTATGCATTAGAGTCGAACAAATTGAATTTATTAAATAACCATCATTATGAATCTTTAACAGATCTAAAGTTACTCATTAAGTCATTTTTAACACTTAATTGTTAGGCTAGCACAACCCCTAGACATCTAACCAGACGCTCAACCAACCAATCCGACCCCCGTCTAGTCCAGAAGGCCAGAATCGGTTAGCCTATATTGTAAATAAACGGAACAAACATTTCAGAAGTTTGCTAGCAGCAGCAAGAAAAACCTATGCACTCATGTACTAGTACTAAATAGTTAAGTGTACAGTTACCGGTGATGGAAAAATGAGTCTAAAAATCAGTTAATCTGAAAATTAAAATCTGCAACAATTCTGACTATCCATTAATTGTTTAAGTCATTAATCAAGCAAAACTGCACAATATCTTTGGTTCCAGCTTCTCAAATGATTCTTTACTATCCAAGTATCTTTGACTTTTGGATTATTGGTTAGACATATTAATACGTGTGAAAAGAAGACTACCTTAGGCTCGGGGAAATCATAAATCAGAATTTTTCACTAAAGTCTGATACTTAAATCGAGAGAACTATTCGTTGATTAATCATGAAACAACATTGTCAGATTAATTGGAGTTAATAAGTAATAAGAGTTGTATCAGATCAGTGCATTTTGAGAGCTAAATGTGTCAATTTATGATTTTAGCTTGAAATGTACTGCTGGAAAGCAGACAAAAAAATGTACAATATTGTCATAGTTTGAAGCAGGTAAAGCCTGAGCCAACGTCTCTCTGCCAAAAATCACAGCTATGGGAAAAGTTTAGCTTTCTCTGTGAGACATCACTATCTAGGTTAAATGATTCTTACTCCATTTTTTATCCAGCTTGGGATTATTCCATGTTTATGAATATGGGTAGCCTAATACACAGGCCTACAGAACAGCACGCTTCCACAGAGCATTAGGTTTCCTTTCGCTTTATTAATTGTGGAAATAACACAACAAAGGCTTCTCTTAAACCTATTAACCATGTGAATGGGACAACGCTCGATGAATCAGCTACACACGCCATCAAAATAGAAATAATTTTATATGCATAATGTATGTGCCTGTTTTTTCAGCAAACATCTGTTCTCCTCAAATACCTCTCCTTAAGTCTGAGTGGTTTTTCTCCCTTCCCTCATAAAAAAGGATATTATCCCATTAAATAATCATAACTAATCCACAACTATAGGAAAGGCAGAGGAATGCTGTGAAGTATCTCCAATAATGTCTGTTGTCTTTAGTTTTACTTTAAAAGATTGGCATGGAAGATTGATCAAACTCTCCTGAGCAACAACTACAAACATAACAGTAGTCATCTTGCACAGAATATCAAATTCATATCAATAGCATCTGACTAATATTTGAATTGCATAAAGTGTCAAAAGATATTTTGAGGAACAGTTTCCCTACAGGCCTGCAAACATATTTGCCCCTTCTTTCCAAAAATAAAAAAGTCATCCTATTGCATGTGTTGTGTGTGTCAGCCTTTGTGAAGTGAATGAAAGACAATGTGGGTAAAAGACTCAAGGCCTCGCCGTGTTAGCACAGTGCCTGAAGCGAGTCTTGTCTTAGCCTTCTGCTGCCTTCATTACATCTTCAAACTGAAACGACATCCTAACTTTACTACATAATAATCAAGGCAAATAAGCTTCTGCATAATTTAATCCACAGCAGCTGGAGACACCTCAATAATTAAAAAAACAAATGTTTTATGAAATAATCAAATCAATACATAATGAAATGCATAAATAAATCAGCAGACAAATAACACTGCGTCCATCTGTTCTGGAGGTAGAAGATGTGTTCCTGGGATTTACAACATCAGCCCGTGAAGCTACATCTGAACTGTAGCTGTTGTTATCTTTTCACATACATTTATATTTCTCAACCACTTTCTTTTTCAAAGTTCTCGCCTCATGCATGATTTCAAAGGAGCAACGCCGATGTTTTAGATTGTGCAAAGCACACTGGAAGCATAACAAAGTCAAGTCAGATAGCCTCAGTCCAAACCCCTTCCTTCGATAACCCTCAATGTGTGCTAAAAAACATTTCACTTCCCTTTTTAAAACACATTACATTTTAAAGCAACCACACATTCGATTGTATTCCCCACTTGAATAGCATCACATTCTTTAGGGCCATGAGAATATTTCAGAGACACAGATCAGCTGAACAGCAAGGTGGTTCACCTCAATACGGCAGCCAGGTTAAATTAATTCACTTGAGATCTGGATAACCACATGCTAGATATCCCACGTTCAAGTTGAGCTGACACAAAGAAGAGCTTCAGCCTGCTCCAAGCTCATTGGTCTAAAAAGGCACAAAGGCCTATTCTGAAACTAAACCCAGATTAAACTCCAGTAAATGTGTTGCTGAGGTGCCTGCATAATATCCATTTAGAGACATGACTGTATCACAAGTGAAATAAACAGGCCAAAGGCTCTTTTTCAGCTCTGGGAAATACTTAAATGAGAATGATTATTAAATATTGTATTTTTTACGTCTATTAGCCAATACCAGCCAACCAGTCCACAGGAGGTCTTCATTTCCATGAACCGTTGTCAGACCAGCCGTCTAATGTAAAATAGATTCAGAAAGAGAATCAGGTGCTCTTTAGAGGATGAATATTCAAATAGGAGTCTGTAAACGCGATGAGAGGAGCCGTCACTGGCAGAGGTAGATTGCAGTTGAGTCAAAGTAAAACACCGCAGCTAAACAAACTCACATGCCTCTACTTCAGCACACAGCAAGAGCCCAGCAGCCTTCACAGTCACATGCTTCACAAGCGGCTGCTGGAAACATGCTTGGGACCGTAACCTTTGCAAAATACCAAAAACTTGCTGGATCTTGAGTGATTCAATTATCAAATACATTACAAGAGATAAAATCTGACAGATGTCTGCCTGTATGCAAAAAACAGAGCAGCGTTTCTAAACCTGGAGTTCTAGACCTACACAAGGAATCACAAGACAAATCTAAGAGGTCATGAGAAGGATTGTTTTCAGACTTTAATGGCAGCGGGGTTTTTTTTTCCTTGTGAACTGCTGGATGATTTTACCTCTTCAGGTCTCTAAAAGAAAACTCTTGACTTATGCAACAGGTGCCAAGTAATTTGAAGTACACAATACACATTGTTTCCTTCTAACAATCAAGAATCAAAGCAAGAAGAACAAGGAAGAAACCCACAAGCCTCACACTCAGTAATTTGCAGGAACAGAAAGTTTAGCGAGTATTACAAATTTCCCAACCACTGACTTGACCTATAACCTACTGTATTTCTTATAATTATATTTATCAATGCAGAAATGTATAGTAAAGGTCAGCTATTGTGTCCCAGCGCAACATGTGGGTTAGTTACAGTTATGGGACAGTGGTCAACAACACAGCCTTGATTTTTGTCTCTAGTCAGGAGGTTTTTATCTCTAGTCCAAAATAGCCTTGAGAATTTTTGTTTGGACTACTGTATACTTTCCCTGCACACATATTTGTACTAAACTAGCTCTTGGAAGTGTGAAGAGGTGTGTGAAACCGCATTAAACCGTGCAGGAAGGTAGGCAATGCTAGCTGTTACCATTCTCCTGCACTGCCCTGAACCCATCACTAAATCCGTCAGGCAGGGTGGGCCAGCCCGAGGAAATGGGTTAAAGGCAACACGACACTAGAAAAAAGAGGAACCGTGTTTACAGTTTAGACGCAATAATTCATAGCCAGCACTAAACACTATCTATAATTTGACGTAAAACGCACACAGTGTCCGTGCTACATGCACCGCGTATGGTGACAACCAGAAGGATTATCGATGCAGGCATCTAGGCAAAACGCCAAACAACAGCTAGGTTAAGCTAGCTAGTATCCTGTGTGGGCTAACAATGCTAAATTACGTGTATGCTAATTAATAAACGCACAAAGACAGGCCCTAGTTATCAATTTTGACTTAATATTAGACTACTTATGACAGGGAGCAGGTAATATAATGTGACGTTAGCCTGGCTGTTAGCAAGTTGCAACTGACCCGATGCACGGGCCTGTGGCCACGAGACAAACTCGTAACACACTCTCCCTCCCACACACACACAGGCTAATATGTGTAAGTAATGTCACATAGTAATTCGTAACCTGCTGCCGGATCCCAGTGTGTTCCAGATACCTGTTCAGATCATGCAGGACTCCTCATTCTGATGTGTCTCTCGGGCTGTCTGCTGATTTGTAAACAGTAGCGCTAGTCAGGCGGATGTGCTGAAGAACAGCTGACTGATCATGTGACCAGGAAGCTTTCGCTCTTGAGGCTTTAATCTAGGGCTTTAATTTACCTGTAGACAACATCACAACAACAAAAATTTAGTTTTGGTTTCAAGGCAGTAATAAATGAAACACACACATATATATATATATCACTATTGCTAAATTAATAAGAACGTTTGGTTGCCAAGTTGTGGAGACTATGGTTGTAGCTGTACTCCTTTAGCATGACACCTGCTTATAATAATATTTATCAGTCAATAATAAAATGTTATCACAAAAAAGGTTGCAGGTATATGTTATTTTGTCTGTGAATAAATTTGTTTTGTTTTCCATAAGGTCAGTGGTCAAACAATACATTGGAAGAGTTTACCTGATAAACTAAAAGAGCAAACATCATATAAAGCCAGTAAAGCTACAGTATGGCAACTTGAACTGTCAGGGCAAAGATATGGAATATACAGGATATGAAGTGTTGCCTATTTTGAAAAACTTTGGCTTTCAGGGCCCTTATTTGCAATACAAATCAGCAACATATTTCAGTGTAGAATAAAAACAATATGGGTGGTGAGATAGTAAACAAAGAAAAAGAATAAAATAAATTTCTGTGGTCAGACAAGTCAGGTTTAGAGTGCTTTTATCACAAAGTGCTTCCCACAGACAAAAGGATACAAAAACAAACTAAATCCAAGCATCAGGACAGTTGTGATACAAGAAAAGGAATGTGAAATGATATCGGTGACATTAAATAGCATTAGTGAGTCATTAGTGGGCATTGATAGTGGTGTAAAGGTAAAGCTAATTTATTGTCACATACATGTAGCAAAAGTAATTCTCTGCATTTAACCCATCCAGTGGGCAGCCCTTTACAGCACCCGGGGACAAACTCCAGATCTGAGCCAGTGCCTTGATCAAGGGCACTGACTGGAGAACCTAGTACATGTTTTTTCATGGTGGGGGAAAACAGGGCACCCAGAGAAAACCCACACAAACATGGGGAGAACATACAAACTCCACACAGAGAGGCCCAGGATTAACCTGGATTTGAAGCCAAGACCTTCTTGCCGTAAGGCCACATTGCTAACCATTGGGCCACAATGTAGCCTTGGTGTGTGTGTGTGTGTGTGTGTGTGTGTGTGTGTGTGTGTGTGTGTGTGTGTGTGTGTGTGTGTGTGTGTGTGTGTGTGTGTGTGTGTGTGTGTGTGTGTGTGTGTGTGTGTGTGTGTGTGTGTGTGTGTGTGTGTGTGTGTGTGTGTGTGTGTGTGTGTGTGTGTGTGTGTGGTGCAGGTGGGGATGGGTATGGTGGTTAAAACAAAGCAGTCATAATGACCATCATTGCCATTACCATCATCCTCATCACAGGCATGGCATTTCGAAAGCGCCATTATCATCATTATTATAGCTAATATTGCTGATGATAACGCTTTCATGGCCTCTTGTTGGCCCTGACTTAGGTATCGTCATGGAAACAGATGACAAAAAAAGATCATGGCTTTATTGAATTACTTTGTGAAGCTATTCTGACCAAATGGGGCTTGAATGTTGCACTGTCTGAGTATAGCGAGGGAGCAGCAATGTGCAGAGTCCAGAGGAGACACAGATGAGAGTCAGGGGCAGAGAGGGAGACAGAAACATGAGAATAAGTAGTTGAGACGAATAAAGTAAAAGAGGAATAAAAAGAGACATAAAATAGAAAACAGCACTGAGGGGCATGTGATTGTGCAGACAGAGACACAGATCCACTGGTACAGAGAGCCCCAGTGATGCACACAGAAGAATGTTGTCTGACGGCTGGAAACAATGACATTAATTCACAAACAAAGAGATAGCCTAGTTATATAGGAAGAAAACATCAGTACTAACGCTATAACTCCAGTACAGACGGTGGACTTAAAAAAACATTGATTTAAGCTTTAATAGGCAACAGCACCCATCTGCTTGTTTTGAAATAGCATTCTGATAAATGAGCTTCATCTCTTATTTACTTGTTTTAAAGAGTCTTTCTTGCATGATAAATCTCATATAGACTGTCCCCAAATCCAGTTCTACATATCGCTAACACATCCCAAGTGATTGTCAAAGTGCAAACGCCATCTGCTGATAGTTTGATATTTGATGATATTTAAACTATCTTTTAAAAGTCAGAAAACAAAAACAACATAATGCCCTCCCAGCTATCTCAGCTTCAGTTAGTTCCTGCGGATTCTATCACAAACCAGAATTTCCCAGTGAGAAACATCATATATGGGTGAGGAAGGTTTCCACTTTTCTATACACAATGAAATGGAATTATTTTAAATAAAAAGTTATTGTCCATGTTTCTGGACTCTCAAAGTACATACCGTTTTATTAATCTCACTCAGATTGTTTTTTCAACTGTAAGATCAGATGCTCCCAACAGACTGAAGTAATGAACATACAGTACAATTATGAATACGATTTAGAAGTTTTTTTTTTTGTTTTTTTTTTTTATTTATTTATTTTTTTTACAAATGAAAGTGCTATCATTTAATTTCAACATTTTATGTACACACTGCACGTCTTCAGTCTTATATTTCCGGTCCACAATCTTTCTTTCCTAAAGAAAGATTAAACATTGTGCTCTCCAGCATGCTCCATGTCTCTGCTACAGTATGTAAATCAGTACAATACAACGACCACAGGATGTGTAAACATAACACTCCCCAAAATAACCTAGCTATTTTGGGGAGAGATATGTATAGATTCATGCATTAATAGAAACACTGTATGTAAATTATGATGTGTTCAGGAGTAAATTTGATCTCAACAAAACTTTATGATTCACTGTGAGAAATAGGAACAAACATGGACTAATTTGCAGTAGAGATTTTACATGTCCATATATTGATCAGTTTGGTACCTAATTAATTATTTCATCTATTGATTTATTACACACTGCAGTAAAAAAAAAAGCACACAATGCCCTGTCATTTATGAAAGGGTTAATTCCCAATTCTATAAATCATTTACAAATTCAGCTATAATTAATTTCAAAACAGAGTCAGGAAACTTAGTATTACAGTACATATAATGTGACAACAGACTTGAACAAGAAAAATGTAAGATTTAACACTGAGATTCCTGAATGGAACAGTTTTTTAAATTACTCACAAAATCTGATCCAAAACAGAAAGCACTATTTAAAAAAACAATGGAGATATACAGTGGGTACGGAAAGTATTCAAACCCCTTTAAATTTTTCACTCTTTGTTTCATTGCAGCCTTTTTCCAAAAATCAAAAAAGTTCATTTTATTTCTCAGTAATGTACACTCAGCAACCCATCTTGACAGAAAAAAACAGAAATTTAGAAATTTTTGCATATTTATTAAAAAACAAAAACTGAAATATCACATGGTCATATGTATTCAGACCCTTTGCCGTGACCCTCATATGTAACTCAGGTGCTGTCTATTTCTTCTGATCATCCTTGAGATGGTTCTACACCTTCATTGGAGTCCAGCTGTGTTTGATTATACTGATTGGACTTGATTAGGAAAGCCACACACCTGTCTATATAAGACCTTACAGCTCACAGTGCATGTCAGAGCAAATGACAATCATGAGGTCAAAGGAACTGCCTGAAGAGCTCAGAGACAGAATTGTGGCAAGGCACAGATCTGGTCAAGGTTACAAAAAAATTTCTGCTGCCCTTAAGGTTCCTAAGAGCACAGTGGCCTCCATAATCCTCAAATGGAAGACGTTTGGGACGACCAGAACCCTTCCTAGAGCTGGCCGTCCGGCCAAACTGAGCTATCGGGGAGAAGAGCCTTGGTGAGAGAGGCAAAGAAGAACCCAATGGTCACTGTGGCTAAGCTCCAGAGATGCAGTCGGGAGATGGGAGAAAGTTGTAGTAAGTCAACCATCACTGCAGCAATCCACCAGTCGGGGCTTTATTTTATGGCAGAGTGGCCCGAAGGAAGCCTCTCCTCAGTGCAAGACACATGAAAGCCCGCATGGAGTTTGCTAAAAAACACCTGAAGGACTCCAAGATGGTGATAAATAAAATCCTCTGGTCTGATGAGACCAAGATAGAACTTTTTGGCCTTAATTCTAAGCGGTATGTGTGGAGAAAACCAGGCACTGCTCATCACCTGTCCAATACAGTCTCAACAGTGAAGCATGGTGGTGGCAGCATCATGCTGTGGGGGTGTTTTTCAGCTGCAGGGACAGGACGACTGGTTGCAATCGAGGGAAAGATGAATGCGGCCAAGTACAGGGATATCCTGGACGAAAACCTTTTCCAGAGTGCTCTGGACCTCAGACTGGGCCGAAGGTTTACCTTCCAACAAGACAATGACCCTAAGCACACCGCTAAAATAACGAAGGAGTGGCTTCACAACAACTCTGTGGCTGTTCTTGAATGGCCCAGCCAGAGCCCTGACTTAAACCCAATTGAGCATCTCTGGAGAGACCTGAAAATGACTGTCCACCAACGTTTACCATCCAACCTGACAGAACTGGAGAGGATCTGCAAGGAGGAATGGCAGAGGATACCCAAATCCAGATGTGAGAAACTTGTTGCATCTTTCCCAAAACGACTCATGGCTGTATTAGATCAAAAGGGTGCTTCTACTAAATACTGAACAAAGGGTCTGAATACTTATGACCATGTGATATTTCAGTTTTTGTTTTTTAATAAATATGCAACAATTTCTAAATTTCTGTTTTTTTTCTGTCAAGATGGGTTGCTGAGTGTACATTACTGAGAAATAAAATGAACTTTTTTGATTTTTGGAAAAAGGCTGCAATGAAACAAAGAGTGAAAAATTTAAAGGGGTCTGAATACTTTCCGTACCCACTGTAGATTATAAAAAAGGATTGGCAGTGCCACATTCTACAAGGCATTTCTGGCATTAACATTTCTTAAACTTTAGATCAGTCAACCAACTACAATTTCTATTTTTGTAACAGTGACATGTAATCTGAGGCTCTTTGTATTGGGTCCCATCCATCCAGACACATTATTTATATATATATATATAAAATAATGTATATACATATACATACGTACATACAGTATATATATACACATATATACATATACATATACTGTACATATATACATATAAATACACACATATATACAGTACATGTACTGTATATATACACACATACAGTATATATACATAAAGTATTTATATAAACAATGTGTTCAAACTGTATCTGCACATATAGTCAGTTATTTTCTGTCTCTAGTGGTGCAATAGAGATGTTTAAATCAGGACAGCTTTCTAAGCTTTCTAATGCAGGTGTACTGTCTATATATGACCACTAGCATCCTTCTAAGTTGTGGTATAAACATATACAATAACTCAGCTATTAGTCTTTCCACAGCATTTAAAGACACACACTTATAAAACACTGAATCAAAACACGTATGTCACTGCATGGGTTTGGGTTAGATGTAGCTCTCCTGCTCCTCCTTCATAGCTGTAATGGTTTGAGTGCCAACATCAGATTCATTGAAAACAATAATCTTGCTTATTTCATTTCTCCCTGTCTGCTTCTCTTCCTCCACCTCAGTATCAGTCCTTTCACCATCTTCTTCTTCCTGTTCCTCTGCAGTTATGTCTATCTGGCAGAGGTCTGGGTCTGTGCAGCCAGGCTGGCTGTCTTGACTCTGTTTTGGGCTCCGGCTGTTGTGTTGCTGCCGATCGTGGTCCTGGCTGTTGAAGAATCCTCGGATGGTGTGTTTGGGCAGGCCCAGCTGAGCCGACAGGGTATGGATGGCCTCCTCGTCTGGGTCGAGGCCGACGTCCTGAATGAAGCTCTGTAGGATTCCCAGTGCTTCGTGGGACACTCTTAACCCCTCGCATTGGACCTCATCTACACCTCGGACCTGATTATCTGCCTTTGAACAAACCCCCGCCCCGCCTTGGTCCTCATCCTTCATGCCGGGCCACTTAATAGTGAGCTTCTCCTTCTCCTCATTGCTGTCTACAATGATCTTATTAATCCCTTTCTCTCCCACATGTCCATCTCTCACCTGCTCCTTTCTTTCTGTATCTTTGTCCCTCACTTTACCATTACCAACCCAGTCCCCTCCCAAACTGCTCCTCTCTCCCTGTCCCCCTTCAACCCAGTCCTTAGTGTCCCCTCTCTTCCCCATTACTACTGCCCCTGCCCTGTAAACATACTCTTATGTGCCCCGAGATGCTCCCAGCCTCAGACTCAGCTGGTGATGCGGCACATGGTTGCCGTGGAGACAGGTGAGGTCCTGTCTCTGGGTGCAGAGGTTGGTGAGGTTGAAGATGGTGTTGCAGTGGCAGTGGAGAGTTGCGTTGGTACTGACAAGAGAAAAAGAGAAATAAATGAATTAGAAAAGTAAGTAGAGTAAAAAGCCACATTTGGTCTTTTGGATTTTATATTATCAACACCAACTAATTTCCATTGTGTTAAAGTGGATAATAGTGTTTTTATCTTTAATAGTAGATGATGTCAAAGGTGCCCTGTCACACGTATTTCAATACTTTGTGGTAATGTCTGAAGTTCTACCATGGACTCTCTAACAACTTTTGTGAAAAAAATGCCTTGGTTACCTTGTTTCAAACCATTCTAGCGTGGTATTAAAAACGCCTGCAGGAAGACTCAGCTCCATTTGTGCTAGTTCTCATTAATATTCAATGAGCTTGACTCTGATTGGCTAACAGCTAGCCAATGAGAGCCTGGCTATCAGCATCCTTTATCCAGCGCAACTGGGCGAGCTCATGAATAGTAATGATCTCAGGCAACATGACATCAGACTGACCAGCTTTTGTAATTGGCCTGATTTCTCTTTCTTTTCAGTGGCTAGAGCTCACATAACAAAAACACAAATGGACCTAACATATTTAAAAAAAAAAAAAAAAAAAATAGTTTTGTGTGGCAGGGCACCTTTAAGTGAATTTAGCCTAGACAGAAATATATTTGTATGATTTTACATGATTTTGATAAGGACAGGCTCCCCTCTAAAAACTTTATTTTTCTCCAATTTATTCCAAACTGCTGTTTCTATAGCTGACAAGCTATATCTACCAGAGACCGTGTTTAGAACAGCAGTCTGTGTGTAATTATGCTGTTTATCTTGTGTTTGCAGTCTCACCAGTGTATTGTCATTGCTGAGCAGGGTAAGCCTGTCAGTGCAGTGCTGCTGTGCCATTGTGTTGCTGCTCTCCTGTTCATAGATTGCGTCTCGTTCGGTCTGGGACAGGCTGAGGAACCGGCAGATCATGCACAGATTCTCCCACAGTGTTCGGTTCTCTGGGTTGGGATCCTCCTTCCAACGCAGCAGCTCACACAGCCAGCCCTACAGGAGGAACGGTAACACTTTACTGTAAGTCTCCTATTAAGCATTGGTAAGCAGTATACAAACATGTAATAAGTGGTTTATGAAATTATCATGTTGGTGGAAGCAGATATGAGGATGTATCAGGTATCCATAGTTTATGATTGCAGACTACCTGCCTTCAAAAAGAGCTGCTACTTTATTGCAAAGACATTTACTTCTTAAGTTAAGCTAACATCACCTTTCAACATACCTTTAAGCACTGAATGCATAATCAAAGTGCATTTCTAAGTTTCTTTGGCACTAAGTAGGGAAAAAAGGAAATATTAGGGGACAATCATTTAAACAAAGCCAGTATATAACTCATTAAGCATGTTTATGCAGCATTTTTCATTAAAATCTAATACTTTGATCTATTCTATAGTGGGGACCTACAGCTAATACAGCATTGATACACAGCATTACACAGCATACGTAAACACTGCCATGGCAAAATCATGCAAATTTGTATACGTTTTGTTAACACCACCACACACCCACTCTCCTATTTATTCTGTGACTAGTTATGATTTAAAAAGATATAAGTGGTAATAACAGCAACATTGAAGTCTGAAATCAGAAACAAACAGCCTTCCCTTGGTCTATAAACTATACCGTCACAATCATTTCCTTTTCACATTTATTTAAATGGGTTCATATCGTAAAGCAAAGCCAAAAGATGATGGAGAGATTTTCTTATTAGCTAGAATTTATTTCTGCATCATGAGGGAAAAAACTTGTGAGTGGCAGATTGAGGAACGTAAAGCCAAGCTAGTTTCAGATTCATGAACTGGATCATGATCACATTTGCAAGCAGGCCTTTAGACGCACACAGATTTGCACAAATACACCAGCACGCACACACGCACACACACACACACACACACACACACACGCACACACACACACACACACACACACACACACACACCTGGCTTTAGCCCAAGTCTAGCACACAATGCCATCCAGATGCACAGTGCAGATAGAACAGAGAACTCCAGCATGGTTTTGCCTGCCAAACAGCCGGTAATGCAGAGAGAGAGGGAGCGGGAGAAAGAGTGGGATAAAGAGAGAGAGGTAAAGAGAACACAGAGAAATAAAGTAAAAAGGGTGACCAGTGATAACAGATAGAAAAAGAACCTCGGGGGTTTTGGACCACCTGTCTGTACTGGCATGACCGATGAATGACCTCCAAACATCTTTATAATGAGTAGAGATGGGAAGAAGAATTAAACAACAAAGAAAAGTGAAAATTGGAGGCCTACACAAGAGGAAGAGAAAATGAGACAGCTGAAATCCCTCCATTCCATGAAGGGAAATTATCCTCAGAACAAAAGGCAATAACAAGCTTATGGGGCTGCCATAAAAATGAGAACAATAACTACTCGAATCATGCCTGTGTGTATATATATTAGTGCATTTGTGTGCCTGTGTGTGTTTGTGGGATTGCATGTGCATGCATGTGCTCGTACAGTATGTCTTTGTGCACAAATGAGTGGTGTATAGTGTGTGCACGTGTTTTTGTTGGGTGACAATTAAAGCGATAATTTAGGACACAATAGCAGCCTGATGCACGATGATAGTCCTCTGCAGAGTACAGCTGCTGGGTTGATTGTCTGGGTTTCCTCCACACACACTGGCTATCCCTGCTTTATCTGAGGAGATGGATTCATCATGGAAGCTACATTTGAACAATCAAGCAATAGAGACAATTGGTTGCAATATGTGGAAGGATGGGACATCTTTATCAGATCCACTCAAAGTAAGTACCTGACTCTTGGAGGCGGCCACCTTTGCAAACAGAGCCTGAGACACCTTGGCTCTCTTCATCTCGTACTGAATGTCCTCGTAGATAGAAGCACTGACATTGAGAACACAACTGTCTGTCCTCAAGCCTCTTTCCCCTGTAACTGGGGACAGTCTTGCCTAAAAAATACATAAAAGAAGACAAGAAAGACAAGCCAGCCACAGTAAGTATCTAAGTAAGGGGACTTTACAGCAAAGTGAAATTAATCCAAGACAGAGCAAAGATAATTCCGGTTTGGCTAGGCGCTTCGTCTAAAAGACTTTAAAGTGTTTGAAAATGGGGAAGGGATCCTGTCCTTTATACAGCCAGGTGCCACAAAAGGTAGTGTGATCTGGGGGGGACAGCATGAACCATTGCACAAAGTGAAGCTCCTCCCAAACAGGAAAAGCAGCTGGCAACTATAAATTAGCAGAAGCATGTGGCAGTCTGCACCCTCTCCAGGCCAACAGAGGGAGTTTAGTGCACAGAAAGCTTTCCATACCAATTTGGAAATACCAGAAAACGAGGGTAAAAATACAGCAGGGCGGCCACAGGTTCCATCTGACCTGCGGCCGTTTGTCAGGCTGTCCTATCAAATAAAGGCCTAAAATGTCCAAAAACCCAGCAGATAGTAATGAAAGAAGTAATGAGGGTAGACTCATTAAAATCACAGCTAGAGAGCAAGCTGATAGGGTCATTCTCCTGCATTGACATAGCTCATATAATCTTTCCTGCAGTTTTGGAAAAATAAGGATAATTTCCAGAGGAAAATCCCTATATTAATTGTTTTCAAGCATCAATTAGCCGTTTCATATTTTTATAATGCTTTCCAATCAATTCATTTGCTAAAATAAAAATGCTGTTTTGTTTGAAATGGTAAAACATCAAAACAGAGTCTACAGCCATGCACTGCACTGTGAGGCTGTACTTAGGCACAGTGTTGCTTTGAGCTAAATGTTAGCACCAGCATGCTAACATGCTTACTATGACAATCCTCACATGTAGATGTGTCCGAGGTGTATTGGAGTTTAGCGTGTTAATATATTGTATAAACATTTGCTAATTAGCCCTAAACACAAAGTAGAGTTGAGGCAGATGGGAATGTCATTAGTTGTACAGGCATTTGAAAAATTCATATTCTGCCATTACTTGCCATTGATTTTGACCAATTGTATCAGATTTCCTCCTTCAACACCAAATGTCTCAGCAATCTATTGTTAGTTGTTGTAACTCAAAACGACAAATGTTAACCTAGATGGATCTGTGTTCTCTTTTATAAGACAGCATATTTTAAATCTGTTACATTTTAGTTTTGCTTATGTATGTTCAGCTAACTAACAGAACTTCCACTTCAGTATTTAAGTGCTCTTTCTTGAGGAGAAACACATTTCACAGAAGCTTTGAGACACTGAATTTTAATCTAACTTCATCTCTCTACTGGCTGACCTGTGTGGATCTTGGTGGCGTGTTATTGCAGCTTGGGGTGAAGCCAGTCAGGCTTCTGTCTTTCTCCTCCAGGTAGATGCGTTCCCTCTCAGCCTCTGGCAGCTGCAGGAAGCCGTACATGGCTCGCAGGTTGACCAGCAGCGACTGGGAGGCGTGTTTAGGGTCCTCCTCTTTCCGCAGAATCTCTGACAGCAGGCCCTGGTAAAGGCACAAGTACACACAAACACACACACACACACACACACACACACACACACACATTAGTATGAGAAAACAATACACAGGGATACACACACGCAATGTCAAATTCATGTAGTATTTAAAGAAAATAATTGCTGGTGAGAAAAAATTGACAAAGTTATCAACAAAATGACCTTAAGGCTATAGTTTATTTCGTTGCTGTGCATTCAAATAGAAAATATTAAAAGGAATATTTCGACTTTCTGGGAAATATGGACTTTCCCATCATTTTACATTAAAATGGCAAATATAAAGTGTCTCATAAGTCTTAAGGAATTTTGCAAAAGCTTCTCATATCAAACTCTGGATCTCGTTCAAAGAGGCACCTTATCAAGTTCCTGCGGTTTAGTGTTTCACAGCTATAGATGATATAGAGTCAGTTCCCCAGTCAGCGCTAAGCAAGCTACTCGCCTGTAGAGCTAGCATTATTCTGTGTGTATCTGTGTATGCAGAAAAGCCTTAAAACAGAATATGCAGATTGTAGGGCTTCCTTCCTAAAAAGAAATCAGATTTCACGCTGGTAGTGAAATGGAAAACGAGGAAACAGCCTTCTTATTCAAATCATGGATCCTCTTTGGACCCACCCAGCAAACCGCTACTTCCAAATAGATGCCGGCTTTACATGAAATGATAAATGCTCCCCTCTCCTCTATATGGCATCTTGGCGTCATGCCCAACTTGTATGGCTGGCACCAAAGCACCTTGGACTTGGCAATGCACAAAACATGGGGGTGGATAATAACTAGCTCTGCTTATTGTGATGAAAATGATAATGACGGTAATAATAATAATAGTAACAATGGGCTTAGCCTGTCCTCTGAGCCTCATTTCTGTGGGTGTGGTGGTAAATGTAAGACGATAGACACAGATAATGTGGCATTTTAGTGTTGGAGGCGATGGCAGAGGGAGATATGAATGGATATGAAATAAGGGAGACCAATGTAAGGAAAAAAAGAAAGATTATAAAAAGAACATAGACTGACAATAAGAAGTAGAGAATAAACAAATAGAGGGGCTGTCAGAGTGAAAGGTGGCAAGATGGAGGGACAGTAAGACATGGGAAGAGGAAGAGAGGGAGACAGCTTCTCTCCAAGGAGTTGTGATTAGTTGGCCCAGCAGCTGCTTCAGTGCTGGCACCAGCTTTTTGCTGCAGAGGGCTGGCACAAACACATACACACACACACACACACACACACACACACACACACACACACACACACACACACACACATGGGGGAAGGGGGCACTGCGGCAACGGCCATGCCAACGTGCCAACCAACATGTTCACAAACCACACTTACCAACAACCGCAACAACACTTCCAAAAGACAATCAGCAGCAAACAGTTGCAACCTGAATTTCAGCACCTCTCATTCAGATCACAGTCACTGATACAGTCACTGTATCCCCCTTCCATACCTGGGTCCTGTTAAAGGCCACCCGGGCAAAGATGGCTTGGGAAATGCCTGCCCTCTTCAGTTCCTCCCTCACACAGTGGTAGATGTCACTTGGCACATCTGTCGGCCCCACAGAAGACCCCGCCAATGTCTGGTTTTGCAGCCCTGCTACATGGCCTCCCCCTGGGCCACACTGTGCCGGCTGCTGGGCTTGGGAATCAGGGACTGTGGAGAAGACCATGGCAGGAGGAGCCCTGCCTACAGGCGGGTGGTTAAGATACTGCTGCGGGGACTGTGAGATACCCTTGCCGGCTAGCATGCGACTAACAGCATACTGCTGGTTGAGAAACTGGGCCATCACCAGCTGCTGGTTGACCATTTGGGAGCTGAGAGGCTGGGTAACCAACCCGGGAGGGCGCAGGCTGAGGGGGGAACGGCCACATATGTTGGCTACTTCTCCATGAGAGAAAAAAAGGGTGGAGCTCTGATCAGACGGGATACTTGTGATTGGCTGCTGAGTGAGGGTGATATGCGTGGACTGGTCAGGGAAGCTGTCAATCTCTGGTGCAGGAAAAAGAAAGCAAAGGCAATGTTTAATTAATAACACACCAAATACAAACAGTTGGTCCCAAATACGTACAAGAAAAGTGACAAATTAACTAACCTCAAAACAAAAAGCATGCATACAAAGTAGGCTTAATCTTGGAGTATGCTGCCTAAGGAGACTATTCTCCCACAATGCAAGGCACAAATTAAACGGGGAGGCTGTTCACAGCTGGAAATTATTAAATAAATTGTGGGTGGCAGTGACACACCTCTGGAAACATCTTGATGTCTGACGATGCACGCACTGTATAAATTCCTCTTAGTATGGATTTGGGACATGCTGTAAGACTCATCAGGCACACTCAATGTTTGCAGACTTGATTGAAAAGCCCCTCACCCTTGAAGCATTTGGTCTTCTTGAAGTGCTTGTACCATCGCCCAAACTCATGACACTTGGCAGCTGAGACATTTGCATAGTAAGTTCTATTTACAATAGATGATATCATACTCTGAAACAGAGGGGAAAAAACAATAGAAATTCATTAAATTTTCCAAGCTAGTGCTATGGGCGGCCTGGGTGTCTCAGCTGTTCACACATCTGATATTAATGAACTCGGATCTGTGTTATTAAAAAGACCCCCAGGTAAATAGGATAATAAAGACAGATGAGTGTGTCAATGTGTGAGCTCTGTGTGTGTGTGTGTGTGTGTGTGTGTGTGTGTGTGTGTGTGTGTGTGTGTGTGTGTGTGTGTGTGTATGTGTGTGTGTGTGTGTGTGTGTGTGTGAGTGTGAGTGTGTGTAATCAAAGAAAACACTAGAGGTCATCTGAGACTATGCCTTTCTGTCTGTCTGTCTGTCTGTCTGTCTGTCTAACTCTCACTCAAACACGCAGACGCATATGCAGGCACACACACACACACACACACACACACACACACACACACACACACACACACACACACACATTTTTTTCCCTGAAGACCATCCTGTGCAATCTTTACATCTGATTACACCTTTCATCTTCTCATATTTATTTTAATCTGCTTCTCGCAAACAAGAGAGGGGGTAAAGGGAGTGATAGGAGAGAGAGAGAGAGAGAGAGAGAGAGAAAGAGATGGGGGAGGGATGATTGGTTAGTACCAGATAAGCAGGAAGGAATTTGAAGGATAGAGAGATAGGGAGCAATTTCTCTTTATCAAACTGTAGATGTCCTATGCAAAATAACAGAGAGACTAAGTTGATAATTATGAATAGTCATAAAATGGCCTTACCAAATACTGCATTATTAATGTAAAAATTATTTCTGCAATTCTGTATTTGCTTGCTTAAATGATCAAGATCTCAAACCAGATTTGGATGATTGCTGAATCAGTCAAGTGTGCAGAGAAAGCTAATACCAACGAGAGAGAGTAATCGACAGATAGAGTAAATGAGAGTAAGACGCATGGTGAGGCTGACAGACAGAATGATAGGCAGACAGGTTGGCATTGGAAATAATCAAGATAGGCAGCAGCACAGACAGGAAGGCTTTTTAAGAGATAGTCATCTCCCTTTATCTGTTTCTCTCTTGCGCTCTGCCCCCACACCTTATCTGCCTTTGGATCTGGACTTCCTGTCTAACTATTGGACCACACACTTACCCTGCCTCATACGTCAAAGTAAAACACACACACACATTTGCAAGGGATGGAAGGGCAAATATATTACAAACATGCACACTTTGAACTTCAATTTTATTCCAATTTCTCTTATTCATTCTTCTTGTATGCATGTCATGCTCTGTGTGTGCTTGTACCTGGGACAGGGGACACTCCTTGGCCAGTGAGCTCTGGTTCATGTCCTTGAGGAGCTCCTTCAGAGCGTTTCTCACTGTGCAGTGACTCCACTGCTCGGGTGGCAAGTCTTCTAATTTGGGACAGCTAGACAAAGAGCAAATAAAAAAACACTTGAGTTGCATCATTTTTATATATTACAGTTTAAAGGGGTAATTTAGTGATTTAGTAATGCACTTCCAGAAAGTTGGGAACTCACAATTGACAACCTGGCTTTTAGTACCCACTATGGTTTAAACACTTACCAATGCTTGATCCTATAAGTCCCATTATGTAACTTTATGGTATCTTTAATTAGACCCAGAATACATCATTACTGCTAGTAACTCAGACTCAAGAAAGCTCCCTTCAGTGCAATAAAAGCAAGACAACTTTTTTTCTCAGCCTGAGTAGTACTCCTTGTAACAAGTAAACTGAACTTCATATGTCATATCAAATCAGTGGAGGGCCCTTTGAGAAGAATATCTCCCAAAAACTGGTTTACTTGCTTATATCAAGCACCTCCCAGCATGCACTGGGTGTCTAGTCTAAAACAAACACTTCACTCAAGGGTGTGAAGGAAAGTATGTGCTGCGGGAAAACTTAGGAACTTAATAAATTAATAAATTTAACAAATAAACACATGTGAACACTGCAGGGAAAGGATGCCAGGTCCTTCTTTTCTCTGAGCCAATTGGTCGTTTCTACAGAGAACATGTTTACAGGACATGTTGACATGACCTCTGAAGGAAAAGCACTCAGTGTAAATAATAAAATAAATGAGGTCTGAATTCCATTTAGCTATGGAATGCCGTTTTAGTCAATATTAAATAAATGAATAAATATATACAAAAATACATGAATAAATAAATAAATATGCCTTTGAAATACATCATGAAATAAATAAATGAGGCGATAAATACATAAGTAATTAACCGGCAGCTCATGGTGTTCTGTACCCAGCACAGAGTCCCTCATTCTGGGGTAACTAGACCACCAAATACCGCTGACCTGGGTGGTGCTCTGTTTTGAATGTGAGAGATAGCCACGCCCCCTTGTCATATATTTATTTAACTAATTCATTCATTTTATATAAATATATACATTTAGTTAATTATTTATGTATGTATTGCCTCACTAATTTATTTCACGATGTATTTCAAAGGCATTTTTATTTCTTTAGTCATGTATTTATTCATTTAGTTATGTATTTATTCATTTATTTAATATTGAATAAAACGGATTCCATATTTAGCTGCTTCCATCGTTAACGCTATTACTAACACCTGAGTTTTCCTTGTGTGAAAAAGGTTTATATTATCTTTTGTATCTTGTGATGTTCTAAATCTCATGTTGGATCTGACCCAAGACCCAATATGTGGCACAACCAAAGGGGCATAGTCAGAAAAAGGGACATTTGTTATTAAGCAATAAAGGAAATAATTTTGAATGTCTTACACCATTAAAATGTTAATCAATATGCATTACACAGGCAACTAAAATCCCTCAAGAAATTAAACTAATGGCGTTAAGATAAGATTAAAAAAAAAATGAGTTGTATCATTCCTTGGTTGGTCTGATTTGGCCCATGCCCTTTGGTTATTTTCTTGATTTGAGTTAGAAATAAAAGGCTGGGAAATACTCAACCAGTCTTGAGTCCACATTCCCAGCGACAGATCAACACGAGTCTGTAGACTCCGCAGGACAGGAAATAGAACCTGACTATAACTGTTGACAGACATTAATATATGATGTCAGCTCCCTACCCACCTGTGCAGCTGTATTTTGAGGGTGATAATATGATGAACATCCTGCAGCATATCAGCAACGGTGGCATCAGGAGCATCTGTTACGCAAGAAAGAGGCACCGGGTTCCACCTGCCCACCTGGATCAGACCTGAGCACAGACACACAAATGTTCAACATTCAAACAATGGACACGTGCACTTGCCTGTCCTTGCAAGTGTGTGCTATGTACCTTTAGCCTGTGCAGCAGAGCTGTGTGAGTAGCCCAGTGTCAGCAGGGCCATTTCTATCAGCTGGTTAAACAACAGATCCCTCTTGACCAACACAAACTCAGCATGCTCTTCTCTCCTCTCTCCCTCCTGAGGGCTTTCCTTGTGCTCCACCACACAGAACACCGGCAGCAGGCTCCCTGAGGTGATGTGCAGACAGTTATCAGAGATATGGGATGGTACATATGAGTCATAACCACTGCACTAAAAAAAACTGTTTGTAATATCATGTTTCAGCCCATGTACCTTTGCTGTGCCAGCTCTTGCTCTGTGGCCTCACTGTGTTGGGTTTCTGGACCAGGCAGGGGGTTTTGGCCACAGGACTACCCTGACAGCTCCTCTCCTGGGCAGAGGGTCCCGCTCCGTTTTGTTCCAGTCGAGCCAGCTTGGCAGGAGGCGGCAGGGGGTCTACAATGGGGTCGCCGCCCTCAGGTTTCTTGGCTCCATTACACAGGGCATCCATCTGTGGTCTCACACTAATACAGAAACACAGATGCTTAGAAATTAAACAGTGCATGAGGTACCCTAATAAAAAATACTCATATTTACATATCAGTATGTCCATGGTGATCAGCAGTGAGCTTATGGTGACTTACTATTATGTTCCAAGAGAGCATTTCATAGGCTACCTATAGATGTTTAAGTAACTTTTGCAAATACAAACATATTGTTTATGGTAAAAAAAAAACAGTAGAACAGAAAATGCTAAAAGCCTCCATAATTTCTAGACAGTAATTCAAAAATGGCATACACGAATACAGCAAGATACCTGGTAAGCGTCTACAGAGTGTGAAAGAAAGCTTTCTCAGTCATTTACAGTTCAATTTTAGTACAATTTTGACACGTAAACACACACATTTAAATCTATAAGATTATCTGATGATGACCTTCACTCAGATGCAGCGAGTAGGATAACCCTTTATATCCAGTAAGAGTCCAGTGAATGATAGAGCGCAGTTTCCCATAATAAACCTGCTGTCATCTCCAGGCGCGTCGCTGTAAAGACACAGTGCTTTTCAGTTCATCTTCAGCACCTACAGTAAATGCGCGCTGATCGTCCCACGTCTGATTTCTGCTGAAGTTTGATCGAGGTGAAACCAACCTGTTTCAGTCGGCACAACGTGCATGTCCGACCTGCCATCAACAGCCCGCTCCTGTAGACATCGGCTGTATCCATATGTTATCCTCGCTTCCACTGATCTCCAGTTCACGATAGGCTACCCGTGTCTCTTGGTTGTTGATTCGTCATTTTCCTTACACTAATATGTTTAACATCGACATTATCCCGTGTTTACTGTCTAAGTAGTTTTGCCCTGATCCCTCCTTGTTTTTCGATCGCGCTTCGCTTTCCGGTGTACCGATAAATTGGCCTTAGCGTAAGTTCAGAGCAACCTCCCATCCAGAGCACCGGGGCAAGCTGTAGCCTATGTGGAGCAAGCTCTGGAGAGAACAAAACACGGATCTCCTGGAGTACATTCCCTATCACATATTAACATATTAGTCTACAGCACTGACTCCGGGACAGCAGTTGTTGGTTACACTCCAAAGCCCTGTGCGCACGCGAAGAGATGCAGAGAGAGAGAGAGAGAAAAGAGAGAGAGAGAGAGAGAGAGAGAGAGAGAGAGAGAGAGGCTCTCACTCTCATACACACACACAACACAAAGACTCATAAATACGCGTACCCAGCTGCATTAGCATATGGTGTAATAATGAATTCACTAGCGCGCTCCGTAAATGTATTAAATGTGACAATTGCGCATAAATCTATTTATTATTTTCTGCCGCATGCTGTGCACGCACTTATTATTGTCTTTAGGGTATTGGAGCTCTCCATGGTAACAAAGTGGAGCAGGGCAATGAGGGACTGGCTGACTGATATTAACTTCTGAACGTTGATGTTTAATTGTAACACGATTATCTATGGCTTATGATTCATAGGCCTATGTAGATAATTACAGTTGTTATTCCATGCAAGGGTTCTATATCCCATTACAATAACAGTATGGTTTAGTAGCTAATAGCAGATATTACAGTATATACTGTAGTAGTAGCCTATAATAAAGTACTCACTATGCCATAGTATAATAGGCTATATTTGATACTATGGGGCCTACATTACAATGAATATATGGTATTGTGTACAGTAGAGCAACCCTTACTATGGTAAGTAACCCTATAGTACGGTATACTATATTATACCATACTATACAGTATGGTATAATAGAATGGGCCTATACCAGTATTGTATAGTATAATAGGATATATTTTAGTATAGTATAGATTGTAGAATATTGTAGTAGCTTGTATTACACAATAATATAGGTGCCTTCATGCTATACACTGTATCTACTATGTTATGAAACTGCATGGTAGTTCTTCACATATAAGTTCTATAGACTGCAAGATAAAGCAATACATCATTTTCAAAATGATAATTTTACTCTAATCATTTCCTCATTTATATCTCACTGTAAGATATCTTAAAGCAGGACCACCAAAAACAGCCAAACTTAAAAAAAAGACAGAAAAACAGTCATCACTGTACCTCAAAGTTTTGATTCAGCTGAATCAACTAGCAAAGAACACAGCTTGTCTTCTCTTCTGTTTGCAGAAACTTTCAGCCAAGTATCAGCAGAACTCCCCCATGCCGTCCACTGTGGATGATATGAACCTCTGGAGCTGTGATCCCTAAATGGTGTCTGGAATCCCTGTGAAGGTATCACAAAGATGTGCGTGTTGTGTTTGTCTGTGAGAGAAAGAGTCAAAGATCCTTCACTAAGCAGCAGATAAGATTCAAAGACTTGCCCTATGAAATATTAGACCGGTGTGGTCCCAGGTCTGTCTTTTCTACAGAGAGAACGGGTAGATGTTGAGCAATCAGATAGTATGTTTGGGGAGAGAGAGCATGCTCTAGTACTTTTGACTAATTAAACAAAGTGAATTAGCTATCTTCCCAGCCAGAACGAGTCATGGCTGGTTACACATCATTCATCGTGACTAATTCAGAGAGAGAGATGTCACTCAGCTGGGTGGAAATGTGTGTGTATGTGTGTGTGTGTGTGTGTGTACATCATGTGTATCACTCCAATTGCACCTCTGGGTATGCTGCTAAAAGTTCACTGTTTTGTGTTTGTGTGTGTGTGTTTTAGAGATACTACTATTTTATGTGTGACTGTGCCTTTAAGTGTTGATATGTTCATATTTCTCTCTTACTGTCACCCTCTGCTCTGCTATTTTATCACTGGCTTGATACATCGTCAATGAGGCTGGCATGCTAAATGATAATTAAGACCATTACACGCTCACAGAGCATGCAACCAGTGCAGCACACGGCTCCCTCAATCAGAGCTTCATCTCAGGGGACACCCTACTACTCACACAGTCATGTATCTCTCCAAATTAGGTTAGATTTTCATTCCACCTCAATCGCCATGGATGTGATGTGGTTATTATAAAGTCATGATATGGTTAGGGAGCCTACTGCCATTAGATGGGTGGAGGCATCATGTTGGTGCGTTAAAAGGGAAATGGATTGCCAACATTCAGAATTGCACATCCCTGCTTCTCTTGCTCATGCATACTTGTGTATTACATTTGAAATTGCACAAAAACACTTTCTGATAAACACAATGGCATAGAAAACACACACACACACAGGGACACTTACAAATGCATGCAGAATGACAAGCAGAAACACACACCTGACCTGAACACGATCTGTCACCTCGAATTTTAGACTGCCATCTCCTTGTGCAGTGGTGAAAAGTAATTACAAATACAATTTTGATGTACTTGTACTTTTGCTAGTTCCATTGTATGCTACTTTATACATCCAACCCAGTACATTGTAGGGAAAATATTGTACTTTTAACTCCACTGCTACTTTTAAAATGAATAAAAAACATCTCACACCTCCTACAATTTATTGTGTAACCTTTTAAAGGGGTCCTAACCTCTAGGTTGGCAACTACTGGACTAAAGTGATGCAATGCGTTCTTTGTTGATTCATCAGTATTTATCGTTTAATTATGTCAATAATATACAGTATAAGTCACAGGGCCTATCTTCTTTTACTTTTGACAATTTGAGTACATTTCAAATCTTATTTTAATGGAATTTTACTTATAATGGAGTGTTTTTACATTGCTCTACTGGCACATTTACTTAAAGCTTTACTCTTGAACATTTTCATTTAAATAAATGTCTGTTAAGTAACTAGCGGTAAAGAGGGTTATGCAATGATGATTGAGCCTATGGCCCATGAAAGTATTACAATATTATATATTTGCAGTACTACAAAATGTGTGTCTGTGGTGACAGAAAAATTACAGTTTTTCTCCACTGTTTACACAAAAATGGCACAATGCACACATTTCTGAATACTCCAGACTGCGAAACTCTCATCAATTTCATAGTTTTCACTTACATAGAAATTCTAAAACAACTTTTTTTCACCACTGTCTTTGTTGTGCCTCTAATCTGAAACACCCTAACCCAGAAACCTTTCTTTACAGATATATTACCTATCCATACAATAATCTTGTCAGACACTGTGCCAGAAGCAGGCTTGAGGGCAGCTGTCTCTCCTCAGGTTACTCCTGATCTGGGGTGTGTACAGGCTCCTAGGCCTGTTAATGTACCAGTGCAGGTATCATATATTGGAAAAAACAGCCTCAGGTTAAGGTGGTTTTGATGTATGTATACAAATCAGAAAGTCTTTCACAAAAGAGGTTCACATGTGAATGCAAGGACTTTCAGATTTCAGATGAGATTGTGTGCTTGGAATCAGATGTGAGACGTGCCCTCCTCACCAACAAGATTGAAAAATGTACTGTGTACTTTTTTTTGTTTTGTGGGGAGAAGGAAAACAAATGTCTTGAGCTTTTTGAGATACGTATGAGAAGAGAGAATAAAGGACAAAAGATAGAAGGGGGAAGCATTGGGTAAGAAGAGAGCATGATATGTTGCGACATTTTTATATTTGCTTGTATTAGGATTGCTTGTGCAGTGTGTTTTGTGAGTGATGACTACATTGTGTGTGTGAATGTGGGCTATTAGCTTTGTCAAACTATGTGCGTAAAATGAACTTATAGCCGAATCTTTAAACAGCCATGCCCACATCCTGTATAGCACCCAAGGGCATTGTAAAAACCATTAAGTTAAAATGCCGGCACAGTGTTGCCTTTGCAATGCAGCAAGGAAGTCTTAAAGCATAAATGCAGGACTGTATGTTATACAGGCACAATGCTGGCTCTGATTAGACTGTTAATAATGAAACCCAAATACAAAGAGAGACAGAGTGTTACAGCAAAGCACATAAGCAACACATCACTCACCCAAAACCAAATTCATATAGCAATTTCTTTGATTAAATTGATTAGGTGTGACTGATGCGTGTGCAGGCGTTTTATGTATATTACTTTTATATTTATTTGCAGGTTGTGTATGTTAAAGATCCTATTGTTTTATTTTTGTTTTGTTGGCATAACGGGACTACAAGTGCATTCCATTGTTCAACCCTGTGTTGTACAATGACAATAAATAAACCGTGTACCTATGTGCAATAAAAATACAAATAAAAATATCTGGCGACCCCTAGTGGTAGCATAAAGAAAGACATCTGAGCCAGAGGACAGAAGGAACAGTTAAGCGCAATACAAAGAATGCAGGTGATTTTCACTATAATTGTCCCATTTTCCTACAAACAAAAATGGGTGGAATCTGAAAAATGTGGTGTGTTTGGTATAAATATGTAAAACATCCACACACTTTAATCTCTACTTGTCACAAATTCTCTTAAAACTCAATGACGCTCAATTATATGCTTGGCTTTAAAATTAATGATTTCTTCACTCAAAATATGTTTTTTAAATGAAATAATAATAATAATCTATCATCTTTGATCTAGCTTTTCTATGGAAAGCAATTATAATGTAAGTCTTGATTAAACAGGGTAATACAAACACTTTCCAACTTTCACTTTGCTTGAGTCATCCATGCTTTTATCTGGTCTGACTGAGCCAAAGGATGACTTCTGCCAGTTAAACCAAAATTCAGAAGAAGATGACAACACATGACACTTCTATGGTTTCTTAAGTGCTTGCATATGTAGTTCTACATTTGACTTTGTAGGCTTTACACAGGCAAGGTGTAAAGCCTATCTTTTTATTCTAGGTTTTATCCATTGATAGTGTATTAGATTTTTTTTCCATTATAGCACACTTTGGTCTAAATTGTGTTGAAAAGCACTTTGTAATTTTGTTTCAAAAAGTGCAATGAAATTAAAGATGGTATGCAGGTTTAAACTTCTGGTATGGTAACACTGTCAGCAACACTGACTCACTTTGACTCAACTTTCACTTCACTTCACACACACACACACACATATATATAGTATACACAAAACGTGTTTGGACCAATGATGCTTGCTTAAATTAAGCACTTGATCAAGTGAAGCATCACCGCGCGTTGGCTGTCTGTTTTCATTTTATTAGCTGACACATTTATGGAAGTATATCTCTATGTTTCACGCTGCCTCGACTCAGGGACATGACTTGCATGTTTCTTTATGTGCATCATTTCGTATTGTGCTTGTTTGAAACCATTGAGGTGATATATGATTCACAGCAGTCAGCCTTAGAGCACCTGATGACCTAACTATGTCTAAAGGACATCACAGCTGTAACAGCTGCCTCACTGTTGCGGAGGATCTAAGGCACATGCTTGACTTTTGGTGTTTAGTCTGTTTTTAGGTTAGTTCGGAGGCACTGGTGGTAATGGGATTGACCTAGATTGGAGTTTGGTTCTGCTTGTTATGTTTTGCCTGCATGTGTGTGTGTTTCTGTGTGTGTGGATGTTATTTGCTAGAGGTGTCTGGTACTTACAACATGAGGCGTGTAATTGAAAAACTTTGGGTGCAATCCCATTTGTGGATTTACAGACCAGTTTGCAAACTGTGAATTTATGAATACTTATTTCAAAGCAGTGTTGATTTTCAAAATGATTGCCCCGTCCACCATTTTGGTAAGGCAAACCAATTGATGGATTTTGCCATCAGTCAACATATCAATAGCTCTGGTCCTAATGAACAAAATGAGCTATACATCTTTGTGGAAATCCCCTCTTGATATGGTGATCTAAATAACATGTGTGCATCAAAGTTCAATTATTTCCCACTTTCTTGAGTTTCTGTTAGTTTCACCAAAAAGCTCAAATATTTCACTTGCATTAGCTGTATTACTGTTCCGTAACTAGTATTTTTCATGTTTGGCTAACGCATTTGAGGGGTAATTGGAATGAGTTACGTCCCTCGTAGAGTTTTCTTTATTTGTGTTAAGTGAGCGCAAACTGTGTCTAGATTTTGGTAAAGTTATAAATGTTTGGTAGATTCACCGCTGGAAGATAGCTGATTGAAATCTCTATAAAGGCAGAGGCCTTTTCTCTGCTTAGAGAGAGGGAGGCTTTGCTGATACAAATATGGGCTTATGACAGACGCAATTAAGTGTTTAGTTGTACAAAGAGAAGGTAAGACCAGTGCCAATACAAATGTGCTTTATTGACATTTTGGGACAGACTATTGGATAAGTCTTGCTGCTCAAATGCATGCTTTTTGTCATATTGTCCAAGTAGATTTTGTTGTTTTGCTCCAGTTTTCTTTTGTTAGTTTCAAGATTTGTATTTCCTCATTCATACATGTTTGGCTCCTTGCAAATAAATGTGTGCTGTTTGGAATTCAAGAAATCTGCCTGCCTATCTTTTGACACTGGCTATGATACACAACAGTATTTACACCCCATTTTGACATTCTCTTACAGAAATATATATATATATATATATATATATATATATATATATATATAGGAGCTTGGCAGTTTGATGTCCACATGAGGGCGATATGGTGCAACTGATGATTCTGCTGAACATTTCTGTTGCTTATGTGATGTTTTGACTCCAGCCCTAGAAATGTCTACCATACATGTCGTGCCTTAATCTGACCACCAGATGGAGCTAAAATCTCGCGATACCTCTGTTACGATAGCCAGCTGTGCGCATGCTGACAGGTAGGTAGTCAGTCAAAACAACAAATACAAATGAGACATGCATCTCCGGAAGCAATTATTCTGCAATGTGTTGTGCATCTTGTGCATAATTGTTTTCGGTTCAGGGTAATGATGGGAAGAAATGCTGTTTCTTACTTTTCTCCTTCTTCCTCCCATCCTCCCCTTTCTATATGTGAGACTCTATTGCATAATGCCTAGACAAACAATCATTTGTTCCACGTTTTTGGCACCACAAAAAGCGCTGGTGAATGCATTATTTAAATACAGGACAGACTGTTAAACTTATTTCAAGAATTAACTTTCTATAGAGTGTACTATATCATTGAACAGGGTCAAAAATAACTGACATAGCTTTTAATGGGATTTCTATCGGGACTATTAGTTGCTTGCTATTGTTCTATTGTGTAATATTCCATGACTTACTTTATTGAGTAAAACCAAGGAAGCTAAATTACCCAATAAGATATAGAGAATAAAAAAATAGAAAACAAAATGTAAATAAAAGTTATGTTTCTGACTTGTGTTGTCTCAACACGGAGAAACCATTTGATCAGAGTTCTTGTTGAGAGTGATTGATGTCTCCCACCACTGCGCACTGTGGAGAGATGATCCTCGACTCCAACGGCATAATAATGGCATTGCTGACAGGGAGTCTGACTCTCTCACGGTCGTACCTGGCTATTACCTGAACTGCACCTGTGGGCTTCGTCTTATCTTGACATTTACACACGCAACAAAAAGCTCCAGACACGCGAGTGCGCGCATCACGAGCACTCTCCACCGACTAGGGATCGCATTGTGCTGAGTTGACCGTATAGCTCCTTGTCCATAGGCTCCTCAGCTTAAATGGGAGCACCATAAACATTTGGACGACTTGCGCCTGCTCTTCAGTAACTTTGATGGGGACTTCGATATTAAGCAGGGAAAATGCCTGTAATGAAGGGATTATTAGCGCCACAGAACACGTTTCTGGACACAATAGCCACACGGTTCGATGGCACTCGTAAGTTTGCTTTTAATTATTTTTTTTTAAATTATAGGATCTTTTTAGCATCTATATTAGCTTTTTGTTTAAGTTTTCGGCTGGTTTGTAACCTCTAGTTTGTAAGAAGCTCGACATTTCTTGGAGATCTTTGATATCAAAACACCTGCAACAATCATAATAAAAATAAAGCTGAGGGGCTCAATTTGTTATCCTAATGCAAATGGACTTAATTAAATGTAGACATCAGGGCATCGGGTATTTCAGGTCCGTTTTATTTTTGCTCAGTTAGACTTTAACTTCAAAGTAACTCCAAATTGTGTAATGTCTCAGGATTAGACAGGAAAGCCGGATGGATACGCTCCCGCAGCAATTAGCAGGCAGAGTCTGTCGCTGTCCGCGGTGCTGAAAGCTCAGCACCGCGGACAGCGACAACGCGTTAACTGGGCGCACACGCAGGATCCACATCACACATTTGGACAACTTGCACACTAGTTGCAGCCTGTGTGTCATATATTTGATGCACATATTTCTAAACTCACATGAATAAATCCAACTTGTCTAAGTTGTCCACAAATAGTTTTGTTTTTCTGTGAAGTGAACCTTTATTATCTCTGCTCTTTGGCCCGACAAGGCTTGCGGTGGGTGCGATCTTCCTCCCGCCGGTCTGAAACCAGCAGTCGCATTTATCAAAATTAATTGGTCGGCGGCGGCATTACAGCAAGTCTTTTCCGGGGCTGAGGCGCACACACTGAGGCATTTCTAACAACAACTTTTTCTGAACTCTGGCCTCTTTATCTCAGTAGACTTCTTACTTCATAAAGACCATTCTCTATTTCTCTTGGAAGAATCTTGGAAATCAGCTATGTTTTACAGCTGACGTTAAGCTGAGTTGCCCTGCTCTCATATTCCAGGCCTGTGTCTCTTTCTGCTCAGTTTCAACCTATGTTCATGCTTTTAAGGGTTACATCTTAGTGTATTTTGTTTGTTTAGGCAGCTATATGCACACCCTTGGGTTTGTATTTTTTCAGTGGTTCATCTTTGCTTTTCATTCCACTTTAGACAGTTCCAATAATGTATCAGTGGGCTTGCAACTAACAATTATTTTTATTACAACACTGATTATTGGTTTGGTCTGCAGTACAAAAATGCCCATCACAGTTTCCTTACTCTAACTAATAGTTGCAGCTTCATGTATCAGTTTATCATAGTGCATCTACTTAGAGGGCGGTCGCTATAATATACTGTATTTGTACCAGACTATAATGCGTCTTTTTGTCATAAACACACCTACACTACAACCATTCTAAACACACTTCTGTCTGTGTAATATTAATAGTTGCCACTTATTGCTAAAATCCTTATCATAGACGGTTATAATAATACATCCTGTTCCAAAACAAACTCACCTCCTGACCTCACTCCTCCTCTTTGGGACATGCTCCATTTTGTCTGGTATGGTGATAGCACTGGGTGAGGCACGATAATAACTGCTGACATCAATCCTTATTTCAGTACCCATATCTGCAGGTTAAGCACCACTGTATGAGTAAAAGCAGGCTATATGTCGAGTGCTAACAAACATTGAGCTGCCTGGGCAGTAGATCTTTTCTAACACAAGGGAATTGGAGTGGTATAGTGTACAGCACAAATGGATTGTCCTTGAGCTGCGAAGTAGACGAAATGAACGTTGGATTTCAACTGCAAGATGGGGCAGACTAGAGGCAGTGGAGCTTGACTGGACAAATGAGGTCTGATGGCCTGACCAGGAGCAAATGCAAGGGAGTGCTGGTTCATTGCTATGTGATCCCCATTGACGTCATCCAAAAAAATGGATTAAAGTGAAAGTAGGCAAGTGTTTAACTTGATTTGTGCTTATAGGAGAGTTTTTTTTTTACATTTACAGGTGGCCTTTGAAATTGACTAAACCTTTACAGTGCTCATGAAGAGAGAGACTTTCTTCCATGTTCACACCCAGGTTTATTTGAAATGTCTCAGACATAACATAGTGGTAACAAGAAACCTTTGTGATACATTCAATTAACAGCTGAGAGAAGACAACAAATGCATACGGTGTCATTTAAATAGCTCAGAAGAGAGTAAACATTGAAATGACTTTATTTTGATTTCACAGGCAGTTCATGACTACTCAAAGGGCAAACGGTGTTTGCGTGTTTCACTGTTGGTTTTGTCAACTTATTAGTTGACAGACACAAACACCTCTGATCACTGTGTAAGGATAGTGTGCCCATTTGCCAACAGTGTACCTGAAATGACAAAATCTGTCTGTAGCTCTACACTGTGATGACTGTGTGAGAGTGCTGTGACACCTTCTGTCATCACTACAACATTGTGCCATCCAGGTAACTAATATCACCACCTGTTCGTCACTGGAGCAGTGTTTAGTAGTGTGCTGCTCATTGCAATCACACATTATAACTTAGCCCATAGTATAGTATTTTGAAACAAATGTACATTAGGGCTGCAACAAATGATTATTTTCATTATCAATTGTTTTTATAGATTAATTGTTTTGTCCCTAAAATGTCTAAGATACAATCGTCCAAAACTCAGTTTCATTCATTCAAAATGCTTGTTTTGTTTAACCAAAAGTCGCAAATCCAAAGATATAAAATTAAGTATTATAAAAGGCCAAGAAAACCTGCAAATTTACACAACTGGAACCGTAAAACCGTTTTTTAGCAAAACATGAAATATATTACAACACATTCAATATGTTGTCCTAAAATCATTTCATTTCGAATTAAATATCATTTTGTCTTCTTTTCCATCTAAGTATGGACATATGCATTCACAGTTGATATCTTCAGTTCCATTGATATGCCTTCTGTATATGTGGTCATATCACCAGTGGTGGAAGAAGTGCTGAGAATTACCATGATTTAAAATAAATGTACTCAATATGCAGAATGGTTTTGTTTTACAGTGTTATATTATAGACTATTATATTCTAATTTGTTTTTATCAATAATGAATACATTTAAGAGCACTGTAATGGTGTAGCTCATCAATTTGGAGCCAATTTTAGACACTTTGTATACTGAGTAGATTAACATTATAGGACTGCATCATATTATTTAAGCATATCATATGTTTAAGAAGTAACAATGTTAAACAAATTCTGTGGAGTAGAAACATAAATGAGCATAAAATGGAAATACACGAGTGAAGGACAAGTATGTAAACATTGTACTTACTGTAAGTACAATACTTAAGTAAATGTACTTAGTTACTTTACTTCACTGCATATCACTGTAGTGCACTTAAAATGCATCCATACGTTTCTCTGGATAGCAAACTGTCACGTATTACCTCTGAACTGAAGTCATTGCAGTCTCATCACCAGTTCAGCATACTTGCTGACTTGACTTTCTGTCTACCAATAATGCTGGGGTAATGGGCTTCTGCTAAATTAAGCAGATGTTTTGGTGTATAGAGCTGTAGTAGAGGGCTGTGTTAAGTGTAGAAAAAAAAGTTCTCTTAGTTCCAGTTTAGTGGTTGGTTCAGATGAGCTTTGTTCACTGTGCAGTGGAGACAGAAGCTAACAAGATTCCCTCTGACCAGAATGAGTTTCTAGCCAGGGTTTTATACAAGGTAACTGGAAATAACAGTATAAACAAAAGCTGATAAGACCTTCAAATTACAAGTCTGTCTGAGTAGATTTGCATAGACCCAATACTATTACAATATATATACAACACAAGCAGCCCTTTGTTTTAATAAAGTGTAAAAACACAGGAGCCGGTTTGGATGGTCCTTGATTTGAATGAAGTCTGAACCCTGCTGGAGTTTGGCTACGGCCCTAAAACAAAAAGTATCACCAACGGTAACCCAAGGACAATGCTTTGTGTAACCGCTAAGCTATACAAAAGGCAGACAGACCACACTGAAGACACTAAAAAATTGTTGTTCAAATAAAATAATAGGAACTTAATCAGTCATCAGGAAAGAGGATATCAAGATAAAAAAAATACTAAAACTTTTAGGTAATTCATTTTCTTCTACAAAATTCTCCCAGTTTGTGCTGTGTGCTGCCCATCCTGTGCCATTCTTTCAAATTGCCATTTTATAGCTCTCAGCACACACTAATTCCACCTCCACTAGGCAGGTAATTACTGTCACAATCACTGGTGCCAAGACTTGGAACAGCTGTGTGTTGAGTCAATATGTTTCAAATAAACTTATAAGCATACTGACCTTATGAGCATAAGGGTAGTAAAGGAATATTTTTCTCTCCACTGATTAACTTCCTTTAAATGCAGCACATCTAATTAAGCTGTTAAAAAGTGGCATCATGATAACCACTGCTGCCAGGTGAGAGTATAAAAACGCATCAAAGCTTTGCACATAACAGAAGAAGCCATCACTACCAGATGCTGCTATCTTAGGAGAAGGCCGAGGATATATTGTTGCTGTCCCTATGGCTCAGTCTCACCAGCAGCCTTATGACCTGCAGGAAGACCCAGGGAGCTAATTACTGAGTATGAAAGACCACAGACCACATGCTGATGCACATACGCTTCAATGAGTAGAGATAACCAGGGTTATTTGTTGGGAATAGCCAGGAATTCACAAGTCAAACAGTGTCAAAAACATCAACAACTATTTAATTTCCTGTTAAAGTGTCTTAGTACATTGTTATTTTACAACATGGCAATGCCAACTTGTGAAAAGACAGATCTAATGTTGTCCTCAACTAGAGAATGAAAAAGTAATGAGTGTAGTTATGAGACTGAGAGAGTAATCAATCATCATTGACTGTAGTGCTGCAGGGTGCACAGGGGCTCTCACTTACAAGCAGTGGATTGGCAGTGTTGTTCCCATTTTGTCCAAAGCCCACTTAATATTGAGACTGTTTTATTTCAGGGTAAAAATAATCAAAGCATGGAGATGTGCTGTACCTTTGTGAACAGTGTAGAATACAGAGGACCCCTTTTCCATGAAATCGTATCAAAGTAGGTATACTGCCCTCTTGTCCAGTTGAAACAGAAAGTAGCACAGTGAGATCATTCACACATCCTTGTGAAATAAGTGGGGCTAAAAGCTTGGTAACATAGAGTCTACTTACGGGGCTTCTTAAGCTATGGCTTGTGAACTCATCGGTAACATCTAGCTATCCTGCTAGCCACAGCCAAAGTACTTCACCAAGCTAACTGGTTTACTACCAGCTAGCTACCAGCTGGCATGCTAGCTAGCTAGCTACCAGCTGGCATGCTAGCTAGCTAGCTTACAAATAAACGGGACAAGAAGTCAACACTGTTTATTCGAAAGACATACAGCTTGCTAAATTGTTAGCAAGAATTGTTGCTGTTGCCTAGCAGCTGTGTTCTTGTGTTCAAATTCATTTAAAGTGCTATATTATGCTCATTTTCAGTTTCATAATTGTATTTAGAGGTTGTACCAGAACAGGTTTATGTGGTTTTCAAAAAAACACCATATATCTCTCTGTTTTAGCTACAGAGTGAGGCATCTCACTTCTGTACCATCTTTGTTGGGCGTTCGCCCCATGTAGGCTGAGTCTTGCAGTGACCCGGGTTTGAATCCGACCTGCGGCGCTTTGCTGTGTGTCATCCCCCATCTCTCTCCTCCTTTCATGTCTATCCGTTATAATAAAGGGAAAAAAACTTTGTTGGGAGTTGCTCATGCGCAGTAATCTTGTCATTTACAAAGCACAAGGGAGTGCCATGCTAGCAGCTAGGCGAGCATTATAACATGTTTGTCAGGGTGGAAAATGTGCGAAGCTATAGTTGTTGGTATTACAGTATATGAGCTGATGGTTTTCATGCTTGGTTAAAGCTGCGGGCAGGTTGTTCAGATCCCAGGACCCCGTAGAGGTCCCGTCACTGACTGTTAGCACAGCCACGTAGCCACATCTTTTCTTCCAAACCAGTCAGTTTGAAACGATCGGACGAGTTTTTATCCCTTTTGCTGCAGTAGTCCATCTAAGGCTGGCGTGGCTTTTTTTTTTAATTAAAATCGAGTTTAGAGAAGTTCCTCACCGCTGTGATATTGGCGGACACCGCTGCTGTCATTTTGACTTTGAATTTAGCGGGGATTGCGCTTACAACGTAGCTGGTGTTAAAGACGTTAGCTACGCAAAGGGCCAGTAATATCTCGATTTTAATTGGTCCATGTTTGATAAGTAACGGAGATGATTACTGGCATAACACATTTACGAGCAAAGGTACAGCAGAGTTGGGCTTTTTGCCGTACATGTTAAAGAATACAGGATCAAAGTGCGCATGCGCAACATTGGCTTATTGCTTGAATGGACAGTAAAGGCACAGCTTATTCTACCATTTTTTCTATTTGATTATGCGTAACTACTACAATTGTGTTCGTACCGTCTAAATAATTGGAATAACACACATATAAATCACAAGAAGAAACAGTAAAAATACAAATACAAGTTTATTAATTTATATAAAGTTTATTTTTTGGCATCGTAGGCAGTGCCTAGCTTGCCTATCCTGACTGCACGTCACTGTTCGTCATGGATGTAAAGGTTGAACTACAATAGAGCAGGTTGTGAACAGTGTTTTCTCCAAAAGATGGTAAGTGCCTTTGGGGTGGACTTTTTTTCTGAATATAGCTGCCTGCTCTTTCAGTGTTTAACCTACACTTAAAGAACAATCATGAGCCTCAATACAACATGTTTGAACTTATCAGAAAAAGCCTCTTTCCTATGACATCGTCAGTTACAGAAGTAACAAAATCCCCATCTATACAATCTCACTGTAAACCAACATGGCTAAAGGCATCGGCTTAGTGTGGAAAATGTAAATTTGTGTTCTGAATGAATAGCAACCCAGCATTATCTACTGGCTTTAACAAGGCTTAGACAAAGCATTTTGTTAGGAGAATGCAGCCACCATCATCAGTACTGACTCAGCAGGCAATTGATGTCCTCGCTGTAAGGTCACTAGACTTGGTTATTACTGTGCATTTAAAGGAGCCAAGTCTGTTCCACCAAACTTCTGGGACGTTTGCATCAGTGCCTCCCTGTTACGTTCTGCCTTGTTAAATTGCCTAATTAGCAAGATTCCTCTCCTAATCACCATCTCTAATGGACTGTCCAAAACGATTGACAAACGGGGTTTGCCAGCAAAGTCCTGGCCAACTCTGCCATTTTTAGACTCAATTACTTTTTCAAATAACAGGATTGGGTTTTGTGAGAAAGAGAGAGGCTATGACCCAACACTTTGAGGAGGCAGAGAGGGGATAAGATAATGGCGGTTGGAAAAAGATACAGACAAAGACAGGTAGATTAAAAAGAAGGGAAAATAGTAGAGGGATGCAGGCTTGCAAATTACAGGAATGTAATGACTGGTGTAATGTTTCAATTGGTGAGAGCCTGGGGGACTGTATGATAAAAAGCCACAGAAGTGATTAAGGCAGTTGATTAGTCTAATGATTTTCTGTCTTCAGTTATGGTGTGAGAGGATTACCACTGTTTGAAGGGCTGTATGAGTGTGTGCATGCATGTCACATGCACACAAAATACCAATTAATGGATACCTACAATTTCTTGATACAGTGCAGTTACATCATAGCCCATCATTTTCATAACCCCATGTGTGGACTACATTCAGAATACAAGACAAACTACAGTTGTAACCTTGGTTGCTATGGTGTGTGTCAGTGGTTACTATGGCAACTCTAGAGTGACTTCTTTTTGGTTATGTGACTGCTTTGTAGCGGTTTCTGAGAGGCTGGCATGAATTCTGGCAAAGGGGTGAGGAGGTCTTTCCATCCATCTCTCCACTTCTCTGCCAATTTTGAACACACTCCATCTCCATCTTTCATCATTCCAACCTCTCATAGCTCCATCTCACTGACTTTCAATTTTTCACATCACCCTATCCCTCTCTGTCCCTTTCCCACTCTTATCTGTCTGCCTCTGTATATTTCTCAGTCTCACCTTCTCTTCCCCTTACCTGCACACACTCCCCCATCTTTCACTTTCTCATCTACTTTGCCATCCATTTTCCCCGGTGCGGTCTCTCTGTTGGTTTCTGCTTCCGTCCGTCTCTCTCTCTGTCTATGTCTCCATTACTTCCTTACACTTGCTCACCCATCATGTGAATTACTGTGCTGTAAATAGCTCAGGGGTTACTTTTAGTGGTGTCACGGTGCTGTCTAGGAGCTGGGTAATGTGCAGACGGAGCATTTGTGAGTTTAAAACCACAAATCTGGGACAAAGCAGTGTGTAGACAAGGTAACACACACACACACTCACCTCTTCCCCACTAGTCCATCTGTTTAGTAGGGTGTAGTGAAGGAATGTACCTGATGGAACAATTGTTTTTTGTTTTTCATTAATTCACCAACAATTACAATGCAGATCAGTTGACTTCTATTGCTTAAAAAGCTCTGAAACCATTTCTCTCTCTTTGGTCTCTTTCTTCTCTCCCTGCCCTCCCTCTTTCTCCACCAACCCTCCCTCTCTCTTTCTTTGTCTCCGTCTTTCCTTCTCCTACTCCTCATCTTGTGTCCCTGTGGGGTTTCCCCAGCAGCTGTCATGCAATAGTGTGAGCATGAGGGGAGATGATCTATGGGCTTCTACACCAGAGCAATTAGCCAAAGAAATTCAGAATGGAGAGGGAGATATAGTAGAGAAATAGGAGATGGTAAAGAGGTTGAGACAGAGGAGAGAAGATCCCGAGTGAAAAAAAAAGGAACAAAAGAAAGAGACAAAGGGGAGGTGGGGGAGTGGGAGATGGTGAGATGAAATCTGAAAAGGACTCAGAAGGAGATGAGTCAGACCTTTCCTTTAGCAGAGTTTCAGGTGCAGGGGGGAAGATAGTAAAAGTAGACAGATGATGCTCTTGTAGAGGTGGTGGGGAAGAAGGTGAGCATTTGATGGAAATAAATGGATTGGGAAAAAGAGGGATAGTCTGGTGGAATTCCAAGGGAAGGGAGGAGATGAAGACTAATTAGGTGGAGATCCAAAATGGTAAGAGGGACATAAAGAACAACTTGGAAGGAAGGCAGGTTGACAGGCGAGGAGGGATAGAGGTCAGTGAGAGGGATTGAGGGAAAAGAGGAAATATAGAGAGGGAAGAAAAAAAGGGAGCAAGGTTAGGAATATTAGAGAGTAGGTGTTTGCAGGGGGGGGGGCATCATGCTGGCACATTAGTAAAGGAGTAGGGGAAAGGAAATTAGGACAGTAGGAGGGAGGAGGAGAAATGACAAGTAGAGAAAATGAAGGATGAGGGAAATTGGTGGAATGAACAAAGTAAAAAAACGACAGTAAAGGTTAAGAACATTGTAATCACGTTCTGTTGTTCTGTATCAACCTACAACAGTAGTAATGGCTGATATTGTACAAAACGGATTATTAAATGACAATAAATAAATAATACTACAATTCATAAAGCTCCTTAAAACTTGGTTGCCAAAACTAATTTCTCTAAAACATTAAATATGTGCATGACAGAGTATTTTGCTTGTGTCTCCCTTTATGCATTCAGCATACATTTGATAAGTGGTCCAATATGCATCACAACAAAGAGATATAAGCTAACATCACCTTGCACCTCCTGCATACACACATGCATACTGTTCATTCAAACAATATACAGTAAATCTGTCAATTCTATCAAAACAAAGTAATCCACTGTCAACGACAGTACAGTGTGTATTTCCCTGTAAACATGCGTTTTCTGTCAACACCATCCTCTCGTGCACTGGGGAGCAGCCACCAGACAGTCTGCAGGCCTTTGCTCTGGGTCCCTGAGAGGCCACCAGCCCTGTCGGTTTCTCTCTTGCTTACCCCAAGCCTGAAGGGCCTCACGTCTGACAGACGGTCCCAATGCTATACCCGCTCTGACCATCTGTCTGGGCCATGCAGTCAGGGTACTACTGCTGACATGTCAGTCTCATTGTGTTTTTCTCTTTTATAAACGGTATCACTGTCACTGTGTTTGGTCCATCTGTGTTGACTATGATTCCAAAAACATTGTTAAAGCATTACTCCAGTTTATGACCACTTGGGTTTTAATTTCATAATTTAGTCATCATCATCATCATCATCATCATCATCTTCATTCCTGTTGGGAATGGTAAAGATTTACTGACCAAGTATATTCCTGAGATGTGAGAAGCCAGCAACATCCCTGCCAAATTATTTAGAGGGGCAAAAGGAGGTGAACTGTAAAATAATTACACAAACTGTCCATCAGAAACATCTATCACAGTTGCACACAGTTTCCCTGTGAAGTAAGAGATTCTTATTATTTATTTTATTTTATTTTTTAAGATTATTTTTGGGGCATTTTTAGGCCTTTATTGACAGGACAGCTGAAGAAATGAAAGGGGAGATAGAGGATACTTTTCTTAATATCAACCAATCTCAAGAAAAGACATGTGTCCGGAAACACTTTACAATAAAGGACACAAAAATGTAGAAACTAATGAGGAACGAATGAGGAATGAATGAGTATTGAATGGTTAGTTACTGATTGACTGCAATTCAAGCACAAATGTTTAGTTACTGGTAAACAGAATGGTAGCTACGGTTAGTTGAATGTGTAACGAATGGTTAGTTACCGGTAACAAAGCTTGTTACTCATTACCATTCTGTTTACCAGTAACTAATCACTGTCTAACCATTTCGTTACTCATTTATTTAGCAGTAGCTACCAGTCTGTTTACCAGTAACAAATCATTAGTGCCATAAGATCCCATGACATGGTGCTGTTTTTATATAGACCTTAGTGGTCCCCTAATACCATATCTGAAGTCTCTTTCCCAAAATTCAGCCTTGGTGCAGAATTACAGCCACTAGAGTCAGTCCCACTATGAGCTTTCCTTAATATGTGCCATTTCTGAGTCTGTACCTTTTGAGGAGGGGTGGGGGGCAAGGTGGAGGCTGAGGGTGAGGCCTTGACCAACTACCACTTTGCTTGTTTCAAAGCCATGATGTCTCTCTCTTACAGGTAGGCCACATTCTGTGGGCGTGCAAAGCAGAGAAAGGGGAAGTAACATTGCCCCTTATGACCTCATAAGGGGCAATATTCCAGATCCACCCATCTGAGGCAGAGCAGGATACCCAGCTCTCGGTTTACACCATTTCTAGCCACTGGGGGACCATAGGCAGGCTGGGGAAACTCATATTAATGTTAAAAAATAACCTCATAAAGTGAAATTTACATTCCGTGGGACCTTTAAATCACAGTCAATTAGTCCCTAATCATTAACTAACCATTCGTTGCTCATTTATCAATTTCGTTCCGTTCCTCAGTAACTACCTACATTTTTGTGTACCTTATTGTAAAGTATTACTATGTGTCCTATTAAATAACATATACAGTAAATAAGTAATGTCTTTGCAGTGGGGGACATGTTTCTTGATTATGATGAACATGGGAACTGTAGTTTATTTTTAGTCAAGCCCACATACTCATAATATAACATTTGCTAAAAACTACAGTGCCCAGCTGCATTGGAAAATTATTTAGCATTTTAAAGAAATTAAAGTATATATTTATGAGCCATTTTTAAAGATGTACACCTTCAGGAGCAAATGGGTTTGGGGCTGAGAGCCACATACATACTTGCAATGTTGCTATATTCCTGTATTCATTATTGTTTTCTTTATTAATCATTATCTTTTATTCACTATTGCATAATTTCAGGGTATTTTGTCTCGTCCCGCATTCCGGGAAAGTGATTTTTAGAGAGTGCCAACAAGCATGCTGAGGCAATTGTTGTTGCTGAATGGGATTATGAAAAAGGACATGTTGCTCATTCCTCTTGAGGGATGCATACAAGGGTTTTTTTCTCTGCCGTTGTATTCCCCGTTCAAATCTAAGGTGGTTTCCTTCAACAAAGCCTGACGTACAACATAAAACAATTAAACATTGGGGTTGGTGGAAAAAAGGAATTATTGATGCAGAAAATAGATTCATGTTATTGAAACAAGTCACTTTGCAAGATGTCTCAAGCTATGGTAATTAAAAAGCTCACGTTGCTTTGTATGTTGAGTGTGTGACTCATTTATATACTGTGATTATGCTAATGTTTCCAAATGTATTGCTATTGTAGTGCTGCATGCCCCTTCAAATATGTGTGTTAGTCGCTTGAGACTTAGGTGCTATAGTTTTAGGAGGTGCACATGCAAATACACACATCTACATCCACGCACACTATAATATAGCCCACTGTCTTGTATGATGGCATTGTACCGTAACATTAGCTGTCTATCAGCACTGCTGTATAATAGATGGGTTTAGGTATAAACAGCTGGTGCATTTCAATCGGGTATTTAGTGCTAGACACAAATAGTCTAATTAATTGTGATTGAATCACTAATGTGATTCTGTTTCACTGTCATCACTCCAGCACATTCCTCACTCATTCTTTACTCAGGTTTTTTTCTCTCACACTTTTCTTTAAACTTTGTAATGTCTCTTAAACGTATCTCCTTACTAACAGTATTCAGGGTCAGTTTCTTGACACGAGGGAATGAGTATTAAGAGTAGGATTCATTTATTGAGGTAAATGACCTTCATGTTGCAGCCCACACAGGCCTTCATCTACCTGAGCTAAAGATCCAATCAGCCTGTGTATCGGTGCATTAAAAGTCACATTTTAACCCCAGTGGCCAGTGAGAGCAATTGAGTGTAAGAGCCAGAGAGGCACCCCTTGACTAGTTGAATTTGCTTTCATTTTTATCATCTAAAGTTTAAAGTGGGTGGTTAAAGCTGAGAGTACAGTGGTCTCACAACCAGTTTGCTGTACAACATTCTAGATGAGCTGGCTAAAGTTCAGTTGGGAACAATAGTCATAATGTCCAGCTGAAAGAACAACATTAAAGCTTTTCTTGTCAATAATAATAACAATGGATCAAATGTGTAAGGTGTCTCTCGTACTGATCAACCCACAGAGAATCACCACCCATCTCTGCTCTTCCTTGTAGCGTTCTAGCGTCTTTCGGCTCAATGCGTGGTTAACTGTCACCGCTCGCATCAACTTCCTTTTCAGCTGTATTGTGACAGGCAGCTGTTTCCAGCAAAAATCTCTGATTAACCCACTACATCTGCTGAACACTGACAAAGACAGACAAAGTTAGTGGGTATTTAGCATTTAGCAGAAGAGCCAGCTATTTTTTCAGGAGTTGGTTGAGACTAAAAACAGAGCTAAAAGAGAATTAATATTGCACTTACGTTTGTCGGGTGACCACAAACATGACGTCTTGGTGATGTGAAAATACACAACTACTAGCTAAAATGCTCAGCTATGTCAATGTTGTGTTTAAAGCTTGTTGTGCTGCTTCCAAGTGGCTGAAAGTTAATTATAACAGGTTTCATGCTAAGTCAGTTGAAGTTTCAAAACACAACTTCTCTTGGTAATAACGATGGTAATAATAATAATTACTGTTACCAGTGTTGCTTTGCCAGATATTTGCAGTGCTATGGATCTGTGGTTGTCTATGGATTGTTAATGGGACTTCTAAGGATTCTTGAATGAGCATAATAATGAATAGTTTAAAACTATAGTTTGGTCTGTGGAGAGTTTTACTATTTTTTCATTCTTGCCTAGAGTCAGAAAAACACATTGGACGTTTTTTATGTCACTGCATTCAATGTGAAGATGCGTTAAACAGGGAAGTTTAACAGTATTGCCTTTATTTTAAAAGGAGCTGGGAATTGAGCTAAACTTGGCTAAACTCACAGCTCATTATTCCTTCAAACTCACATATATTTAAACCCGTACTACCTCAAGAATAATGTAATTACCTCAGCTCCATGTCATCCTTTCACCTTACCTCTTCTTCCCTTTACTACTGCAGACAGCAACTTCATCCTGGCCAACGCGCAGATGTCGAAGGGCTTTCCCATTGTCTACTGCTCTGATGGCTTCTGTGAGCTTACAGGCTTCTCCCGGGCCGAGGTCATGCAGAAGAGCTGTGCATGTAAATTCCTATACGGGCCAGAGACCAGTGAAAGCATCATCTTCAGCATTGATGAAGCCCTGGAGGAGCGAAAGGAGTTTAAAGATGAGATCATGTTCTACAAAAAGACAGGTAAACAGTGGAAAACTAATTTAGCTTATTGTTGCATCTTAAGTTGTAAGGTCAATTGTTGTCCTCTATTTATCATTTTGCTGCTCTTTTGTGCTCATACCTTGACACTTTACCATCAAGCACACAGACTGTGTGCCTTTCTCAACCATTTGCCAATTAAGTGTTGGAACCAAGGCGAGAAGACAAGCACAGAAAGCAATTAGAGAGTGCACAGTGATTACCATGTTGGACTTTGCATTTACATAACAGGATAGCAGATCTCTGTGGCTATTTCTGAAGATGGCACATTTAAATTGGCATAGATGGACCCACGGATAGATGAAGTAATGGCTGGAGGACGTATCATTTTTTTTATCGGCCTATTCTCATTAAAAGGTGATTTAACCAAGAAATCAGTAACATCTCGTTACTGATAGTCATCCAGTTATCATTTAACGCTGAGACACATTCAATTTTCTTTTTAGCTGTAAGCTAGTGAATCCTTAACCCTGCCTTCTTTGATTACACTGAGCCTGGACCTAGCCGTGGTGCGAGAGTTTTCTTCCCTTCTATGCTCTATGTTCTCGCAGCAGATCCAGTTTTGTGTTGTTTTTTAAATCAAGCTGGGTACATTTGTGTTTGTTGGGGAATTTCTCTGCAGTTGCTCCATCACAAATCAAGACAAATCAGTAAATTATTCATACAGTATCAGCACTGCGAGCCTTCTCATTTCTACAGAGACCACACAACTGTAAGGGTGGAGATTGAAAGCCCATTCCTGAATTCAGAAATATGATGATACAATTGTCTCACTACTAGGTCCCTTTAGTAGCTATTTTTTTTAGATGTTTAGCTTTTTATCATCATCACACAGGAACTATTTAAAGTGCTCAGAAAAATGGAAATTTGAACATTTGCAATTCCGACAACAGGGCAAACACCTCGCCTAATGAGCCTTTTCAATTCACTTTATTCGTTCAGCGTGACATTGTGTTCATGTTTGGAAAGGGGTTTATTTGGATTGGTTGTGCCCTGACCACTCACTTACAACTGATGTATCTGACTAGGGGTGTGGGAAAAAAATCGATACAGACAAATATCAATCTTTTATTATATACAGTATGTGTTGGTCAGTTTGTCTGCTTGACAATCCCATTTTGCAGCAATACAATTGAAGTGATATGAATAAACAGTGAAATGTATTAAATGTATGTAAATGTATGTATAAAATCGCAATAATATTGTATCGTGGTATAAATATCGTGATATTTTACCGGGAGGCGTCTGGTGATTCCCACCCCTATATCCGAACAACATTATTTTCCGTTTCAGACGCAGAGAAATGGTTATTTTTGATGACAAAAATATGTTTTTCACTGTAACACATCTACCTTTTTCTGTTGCTACTTATACATAAAATGAAAGTAATTTCTACTGTAGACTCTTTTACAAAAATGCAAGTATCATGGTGCATGTGTTAGATGTTGTGCCACTTTCCTATGATTTTTGCTTTATAAATTAGGCATATTTTGTAGATGACTCAGTGCAGTTTGCATAGGCACAAAGCTTTGGTAATACCGCCACAGATGTGACTGTCTATGCCACTCTCTTGCTTTGAGGTCTTTTTCTGTCACCCCCCTCTGTTCTCTTTCAGTTTTCTCTTTCCTTTAGTTACCTTACATCTCCCTCTGTCTCTCTCTTTTCACCATTTTACCATTTCCACATAGCACAGTTTGTGCCTATTTGTCTGTCTCCCATGCTTATCATGCTTATCTTTGCCTCTGCCTTTTTATGTTGTCTCATTCCCTCTTTCCGTCTGTCACAGCGGAGTCCTGAAAGTAAACGTAGCTGATTGACTTGGTTTGTCCTCCGTCTGTCAGCTAGAGAAAAAAAAGGAAGCTGTATGCTCACAATCAGGAACGCTCTTATTCCCGCTGTGATCTGGATAGTGCTGCCTTGTCTCGTAGGCATACAAATATTCACACACACATGCACACACAGAGAAAAAAACACTGGGATTGAGTCATCTTTTGGGCAGGGAGATTCAGTGAGTGGGAGTGATGGGAGGGAACTCCCCTGGGAAATCCCTCTTAATCAGCAATTCATTTCCAGTCTGGATAGAAAGAAATGACAGGTAGACCATGACCCCTGCTTTGAAAACGTTTTTGAGGTTAAAGGTGCTGAAATCGAAATACTGAAAAAAGTGGTCTGAGTTTGCCACCATACAGCTTTCACAGACCATTTCACAACTCGCCAAATACCAATACATGGCCACCGGCATCTAATACCGTCACACAAGGCACTCACATGCACTAACATGCACTGAAATGCACCCATGGCCGTAACAACTATCCAAATAAATAACAGAGAAACTCAGATTAGAACACAGAGAGAAACAGAGGGAGTGTGCCTTTATTCTCTGCTTTCTCTGCTCAGGACGCCATCAGTCCATCTTTACATAGCAAATAGTTTACTGCTATATTAATTTTCTGAATGTCAAGTACAGCTCCTTTGAAGGTACATTTTGACAAGATGACAACAATATTAGCTGACCTTTAAATAAGTCAATCTATCAAAGAGAAAACAAGAAAAACACCCCATGTCGAATATATTCTACCAGAACAAACATATACAAGTGACACTGTTATGCATATGCTACAGCATGATGTGGATTGGACTGCATTTTATTATTTGATTAATATTAACAAGGCTAACACCTCTGAGTCACTCTAACACTCAACATAATGTAGCTCACTTTATGTGAAAATCCTTGAAAGAAATACAAAGTGGGTGCCAGAGGACAGGCCACGTTATTACCCAAATTACAAAAGGTGTATTCTCTGTACGATGGCCTTTGTAGAAAAACTCAGACTTAGGTGGTCAGGCTCAGCTCTATGTTGTCAGACTTAATTGTATTTTAGTGTGTTCCAATTTACAACGCTTCAGCAAAACAGAGTAAGTAAAATGATTATAACAGCTTTAAAGACTAACTGAAAAAGGGATGGCACATTTGTGTACAGAAGGGTATAATCCGTGGGCATTTTCCAAACCAAAACATCATCAGTTTCTTGTGATATCGTTTTGGTGAATCAAACTTAAAGTAGGAACACAGTAATAAGCACAAGTTGGTGCAACATACATGCTGACCTGCAGTTCCTCATGAAAGCAATCTATTTAGCAGGAGATGGGACCTCAGAGATAGGTTAAATGCTGTGCCTGGGGAACAGCGACTTGGTCTATTTAAAGGCTCTGCTTCTCCCAAAGGACTTCCAACTGTAGATAGGCTTATTAATAAGTGTCGTCCCCCCTCCCCCACACACACACACAGACACACACACACATACGGTGAATCAATTCTGAGTATAATCAGAGATGGTGCATAAAACGTTTTCTTCTCTTTCAGCTGTACTTTTCTGGTGCCTGCTAGACATTGTGCCAATTAAGAATGAGAAGGGAGATGTGGTACTCTTTCTGGCTTCATTTAAGGACACCACCGACACTAAAGCCAAAAACATCCAAGACGACAAGAAGGAAGGTCAGTATGTGTATGTATGTGGAAGGTGTGTTATTATTATTATTGTTTGGTCATGTTAATGCCTCTAATAAAACAGCAGGGGTGTATCAGGGGACCAAATTGCAAATGTCATGCTCGCTTTTGTAGACAAAACCAATCCTCAGCCTGTATTGTAACACAAAATAATTAAATATGTATTATTGTCATGTGTTGAAGGAGAGTTTGTTTTCTCCAAAGAAAGATTTGTTCTCAATCAACAAAAGAACAAGTTAGGTGAGGATCATGGCTATTGGGAAGCTAACCACAAGCTTCCAACAGCTTTGCACAGGAAATGAACCAACTTCCACTCCAACAATGAACTAACCCAGAGGAGAGTCTACCTCTTGCTTTTAAACAGAAAGCTCCTCTAAAATTACTTTTGTTAGCAAGTTAGCACGCTATCCCCACATGTGCTTACAGCCACAGACGCCTATTACGCTGGCTGGAATAAATAATAGAACTGCAGAAACTAGAATTTGTATGACCAGTGTGCAACCTACTGGGCAGTGTGACGGTCGCGGTGGATGTTGGACGGCAGAGTACAGAATTTTGACACGTAGACTGGATAGTGGGGCTTTGTCCACAAAAACACAGGTTAATTGTTAGAGGACATGTCTTATGATTTAAAAAAAAAGTTTCTTTGTTTAATAAGACCACAATCTTTCCCTAACCTTGACTCAAGTGCTTTGAGTGTCTCAAAATAACCATGGAATACATGAAAAAGAATCATGCTTAAGTTGCTATGTACTGTAAGAGTGGATGTTGTATTGAAAGAGCAGATATTGTGGGAAATATGAAATGTTCACATTTTCATATGTGTTCTATTACAACTTCTGAAAAAAGTAATTCCGGTGTCTTTAAATGTCTTTTAAAATGTGAATTTCCATTAGAAAGTATAAGTATATGAACACAATTGTTACGAGACAGGGTTGTTCAAAGTATACAGCATAACGAGCCAAAATAGCTATAGATTATGAAGACACAACTTATATTTACAACTTAATTTTTGTAATTTTAATCAAGAAAACCAATGAAATCTCATATATTTGTATAGGATAAAGGTGCAGCATTGTCTGTGATGTATAGTATATCTACTGAGCTTTGATATCTGTTAAAATTTCACCTATAGTTTGCCCTTCCGGTATTTTAATTATATTCATCGTTGTAATAACAAAGGAGGAAAAAGTTGCATATATTGCCCGCAAAATCAATATTCTCAAAGGTTTACCTTAAGCTAAAGCCAAAAGCCACCTACAAGGCAAAAGAGAAGGTTAATGTGTGTGTGTGTGTGTATGTGTATGTTTCTGTGAAGCCAGCATACCTGACTTTTCTCATCTCAGGCTTGCCTTTCTTGAATTTTCCTAATTACTCTCATTACTGTAAATAAAGGAGAACAGGAAGCGGAAAGCAAAAGTTATTTTTGCCCACATAATGAAATGCTTTTCATAGAAAAGGAAAGGCTGATGTAGCATGTCTTTGTATTATGATGTATTATGGCTTTGGGTCTGACAAGCCAGTTTAAATGAGAATATGCCTGTAAATATTGCAAAACATTTGCATTTTCATGCCGTTGTCAGTGCAGTTGTAGAAAGGGATGTGATTGTCTTTGTTTCTTTAAGCCACTTTTGAAGAGTTAGAAGTAAACTTGGCTTGTGCTGTATAACGCCAAAGTTACAAAGTGCCTAGAAAAGAATTGATGGACAGAAATAAAATCATTAAACGTGTTTAACAAGAGAAATAAGAACTACCTGGTGAAATGCAGATATTATGACATCATTAGGGTATTTTCACTTAACTGGGGAAGCCTTTCAAGCCTTTTGATGTACGGACACCTCGGATGTGACCCAGTCTGGTCAATGTGCAAAAGACTGAAACTAGCATCAACAACCTCCTCTCTTTTTTCACCCCCATCTCCCCTCCTCACCTTCTCTGCTTTCTCTTTTCCTACCCCATTGCCACCTCCCCTATCTGCCCTACATGCCTTCAGCCTCCCCCGTTATACACAAAACACACCTCACCCCTCGTCACCCATACTCCCTCTCTGCCCCTGTAAGAAGGGCTATAAAAGTGGAGGGAAATTCATTAGATCTAAAAATAAGCATGTCTCTGTGCTCCTGCCGTGCCACATCCCCCAGGGCTGCACCGCGTTATGGATGGGCCCTGTCTATTCACGTCATCTGGGGGTCCACAGACACACACACACACCACAGAGCACACACACACACTTTCCAAAAGACACTCAAAAGCAGTTATCACTTCTATTCTCCAGCTTTGTTATTGCCATAATTCACAATCAAGCCAATCTGGCTTTTGTCTTTTCTTGCAGGTTCACAACAGTGAGAATGGGGCTCAGAACCCAGCAGCAATAAATGCCTTCTCCCATTACCCATCTCCTCAGTCTGAACACTTTACACCTACATTATCTACTTTATCTACTACTACAACACACACAAGCACTGCAGCAAGCACACACACAAACCCACCCCAGTAGCAATCAACCATAGATAATCTACCATACTACACTACACAACAGCCTCTATGCACCAGTAGCAACTTATCAAAGCTGGAAATTGACTTTAGCTAGTGTATACACAATAAGACATCATCAACCAATACTTATGGCAGAATAATGTGAATCACAACAGGTAACTCACGTTCTAAAGCAAAATTATAGTATCACTCAGAAATTGTGCAATGACACATTCTTCCTGTTGCATATTGATGTTTTCTCATTCATGATGGGATATTATGTATTTCATCAAGCCTAATGACTGATTCAGTCATCAGCAGTTAACCTTGGGGGGTAAAGTATTGCAGGGGGGGGGGATATGTACTAACCTGTGTTTGTGTGTGTGTGTGTGTGTGTGTGTGTGTGTGTGTGTGTGTGTGTGTGTTTACAGATCGACGGCGTGGCAAGGTGAAAACAGCTGAAAACAGCTCAGCTCGTCTGCGGAGCAGTACAGTGCTTTACCACATCTCTGGTCACCTACACAGCAGAGAGAAAAGAAAGAGCAAGATTAAACTCAACAAGGTACCATCAGGCAATTCAAACAACAGGGCAGGATGTAACATGATCAAGGATATTTCAAAAGAGGGTGTAGGTAGACTGTATTATAGGAAGTGAGAAGATCAATGCTGTTATTGAAGCACAGTGGATGGGCAGGGAGCTGAGGAGAAATATTGTGTCTTGGTGGAGAGGGGGAACAAGAACATGAGTTATTTGTAGCATCAATTTTAAGTCCATCTAATGTAATCAGAAACCAAAGATCTTCATGACTAGAGGCAAAACTTCAGGATACTGTACAAAAATATAAACAACTGTAATGAATTCAAGACATACAGTAATGGGGCTAGCAAGCTATAGTTTTACTGTCATGTCTCTGGATCTTACAAAACTTAAGTGTAATGCAACCTTGTGTTTAGACAGCCAGAAGCTTAAACGGACCAAAGTACAGAGTGTGGATTGGTAGCTGGAGAGATTCCAGATCACCTCCTGGGCGCTGCCTTGCTCTAGCAAAGCACCGTACTCCCCCCACCCAATCCGCTCAGGGCGCTAGTCTAGCAATGGCAGCCCACTCACTCTGTCACTAGGTCAAACTGCAATGCAGCACTTCAGGCCAATGTGTAGTGATTTCTAATAAAACAGAGTGTAAATTGTAATTTCCCCACTGGGGATCAATAAACAGTATAAATTATTATTAATAATATTATTATTATTAAACCTGCGTAAAGGATTTGAGGCCACTTGGGGGCAGCACAAGCTTTAAACACAACATATTATATTTGAAATTGATAAGCAAAACCCTATTTACACTTCAAACAGACAGAAAGCAACTTTACCATTCATTTACAGTCAACCTGACAAATGTGAAAAGTCAAGTTGTTCTTACTAGGCAACCACTGAGTTACCCATCTTCAGCCAACCATTATTTAGCTGTGAAGTTAAATGATTTTGGGCGGGGGTTTTTTAACTCACGCAAAAGAAGTGAGCAAAACGCTTCACTCTCAATTAAATAAAATGATTGCAAAAAGTCGCCCCAGGCTACTAAAGCGCAATCTGTCTGATCGGGCTATGCTCCACAACATGTTAGCTGGTTGCTAAATTTGTCAGCCTTTTGGTGCTAGGCAGGTAGCATGCTAAACTTCTTCACTGAAAACCGCTGCTTGCTGCAGGTAAAAACAAGGCTGACGAGAGCAGTAAGAATGTACCAGAAGAGTAAAGTTTCAACCCAATCAAGATTATTTTTGTCCATGACCAATAGCATTTGCTTAAATAGTTCCTAGTTAGCACGCCAGGTTGACAATTCACAGTACATTTTTAAATAAAAAACATTACATTTTTAAAATTTTATGGCATACAAGCCTCATCTTGGTTTAGCCTTGCCTACACGCAGGCTGGATGAAACAGGTTATTGCTACTTTATCACTTTTGTTTTCTTATCCTGTCCAGAATGTGTTTGGGGATCTGCCTGCTCTGCCAGAGTACAAGGTAGCAGATGCCAAGAAGTCAAAATTCATCTTACTTCACTACAGCACATTCAAAGCTGGTTGGGATTGGCTGATTCTACTTGCCACGTTCTATGTTGCTGTTACGGTGCCCTACAACGTGTGCTTCATTGGTGATGACGACGACCTGACCCGCACCACAACTGTCAGTGATATCGCAGTTGAGATACTGTTCATCATAGGTTAGTTTCAGCCTTGCATAACTGAGAATTACACTTTTTATAAACTACTCAATCCAATTTAAGTGCAAATATATTATTACATATTTACAATAACCAAACCCCCAACTCTATTTGTTTCTTTCCTCCCAGACATTGTTTTTAATTTTCGCACAACTTATGTCAGCAAATCGGGTCAGGTGATCTTTGACGCTCGGCAGATCTGCATCCATTACCTGACAACATGGTTCATCATTGACCTGGTGGCCGCATTGCCCTTTGACCTGCTCTATGCCTTCAAAGTCAGCGTGGTAAGTAGCCGTTAGCTTGTTGCTTAACCCCCAGGATTCAATAGAAAACATAATCAATGATCATAATCAAAAACAATCACTCACATTGTAAATGTATTAGTTCTTTGATTTAAAATACAACAAAAAAAGTTGTATCCAAGCATTTTATATAAAATACTATTCTCTGAAAAGATTTAACACAAACAGAGTAAAAAGAAACAAAAAAGAAAGTTATTGAACAGGACTTTGAATACTGTAAAAACACTCAAACACTCAAAATCTCATGATGGATGAATTGCCCAGTAACAGAGAACAAGTTTCTAATCCTGTCAACATAGCGATGCATCATAAAGTCTAACACACGTTTCCAGTGCTTCTTTGATTCTTTGTATTGATTCCATATACTGTACAAGACCTAAGAAAACAATGAAACCTGTATCATTAAAACCTTTTCTGTTCTGGTTGAGTCCAATACATGCCCCCCTTAAGAATACGTGAATGGAGGAAGAAACAGAGATCTTGAGCAATTAGGAAAGCCTTCTTGTCCACCAATGGACACACTGCACAATAAGGACGTTTTATTGGTTACTTATGAAAGTTTTTGCTTTCTGGCCTCTCATTTAGGGAAAGATTAGTTGTTTCCACTGTAATGTGAGTCAAAAAGTCCAAAGTACAGTACTGAATTTCATATAATTGTTACTTTCAAAGATTGTTTATTTGGATCCTCATTAGCTGCTGTATTACTATTTTTTGGGATGCAGAGACAGATCAACACTTAAAAAACAACTCACAATTACAACTGCAATACAACACACGCAACAGTTACACTATTAAACAAATAACGTATTAACGTACTAAATTGAATTTGGACATGACATCCCTATGATATATGACAAACAATATTACAATATTACATACATTAGACACAACACAAAAATACACACAAACAAGGAAAAAATAAATACGACAATAACCAGTTCCATCATGATTACAATGGAAGAACAAAGTCTATTTTCTGAAGTTGCTTTTTCTAAACATTTAAAACAAGACATGATGTCCCATGAATCATCAGTTGATGGCGTGATGTCCATTCATATATTGCTCAATATATCACACAGTACATTGGATGTAATTTGTTCTATTTCTGGGCAATATAAACTTCCCTCCTGCCATGTAGCTAGTCAAAAAATGATACCTATCTCTACTACAAAATGTTTGGGGAATCCTCATAGAACAATAGAAATAAAACTAGTAATAAAAACAATAAATGATCTTAAGGAAGATGTGTTCAATGTAATGAAAGAAAGATTAGTGGTAAGACTGAGAGAAAAGAGAAAGAGCAGGAGGAGTAGCCACCCTGTGTGTGAGTGGAAGAGTGGGCACAGTGACAGGCCGCTTCAGGCAAAGGTGCCTGTGTGGTTCCAGACTCTATTAATGGAAATACCACACACTCACGGCAGTGGCTTGGGATTTGGGTGAGATTTGGGTGCTGCCGCCGGGCAGAGGGAGTGGCCAGTAATTGCTGAGCGTTCTGCATGGTGTCCCCTAAAAAAAAATTGTGTTGATTTTTGTTGTTGTTTGTTGAGGTAGTTTAAGGGTTCTGGAGTAGTTTTTTAAGGAACAACAAAAAAGTAAATTTTTGTTTTTGCTATCTTTTAATTGCACTTCGTATTTAGTTCTGAAACTTAAACACCCAACTCGTTGACCATCTAGCTTTCATATTTTGAAGACAGTAATATCAAAATCATCTAAACGAAGCGTTAGGCAGTAAGATGATGATGAAAGCACTAGTCTCCTGTGGCGACAACACAGCAATGTGTTATCAATACAGCTGCAGTTATTGTTAAAGTTCCTATAAATGCTTCTGGGCCTGGAGGCCTAGTTGGTAATAGAGAACAGTGTGTTATGGATGCTTACAGGCTCGGAGCTGCTGCATCAATGAAAATAAATCAAATTGATAAGTCACATTGTTGTGATTGTACTGTAGCACTAAAGGCGAAGCTACAGGGGGAGAAATAATGAGCATTTCTGTAAAGTTATAGTCTTGTGCACAAATACAAACTACCTTAAAAAGCAGAGGAAAAGAAAGTCAATCAAGTGGTTAAATGTAAATTCCACACCTGATGAGCAGAGGAAATGCAAATGCTAGTGGCAGGGGTTAAATGGTAGTGGTAGAGGGAATAGTTGAAGGAGAATGTAGCAGGAGCTGTGAATGCTTTGTTTGGTACGTCGCATTGCTTACTGCTAATGCTGCTGGAGGAGAAAGGTTTGTGGCGCAGCCTGCTCTCGCCATAGGTGGGATGCCGGGTGGTGATAGATGGTGGAGAGAAATTGGAGCTTCTCCCCAGGGCACGGCAGGAGGCTTCATTACCCACTCGTGCTGCACCAGTTTTCCATTATTACAGCAAGAGTGTGCACAAACCACTATAAAACATACAGGACACAGACAGGAGCAGCTCAGATAAGGACTGTCCACACTTCTTCTTCTCTTTGTTAAAACGTATACACACACACACACACACACACAAACACACTCTCTTTCTATCTCCCCCTTTGTTGCCTATGCACACACACACATGCATCATACAGTACGTCCTTGTGAAAAGATTACAAATAGCTTCCATGTCCTACATCCTTGTAAATGATAGTGTGTGTGTGTGTGTGTGTGTGTGTGTGTGTGTGTGTGTGTGTGTGTGCGTGTGTGTGTCCAATGGGGATACACAATGGTGAGCCCCAAAGGATAGACTGTTGGTAGAGAGTGCCTGAGCACATCTACGTGTCTGTTTGTGTGAAAGGGAACTTTGAGGAAACATTGTGTCATGGTAAATGTGGCAAAAGTAGTTTAATTTGTTAGAGTGAAAGAACAAGTGAGAAAAAAACACAAACTTGGAGGAAGCTGGATACTACAGAAATACTGTATGGCAATGGTGAGGATTAGAGATTAAAAAAACTTAAATACTCATGTGAGCAAGCGCCTGGTTGCTCTAATTGGTCATTTTATAAAAAAGGGCTCCTTCATCAGGAAATCTTCATATAGCTCATATTGTTGACGTGATTACATGCATTTTTCAAGCTCTAATTATAGAATTGAAGAGAATTTAAGCAGCCTCTAATGTTGGAGAGGACATGAAGCATGGCTAAGAGCTTGTATCACTTCAGGCAGTGTTATTAGCGTGTGAGTGTTTGTGTGGTATTAAGCTGGTTGATCACTCTTCCCATGAGATTTACTGTCTGTAAAAAGGGGAGACAGTTGCAGCCTGTTCCTCACTTTCATAGTTACTGTTTCACTCTTTTTATATCTGTGTGTGTCTCTCTGACTTTGCCCTTAGCAGAACACCAGAAAAACTCAAGAAATGAAAAGGAGGTTAAGTAGTTGTGGTACTTGATCACTGCTTAGCAAGGAAACCAACACATGTTGTCCTCAGGAGCTATAGTTGTGGAGAGGGAGGTGATAACGGTACAGTGTTGATATATAAAGTGAAGACAATGCTATACGTTTTGGTTGTACAAGGTGACAATTCCAACTAGATGGTTTATCTGTTTAGTTTGGATGGATTGAATGGTTTAGCAAGGATTGATTTGATGGCTTGAATGGTTTAACAAGTGATAACGTTAATGATCAACATCCTGAGCATACATTCACCTTGGGTCCTTGTTCTGAATCTGCAGGTGTCCGTGGTCCACCTGTTAAAAACAGTTCGTTTGCTCCGTTTGCTGCGGCTGCTCCAGAAGATGGACCGCTACTCTCAGCACAGCACGGTGGTCCTGACGCTGCTCATGTCCATGTTTGCCCTGCTGGCCCACTGGATGGCCTGCATCTGGTACATTATCGGCAAGATGGAGATGGAGGCCAATGCCTACAACTGGGATATCGGTGAGTAAAAATAAGAAAACGATGCCCATAAATCCAAAAACACCTACCAGCTCTGTTTTTGATGTTTAAAAAAGTAATGGATAATTGTAGTGAAACCCACTTAATTATTGCTTCCAGTTCACTGGGTGTAATTTTAGGCATCATACCATAAACAAGAAGTGTGTCTTAAAGCACCGTTGGAGCTTAGAGTAGTGTTGCTGGGGATTGTAATGTGATATGAAATCTATGTGTGCAATTTCACAGGCGTTTGGAACATTCTTTATATTATGTATTTGTTAGTATGACACTTAATCTGTTCTATTCTTTTTTAAATCTTTCTTTACAATCCAGATTTAGGGGGAGTGATAATATGAGAAGGTAAACAATCCTAAGGTCTGTTCATGAAAGTTTAAATCAAACTGAGTTATTGATGGTCATGTAATTGTTTGAGGTCTTTTTTATTATTTGTGTACAATAGTGATGCCAGATGAAGTGTTTTCATTTTTCTACCTGAGGGAGCCATTACCCAGGTCTGTCAAGCTATGTATTCGATCAATATAAAGGAACACTGGGAATTTATTAACAAAGATTTCTGCTTTATCTCACTTATAATGTTATTTGTGCAACTCAATTTACATGTCAATATTCTGGTGCATTGCAATTTTATAGCTCGTTTCTAAATCAACAGTAGTTCTGAAAGCTATCAATGCGTAAAACCTGCAGGGGTTTTGTTTTTTCAGGCTGGTAAGATCTGATATTTACCCGTAGACCATGTTTCTCATAATGGACTGTAGGTTTTCAAGGTATTAAGGCAGATTTTTGTGTGCAACCAAGATTAAAAACCATATAGCATAATGAAGCACTTTCCACAATAGTTGACAATAGTAGTTCCACTGCAGTATGACAAGACAATCCTCATTGAGCTATTGATAAGAGGCCACATAGGTGTAAGTTTGAAACACATCATCTTGAATTTCAAGGTCCTTGTTATGGTCTCATCATGTTGGGTGGGAATTTTCAGTCCAGAGACAGTACTGCATGCCATTTGTCTGGGTTCCTAAATATTTCAGTAAACGGCTTAATTCATGATTTCCTCATTCATTTTATTGATTCCTATGTCTGTTGTAAAATACGTATTGAAAGGAAATTATTACAGCAACAATAACACCAGCTGTGTGTGTGCTAGCAAGCAGGTGCGTGTGTGTTGTTAAAAATGATTTAGCGAATGGCACAATTCCTCTCGTAATTCCCCCTCAGCCTCCAGGTCCCCCACATAATGAGGCCCCATTGAGTTGATCTTTGGTGATTATCGATGGGCTTGCATTGAGCTTCATAACTGGTTCCGGTCAATTGACTGGGTCATGAGAACAATGCAGATTTCTCTTCACCAATTACTGCATTTCAGTGTCATGAAATAACAGGTTGCATGAAAGGATTAATGAGTTGTATCAATTATGTGTTCTGATGCAACTCTTGAATTTTCCATCCAGTGTCTGCAGGAGACTCTCCTGTGATCAGCTGACTATATGCACACTGTACTGACCAAGGATCAGTTTAGGTTCCCAGGCATTTGATATGCTTCTGTTAAAACCAAGGAGGAAAGCACTGCTTACAGTACCACAGTTTCCATAACAATGCTGTCAGCTTTGTCTACATCTATACTATGCTTCACTGCACCTAGCTTTGGGATGACTACTGCAGCTCATTCTTAAAAAATCTAATTGCATGGTGCACTTGTAGTGATAGCATCATGAATGCAAGAAGACTGGAAAATGTGTGAAAATATAGGTTTTGTAATGAGGCTGTAAAACTATTCTCCCAAGGTTGCCTCTTAATGAGATGCTTTTGTGACAGATAGAGTGGTCCAATGTCACTAGCCCGGAAAACACAATAAGATTGCATTACAGTTACCAGCTCTAACCATCCATTTCTCCTTCTATCCATCAATATCTCCTTATTACACCATCTTAAAAACAGGATGGCTGCATGAGCTGGGGAAGCGTCTGGAGTCGCCGTACTATGCCATAGGAGGTGCGAACGGGACCGTCAGCGGCCCCGCCATTCGCAGCGTCTACATCGCCTCACTCTACTTCACCCTCAGCAGTCTGACCAGCGTGGCCATGTCGAACACTGACATCGAGAAGATCTTTCGATGGGCACTGCTTGCAATTACAACCCTCCGGTGTCTTCATAACTGGTTCCGGGTCAGCATTGACTGGGTCATGAGAACAATGCAGATTTCTCTTCACCAATTACTGCATTTCAGTGTCATGAAATAACAGGTCAGTGCATGAGGAAGGATTAATGAGTTGTATCCTAATTATGTGTTCTGATGCTGAACTGAGCGTTGGAAGTCAGACAGCTATGAGGGGCTTCCATCCAATTACCATTCATCAGTGTCTGCAGGAGACTCTCCTGGGATCAGCTGAGACATATTCAGTTTGGTGCACTTGTAGTTCATGATCTTCCAGTTACCAGCTCTAACCATCCATTTCTCCTTCTATCCATCAATATCTCCTTATTACACCATCTTAAAAACAGGATGGCTGCATGAGCTGGGGAAGCGTCTGGAGTCGCCGTACTATAGAAAGTCACTAGGTAAGCATTCCATAATATTAACACAATCACTATTAAATCAGACATATTCAGTTTTATTATCTTCCAATAGAAAGTATAGTATTTATTAAACAGACCTTTATAAGATGGTCTGATCCAGTTTAAGGTGGATCATTACACTATAGGTTTGGTTTTGGGGGATGAAGTGGGGGATGGCGGGGTTCTCCCTGTGGACACTCTCCACTTTAGTTTGGCTAAATGTTAAATGTCTCTGGCTGCCTGAGGGCAGAACTGAATTGATGCGAAAACTATTACAAAGCACCTTCATATTTATAGCAGAGCATAGGTCAAATGTAATGAGATTGTGGAAGGCATTGAATAACTGTATGCCTAGAAGAGGACGTTTTTTATTTTTAATTTGATGTGTTTGCTGCTTTCCTGCCCAGATGTGTGCAACATACCTGTGGCTCAGTTGAAAACGGAATTAGATTAACAGAATACATTATCTGTCTGTCATACCAATCAAATCAGCTCACTTCAGTCCTGACACTGACATTCCTGTTGGGGAGGAGCAGAGCTGCAAGACATGAATGCAAATATAATATTTAGCTGGTTGACTAGTTTGACTGTTAATTTGGTTGCGGAAATTGACAAATTATATTTACATGGCAGAAATAATTATTTTAATTATCCAAATTGGGTTTTAGAAATTCAATTTTCATCAGTCCCAGGCAGTCATGCAGCCTACAAGCATCATAGTAAAAATCTGCATTTAAGTGAGTACAAACTTGGCTTATTCCTGTCCAAATCTATTGGCAGTGTGGCTACAAGCATACTAGTATGAGTCTGTGTGGTTTTGGAGAGGTCTGTTTGAGTGTAAAGACATGGCTTCTCCTAGTTGTCTCTCACTGCATCCTTTACTTGGCTGAAGTAGTTGTCTGAGTTCATATCAAATTAATTTTGCACTGCTCTCCTCACTGTTAGTGAAACAACCCCTCCTGTTCCTCTTCCTACACCTGCCAAACTTCTTCTATTAAAAAAAAACACCCAAAAGGTTTTTCCTATTTTGGATCCCTGACAGTCCATTATCTATTTATATTTCATTCATGCTTACGCTCCATTATCGCTATCTCTCCCTTATCCCTTGCACTCCTCTCTTTCTACACCCACAGCTCTGATGCACGCATTGGTCTTTGGTAATGTGACAGCCATTATCCAGAGGATGTACTCACGCTGGTCCCAGTACCACACCAGAACCAAAGACCTCAAGGACTTCATACGTGTCCATCACCTGCCGCAAAGCCTCAAGCAGCGAATGTTGGAGTATTTTCAGACGACCTGGTCGGTCAACAACGGCATCGACTGTAATGAGGTACGAACAGCACAGACTATACACTGAAGCTGGTATAAGTCCCTATCCTCCTTTTCAGTTAACTCGTGTTTTCAACAGCATATCGGGATCAATTGTTCATTTGAAACACCACATACTTCTCAATCCTCATAATCCCTATTCAAACCCATCATAAGAGTGTAAGAGCATGTTGTTTTCCTCAGCACTGACTGACAAGGATGGGATAGAAGACATGAACAGATAATTGTCTTACATTTTATGGATGACAAGATTTTTTTCTAACCTGGGGGTTTAAACCCTTGCAGAGCTTTTTCTATGTTGAAGTCACACTGCAAAGTAAATGTGCTGTATTTATATAGCGCTTTTCTAGTCTTAACGACTAAATCGATAAACATTAAAACATTCACGGTTTAGTGTCTTGCCCAAGGACACTTCAACATAGGACTGCAGGGCCAGGGATTGAACCACCAACCTTCCAATTGGCAGGCAACCGCTCTACCGCTGAGCCACAGCCGCCCCAAGTGCAATCAATGTACAGAAATCTGAGATGTGGGAAATCCAGGTGACATTATTGCAGGAGCAGGACCAACATACATGAAAGTGGGACAACAGGAAGTCACACTCAGTCCAACACAACATCAACAACACAATGCCACAATGACAGCACAGAGAAGAGACAAACAGAAAAGGATGGTGACACCTTTTCTTGACATGTCCAGGGAAACCAGAGGCAAATAGTTAGTAGTCTAATAGCAGCACGTCCCTCCAGGCTGTGAATGCCTGTGAGAGGGCTGTCGGAGCCTAGACCAGCCCTTACACGGAGTGATGATGATGAATCCCAGACAGTTGAATTATAGATGGGCCTGTTGATTAAAGTCAGCCTAGCTCTGATGACTCATTGATCGACTCACTGTGATGGTGACCTCCTTATCTTAGTCCCGACAAGGAGACAGACAGACAGATAATATGCAATGTTTTGACTGTGTTTGAGTCTTCTTCTTTTTTTAACTGTGATAGGGGCTTTTCCAGATCATATTTGAGTGTTTATGTTATGTGTGTTGTGTTGCAACTTTGTACGGTATATTGTTTTGATTTATACAGTTGCATATTAGTGATGAATATTAGCGATTCATAGAGTTTTTAGACCTAGACATGCAGGGCTTAAACTTAAAAAGAATACTGAGCCTGAAATTTTTTGGAGGGGGTCCACAGTGTAATGTTTTGATATGCACTCATTAAAGTTAATTTGACTGACAAAACAGTTAAATTTCCAGCTTCATTTGTTTTTAACTCCGTTCTCAAGTAAAGCTGTATCTACATTTTTTTGCCACGTTACCCCGGAGACCACACACTGCACTCTCACTTTTCGGCAAAGACCCGCTCTACTTTGCATCTGATTGGCTAGAATTAATTTCATTGGTAGGTGAAAGTTCAATGATTAGTTAAACCTAGCGCATTAAAAACAAATCCCATGTGGACTTTTTTTTTTTTAAATAGTCATACCCCAGAAATCGGGCACCAGGCCCGATAACTTTAAGCCCTGCGTTAGTTAGATTTGCGTTTCTATATATATATATATATATATATATATATATATATATATATATATATATATATATATATATATATATATATATATATATATATAAAATGATGTCCTTGAGGAGGGATGTTTCATTTTCTCACTCTCTCTCCTTCCCATCATCTTCACAGCTGCTGAAGGACTTCCCGGACGAGCTGAGATCCGACATCACCATGCACCTTAACAAGGAAATCCTGGAGTTGGCGCTGTTTGACTCGGCCAGTCGCGGCTGTCTACGCTCCCTGTCACTGCACATTAAGACCTCCTTCTGCGCTCCTGGAGAGTACCTCCTTCGACAGGGCGACGCACTCCAGGCCATCTTCTTTGTCTGCTCCGGGTCCATGGAGGTGCTGAAAGATGGCATGGTGCTGGCCATTCTGGGTATGATAAAGGATGGGGGGACTTATCTTTAGCTGTACATGCAAAATGGGGGAGCTAGATAGATGTTGGGTGATTTAACAGAGTTGACATTTTGTTAAGCAGAGCTGACAGACAGATGTTTAAACAGACACAAACATTCAGCCACTACAGAATACATTATATATACAGTATATTTACCACTATACAACATAGACCATCCCATGATTGTCCAATTCCATACGGGTTAAGCCACTTCAGTCTAGTGATGAGTATGGTCATGTCTGTTCTACAGCATTGCAATTCAGTCCTGTCCAGTTTAATCTTGTATTGCCCAGTCCAGTCCAGTCCATTTCATCAATCCAATTCACCGGAGTCAGGTAATTTCAGTTCCATCTAGTCAAGGACAGTTCAGTTCAGTGTTGTCCAGTCCATGGGAGGAAAAGTTGAATCAGTCTTTATACGGTACCCAAGGCCACATGTATATGCATTTTCATTCACAGTGTTAAATGAATGTTTGATTTGCCAGAGCAGCAGGCAATTACAATATCATACGTCTGCTTTGTTTTCTGTGCATTCTACAGCAGAAACAGAGCAATATAAAACTTTCTATTTTAGCATCAGGGAGGCTAAAATAGAAACTGGCTTCTCATCAATGGAGGAACAAGGTTCATAAAATTTGCTAAAGCTGCAATTCAGCTCAAACTAAGAAAAGATTTTTGGTGTCTTTATTCATTAAATTATAATATTTGTTGTAGAAAGTGCTGACAATACGGTAGAGTGATTATGTAAAGCTCTAATGAAAGGAAAAATAGATGAAGTTAAATAAAAAGATGCAAAAAAGGGACTACTCATTAAAGTGTGTGTATATATATATATATATATATATACATACACACACACACACACACACACACACACAAACACACTGTACAGTATATGTAAACATCAAATTGGAGCATATAAAGTCAAGTTTTGTCTTTTTTACCATGAACTACTCTACTTCCTTGACTAAAAAAAAATTTGAATTACACTTTAAGCCTTTCTATAAGAATTTTTGTACGTATTGTATTCAAACAGTTTGCTCGTTCCAAACGGATTACAAATTACAAAAATCATTCTGCAGCCGGTTAGCTTAGTTTACCACAAAGGAGGGAACAGCTAATGTGGCTCCGTCCAAAAGGTAACAAGTCCACCCAGCAACTCCAAAGCGCACTAATTAACGTATGTTAAGGCAAGTGTTTACATTTAAATAACATATATATTGGCATAAGTATCTTTTTGGTATCTTGCTGGTTGTTACTGTTCTCATCTTCATAAAAACCAACTTGGAAAATTGGATTTGGAACTTATTCAATGGTCTCCTCAGTCCTTACAGATAGTTAAACTCTCTTGTCACCATCACAACCTTCCTTCAATACATCTGCAAAAAATAGCACATGCTTTTTGAGTGGTGGAGAATCTCCAATTCAAAACATTTGCACACAAATTGTGCAAAGTTTAGGACTGTAGTGAAAAACACCATATGTTATACACGTCTCTTAGTGCAGAATGCATCTGAGACAAGATGTTAACATCCCCCAGTCTAGCTATATTTCCAACCACTAACATCTCCTTTGTAACGTAACCTCTTGTATCGAGTGACCTTAATGGCTTTTGCTACCTCACCTTCATGACACAGAGTTATAGACCAATCTGGCACACATTAGTGTGTGTGTGTGTGTGTGTGTGTGTGTGTGTGTGTGTGTGTGTGTGTGTGTGTGTGCGTGTGTGTGTGTGTGTGTGTGCGTGTGTGTGTGTGTGTGTGTGTGTGTGTGTGAGTAAGATCTGAATCTGGTCGTCTGTTCATCACTTTGTCTATCTTGATCTCTGTTAGTGTTTGTGTTGTTTGTCTCAGCACCATCATACAAGCTCTCCTGTTGAAAAAGAAATGTGTCTGTGCGTGTGTGGAGTAGGTGGAATTGTTTACTGTTGTGCAGAGTGGTGTTTGTGTGTGTGGGTGTGTACAGTATGTGTGTGTGGGTGTATATCTGTGTGTGGGCTTGACAGGTGGAAAGCAGTGTCTCTGTGTTTGTCTGCTGACTATGCAGAAGGTCAGGCTGACATTGAGTGTCTGACTGAGAGAAAACAAGTTCTGTTTCTTTTTCTCTGTATGAGTGTCTCTATCCCCATCTTCCTCATCACAACACAAGTCTGTACCCACAGCTCAATAATAGTGAGCGGGTGAGAGCCCTGAAACCAAGAGAATGATAGGATGAGGAGAAAGTGGGGATGACGGAGAGAGAAAATAGAAAGAATGTGGAAGGCAGAGAGGAAATATGGAGGAAGTGTGAAAGAAAGAGAAGGAAAGCAATGGTAGAAAAAATAAGAGGGGAGCAGGGCTGTGGATGAGAGGAAAGGATAAGAGAAAAAAGGAAGGAAGGAGGAAAATTTAGGAGAGTGAGTGAGATTGGAAAACAAGAAACTAGAGCTGAGGTGAAGGAAGGAAGGGAGGAGGATAAAATTGGAGAAAGAGAGAGAGGGAGGGGGAAAATAAGAACAGTCACGACTGTCGCTCCATCAACCTCACTGTAATTGAGCAGCATTCACAGTTCACAATGTCCATAATGAATATTTTATCACTGCTTAAGGGGCATTAACACTAATGGGGTCCTTTGTACAGCTTTACCCTGTATGTATAAGAAAACAGGAAATAGTTGTCAGCACCACTTCATTCATACATTTACTGTAAACAGTAATATTCTGATCATTCATAGTCTACTTAATCTGCTTAAAAGGTTATTTGGCTCCCCAACAATTCTTCTTACCTAAGTTTCACCTCTTTTTGCTTAATAAAATTCTCGATGCATTCAGATGACCAGTTGTGCTTTTAAATTTAACATCGTCTGACAAGTAAGTGCCGACAGTTGATCAGCTTGAACTGACTTTAATGTTAATGTGAAAACTGAAGAGAAAAACTGTCAGCTCTATATATTGTTTAGTTACATTGCTCTTCTTTACTGTAACGACTTGTGAAAGAGCTGCAAGTAGTTATAGTAGTAGTTATAGTTGCTGCAGTAGTTACAAAAGCCTATGGTGGAATGACCATTTTGATGCTATCTGGTCAAGTCAAGAATATGGTCATCGTGGTCAGAAGATAACTAGATTCATGATTGTACTATATCCTTGCTTAATAAATAATTTATTATTCTTTGTAGATCAGTTTAAAGTGATAAGTAACAGGATTACCAGGTTTGTTACCAGGTTGTGAAAAAACACCTTTGGATGGTGGTTATCCCTCTCTAGCATGACACTAGCTTTAACGTTTTAATTATTCAATGGGTCATTTGATCACTTAACAGAAACAACATACATATCTTTAAAATATATTAACATTTACAACTGCAGACTGGGTGAAATGTTCTAAGAATTCTTTATTAGTCATTTATCATAGCATAGGACTCAATAACCTTTGTTGTTGGCTTATTGCATTCAATGACTAAATTATGTTTTTAACACTTTTATTTTATACAACCTACAACTTTTTGTGCTTTTATCCCACTGTGAGGTGAAAGGTCAGTGCCAGGTACAGACCTGTCGGGACGGTAGGGATTCAGTCTAGCTTATAGACGGGTTTGCGTCACAAATGGATGCTCACATTAGAGCAGGTGGACAGGTGGGCCTCCTAATGCCTCAGCATCTCTTCTGGTCCAAAACCCCCTCACACACTCCGTGAGAAGCTCGTTAATAAATGAATGATCTGAAACATGTCACAGAGTCTTCATCCTCAACCCCTTTTACCAGAAAATAAACATTATGCTGAGACCCTTACTCTGACCTACCATGTCCATGTCTCTCTCTGAGCAGGTAAAGGCGACCTGATCGGGGCCAACCTGTCCTTAGATGACCGAGTGATAAAAACCAATGCAGACGTGAAAGCCCTGACTTACTGTGATCTGCAGTGTGTTAACCTGAAGGGGCTGTACGACGTGTTGGACCTCTACCCCGAATACTCACACCGCTTCGTTCAGGACATCCAGCAGGATCTCACATACAACCTGAGGGAGGGACATGAGACACATGCAAGTCCAGACAAGTATTATTGATTCCTCAAAGATGCTGCTGTCTATTGAGTGTCATCACATTATGTTACTTTAACAAGGAGCAGATCGTTTAAACTGATTTTCACCTTGATTTCATGCCCCTATGTGCCCAAATGTTATTATGTTTCATGCTGCAAGAGAACAATGATCACTGTCGTTTACATTAACAAGGCCCTCTTGTGATGTTGATAAAAACATCCTCTCTCCTAATAGAAAGAGGAAAGTGTGGAGGAAAAACAAACAAGTTGCTGATTATGCAAAAGTTGCACAATTTGCTGATTTTTTTAATCAGATTTTCACTAAATTGTTTGTATTCTTGATTTTATTTTAGGATTTCTACACTTGTTTTAATTAGCTGAATAAATTGCTTAGCTCCTAGATCCTTTTTTCTATTGGTAAAAAAAAACAAGCTTAATGAGCTCTAAGCACAGCAGTGCGTGGCAAGAGTGTGAGTGAGAGAGAGAGAGAGAGAGAAGAAATGGCCAGGGCACTTGGAGGAGCTTTGCTGCTGTAATTACAGTCAGGTGTTTATGTCTTTCCAGCTCAAACACCAGTGGCCCACTTACACACACACTGCCAAAAGGCTTTTAGGTGCAGCAGTCCAGAGGCCTGTACTACGAATCAAGATCAAAATGCCCTGGATTTCTTTCAGTTACCTGGCTTCACTAACCCAACCAACTGCGGTCCCACATAACCTGTGTCACGACGGTGGTTAACAACTAGTTCAATCAACCCAGGGTTTCCAAGTCCAGCAACGAGCGTGTTCACATAAAAGAGACAGTGTTTGCACAGCACGACCAATCGCAAACATCTACCCAAGCCACGTATTTTACATAAGAAGAGCAAAATATAATACTATATACAGTGAGGAAAATAAGTATTTGAACACCCTGCTATTTTGCAAGTTCTCCCACTTAGAAATCATGGTGGAGTCTGAAATTGTCATCGTAGGTGCATGTCCACTGTGAGAGACATAATCTAAAAAAAAAAATCCAGACATTACAATGTATGATTTTTTAACTATTTATTTGTATGATACAGCTGCAAATAAGTATTTGAACACCTGTCTATCAGCTACAATTCTGACCTTCAAAATGTCCACCTCCACTCCATTTATGATCCTAAATTAGATGTACCTGTTTGAGGTTGTTAGCTGCATAAAGACACCTGTCCACCCCATACAATCAGGAAGAATCCAACTACTAACATGGCCAAGACCAAAGAGGTGTCCAAAGACACTAGAGACAAAATTCTACACCTCCACAAGGCTGGAAAGGGCTACGGGGAAATTGCCAAGCAGCTTGGTGAAAAAAGGTCCACTGTTGGAGCAATCATTAGAAAATGGAAGAAGCTAAACATGACTGTCAATCTCCCTTGGACTGGGGTTCCATGCAAGTTCTCACCTCATAGGGTCTCAATAATCCTAACAAAGGTTGGAAATCAGCCCAGAACTACACGGAAGGAGCTGGTCAATGACCTGAAAAGAGCTGGGACCACTGTTTCCAAGGTTACTGTTGGTAATACACTAAGACGGCATGGTTTGAAATCATGCATGGCAGGGAAGGTTCCCCTGCTTAAACCAGCACATGTCAAGGCCCGTCTTAAGCTGTCCAATGACCATTTAGATGATCCAGAGCAGTCATGGGAGAAAGTCATGTGGTCAGATGAGACCAAAATAGAACTTTTTGGTCATAATTCCACTAACCGTGTTTGGAGGAAGAAGAATGATGAGTACCATCCCAAGAACACCATCCTTACTGTGAAGCATGGGGGTGGTAGCATCATGCTTTGGGGGTCTTTTTCTGCACATGGAACAGGGCGACTGCACTGTATTAAGGAGAGGATGACCGGGGCCATGTATTGCGAGATTTTGGGGAACAACCTCCTTCCCTCAGTTAGAGCATTGAAGAGGGGTCGAGGCTGGGTCTTCCAACATGACAATGACCCGAAGCACACAGCCAGGATAACCAAGGAGTGGCTCTGTAAGAAGCATATCAAGGTTCTGGCGTGGCCTAGCCAGTCTCCAGACCTAAACCCAATAGAGAATCTTTGGAGGGAGCTCAAACTCAGCGACAGCCCAGAAACCTGACTGATCTAGAGAAGATCTGTGTGGAGGAGTGGGCCAAAATCCCTTCTGCAGTGTGTGCAAACCTGGTGAAAAACTACAGGAAACGTTTGACCTCTGTAATTGCAAACAAAGGCTTCTGTACCAAATATTAACATTGATTTTCTCAGGTTCTCAGATTTTCTCAAATACTTATTTGCAGCTGTATCATACAAATAATCATACATTGTGATTTGTGGATTTTGTTTTTAGATTATGTCTCTCACAGTGGACATGCACATACGATGACAATTTCAGACCCCTCTATGATTTCTTGCAAGAACTTGCAAAATAGCAGGGTGTTCAAATACTTATTTTCCTCACTGTAGATATGAAGAACACAGACCTAGTTTTACAGGCAAAACACAATACAGTCGCTCCTTCCTAAAAGAGGAAGGAAAGCTGGCAACAAAAGCTGACGCTGTACATGTGTAAATCACAATGTTTATTTTTATATCACTATCAATATCACTTCTCCATTAGTCAAGCACAAGATCTGACCATAATCACACTTGTCCTTTCCATAAACTGTCGTTGCTTTAGCCTATTATTTCAGTTGCAACCCTGTACATATATATATATATATATATATATTTCTTCACATACATACACACACCCCTATATATACACACACACACACACACACACATATACAGTATATATATATATACAGAGAATTTATTTTAAAAAACAACACGCTGTTGAGTATAGATTGGTCAGTAGGCAGTGCTTTCACACCGGTTGAGCTCTTATCTCCAACATAACTTGCTAACAAGTGATCCACCGTCGTGATACAGAAAACCCTGGGTTGATCCTGAAGTTATCTCGTTAATGCCAAATCTTTCTTTGTAGTACAGGCCTCAAATCTCCGGACTGACTATGTAGAGTTAAGATTAAGTCAGAAGGAAAGAGGCAGCTCAGGATAGAGGAGGTGTTTGTGGCTGAGCCGTTGAGATTGCTTGAATATTACTGTACTATATATGAGCTCAACACAATAGCGCAATATCAGTGTGTTAAGGTGAATTATTTTTCCTCACCGCAAGCCATATAGTCTTCTTGTGCCAGCTTTGCAAAATTAATTTACTGATGAGAATTGTGAAATAGCTCCTCCGTGATTTAAAAGGCCACAGCTTGATTGCTCTTTCCTGCAGTGAATTTACTGTATATGTTCTCGCTGGCTCTTTTCCAGGTTAAGGTCCGACTCTCCACAACAGCTCCAGATTCTCAGGTAATGGACCAGAAGCACTCAAACACTGACTGATAATTAACAATCTCAAGCCAATATACCCCCTTTTGAGACAGGTACCATTAACTCAAAAGACCATCACCTCATTCTATTTGTAATACCATACATTTAAGTCTGCCCTCAATAAAAAAAAAAAAAAACTTAAATTAATGTTTAACCGCAGATCAATTGTTCTATACCTATGAAAAGTCTGCAGGGCAATCCTGCAGTAGACCTCCATCTGAACAAGCTGATAATGACTTCAATTACTCTTTTTTCGAATGAATGACCTTGATGGAGAGATTTTTTTTTGGTAGGGAGTTTGAGGGAGGAGAAAGATCACTTCTGCATAGATTAGGTTAGCAGTCATTAAATCATTCTTCCTCAGAATAGAGGATGGTGATTTAATGTAGGGCAGCACGATTATGGCCAGAATGATAACCACGATTACTTTGATCAATATTGAGATCACGATTAATTATCACGACTATTTGTTGATTTTAACCAAAACTAATTTTATTGTCACATAGGCTATTTATAACTGCTTTCACATCCATATTGTGCTACAGTCCTCTTATATTGAAGTTGCATGTTGTACAGCTGCAACACATGTAAATGAAATCTATCTGAAATAAACAGCCTAGGATATATTTTAAAAAATGTATCTATGAGAAAGCTCCTTTACTTGTTTTCAACAATATTTGATTAAAAGAGCTAGGCAGAGAGGGGGACTGCGATGGACGTATGCTAGGCCTACTCACAGAGTGAAGGCTGACTCGTTATCCAGGGTCCAGCACGCAGGATGGTGAACGGGTCCAACACAGGTCAAATGGCAGGTCAGCAGAGTTACACACATTGTGTGTATGAAATGTCTGTATCGTCACTGCGCTGCATTTTTATGAACTACGATATTCTGGCCATGCGTTACATCTCTCGCCCAGGTCCAGCAGCTCTGTCTCACACGCTGTTACTCTACGAACTGAAGTTAGTTGCATTCAATAACTTCTTCTGTGTTTTTCGCCATGGCCGCCGCGATAGCACAGTTACACAGTTGAAACGCTGGTACAAATACAGGTTTGCCTCTCATGCTTAACAATATAGAGCTGTGTTAATAACAATTAATACTGTGGACAAATGTCACAGAAACAAAGAAATGGGTCATGTATCGCAACATTAAACCATATCGATAAAGAACATTGCTTTGTTTGTGGGGAAGCAGCGGATGAGTGGACGTTACGTGCACCGGTGCGACCAAGGAAAAATGTTAGTCGCGCCCTAGAGCCCTGTGAGCTAACAGACACTAACTAGCACAGACTAGCACTGGTCACTGCTGTTGTCTGAAAAACGACACAGACGGGACAAAATGTTGCGTTTACTGTTAAACTGGTAAACCTTGTGACCGACGTATAACCGACTGCTTTCTGTGGAATTTTCCTCACGTTACTCTGTCTTCCATGACTGTCTACATCTAGAAACTAAGCTGCGCAGTGCAAGGAACAACTCTGATTGGCTCATAATCAGACAGTGGTTTATAGAGCGGTGGATTGGCTTTGCAAAAATCGGAGCATTCTATGAACGGAATGACGCGTCTAAAATATTGCTTGATCACACAAATTTGATCGTGGGAAGTCAGAATCGTGATCGTGATTACAATTTGATTAATTGTGCATCCCTAATTAAATGCCCTACATGCTGTCGAGCTGCTCTTTGAATGTTGAGAATCTGCACAAATATAAACAAATCAGTTCAGGTGTCAGAGCCATTTACATCATGCTGGTGTTGGCTTCCTCCGAGTGTTGGCTCACAGGCCGCTGATCAATGAGACCTTATTTCTGTTATTACCCAATTGTATCCTCATATAAGGTTGATAAGCATCCTTGCAATTTTTTTGCACAACTTCAGACCCTTGACAAAAGAGGACGCAAGACTGGAGAACGAGTTTACCAATGCTGCCTTCAATACTCTACAGGTCACAGTTTTCAGTTTAAATGATGATCAACCTTGTACAGAAGCTCAGTCCGTAGGGAGTTGGGTTGGGAACCAGAGGGTCTCTGGTTCAAGTCCCCGTTTGGACCAAAATACGGAGTGTAGACTGGTAGCTGGAGAGATGCCAGTTCACCTCCTGGGCACTGCCAAGGTGCTCTTGAGCAAGTCACCGAACCCCCCTCAGCTGCTCAGGGTGCTGGTCCACCACTGGCAGCCCACTCACTCTGACATCTCTCCATTTGTGTATGTATAGGATCTGAGCATGTGTGTATTTCAGGCCTGTGTGTAGTGTGTAACAACAACAGAGTGTAAATTGTAATTTCAATAAAGAGTATAAATTATAGAAAAGTGGTTGTTTCCTTGCACAAAGCAGCCATAAGTGCACATCTATGTATTGAAAACACTTCTGTATATTTCAGGGTCACAGTATTAACTGGACAAATACAGCTTTGTGCATTTAGCATCTTCAGAGGAAGCAGAAAAAATGAGGATGACGACATTTGCTGTGACACAGAATACAGTGAATTGCTGTTTTTTTAATTTTTAAAAGAGCCATTTGACATCAGTAAGGCTGATGCTTCAGATTACTCAAATCAGCATGATTAGATTTTTATTTCATGTCAGCTTTCTGCTTTTAATGTTGTTATGTAATCTCCAAAAGTTCTCTGAGTAACCATGGTCAATTGGTTGTGTTTCAAAAAATCCTGAAATCACAGGCGATTGATATTTGTGGCTACACTCTGAGATTCTTTTCTCGTTTTTTTTGTTTTTATTTTATTTCCAGTCCGGAGTGAAAAAGAACGGACGAGTGGTTCAGGGCTATCCGCCCATCATAGAGGCAAAGGTCGAACAGGAGGAAGATGAAGAAGATGAAGAGGAAGAGGAGAAAGACAAGGCCATGTCTGTTTCTCTTCCACAGGAGCGGAACCAGACGGTGAACCTTGGGACTGGTGGGAAGTCTCCGCTGAGCCGAACCAGCCAGAAGACCACAGGACAGAGCTCCATGAGGTCTCAGAGGAAGATCCACAAAATTACTCTCACTACTTTAGACCCATCCAACCTCATCCCCAGGTGAGTTAGATTGCCATTGATTTGTCTGTCTGCCTGTGTTTCAGTGACTCTGTGGTCGATATGTGTCACTTTTTAGCACAGTAAAGGTGGTACAAACTACAGCTCGGCACTTGACTAAAATAAAGTCACAGTCAACATTTGTATTACCTTTCAATTAAGGCTAAAACTAAGGATTATTTTTTATTACTGATTAATCTGTAGATTATTTTCACGCTTAATTATTTAATAGTCTGGTTTTTCAAATATTGTTAAAATAATTAAAAAATAATGTCCATCCCAGTTTTTCAAAGTTCTAGCAGATGTCTTTGAATGTCTTGTTTTGCCAGTCCAAATCCCAAAGATATTCAGTTTAATATGATATAAAACAGAAAAAAGGAGGAAATCTCCATATTTGAGAAGCTGAAAACAACATTGTCGCATGAAACAATGAATCGCCCAATTCCCAATTATTTTTTTTGTCCATCGACATTGACCTTTTTTAAATTTTGACAGAGATAGAATAGATCTTTTTCCTTCACTTTCCAGTCTTTATGCTAAGCTAAGCTAAACGGCTGCTGGCTGTAGCTTCCTATTTACCGTACAAACTTGAGAGTGGTCTTCTCTTCTAACTCTTGGCAAGAAAGCAAATACACATGCATTTCCAAAAATGTTGAACTTTTAAGACTATGAAAGCGCAACACTTACAATACAACAATAAACCTACTATTTATTGATAATATTAGCGTTGTTTTCTAAATCTTTCCAACAATTATTATATCATCAGTAGCAATTCCCCCCCACCCACCCACCCACCCACCACACACACACACACACACACACACACACAAACACTGACTTCTGTCTCTCTTCAGGATAGTGGATGGTACTGAAGACAGTGAGGGGACAGAGGGTTCCCTGGCTTTCCCCTTCTCTACCAGCCAAAGGTGTCCTGTCAATAAACCAACCAGTGCCTCAGCATCTGCCACAGGTTCTCCCATCCTACTCTGCAATTTACCTCTTAAATATAACCTAATACTATTTACAATCCCCTTTAACTTCCCACCTCCAAATCCCTCAGTACTATTGTATAATGAGTGTGATTAATGTGAATTTGCACTTCCTGGCAATGCCTACAGTATTTATCAGCTGCCTTGATGCAATAACTGCTGGATGTAAATTTGCAGTTTGTATCGGGAATGGAAGTGATTTGTAACTTGCACATTTGTGTCACAGATATGCTGCAGAACAGCACAGCAGAGTTAGCAGCTAAAGCAGAGGAGACCAGAGGACAACTGCGACACCTCAACCAGCAGGTAGGATTCTAAGTCTGCCTGCATGCACGTGTGAGAGAGAGAGAGAGCCAGAGAGACGTATTTGTGGGCACAGGTAAGTACTAGCCATATGGCTATAGCAGCATGTCAGGCACAAGATGGGTGAAAGGATTGAGGGAATTAATGGTGCCAAAACTGTTTTTTTTTTTAAATAATTGAATGTGACATTGTAGAAATTACTGCTCTAGAGGATAGTGTGTTATAATGAGGCCTTACAGAATTCCATGAACCTTGCACTGTAGTCTGCTGAAGCTCAGGAAATCCTGACCTACAAAGGTTATTTTATATCTGTTTTTTACACCAGACTAACTACAGTGTCTTGTCAGTCTCATTGTATATTATCATATGTTTTATAGACTTTAGTGTTTCATTATCCAGCTTAAAATAATCTGTTCAAACACACACAGCCTATCATGCTGTATCCTATGGTTTTGATTGGCGGGTGGCTAAATTGACATTAGACTTTTGGCCGGTGAGGAGGTGTGTGCTTCCTCCCGCTAAGCCTTAGTCTGTATCATGGGATGATAAGAGAGAGAAAAAGGACATGGAAGAGAGGGAAATAAAGGGGTAAAGAGGGGCAGGCAAATAGTTGCATGAGAAGAAAACAAAACAGCAAATTAGAGAGTGATGAAGAAAAAATGTGAAAGACAACAGCAGCTTCACAGTGATACACATTGGCTTCGTTGTCCTTTCTGTGTCTCTGTGCGTTACCGTGTTTGACAGGAAGTCTCTCAGCATGCTCTTGTAGGTTGTTAATCCTCACTTGGATCCATCCACTTTGATCACCACAGGAGATGAAAAGGGGGGTTGTTGGTTCAAACCCTATCTGCCTTTTTCACAAACACAAATATAAAGGGCGCTGTCTGTTATTTGGTAGATGCAGGATAGTTTCATAATGTATATTAATTACCAAAATATTGCTTTATTACTGTAATTCAGTAATGTGGGTTTAGTCATGCAGTTTCTCGTCCAGTGCAAAGAAAATCAGTGAATGTTCCGTTCCAACTACATCAAAAACATGTAAAATTATTCATGCTTGCAGGGGCCCAATTTTTTGGTTGGCGCTGCAGTGTTATTTTTCTTTCAAAGATAACGCTGCAGTACCAACAGTATGCCTACCATTTCTTTCAGTCAGTCATGTACCATACCTCTGGAACAACCTAACGTTAGCCAATATGTCAAAGAAGCCAAGAAGCTATCGCCACTTTTAAATCAAAACTCAAAACATTTCTTTTTTCCAAACATTATTGACCATTATAAGGACTTCCTTTATCTCTCGTTTTTACCCTTGTCGGCCTACCAATTATTTCACTTTTATGTATGTATTTTTAAACCGTAGACATGCATGGAGTCCATTCAAGGCAGAGAAAAGCGGGACTGTTGTGCAAATCAGCAATGCAGCTAACGTTAAAATTAGCCGATTAGCGTTAGCATAGCAATCTAGCGATTTTTAAAAATGTTTCTATTAAGAACATGGGTTTAAATATTTACGTACAGGACTGCGTAGAGCACAAAACAAGACTGTCGTAATTTTTAAATCAATTATTTAAGCCGAAAATACTTGCTTGGTCTGGCCGCCATTGTTGCCAGTTGCGCAATGTATTCTATACCCCTCGGTTTCAAGCATATCGCTAACTAGACTGTATATTCATTAATATTATCGGCCTATGGTTTCAAGCATAGACCGTCTATGGTTTCAAGTAAACTCGGGGCTTTGTTTTCTTAAACTGTCTATGGCTGAATCCCATTTCTCTATCTTACCCCTTCTCGTTCCCCTACCCCTTTGTCTTACCCCTATCTCTTTTCCCTTGAAACTGAGTGATAAGGGCTAGGGGTGAAAACATACCCTGTGAAAAATATAGTATTGATCACAAACTTCCAAGATGCCGTTTGCAAATGTCGATTGCGTGAGTTTTTACAACAGTGTCAAATGCATTTATATATTTATTTCTTTGATGTTGACTTTGGTGGTGGTGGTGCAGAGGCAGATGTTCTTATCTGTGTAGTACTTAGGTCTGTTTGCAATACTTATTTTCGCACAGACTGCATGGTGTGTTGTATATCTGTTTCAGTTATCACTGTTTTGAATGTCATTGATGTTCAGAAACACTTTCTTTGTTAACAAAAAGCTGTCTTTATTGCCCAATAAAGTAAACATAACAGGCAAAAACATTATATTAAAATATATTATATTACAGAACCATTATCAACTTTAAGAACCATAACTTACATGTTGCACACATATAAAAAAGGCACTCAAATGTGTAAAACTCCAAAAAGACACACAAGACTACAAACAAACAAATAAACTACAGATATTCTGAAATTCCAGACCAGTCTGATGCCTGTTGGCCAGTAACCCTTCCCTCCAACCCCATTTCAATGTACAGGTAAATGAACAGGAATCAATTACAACTTATTACAATAATACATTACCAATACAATAATGAATGGCTAAAACATGAATGCATCATGTAAGAAACTTCTTCTCGTTTTCAGCCTGAAAGCAGATCAGTTGCATGGGTTTCCTCCAACGTCCCTGTGTGATACAGGGCAGTACATATGAAGCATGTATCGATGTCTCCAAAGCAAGTAGTGTTATGCACTGATATCAAATGAAATTTGCTGCTAATGGTTAGACTGAATCTTATTTCTCTGTCTTACCCCTTCTCCTTAGTTTTGCGCAGTCATGTGAGAGTACTATCCCAATACTTCTTTTGATCGAGGGGTAGGGCTAAGGGGAAGCTAACTTTTACTGAATTCCCTGTTGTAAAGTGTTTTTAGACTATGTCTTATGTTGATGTTGTACTTGAAATAATATTGAATTTAACAAATTGAATGTAGCAAGGGCCTTTTGAGACCCGTATCTGTACCTGTGAATAAAAAAAGCACAAACTGCTATTTTAAACATGGCCATCCAAACAACCAACTAACAAGGTTAATGTCTTTGCTCATTCTGACCTAAACCACACCAACCGCATTTTAATGAACTCCAAAATGTGTCAACACAGTAATAAATTCTGCCTCGCTCTGTGACCTCTCATCTATACCGTTTGAACTTATTCTATCTTTTCCTCTGGATGGTTTATTCTATTGGGAGATGAATGAGGTGTTAGTATTGATAAAAAGGGGCCTAACATGGTGACCTCTGTACCGTGTCATAAATCATAAGAAGAGCTGAAAGAATGAGAACTTTGCCTGAACAGTCTCAGTAATTGCACTTATGATTACAAAAAGAGGCTAGAAACACATCTACAGTACACCACAAATAGACTTGAGAATGAGACGTGGGTACACACACGTATGCACAGCAGTAGTGACCTACTTTAGTAATTGAAGAAACAAGAAACAAAGCATCATATTATGAACGGATCAAACCTGACAAACTCCAATATTCCCGCTTTGTGTTAGCTCTGTTTTCCACAGACTGAGGAAAATATTCTGGCTCCTTAGTGAGCTAATTACTCCTCTAGCATTTAGAAACCAGCTAGTCACTTTACTTTTGTTTAGTGCTAACTAGGTAGTGTACAGTAGCTTTCTTGCAAACACAGCCTGTTGGTTGGCTGTACACAAGGTTGATGAGCGCAAAACCAAAATCGTAAGGTTGCGTGGCATGAAACCAAAACAATGATGCTAAAACACTCCATAGAGCTGAGATGAAGTGTAAGAGTCGGGTAATAAATTCTCTGTACTTCTGTAACAGTCACTATATCTGGAAAAACAAAGACTTTAAGAGCATCCATCATCTGTTGGAAGTAAGATTTTCTAGCTTCCCAAGTCTAAAAAAAACATGGCCAGGAAACTACTTTTGTTCCCCTTCGAGGGGAACTCGAACTGCGTCGGTTACGACACTGTCTCGTTCCCCTATCTCGGGGAACAAGGGTTACATACGTAACCCGAGATGTTCCCCTTCGAGGGGAACTCTAACTGCGTCGGTCCACATAGTGTCGTAACCGACGAAGTGTCCCGTTCCCCTATCTCGGGGAACAAGGGTTACATACGTAACCAGAGATGTTCCCCTTCGAGGGGAACTCGAACTGCGTCGGTCCGCATAGTGTCGTAACCGACGCAGTGTCCCGTTCCCCTATCTCGGGGAACAAGGGTTACATACGTAACGCGAGACGTTTTTCTAGTAGTAAGGTCGAGGCAACTAAATGAGGTTACCTCATTAGTCCTACATTCTCTGGGACCGAATTTTTGGACAGTATCTTGACCGTCACATTTAGAGCTTTTGTTGTCTAAGCTCATTCTCATGCTCCAATTCTGCTTGGGAATGATAAACAATAGGCACAAACCTAATTCCTCATCATCGGTAGTCTCAGGTACATCTTAATTTCTACAGCTACTGTCATCACAACCCTTCATTGTTAAAGAAAATGCTGCTCTGTGCTAAACCAGGTTGCTTAATATAGTGGATTACTATCTACTCAGAAACATTTATTTAGAGTTGGATACTTTAATTTATAACTCCCATGGGTAGGTTAGAATAAGCATTGTACAATCTAATGATTCTACTACTTATTTGTGGTAGACTTAACACCTGAAGCTGCAGTGAGTTCTGGTCATTCATGGCTGCTGTTTTGTCTGATCTCTACAGATGGTTGTCTCTGAGGTAGGAGTACTGGAATCATGTTGACAGCGTGTCAGATTGGACTGTCCTGTCACTCTCAGCTTTTCTATTTTTATCAGAGCCGGAGTTTAGACCCAGGCTTTTATCAGCCTCTCCAGAGAAGGAGAGAGATTGGAGAATTATGAGAAATGTGATTGAATGTTTTCCCCTGTTTTAGCTATCGTCTAGACGGACTCAGTATGGTAGATCCAAGTTAAAGAACCTCAATATTAGATAATATGTAATCGCAAATACAACTAAATAAACACTTGGCTATTAACTGGCAAGACAACAAATTTGTAACACATTTTCAAATTTGCATATTTATGCCTAACAGTGTGTGTCCATGTAACTGAGAGAAGAAGATTGAGCTCTTGGCCTTAGGGTTAGTCTGTTGTAATCACAATATGCTTGATCACCTCTTGATGTATTCACACAGCCACTGTTGCAACAGTTCCTACCTGGAGTTGTGTGTCCTGCAGAGGGCTGATGTGCATCCAGTGGCACTGATGTGCATCCAGTGGCACTGATGTGCTTGATTGGACTGATGAATGGTCATGAGTGCTTTGACTGTTAGAAGCAGATGGCACGTTGGCAGGGCTTCACGTTCGTGCCCTCTGAGGCCATGTCACACCCCCCCCCCATCATCATCAGTGTACTGACCAAGTATAGCAGTAGGATGTTGCATGCTTAACAGCAGGCAGGAGACCTGGAAATACCAAATTCATGATAATGTAGTGTATACATTGGAGTTGTTGCTCTTAGTAATAAGTGTTTCCTAGAAATTCAGCTAGAAGACAAGAGAAGTCTACTACTGTACTGTAACTGGCAGTGATTCCATTATAGCGACCATTGGTTTGCAGACAATAAGTGGTAAAAGATAGTATATGTTATAAAGAAGGCAAGTGTCCTGATACTGTGTATTTTTTTTTTAAATGTACTAGCCCATATTTATTCACACTCTTACCACGGTTACAGCAAAGCAGAAACAAGCTTGTGTTTTTTTTTCCTTTTTTCTTATAAAGAATCAGTCAAAAATAATTGCAAACCTTGCACAAATTAAATTGACTTTCAAAATGTTATAGAAAATGGCTGTTGTTTTCATGTGCCTCACAATAAAAGCCACCTTACATTTTCCCAATTGAATGCTTTAATAATTAAGCAGTGGCAGTAGAAAATATTCAGTTTGCATTAGCAGTAACTAAAAACAGTGATTACATGGTGTAAAGAGAGCAAACAGTAAACAGTGAGGCTATTACCTTAAATTACAAACTAAATCCAGTGCAGGAATGGCAGACTCTGCCACTGCCAATAAAAACTAGTCTTCTTTTTACATCTACTTGATTAGAATAAAATCCTTAGGATTATAGCTTTAAATGCTTTTTATTTTTAACCATCCACTTGATTGCCTAGAATTGGATTGTTATGCTTTACCCTACATATGGATGAGGCATTTATTTTTCTCTTTAAAATTAAAGATGGTTTGTGTTTGTGTCTGCAGGTGAGCAACCTCGGGAGGGAAGTGGCCGACCTTGGACAAGGCATGAAGAGAATGGCCCAACTCATGGAGACCCTCATGTCAGCGCCACAACCTACAGTGGTCTGTTCCACACACTGCTCACCAGCACACATCACATACCTGCCCCATCCTACCCCTCCTATGTCGTACCCTTCACCATCTTCCTCTCAGACTGCCTCCATCTGGACGGACACGCCCATTTCATTGCCTTCTTCTCCCTTCACCATACCTCAGCAACATGGTGCCATATGCCAAACAGACTCCCTCACACATAGATCCCAGGACCTCCAGCTGCGCTATCCTGCTATCCCCAGCTCATCTCCGCCTACAAGTCACAATACATCTGCCCTTCAACGACAGCCCTCACCACTCAGCTCACCAGAGATTTCCTACTACAAAGACGGGGTTTTGGTCTCCATCAGGTCAAGGGTACACAGTCCAACTCCGCAAGATGGGGGAGATGAGGACCCTCATCAGAGCTCTGTGTGTTCTCCCCAACCTAGATATGGAGGCACCTACCACAACCCAACTAAGGGTTTGTAGCAGCCCTCCATGGGAACTTTCCTGGACTCTGCAGGACTTAATCCAGGATATTTTTGTGGATATGTTCCTGAACTGACGATCAAACTGATCAACTGGGGTTCCCCATATCATTGGAGGATGTTTGCAGTGATGCAACTCAGATTCCTTTTGTTTTAAAGGCACGTATTTAAAAATCTTGTTGCATGAAAACAAGTACAGAAGGTTTAGGTGTGTTAGCTTTACCTTATAGAAATGTAGTGTTGTTAGACAGGATGTAGAGGTTTGGGTCAGTTGTGCAGCTGTATGATGGCTCCCCCCCCCCCCCACACCCCCAACCCTAATGTGGGCTTGTGCCGTATCGGAGGACAAGGGATATGGAGAAGGAGAGCATTATTTCAGTTCTCCCTTTGCTCCTGGCTAGTGATGGTTTCAGGTCGGCTGGGCTGGTTGGAGGAAAAGAAAGCTTTGTGAGTGGTGAAGTTGGTCTTCGGAGACAAGGAGGGGAGGAGTGGGGGCTGTTAACTTCCTTCCCCCAACCTCCTATCTTTGCCATTTTCTCTCCTTGTAACCCATCTTTTCTTGTGCACTAAACCCACGCACGGTGCTTTGGATTGCGTGTACCAATGCGTGGCTGGTTGGGGCTGGTTGGACTGGGAGCACAGAATAGTGTGAGGAGAGTGATGGGACGTATTGTGCTCTTTACCGCTGGCCCTCAGGGAAATGGGGATGGAGGGTGGAGGTGGGGGGATATGTTATGCCTCGGGCAGCACAGCCCCTGCTGTCGCCTGTCACACTGAGAGCAGGGACTCTTACTCCCTCTCTGCTTCTCGTTTCCAGTGTTTCTCTTCACACACCTACTCTCTACACCTACATTAACATGCTGCATGTGACCCTGTGGAAATCCAGCTTGCCATTTATCTATCTATTTAAAGGAAACACGGTTCAATCGTTTAATAGCTGAACCTGGCATTTACTGATGCATATTTATTGGATGTTGGCTCAGTTTAAACAACTGGGTAATTTAAGCACAAGGTAGTTGCCCCTCATGAAGTGGCCAGGAGCAAATTGCCAAAATTAAATTGGTTCATGATCCACGATGGAGGACATTTCCCTGATCGTCACCCTTGGTTACCATCTATGCGATCTATTTTATTAGCTGTTCAGAGCAAAGGCAATATTCCCACATAAAAGCACAATAAGGATATAAAGACGCTTTTATATTTCTATGAATGTATCAATACTAAAGATGTATTTTTTTACCTCAAAGAATGCAAGAGTGTGACATGGCAGTTACTGATGCTACTGTATATGAAGTTGTGGCAGTTTGCTGGTACCAGTCAATGCAATCCTAAACCAGGAAAAAGGTCCAAACTCTCGTCTCGACAGATCTACTGTTCTCTTTTGAATTCATGTAGGTTTTACTCTGCTTCTCTGCAAATGGAATGTACTGTAATCAAACATCTTTTTTTCCCTTAACATTTTGATATTATTAGATACAAAAAACCTGATATGCTAATAAATGACAAATATGACTGTTATGTCCTGGCTTTTTATTTTTGTTCAGTGTTCACAAAAACATTAATTAAAGCTGGAATGCGGATATTAGAGATTGTCACATCCAGGAATTCCACCTTTTTCTCTTTTCCAAAACAAATAAAGAGAATATTCCTTAAAACTCCTATGGACAATGTCTACTGATGCACTCTCGATGAGATAACTCAAAGCATACTTGTCCAGCGAATGTAACTAGAAAATGCATTTGCGGCAAAGAATGCTTGTAAATGCTGAAAAGCTAAATTGCTAAAGCTTAACTTGATTGCTGGCATAATTGCATAAGAAGTAAGTGAAGTAGAGAGAATAGTGGGAATGGTTTTAATTAGTATGAATGCCATTGAAATGTTGAATAATGCCAATAATGTATCAAATAAAAGTGGACTGTTTTAAGGTTTTTTGAAAAGCTGTCGACACACTGAATTGCTGGTTAAAATGTGTAAAAGGGGAAGTTTTAGGGAATTAGGAAAAAAAAAATGTCTTACAAAAGCTGAATAATACCAATATTGTATTCAAGGTTTTTCTTAAGCTGATGCTAAACTGAATTGCCAGCCTTAATTTGGATGAAGTAACTGTAAGAGTAATGAACGAGTTGGTAACATGGGAAATGGGTGAGTCAAACTAGAAAATCTTAATCTGCTCTGTTCAGTATTTTCAAAAAGTACAAAAATAATTCATAAATTGTATAAATCTCCTAATATATTAAGATTTTTGGGCTTGAATTAAGTATGAATCCTTAAATAAAATTTGATTAATTGATTATATATATTTAAACATATACATATCTTATAGCATGTCAAAAAAGTGATAAAAAGTCATAGTATGTTGAAAAAAAAAGTTCTAAAGTCATAGTATAGCATGTCAGAAAAAGTGAAAAGAGTCGTAGTAAAAAAAATTCTAGTGTGTACTGTATGTCAAAGTAGTATGTCAGAAAGAAGTGATAAATTTGTCATTGTATAACATGTTGAAAAAAGTCATGGTAAAGTATGTCTACAAATTTGATTTAAAAAAAGTCATAGTATAGTATGTTGAAAAAAGTGATAAAAAAGGTCATAATATAGTTTGTCTTTGCATATTTGTCACTTTCACATACTATATTGGACGTGAAAACTTGATGAAACAAATAAGATTCAAAGACTCAACCTTCTGTCTTCCAATCATACTCTTATCACTCTAAACTATCTTATCTCACACAAAAATTACATTTTTGGTATATTTGTCTCTTTTGCTTACTGTATTCAAAACTCACTGAAACATAGGATTTAAATGCATGTAGGCTTTGGACACTCAATGTTCTGTCTTCCACTCATTGTCTTATCACCTTAAGTTACCTGACCTGACAGAAAAGTGTATATTTTTGGCATATTTGTCTCTTTCATCTTGTATGTTGGCCTTCAAAACTTAGTGAAAGATGTAAAATATGAACAGCTAACCTTCTTCCAATCATACTCTTATCACCCTGAGCTATCTGAACTGACACACAGTTGATGTCGTAAAAAAAGCATAGTGTAGTGTAATTTCATCCAGCACGGAGCAATCCTGGAAGTGGAACGTCAAGCACTAAACAGTAATAACACACATACTGTAAAAGATTTCAAACAGCTGTATCATTTTCTTATAGCTGAAGGTTTTGCAAATAGTTTAAAGTTTGAATAATGTCTGTAGGGAGTAAAATTTTGATGTGAAAGAATTCTGAAGAAGAGACTGAAGACTGTTCCATTAACTTTTAATTTAATAAGCAAAAAGCTTAATATTTTAGAAAGTATAAATGGTAGAAACAGGTTAAATACAAGCACAAAGTTGAACATTTTGATATTTTAATGTTTTTTTTGTTTTTTTGACTGAAAGTCATACGGAAGAATCAAATAATGTTATGCTGCTGCAGCTGTGAATGCGGCTGAATAAGCATTCACACAATCAAATTTGTCTGTATATTGTTGCAATATCCTGCTGACATCCAGATACATTAATCAGTAAATACATAATGCTCTTGAATTATAGCTAAACCAGGTAGAAATTATCCCATGCTAAATCTAAACTTTAGTCTACAGCCGTGTCAGCAACTCTGTGTACTTGTACTGTGGTGCTTTGACCTAAATGCTAACATCAGCATGCTAACATGCTTACAGTGACAATGTTTAGCAGGTATATTCTTTACCATGTTCACCAAAGGATAACATGTTAGCATACCAACATTTGATAATTAATAGCCAACAATAAGTACAGCTGAGACCGATGGGAATGTCATTTATTGAAGTATTTGTTCATTTTGGTCATATACCAGAGTATTGGATAAATTCAAACTTTCACCTGATGATGAAGGTATTGGAAAGGTTTAGGGATCACCAAAGTTATTGCATTCATCTTGAGAGGGTGAGGTGTGTGCAGAATTTTACATAAATCCATCCAACAGCTGTTGCTGAATTGTTCTCAAACTCTTTATTCTTCATGGTGCATGCACCAACCCATACATGTCCACCAAAACACACAAACACACAAAGGTAATAATACCAGATCTCTGTCATGCAAGACTGTTGCTTGTCCACACTGTTTATATTTGTAGTGTGTATTTGTTTTGTGCATATGTGTGTGTATTTGTGTGTGTGTCTGTCTTTTGTTAACTGCTACTACGGTTCATCTGAGGTGAAAGCACTGCAATCGTCATGTCCCACTGGTGATGTGGGCGTTGGGTGTAAAGTAAGAATGCGTGCTGTGGATCACATTGACACATCTGTCATAGGTTCAGCTGCTCTCACAGTGTGTGTGTGTGTGTGTGTGTGTCTGTGTGTAGGAAGTGGAGTGGGGAATACGGTATCTGTCTGAATTTGATACATCAGCAGGGATGCAGGTGAGATATACTTTAAGGTGATGCAATGCTGTCTCTTATTTATCATGCATGTGTGTAAATGCTTTTAGAGAAAGTGAAAATGTAGATATGTGTGTGCAAATTATCCCCCACTTAGATTATTTATTGTGTGTTTTAAGGGACTTGCAGGCTTGTGTTTGCACTGAGGATAATATTTTTGTGTATATACGGAAAGCGCCTCCAGCACACCTGTGGGAATGCTGTTATTTAGCCTATAAGGTCTGGAAGACCCATCCATATTTAATGGTGTACACACAATCCCATCCGTGCTGTTTATGCATCGTTTTATCCAACTGCTAGCAAACTCATCTTTTATTCACTGCTTCCCACATATTGACATTAGCTAACTTAGACCCATCTGCCTTCCTCCTTTGCACCCTCGCTTTCTCTTTTCAACCATTTGTGAATTTTGATTAAAGTTTGGTCTGACTCAAAGGGAGGGAGAGGAGGACAAAACAGAGATGGTAAAAAAATTGTGACAATTGCAACACAAATGGCAAAGGGAGAAATGGATTAAAAGAGGTGGGATCTGAACTGATGATGTATGAGCGTTTGTCATTATACTTAAAATACATCTAATTGTGCTTCATATTCCCTATATTGCTGTGTCTGTTTAATCCACTCTTTTCACATGTTTAATGATGGCTCTGACCCAAATACAGCAACTGTTCATCCCTGTCCACTCTTTTCACACACACAAAAATGCTGTGTGGGCACACACATACACACACACATTCACTCTTCCAGTCAAATGAGCACTTTATCCTAGTGAAAAGAGCCTCTTCACTTGTCCCTCGCCCCAGATTTCAGTACTAAAAACACCATCACTGTGAACTTCTCTCTCAGATAATAAAAATATGTCCATTTCTCTCCTTTCATCTTCACAGACAAAATGAAGATATGTTGAAATATGCCAGCTGTGGTGAGCAGTTTCCATTCAGCCTTTACTGTGACCTGATAGGCTGCCTGCTAACAACAACAACAACAAAAAGTTGAGCTACGTGCTGAACCAAAAGCACATTATTTTGTGTTTGAATGCGTGTGTGTGTGTGTGTGTGCGTGTGTGCATGCAATTTGTGTGTACTTGTGGCCATGTGTACGTTCATATATATTAAGTGCCTGTGCCTGTACATATAAGAGCACACATACATATGGAGAAAGCTCTCCACACTAGGGTTTAACATTTATCTGTTCCACTCTGGGTGAGACAGCGGCCGCTGTTGCACATCCAAATTGTTACATTTGCATTGGGGTAAAGCAGGAAGGAAGAGTGAAGCATCCAGGGCATGGTGTGTGTTTGATAAATGAGTCTGAGTTGCTCCTGTTGGGTGCTATGGTACAAGTGTTGTTGGTGGTGGTGGTGGGAGGGGTTGCAGAACAATGTGCATGACAGAAGTGGAGATTAATGGTGGTTTCTCTTCTGAGACGTGTAGGTCTGGCTATGGCCATCAAGCGGTATGCTGGAACTGCACCATGTAGAGCTCTGTGAAATAGTTGTCTTCCATTGTGTTCATGTAACAGTGATGTAAGGGTCCCTGTTGAAAAGTCCAGAATTAAATGCTCACTTATTTATAGAAGAAAACAGAAGGCATTTCTCTGTATGTGAACACCTGGCTATATTTTACTCTTTAAACACTTTTTGACAGCTGTACTTTACATTATGTACCTTTCCATTCTGCAGCGCAATGGTGGGTTTTTCAAGGATAACTAGCTAAAGGTTGACAGAACAAAATGACACAAAGTCCTGAAGCTTTTGTTTCATTTAATCAGAGACTCCCAAAACATTAATCGTACATAGCAGCAGGGCTCTGTCGCTGCATTCATTTCTTGTCTGTGATTGAGTGTTCAATGCATTTGTTTGTCTGCTGAGAGAGTGAGAGAGAGAGAAAGAGATTCATACTAATATTGTGTTAACGTACATATAACTGTTTATTGTGTTTTGTCTGATGCTTTGGCAACATTATTGTTGAAACATGCATGCCAATAAAGAGAAAGAGAGAAAGAGAAAGAGAGAAACACTTGTTCTATCATTCTAACAGGGAAGAGCTGATCCATTTTTTTCCAATGGGTTAGAAACTCTCTCTGAATTAGGTGTAAGGGGTCTCAGTATTTAGCATTTCTGCATTTTTCCTTTCCTTTATTATGTTATATATCTTTTTTGTGCATGTAATAGGCTTCCAAAGTTAAAAAAAAAGAAAAAAAGTCCACCCCAAAGGGACTTACCATCGCCAACAGAAAACACTGTTCACAAACTGCTCCTAACAGCTCTATTATAGTCCAGCCTTTACTTCCGTGACGAGAGTGTGTTACTTTTATAATGCTCGCGTTCAGTTTGAGTGGAACTGTACATGAAAATCTCCATATGTTATAGTAAAACTGTGCACATCTTGCATGCTTGTTAAATCGGCTGTGTGATGACTGTAATTGAGATTGTCTTAATCAAATCATTAATTTCCATCTAATCATTCTTTTCACCACCATTGTTTATCAATTTTTGATCAGATTTTACAGATTGATCCTACTCTTACCACCTGTTTAGCCCCCTTTATATTTGAGTCACACTACTCACCATGTAAATAGTGGAAATAAGTAGATTGCGGAAAGTCTAAATGTGTTTTTGACCTGAAATATCTGTTTTTTAAGTATTTGATGTCTAATTATAGGTGAAAAGATGAATTTAAAGGGTGCCCTTTTAAAGTGTTAACATCACAAGAAACTTTCTAAATGAGACATTTGAAAGCTGTTTTTATCTCTTACCTTAATGGGTGCTGCAAGCTGAGTTTTGGTCACATTTTAATGCACTTAATCTTCACTCAGTGTCAGCCCTGACTCCTGAGGCCCATCCACGTAGACCTAATTGCACAACAAGCACATAAAGAAGAAACTGGAAATAATGTCTGTGTAAAGAACACCCAAGGCGCTTAAAGGCGCGCTAAGTAAGTACAGCCACCTCCGCCCTGTGTGAAATAGCCGCATGGATCTTCATAAAAAGGCCACAGCTCCCTGCGAACCATAGCAGCTGACATCCATCTGAGTCTCACAGGTTCATCGGAGGATGTGTGTGTTTGTGAGAATGCCACATGCTCGGCAGCCATCAGCGTTTGATGTGGGTGTTCACTGTATTAATCACACTCATCTCAGCATGGAGAAGAAATGGGAGATGATGAGATGGGAGGGGAGGACACAATGTCTGGCGCAAACCCAATACATCAGATCAACCAAAGAACACCCTCCCCACAGTGAAACGTGGTGGTGGCAGCATCATGCTGTGGGGATGTTTTTCAGCAGCTGGGTCTGAAACTGGTCAGAGTTGAGGGAAATATTTGATGGTGCTAAATACAGGGATATTCTAGAGCAAAACCTGTACTACTCTGTGTGTGACTTGAGACTAGGACGGATGTTCACCTTCGAGCAGGACAATGACCCCAAACACACTGCTAAAGCAACACTTGAGTGGTTTAAGGGGAAACATGTAAATGTATTGGAATGGTCTAGTCAAAGCCCAGACTTCAATCCAATAAAAAAGTTGTGGTCAGACTTAAAGATTGCTGTTCACAAGCGCAAAACCATCCAATTTGAAGGAGCTGGAGCAGTTTTGCAAGGACAAATGGGCAAAGATTCAAGTGGTATGATGTGGCAAGCTCATAGAGACTTATCCAAAGAGACTTGGAGCTGTGGTTGCCGCAAAAGGTAACTCTACAAAGTATTGACTTTAGGGGGGTGAATAGTTATGCATATTCATTTTTTATGTTATTTTGTCCTATTTGTTTGCTTCAAAATAAAAAAAGTAAAAAAAATTCCAAGTTTTGGGCATGTTCTGTAAATTAAATTATGCAAATCCTCAAACAATCCATGTTAATTCCCTGCCCTGCAATGCAATGCACTGTATTTACAACATATATCCAAAAGTCTTATATACCAACTAGGGCTGGGATTTAATGGCTGCCATAGAAGTGTTTGGATGACACCTCCTTAAGTTGCCATATGTTATAAATATTAAACATATGGCATTCCCTCTCTGCATGTGGCTTCTTCAGCATGCTTGGATTGACCAGTTTATTGCTGAGAGACTCCACAGAGACCACAGTGAATGACTATTATTACTTTATGTAGCCTATTATGCCCAACTGGGGAATTTTCTCTCATTTTACAAAGTGACATTAGAGCCCCCTATAGGCTTTTGGATTCAAGTGTAAGCCTAAGTAAAACAGGCAGTGACAGGAGTTTTCAACAGGGTTTTCAGAGGTAGGCTATAATCTCTGGTCCTTTTTCACTTTCACTTCCTTTTTATTTTCACAGATCCTTTGTGTTAGTGTGTGTAGTGTGCCAACACTATGATAGGACAGGTTTGATGTGCGAACCGTGGGCTACATGTACAAGTCTATACTGCAAATAATTTTCCTTGCAACTTTTTTCTTTTATTCTGATCTTATTAAAACTGATAATGCAGAAATGTATTGAAGTAGTAACCTGGCTATTTGTCACAAACTGAGCTTGCATATCAGAGAAAATATATGAATGACCATACAGCATTGGTATTACACAAAACAAGGAAATATGTTGTTTTAAATGTTAAAATAGGCATGAACAAATTGCCAAAAAGTCATTCACAAGTAAAGAATTGTATATGTTATTCCTCATTATGAAGTTACACCGCATATAAATCAGATATCCCCAAAACTTTGATTGGGATTTGTGAAGGTAGTTCTCTGTTAAAAGTAGTGTCAACTCCAATCCCAGACAGAGCATTAATAAAATGCATTGCCAGAGCTGGGTTCTCTGATACCCAAAACTGAAATGAAGCATCATCTGAAATGTCATCAGTTCAAAATCATGCTTATAAGCAATCCTCATAAATTGGTAAAAGTCATTAAGTATAAAATAAAATGTTACTACACAGCTATACTATGTCCTGTAATCTTCTGAGCAAACATGTAAAAATAGCCACACAATGAGTCTGTGACTTCTTGCCATCCTCTGAAGACCCAAAGCAGAGACGTTGCCCTTCTTGTACTCCTATAGCCCATAGTTATGTAACTGAGAGAAGACGTATCAATCAACAACATGTTTGTCCAAGTGTTTGACCTATGCCCCCGAGCTGCAGACATACCATATGACTGTTTTTTCATTAAAGCTGTTGTGTACTTGACTGGGCTAAGTGCATTATGGGTTAAGAATGCATTACTGTGACAGGGTACAGTATAAGCAGTTATTAGCACACAATGCCTGGGGGAAAGGAGAGACTTACTGAGGATGAGCTCAGGGTCTTCCCTGCCTGACAGTTACCATCCTAACCTTGGGCTCTGTGGTTTAAATAACAGCTACACTTAAGATTGAGCTGAGTTACAGTAAACCTAGACACAGAACCACATGACACTGTTGTCTAGACCCTAATCACAAACAGAATCCACAACTCTCAGTCCCATTCACTTAAGGATAGCTGTCACACAGTTGACTTACTGTTTAGTGACATAACATTAGCGATCACAGAACGTTTATATAAGAATGTCTTTATGGAAATTCTCTTATGGCGAGGTCATAGGTGTATAACAATGACAAAGTGATCAGTTGGGGCATTAGAGAAGATTTTGAAGGCAGATGGCTCCCTCTGCTGCTGGCAGCTGATACAGTATGAATATTCTTGTTTATTTCAGTCAGAGACTTGATATACATTGTAAAAAAAATAATAATAATAATAATATTATTAAGAGTGCAATTATCCCAAACACATTAAGAAATAATAAAACCTTTTGAAATACAACATTTAGGGGGGAGTTTTTTTTCTTTACTTTTTTTGCTTGATTTGACTGACTGTGTGGGTGTGTACAGACTTCTTGATTGACACCATTTCATTCTCCTGTTTTGTTGCACCTGCGAGGACATTTGGACATGTCATAGTGGGAAAGCCACATGTATAAATAAATGAACAATGGCTATATTCCATTAATCTGCTTCAGCTTCAGTTTCTGGTATTGGGTATGCTGTCACACTGTCTTGGCTTAATGGGACACTTGAACAGAACAGAATAATGTTTAGGTTTTTTAGTAGCACCTGTGCTTTTACTATGACAAGTCAAAATGTGAATGAATAGCTCTGCTGAGTAGACATCTAATTAACTGAATAAGAAAAACACCTGGGTTTGCAGGGACTTTAATACCTGTCCTGCAGAACTTCACTACATGGCCAAAACTATGTAGACACCTGAATATTATAGCCCTATATGATTTTTTAATGTCTCTTTCCGAAACCATTTAGGTCCTTCATTAAATAGCTGAGCTTGCTTAACTGTAAGTCTGTAAGCTACTACAGCAATTTATACTTTTCATTGCAAATCTTTTTTATATGTTTTTCATCTTTTTCAGATGTTTTACCGGATCCCACTATTTGAAGAACCATTTATTCTTATCTCTGAGTGAGTGTGTTTATTAACCCGGTTTTCTATTTCTAACTTTAAGATAAAGAGAGAGAAAGGGTACACTAGAGGTGTTGTAGGGGTAAAAGATTCATTCCAGAACAAATTCTATCTAATAGACTAAAATCTACAATAGACAAAGTTTTGGTACAGTTTACTTGATACTTCTTCATCATTTCCATCCAACCTGAGGTCAGTTAATAGAGCTGGATCGGTTTTTAATGTGATTCTGGTGAATACCGCACGAAAACATTCACATTTCATGAAAGCTTTCTAAAGCTATTTAATTAAAACATAATTTGAGATTGAGATATGATTAAATGTAAATAAATACAATAATATGTATTCCTACTTTTAAATAGAGACTTTGTTTCATCATAATCATATCTTGCATTTTATTATTTTAGATAGTCCGTTGTTTGTTATTTAACACAATCAATTGTATTTGCAATCCTTAAAACAGGAACAAGTTGCATTGTGGAGCAAATAAGTTTTATTTTGTGTATTTTTCTACGACCATTTAACTACTGTATGCCACCAAGTAAATTGTTAATGATCCCTCTGTTTTTTGCATTAGGCACCTTTAGGAGCTACTAGTTGCTCAAAGTGCCACTGTTGTCTGGGGTGATGGGTGCAGGGGCGCAGGAAGAGACCGTCTGTCCTGACGTGGGAGTTGACTTGTTTTGGGGCTGCTTTGGGCTGTGGGAGTCCTCCTTCTTTTACAACCTCCAGACATAACTGGGACTGTTGATGAACGAGTTGACCACTCAGCTGAAGCAGAAAACAGACACACTGAGTTAGCCTAACGGCCACTGTGAACATGATTAATAAAACAAGTTTAACTCTCTGCCTTACTTTTATGAACTTCCACTGGAGTCTGCTGGTTGGCGGTCGGTGTGTGGGACACGGAGATAGGACCACCATCTCTCCCTTGGCGTCCAAACACAAAGCCCCCATGGGACCCCATCGCACTTCAAACTCAGAATTTAGATCGCAGTGCTGCGATGACAAGAGAGATCATCTTTGCCACTGTGTTACCTCTCTGTCTGGGATTTTCACAACTGTTGTCATGGTTACCTGGTTGCCCGTCCCACTGCATGGTGCTACATTCATGGCCCCACCCTGCAGCCCCTGCCCTCGAGGGTAGTCTGCACAGCTGCCAGTGCCGACATTGTACAGCTTCAAACAAGCACAAATAGGACACATCTGTCTGGCATGTCCACCAATGTGTGTGTGTGTGTGTGTGTGTGTGTGTGTGTGTGTGTGTGTGTGTGTGTGTGTGTGTGTGTGTGTGTGTGTGTGTGTGTGTGTGTGTGTGTGTGTGTGTGTGCGCGCTACCTCGCCTGACAGTCCAGGTCTGTCCTGGGGGATGTAAAGCTGTGGATAAACTGTAGTCAGGTACCAGTGGAAGTTCCTACAGCCCAGACTTCCCTTTAACTGCAGACGCTCTGTGATGTTAGGGCTCTCAGACTAAACAAATAATAATAAAAATAAAAATTAATAATATTTTTTTATTTTATATTTGGTAAACTCACTAATCAATATATTGATGACATATATCCACACAATACCCACATCAAACATACACACCTGCCTGATGAAATGAGCAAGCGTGTCTCTCCTATAGAAGATCTTCCTGTATGCATCCATCCAGGTGTCTGCAATCCGAATCTTGTTTCTCTGAAGCAGCTCCTGGTCTGGGAAGCGGTAAGGCAAGTGGTGGTGGTCTAGGTGGGCCACACGGGAGCAGGGAACCACCTCCATGGAACCCCCACATGACCACACCTATAACAGGAACGGTAAAAGAAATGGTTTATAACCCTGTAGTTTTTGTGCCTTTGTTGTAAAGCAGCAGGAGAGTACGATAAGTATAAAAGATCTTTTGTTTTACAAGCAGCATGATTCTTAATCTTCATCGTGGAAAAACAAGTGGTCAAGTAACATTTTCTTCTCACACACATTCCCAGACCACTATTAAACCTAAGATTTCCATTTGCAAAAGGCATCATGTCGCAGTACAACATTCCTGAGGCGCTGACAGAAGGCAACTGAATCAGCCAAAGCATTGCTTAAAGAAGCTTATGGGACTTAAGGTGAAAAACAAAAACATTTTCTCTCTGTCCTGTGTGAGGATGTGAATTGGAGGATTTGAATGGAAAGTTGATTTAGTTTTCTTCTTTACCCTGATTGACAGCTCAATTTGTTCCACTCCCCACAACAGCATCCCAGGGTCAAAAGCTCCCACACTCTGGAAGAAATGTCTGTCGATGGCCAAAACTCCGCCTCCTAACACTGGGCTCCTGTTGGAGACAGAATCAGCATCACTTTACTGGCCAAGAACAGACAGAAATGTATCTGGGTGTCCCTGGAGCTGAGATATGTACAAACTTCAGAGTATTAAAGTCTTAGTTAGCAAGGACACACAGATCACAGCCAAGCAATGGTTCCTTGTCTTTTTGGCATCTGACCCTTTAAAACAAATCACACTCCTTGTCAAAAGTTATATATTTTTAAGAGCTATGAGCACTTAAAACGAAGTGTGATTATTATCCAGCAGGTACCAATTGACAAAATAGAGGGGAATGATCAGACGTGTATAAGCTCTACAGGTTTGAACAATAACACAAACACAATGTAAAAAGAATATTTTTATCAAAGAAGCTAAGCAAATGCATGGTTCTAAAATAGTTTTTTATGTAAGAGGAATTTATGTAATTTTATTTGCATATTCATTAATGTATGAAGTACCTGTGAATTAAGATGTCTTAACAGATGAGGTCATGGCGACTTGATCATTTGTTAATGGTGAGCAACAGGAATTTATGATACATTGTGCATTAATGCATGAGTTATGCATTACTTAAGTATATGACTTGCACCCTTATAATAAAGTGTTACCATCAATTCTGCCCCCATAAACATTCAAATATAAAAGCTAATTTGCTCAGTGTTTTATCTTAGGCTTCACTCAACATTACTTTTAAGTAAAAACTTTTTTATATAGTGGCGTCATGAAAACCCATCTGACATAATTTTGCTGTAAACTCACTGCACAGGTCGAACAGCTGAGTCTGGCTCCTTATCTTGCAGCTGAGGGTTAGATTCCCAGTAGAAGTTCAGTCTCCAGTCGAACACCCCCCTAACTGGCCACTGGGTGGCATTGAACTGGAAAGTCTGCCAGTCTATCACATCAATGATGGGGGACACCACTCTGGTCCTGCACACAGATGCCACATTCATCTGAAAAGTCATTTTTTATATTCAAATGGGTCTTTTTTTCATTGTTATTTATCAAGAAGGGTGCTTCAAACTGAGGTTGGTGCTATGAATGAGAAGCATGTTCTCTTAAAGATGTTTAAGAAAAATAACTTTTTCACGTAGTAACCAGCCTCCCTTGGTTACATTTTCCCTTATTATTCAAAGTTAGTTCTGGTTCACATATGTCATAAAAAGATTTTCCCCAAGGGGCCATGTGTGATGTGATGTTCAGAGGAAATGGAATGAAGAGATTAAAGGGGGGGGGGTCAAACATGTGGCTGAGAGAGTTGTAGATTCCAGGTCTGCCAGTTCAGCCTAATTACCTAGTCTAATTAGAGCCACGCTGCAGGCAGCCTGAGACACAAAACTAGAGCCAAATCATGAGAGCTAAGCTTTGGATACACACACACACCACATGTATCCCATGCCTTACTAATGAGGGAGGAGAACTGATCACTCTGTACCCTCCATCATCCCACTTTTCTCAAGTGGTTCTGTCAAAAAGCAGAAACAGACAGAGGTTGGGCATAGTTGTTTATCTAGAGTTTAATTATCTTCATTACAAAACTCTGTCCACATTTATGTGGATATAAATTATATATTTCTGGCCTTCAACCAACAGAGCAATTTACAATTAGTGTGGTTATAGCAATGGTGGATCAGAATAAAATGATGTTGCACTGCTTATAATTACTTTTGTACATTATTAGAGTAAATGGCACCTGTCCTGGGCCACTCTCTCCAGCAGTGGTTCCAGCCAGCCCTTCTGGCATTCGCAGTGGGAGTCCATAAACACCAGCACCTCCCCTGCAGCTCTGGCAGCGCCCAGTGTACGACATCCTCCAACGCCCAGGCGCCTGGTGCTACGAATCAAACGCACCGCGTCCAGATGAGACACATACTCACTCAGCACACTCTTCAGGTGACCTGAGAGGAGAACAAAGACATGGACATGTGATGTGGTCAGCACAGGTCAAGTGGATGAATGGGTGGATGTGGACTCAGAGTAACTCACCGTGCTGGCTCAGGTCGTCCACCAGTAGAACCTCCTGCAGATGCGGTTTGGGTGCAGTATCCAGCACGCTGTGCACGGTGCGCAGGAGCGTTGACCAAGCCTCGTCATGGAAACAGATAACAACACTGGCAGACGGCAGCGACTCGCTGTACTGTCCCCCCAAACACCTGTTAAGTAGGACACAAATTTACTATGTCGAAGTTACGCCTTCATTAACTTTGAATGTGTTTTATTGTCTAAGTGGAGACATTTCAGCGCAAAAGTTTTGGTGTATCTTTTCAGTCGTGCTCTTTGGACACTGCGCTGTGCACTCACTCAGGATGGCGCGCCTCGGGTAGCCTGCGATGGAGTGAAATCCTCTCGCTGACCATCTCGTTAAAACCGTACTTATGCACGGCAGAAAACCGCATTCCCTCCCTCTCCATGCCCTCCAGGTGTAGCCGCACTGCTTTCCCCATTTCACCGTGCGTCGGAGGCGCAGGGGCCCGGGTATCTTTATTTGCTCCGGGCAGAAGCACCTTGTAACTCCCCTTCTTCTGCGGCGGGTTCTTAGAATCCTGCGTCGATGGCACGAATAAAAGCTGGTCCTCTTGCAAAGATTTTAGCGGGGCGAGATCAACACCGAGCTCTAATGCAGGGTCCCGGTAGTCCACGATGACCTCCAGGTCCGGTGCATTGGGAATCCGCGGGAGGGGGCGGCGAGGAGGGACAGGTTTCTCACGACTGTGATCCCGGTCCCGGTTTAAGAGGTCAGAGAGCGCGAGCGTAACCAGGGCGAACCCAAGGAGCAGCAGCCACAAGCAGAGCACCCTCCTCCGGACAGCTGTTACTCTCCCCCACAGTCTCATCATGAAGAGTGCAGAGGAGAAGGGAGTACGAAGTTGTCCCAGTACGGTCTTGACTTCCCCATTTTTGAGTTTTCAAACAACTGAAACAATTGAAATTGGCTACATTTTACCAAAAATGTTGACACTTTTCAGGGATTATCCAGAAATAACTCGCCCATCAGTCCTTTGGAGTGCAGCGCTGCTTCCATGAAGCACCAGACCTGGGACACGAGTGACAGATGCAGGTTCAAGACAACTCCTTAACTTCTTTTTATGGTGAAGCTTCGTCCAGCTCATCCCGCGGTCCTAAAGCCCGCGTAAAATTAAGCTCATACCCTATAGAGCGGCTTGGGGATGCATCTGGTACATCCACCTGCTCCTACACCTGCCGAGTTGATCTAATGAGCAATGTCAACAGTTCAGATGATAACACGATTAAAACATCTTTTTAGGCATATGCTACTAAAAAAACTAGAATTTTAGTTCCCACACACAAAGTGTCAGTCATTAGGATGTTTTTCAATGTTACGTCACTAAAATAAGTCTGTTTAGGGATTTGAATGTTTTTGGGGTTATTCAGTTTTAATATGGCGCCGGTCATTGCTTGTACCCTACAGGATCTAAAAACTCCGTATTTCAAAACTATATGTCTCCCACCACAAACAAGTGAGTTATAAATAAGCCCACATTACAGTGGAATGAAACAGTGTTTTTATATTTCCTCCTGTGTGTGTGTGAGAGAGAGAGAGAGAGAGAGAGAGAGAGAGAGAGAGAGAGAGAGGGAGAGAGAGAGAGAGAGAGAGAGAGAGAGAGTCGGCTTGGTGCGCCACACATCAAAAGATGCTCTTTCCAGCCAGCTGGCGGCTGGCCTCGTAGTCCCATGACCGTCTGTCGGTGCCGGGAAGCGGGGCGGTCGCAGCTTCGATCTCCCCGGTTCTCCGAGGAGATCTTGGCAGCCCATGCTGCTGTTTTCAACTGAGTGAAGACTAAGACCTCAGTCCGTCTCAGTTTAATATCTCAGTTTTTTTTTTTTTTTACAGGTGGAAAATAGTTTTTACCTAGGCACCAACCTCGAATTATGAAACGTTTTAGGTGAAACGCCAAAGTAAGGATATCAATAAAAAGGCTTAATTTCCTAATGCATTTTCCAAGTGACCTCAGGGTGATACTTTCTTTATGATGATGGCCAACAGCAGGTCAGACTGCACTTTATTTTTCTTCCCCACATCACTAGAAATGAAGACCATCTGTGCCAGCCTGTTTCACAAGCTCTGTCTGTTCTCTGTTGACTGGAGCTGTAAAAGGCCACTGCATGCAACTTGGCAGTGTAGCCAGTGGGGCTTTGGAGCCAGTTTGGCTGCAGTCAGAGACCAGTTCCCGTCCTGGTGGTGGTGGTGGTGGTGACTGTCTGGGTGATTGGGAGGGATTAGCAGCTCCCTGCCTTCTTCTCATTATAAACGAAGACACTCCCCTCCCCTCTGCCCTGGATGACAGGGCTGAATGGCTTGTGATGATTATGATTACAGTACACAGAGGAGGGAGGAAGAGGGACACCTGCAGAGACAAATTGAGAAGTTGAAAGAGCAAAGGAGGGCTTAAGAGGGTAAGAAGAACAACCAGATGAGACTGTCGCAAAGAGGGTGGACATGAAAGAGACATGAAAGAGACATGAAAGATCACAGAGACAGAAAAGAGAGTTAGAAGTGACCAGATCTTGACTTTTTTTTTTTTTTTTTAAATAATGTTTTTGGGCCTCAAGATTGAAAAGGAACAAGTATTCATGTATTTCCACTGCTGCACAGTGAACACTCCCATATGTTCCACCCTGCAGCCAAAACACACAGAATTGAAGTTTCCACTGCCAGCACATTTGCAGACACACAGATCAACACCAAAAGAGCACGAACACACACACACTTATGGACACATAAACAGACACACACCAAAGGTAGGGCCCAGTTCATATTCTCAGGAATGTGCTTACATTCCACCATCCGAGTAAAAGCCAGAGCTGTAAATGAGAAGGCATGACAAGAGAGCGAGAATAACAGTAACTTTTGGCTGTACATTGCATTTCTGGGTTGGATTGGTGTTCATTCATTTTTCTTTTTACAACCGGTTATGTCTGCCGTGTGCTGACAAAGAAGAGATACATGAGGTTCTACTTTGATTTATCATTTGTAGTTTTTTTTAAGATTGCTAAACAACAGTGGGTACAACTGAAGCTACATGTGCAAAACTCTAACTACAGTCTGCACTACCAACAGTCACCTGAACTAAACAGTTCACATCAGCTGCAAAACTCATTCCAAGCAACACAACTCTTTACACACGTCCCAAAACAGGCTCAGTGCACCACACACAATGAACACTCCTCACTGAGATAACGCACACTGTCACTTAGAACACAGAGTAAAAGCACTAGCGTCAAACACCAATATAGAAAATACTAACTTTTCATCTTTACAGTTTGAACAATTGAAGTGACTTCACACTACTCAATAGTTTGAGTATAGTTTAATAATAGTTTATTTTTTACATAAGGTAAACAAGAAGGAATGAAAATCAGCAGTTTGCTTCAATATAGTATTCTGTCTCTAGTCTCTAATTTATGGAATTACTAAAAGTCTTCTGTGATTGTTAACCCTGGCTTTTCCACAAAACAAGACACTTTAAATTCTGGGAAACTGATGGACATTCCAGACATAACATAGACTAGAAGATTGATTAAATAATTGAGAAAAAAATAATCAGAAAATGAATCAGTAATGAAAATAATAGTTAGTTGTAGCCTAAGTTCAGGGAATGAAATCTCAATTCAAACTCCTGTCAGTAAATTTGGGGATTCACAACATTTCTGTAAATGATATAATAAAAATAAAGAATTGGAGATGAGACTGCCTAAATATTGTTTGTTTTATTAGCTTTCTGGCATGTCTTACAGTTTAAGTTAATATTTACAACTGCTGCGGATGATGCAGTCGTCAGTTCAGTGTTCACGAATGATTGTCAGAGCTATGCTTTTTAATTTTTATATATTTTTTTTCTTTCTCTAAAGGAGTGTAGCCTCCTGAAGGCCTAATTGTTTGTCAATTATGTCACTGTTAATGGATGAGTGAGTGAGTGAGTGAGTGAGTGAGTGAGTGAGTGAGTGAGTGAGTGTGTATGTGTATGTGTGTGTGTGTGTGTGTGTAAACCATAACTTGGAAAGGACTGCCCTCTATTGGAGGATGATCAGTATTGACATTTTTTTCTACATGTAATGTTTCTTTGACCAAAAATAAAAAAGATGAATTCAAGCCAAGGTTCACCTCGCCTACTAGATTTCTTCCAGAGCTTTCGGTCACATTGTGGCCTTCAGTTGACGCAGTTTGCTCAGTTGTCATGGAGATGGAATGAACGAATCAAGCTCAATATTTAATGTTTTGTTTCAGACATTCATTCATGTTTCCCAGAACATTCCCCCCGATTATTTTTATCACTGATTGTTGCAGACCACATGGGAACTATTTATTAACATTAATAACTGTGGTTGCTTACTGTCTGTCTGACTTTATTAGCCCTTAGTGACCATAATGTCACAGAAATGCCAACAAAGTCTATCAGACCTTAACGTATTTTACAGTTCTTTTATGGATTTGATTTCCAAACAGCTGGACTTTACGAAATAATTTAAATGGATTCATATGTAATCATAAAGCACGAGAGAGACACAAAACATTATTATCACCTTATATTTTGATAACGGATAGCTTTTTCTCGGAAAGTCATGGATTATTTTTTTAATTCTCGATACAAATCATAAGGCATTATAATGTTTATGTTAAGTTGCTATCTGCTTCAACGTTTACAAATCACTCTTTTCCTCTTTTGATTCGTGGGCTAACATGTAATGGCTTGTGTCTGCATTCACAATGTTGTGTGCATTCAGTTTCATACGTGTGAATTAAATATCGTGATGTTTTCCATAATTTCCGCACAAGAGATGTTCTTCTGATCACAAATCAGACTTTTCTCTCTATGTCGCAGGACTGATGAAAAACAGAAATGGAACCGAAACTTAAATGGGAGTTAGGTGTCCGTTTGGGAGCCCTTTGTTGCAGTTTCCAAACCCGCTGAAATATTGGCGTTAATCACATGTTGGACAGTGTTGAAAACGAACGCGCAACTCGTCCGCACATCACCCGCTTTACTTCTGCTTTTAGGAGTGCGGCTGTGGCGCAATAACCCCGCTATTACCTCTCATCTCACGCACATGTGCGGTGCGTCTCACCGTGACACAGCTCGGTAAGACAAACGGATCATGTGCTTAACTGTCACACGTGGACATTTAAAATGATCTGGGTAGGATTCAACAAACACACAACCCCTGATCAAAAGATATCTTTATAACAGGTTGTAATTATTAATTACGGTTCTGTAGCCTAATTACATTACCATTTGACTAAATTAGGCACGTTGTCATCCCATGTTGTCCCTTTTAACATCTTTTTCCATTCAAGAAAGGGTTAAAAATAAGTGCAATTTCCTTGAAATTATTACAAAACCTATAATATATAAGAATTTCTGAATGAAATCCTGTAAACTGAGGACAAGTGAGTGACTGTTTATGAACGCTATTATTCAAACTATAATATTTCCAAAATAGGCAAATAATAAATCCACATGCCTAGCCTATATATAGACATTAGTAATAATTTAGGATTGCTGAATAAATACAAGCTCCTTCGAATTGAAAGCCTTAATAATTTCTTATCAGGTCAAAGGGAAAGTGGGCGTGCGGAACTAGCGTGTCCGCGCGCATCTCGTCTCTCATGAGTTTCCTGTGTCCTAAAGACTAATGAGGAATGAGATGCGTCCTGTTAAGAAACATCACATGTCTGTGCGCTCAGCGGCCCCCAGATTAAATTATAAAACATCAGGACCAGCAGAGGGGGAAGTACTGGGAGAGCTGGACCAGCAGAGAGAGGGACAAGCTGTGTCGGTAGACACCTTATTATTAGATATTTTGAGAGTTTTTTAGAAAATATATTGATCACAATTTGTCCTGCCGAGGAGGGGAAATGGAAGCCTTGCGATACGTTTTTCTGCTGGGTTGTGTTTGCTTTATTTTTCAAGCGGATGGACGCAAAGTAAGTGGTGCTGCTTTATAGTTTCAGCGAATTTAATCGAAGTTACAATGCAGTAAACCTGACGAGATATAAGAATTATTAACAGACTCCTCATAGATTTACTAAATGTAGCTACTTAAATTCAAATATTCACACTGAAATCACAGAAATCATTTGATCTTATGGGCCTTGACTTACAGTTGTATTAAATGTAAAACTTTGGGTATTCTGTAATACCTGATCAGCTGCACTCAGAGTCCCATGAGTTTAATCAAGGCGCGTGCATGTCGTGACGTTCTCCGGTCAGAAAACTATCAAAGGAAGCGATTTAATTTTCCTAAAAATATGAAAACATGTTATCAATATGAAAACGTGTTTTTATAATTAGCCTATTACAATTGCATATGTAGTCATATGTTTAAATATATATTTTTATCTACACAGATGTCTGCTTACAAAGATGCTCCCACAAATATCTGGATTTTCTTTCCTTTAATTAAATCACATATTAACTAGATAATTAGTTGTTTTCGTCTGCCATCTGTTAAAGTATGTCATTTATGCGAAAGTCTAAATTAACACAAGCCAAAAACATAGGCATGGAGTTATGGATAACAATATAATTAACAATTAAAGCACACTCAGATAAATTCCTTCATGAAAGGGCCAGCCATTATCTGGTATTAGGAACATCTCCTCACATAACAGCTATTATATTTAGCCTGCATTTCATTCAGAGGGAATTTTACTAAAATATTTACCATATTTAGAAAACCTGATCTCATTATTATTATTATTATTATTACTACTATATTATTATGAAGAATTTTATTTGATTTATTTTAATTAAGCATATTATTTTAGAAGGCTGGTCCTCAAAAGGAGGAGGTGGTAAATAGATGAGTTATTTTAGGTATCATAAGTTTGCTTTCATTATTTGCTACACTGCATCTTAGGTGACACAACACCTGCCATGATAAAAATGAGGTTTTTATTACAAAATAAAAAATACATTATTCAAAGCCAATTTAAAGGCATGGGCTGACGCTTTTATCCAAAGAGAACTGCTTTCAACCCTGAAGGTGCAAACTCCAGGCAACAAGTAGGCTACATTAGTAGTAGTAGTACATTATCTTTGAATAAGCAAAACTACAAAGAGACATGTGAAAGTACTCTTGACATCATTAGTAATGTTTGCAAAATGAACTTCAGTTAAGCAGTCCTTGAAGTATAATAATTATGACATTTTCTGTGAATAGTATTTTCCAAATACAGGTAAGGAAAAAATCCAATACATCCGATAAGATTTAAAAAAAAAAAAAAGAGTTTTCACTATAGGGGACCCTGGACCATCCTAAGTTTCAGTTTCCCTCAGTCATCCTCACAACATTTCAATGAGCCTGACCGGTCTTAAAATGTGCTTTGTTATATCTCCAGCATATGGCGACATCTTCTCCCACAAACATGCCATAGCAGGGAAGTTACCATTTCCAATTCCACCAATCCCGGGCTGGGATCCTGACACCAACCCATGGGATGATTACCTCTACCCTCCACTAAACCCAAAGCCTAAAGAGCTCATGCACCACAAAGGTGAGTTAAGTCCTCTTTCGCCTCTGAATTCTTACCGTTGTGTTTTGAGTTTTTAACCTGGATGGTCCACTTTTCTGCAGGCAAACCCAAAGTTCGTCTGACCAGCGACAGTCCGGCTCTTAACGGCTCGAGCATCTCCTTCACCGCGAAGCTGGAGTACCCGCCATGCCAGAAGGAGGATGCCAGTGGGAACATCGTATGGGATGAGCACTGTGAAGACGGTACGGAGCTCGAGGCCTCAGGTGCTGCCAGAAAGCCAGGCCACGCCCCAAAACGCATTTTCATCTTTCATCTGTCAGCCATACTACACCACATGAGTGTAGTAATTTAAAGAAAATGGCTCCACAAACACACTTTAAACGGCTTTTATTCTTTCTTTTGGCCACCTGGGGGGCAGCACAACAAACTGTAAACACCAAATCGACACCTAAAGTTAAAGTGTTGGCAAACATTTGCCTTGTTACACCAACAGAGAGAGCGATACTCACATTCATTTGGAGTTCTGTTTCTGGCCATCTGGTGAATGTAAGTCGCAGTGTGGTTATGTTCAGGCACCAAACCTCCAAAACTACTTAGTTGGGTTTAGATAAAGATTGTGACTTGGCTTAAAATCAGATTAACCTTCCACTCCAAGTACTCTTGTAATAAACTCCACATGCCTTCTCTTTTAAAGTCCTCATATTATACTAATGTACAGGTTCATAATTGTATTTAGAGGTTATATCAGAAAACGTTTACATGGTTTAATTAAAAAAAACATTTTTGTTGTACTACACATTCACCTTGTGTGTTGAGCTTTCTGTTTTAGCCACCGAGTGAGGCATCTTACTTCTCAGCCATCTCTGTTAGGAGTTGCACATGCGCAGTAGCTAGGTAAGGACAACTACCCAGTCAGAAGCAGAGTATGAGAGCGTGCAACACTAGCAGCTAGGCGAGCATTGTAATGTGTTACAAAGTGATGCACGTTCGTCACGGAAGTAAAGGCTGGACTACAATAGAGCTGGTTGGAGCAGTTAGTGAACAGTGTTTTCTGTTGGAGATGGTAAGTGCCTTTTGGGTAGACTTTGGGCTTTTTCACTTTGTAAATCTTTAACATGCACAAAAAAGATAAAGGAAAGGGAAAGCGCCAAAAGGCCTAATATGAGCACTTTAAGGCAATGTCCTCATTTAAAGGATCTGTGGTGTCTATTATGTTTGATTAATCTCTTGTCATCCATGGTGTTGTATAGGAGACATATGCGATATTGGGGGGTGTCTTTTGGTAGAGTGACTGGATGCTCTTAATTGCTGTTTCACTTTGGTTTATGGTTAAGGACGCCCAGCGTCTCCAGGGAAGATAGACTTGGTGCGTATCTTTAGCGGAGATGATTATGGTGGTGGAATATCAAGCATTGACTTGAATTGTCGCGATTGCTTGCGTAAAAATAAATATAAATCGTAATTGCTTCTTTAACAAACGATTTATATGGGAATTTTTTGGGGGAGGACAGTTTGGGCTCTTTAGCTGCTAAATACTTAACTCTGTTCACCAGCTGCTGCTAGAAACAAGGATGGTGAGACTGAACCAAAACATTAAAATTGCAGGCTTTAAAACCAAAACAATGAGCTGAAAGAGGCTTAACTTGTCCATAGAAGATGGGGTGGAACTGCAATGTTGAGAGATAATTCCAAGTAATAACAAGTTGTATATTGTTGATATAAAACAAAAAATTATTGCAGCTTTAATTTTAGCTTCCTTCTCTTTTTTCTGTGTAGCTAATGGACAGGTGCGTTCTGGCTACGTGTACACCTGGACGTCCTGGTTGGATGACTATGGCTTTGGAAAGTGTACAGACTTGACAAAATGCAATGTGTTTCCCGATGGCAAGCCCTTCCCTCAAACCAATGACTGGCACCGCAAGAGCTATGTCTATGTGTGGCACGCAATGGGTGAGACACACAGGTTTACAGATTTGCACCATTTTACACAGTCTATGATTTGCACACATGCACATGCAAAAACAAAGCAAGTAAAACTTTCCATCATTCAGGCCAGTACTACGAGACATGTGACGGCTCCTCCTCCAGTTTGACCATCAACACCACCAACATCCCTCTGGGGGCAGAGGTCATGGAAGTTATGGTCTACAAGAAACGTGAGCGCAGGAAGTACAGCCCGCTCACCACTGACAACACCGTCTTCTACGTCACAGGTGGAGACAACCTCACACATTCAGCTCATTCAACTTTGTCCGTGAGCGTGCTTCAGCCTAACATATTGAGAATGAATGTTTATTACTCACCTTACACACTCTCTCTTAGATAAGATCCCAGTGGCAGTCAAAATCTCCCAGAAGTCTGCGGTCAACCAGTCTCAGAATGTTTTCTTTCGTGGCGAGGACGTGGTCTTCAAAGTCCAGCTCCATGACCCCAGCGGCTACCTCAAAACCGCAGCCGCAATTGACTACATCTGGGACTTCAGAGATGGCAACCAGCTGGTGACACACCGCGAAGTGACCACACACAGCTATAGCACACTGGGAAGCATGAGTGTGAAGCTAGTGGTGGAGGCAGCGTTCCCTGTAGCGTGTCCGCCCACCTCTACCACCCCGACTCAGAAGACCTCCATGTCGCCAGCTCCCACAGGTACTGGACACATACAGATGGGCATCAAAACTGTAGACATAGTGGCCTTTTAATCTAACCAGGGCAAAAATAATTGTACTGCTCTGTGCTTGAGGCAAGTTAGAATGTAGGCACTTCACATGTAGTCACACAGACACAAACATACTGTGCAACACTGCCCCACTGATATGTACACAAGTGTACATCCATTCTCACACACTGTAATATTTGTAAAACTTGATGGTAGACAATATTATAAAACAGTTTTTACATTATTACAACCGTATGGTTTATTAGGTAAAGATGGTGTCCTTATGGGGACAGTTCACAGAAATGACTAAAAACCTATTATCTTACATACTGCTATCTAGTGGTATGTATTCACATAGTTTTGTTACTAATTTCCCAATTTTTGAGATTTTTAGGGACCATTCAGTCAATCGTAGAAAGTAGTTTCCAGTAACTGCTGTTTTGAAACATAATTTTTCAGTTCCTTTAGCATATTTACCTTCATTTTATTTAAGTGTGGGAGCAGACATCTCAGGGAAAGTTATAGCAAATCTTGGGCAAATTAAACCAAAACTATCAGCATGGTACATATCACAAGATTTCAGGAAGAAAAAGTATACATCTTTTATTTTATTTGGATGAACTGAAACAGGGCAAGCATTGATGCTGTTAACCTTGGGCATAACACCGGATCACTGCTGTTACACAACTGGTCCTGCAGACAAAACGAGAAGTGACTTTCCCTGCAGAGATCAATGAAGTGTTACCTCACAAAACTAGTTGTGTCATAACTGTGTTTCTTCTTTCAGAGGCTCCCACACCTCCACCCGGTACTCATGCTGGGACTGTCAAGATGGAAACCACTCACAGTGAGTTCCACAGCTAACAGTGTGTTTGTTGTGTGTGTATAAGAAAGAAAGAGAGCGAGACAGACTAAAGAAGTGCGTGTATCTTAGCAGGAGTCCCAATAACTTGAATATAACATACTTGCATTACATAAACACTGTCTTGTCCAATGAGTCCATATCTTGTTACCTGTTTCCTATTTTAGTGCCACACACTACCAGCCAGCCCCTTCCTTCCTCCTCTTCCATTACCATGACAACAGGCATGCCCACCACAGAGCCCCTTCCCCTTACTGTTGCCAATGTGACCCCAGAGTCCAACCATACCACCCTGGCCTGGCTCCGCACCAAGCATCTCAACAGCAATGAGTGCTACCGCTACGCCTATGGGACCTTCATGGGTAACATCACCATTATTGGTAGGTGGTAGGCTGCGAGAGGGGCGGTGTCTTTTATGATACTAACACCAGATGATGCCAAAGTCAGACATTTTTAAATTGTTCATAGTGGCTTTAACATATAATTGGAAAAAGTCATGAATTTTTATAATAGATATATGATCCTTTATCAAAGAAAAAGGTAATAATAGATCGGTTCACAATTTAACCTTTTATTTATTTATTTAGTGGCATGCCTCAAGGGATGGAAATGTCTGTCGGTCGGGTTGTCCACCGCTTTGGTTTGAAATTGAAACATGTGAACAACTATTGGATGGATTGCTTTGTAATTTTGTATGCACATCTATGTTTCTCAGGATAAATCTTAATGACTTGGGTGATCACTGACTTTTCACTCTAGTGCCATCACTGTGTCAACATTTGTCCATTGGTTTATGTCAAAATACCTGCAAAACTATGACATCAGCCTCAGCTGTACTTTGTGTAAATTGCTAATTATCAAATGTTAGCATTGCTGCATCACTGCAGTGCCTATCCAGCTGCTAGCATGGCTGTAGACTTTTAGTGTTGTTTTATGAGGATTACACAAATCCAATTCAGTGGGAAGAATGCATTATTGGGTTCACATAGTAAAATATATACCATTCCAAAACTCTAACTCAACTCTTATCCCTTCTACAAATGAGTAAACAAATGACTGTGTTATAAAGGAAAGCCAGCTCCATTGAGCAGGACAGAGCTCCAGTCAGCAGGGCCAATAGCTAGTGGTAGTCATGTCTCACACACACACACACAGTCGTCATTTATATGTTATAAGCAGATGATTATATATCTAAGTCAACTGCATGAATCTGTTCTCCACAGAGCCCAAGCACACACTAAACAGCCAGTCAAACAGTCGCATTGTGGATGTGTCGGCTGCCAGAGTGACCAACACTGACATCAGCTTCTTGGTGAAATGTCTGGGCAAGTGAGTATATAACTGTTTCATTACAATTTTTTTTTTACTTTGATATATATATATATATATAGATATGCAAGTTGAGATGCTATATTAACACTGTGAAAGTATCAAAATGCTCAATCCACAAAGAAATGCATAGAGCCCATATTCAGAAGGTGCCTTTAAACAAGCTGTCAAGCTTTCTGTACAGTTACTATAACAATTGGTAGATAGTGCCACTATGTCATTCCGTCATTCCCCAGCTGCAATGGTGGAGCAGAGCTTCTAAAACGCTGACCAATCAGAGCAGACTGGATTTTTTTTAAGAGGGGGGGCTTAAAGAGACAGGTGCTAAAACGGAGCACTTCAGAGGGTGAAAACAGGTATATTTCAAATAAATATAAAGACAAAGTAGTAAAACTGTATTTTTTGAACATTAAAGCATGTAAACAAAATCCCAAACACAAATATGAATCTTAAAAATTAGCATAAAATGGGCCCTTTAAGTACTTTAATTATACTATAGTGATACAAAATTACACAAAGTTTCATAAGTAAACTAGGAAATGATGATGAGATGAATCAAGTCATAACACAATTCCATTTGTGAAAACATTTTATTCCCTTCAGATGTTATTCCCTACAGAACAAAAAAAGGTTTAAGATAAAGAAAAGGATTGGTAATTTTATTTAACCCTTTATCATCAGCACCCCAACTTCAGCCTGCACCATTGTGTCAGACCCCACCTGCACCCAGGTGCATAGCATTATGTGCGATGATGTGCCGCCATCATCAAAGTGTGAAGTTCATCTGAGGCGAACATTTCCAGAGCCTGGCACCTACTGTGTCAACATCACCCTGGAGGACTCCAGGAGCCTGACTCTGACCAGCACCACTGTCACCATCAACAAGTCCCAGGATACACCTGGTCAGTTACACAATGACATTTATTCTTACACCCTACACATGTTCAAAATCTATTCTCTTTAATTACCAGCTTTTGTAGGAAGTGGACTGATTGATGTTCTTTGTCTGTCCTTTTCATTGCTGTTCTCCATCCCTGTAGTGTCCAAGAATTCACACACTGCAGAGGTGGTGCTCTCGTCGACCGCTGTGCTGGTGGCTGTCTTTGCATTCATTGCCTATCTGGTTTGCAAGTGAGTAGTGTTGTACAACGGACTAGTCTTAAAGTGTGTGTGCGCTTCCACATACACAAGTGCCATTTCTTTCATTTTCTGCTCTCATCCCTGGTCTCTCTTCTCTCTCCCCCCTAGGCGTTACAAGGTGTACCGTCCTATTCGTAGGTCACTGGTGGAGGATGCCTGCGGCCATGCTGGGGTTGGAGGTCGCATGGTCCGTTTAAGGGAGGCAGTTTTTCCCTCTAGTGAAGAGAAACATCACCTACTGACTGAGAGACGCCTCCTGTAGGTTCTACCAAGCTGCACCAAAGCATTTCTGCTCTTCACAATCAAAAATACTGAAGAAAACGCACCACATACGTAAATGTAAACAAATGCTAAATCATTCAAAAGTAAGATAGCAGGAACACATGTATGTAGAGAAATATTAGTAAATAGCAATGTCTTGTCTGTCTTAATTTCATTGTTAAAGTGTTGGCTAGAGCAGTATGTGACTGGTAGGATGATTTTCTAAAGAGCGTGTTAAATGTCTGACTCAGGCACTGCTCTGTTTGAGCTTGTTTTGGCCCCTCATCTGAGGTAGTAGCTGCTAAGAAACGTTTAGGTAGTGGCTCTTTTCTGATCAAAATAGCGTTTAGATGAAAATAGTTTAGCAAGTTCTGTGCCGAGTGCTGCGCCTTATACTGTAGTAATTACCCGTGAGAATGAAAACCGATAGTTTTCCAGTTATGAAATGCTATATACCTGTACATCTATTTCAAACCTTCAAGGAATTAATTTTAAACTTGACATGAAAACTCTAATAAAGTTGTGAACTAACTGAATGGCTGAGACTTTTGTCTTTAATAGGAATTATTCTCCCCCATAGACTAAAGCAATACCCTTTAATACAGTTAAGTAGATTTCTTGCTATATCAGACCCCATGGCTCACATTATAGCCTAGAGCATGACTGTAATCTTTAGAAATTAAAGACAATTTTTTTTTTAAATCTTTTTTATTCAGAGGCATTTGACAAGTGGAGCCGTGTGTGAAGGGGAGGTGAAGGGGCACAATCATGGTTGCAGAGAGGGTAAGAAGGGAATCATGCTGAAGTTAGATAAATTTTCCAAATAAACTCAGTGACCCAGACCCTCATATCCATCTCATACCAGGAGGATATTTCACTTTACACAGCCAAGAAATGCTAACAGAAGAAAATAGCTACCAAATCAGCGAGTGTAGCATCTGTGAAAGACAAGGAAAAAAAAAGACAGGACTTGTATCTATTTTGTCTTACAAATCAGAAACAAAACGGAGAGGCCCTTTTGTTTTAACTGTTATTTTCTTGTATCAACTATTAAATGCAAAATCAAATCAGTGATTTGACCTTTCACAAAAAAGCCAAGCAAAAGTTCAAATACATGTAAGCCACACCACCAAATATAGAAAGCAGAAAGAAATAATCGTTTGAGGATTTCAATTAAGCCAAAAAGAGTATATAAACTGGCAAAGAAAATATTTTGATCACTTTCAATTATTCTCTCAATTCTAAAGAGTACATTTTAGTTTTCATTTCATATCGGGGAAGCAAAAACGAGGGGGTGGGGGGCTAAATTCTAACAAATAGAAGAATGCCTCTACTTCAAATATGTGTCTAAAGAGGTAGATCAAAACAAACTGCTGAGGAGGGGATAGGGATGGGAAGGAGGTTTGGCAGGAAGGAAGCAGGGAATCGGGGATATTTTTAAGTATCACTTGTGCCCCTCAGTTATGTGCGATGTCAGGATGGCGCGCCCATGTAGAAAGGAGAGTTTGGGGGACTGAGGTATCAGTGCGCGCTGACGCTCAGTGGGGGCAGGGTTGGTGCCTCGTGCCACAACAACCCCCTCAGCTGAGGTAGACTGCGTTCTACTGTGGAAGCATGGATACACTCGAGCACTTTTACCACAAACGTATTTACATTCGGCATGAAGAGACAAATGAAATAAGTTTTATATTTAAGTTTTGATTCCTTTCCTCTTTTCTTACCGAGTCAGGGTTCATTCAGTATTTTGTGTGCCTTTTCTGGCTCGTTTTCCTTGTTTAGCAAATTGAAACATTAAGTTACATTTGTGGGTTAGAGAGAATGACTTGTTTAAATCATTTTGCTATAGCGCCCAAAAAAAAAAAAAAAAAAAAAAAAAAAAAAAAAAAAAAAAAAAAAAAAAAAAGTGTCTCAGTGTTACTTCCCCTACCCTCACCATGCAGTGAACAACGTTAACATTGACTTGATGACCTTCGCTACAAGGGCCACTCTGAACTGACAACGCTTGCTCTATGAAAATAAACTAGTTGGGCTTGGACCTTGCTAAGACGCCATTGTTAAAGAGCCTGGGAACAGGACAGACCAAAAAAAAAAACGCTCTGCTGATGGTAGGGAAGCAAGAGAAAGGACCATTACAGTCCACACTGCACTGACCACGATTTGTTTTTGACAAATTAAAGTTCCTAATAACAATGTCGATTCCAAAACTAAATGGCATTGCTGCAATGATGTACGGTTGGCATTATTTGCATGTCTTAGTAGTTTTGTACTTTTTTCCTCCAGAAAATGGTGGACCCTCAGGGGTCCAAACTGAGGCGATTTTCTCGACACTCCTGTCAGCCGCCAGCTGAGGGGGCGCCAACTCTTGCTCCGGGGATGCTATGTACAAATAGACTTTATGTACAGGGTCATCTTAAGTCACACACACATGAACAATGCCACCTGAAGCACCAGAGTTGAAGGCAAGGTCAGTTGGCAGCTGACCAAATTTTAAATTTTCTTAAAAAAATAAAAATGTTCAAAGACTATCAGCTTTATAAAGTATACAAAATACCACAAAAACAAAATAAAAAAAAGGAACTTTTTCATATATATAATCATTTTCTTTTCTCTTCTGAGGTACTAGATCCTGAGGTAGTTAAGTAAAATGCATATTAAATTGGTTTTCCTGGGCAGCAGCAGTTCGGCACCGTTTCCCTAAGTGTCAGTCGTGGCGCTGCCCTCACCTCTAAATATATATTCATCATGTATATAGGTCTATCTATAAAATGCATCTAAATTTATAAAATGCCACTATTACAGGGGCAGGACACCCAATATAATCCACCCTTTCAGGGTTCCTGTCCTGAAACAAGAAATCTTTTCCTAAACATGGCCCACCCAATTTGAGCCAACCCCCTCCCCCAAAATAAACCTGTTGGTCCAACCAGGACCCTGATAGCAATGCCTTTTCACTTCCACATAAAACTCATGTGAAAGCTTCATCAACCAATGAAACAAAAAAAAATTTAAGTCAACCAAAACTTGTCGAGTTTGAAGTACCACACCAAGGAGGTGATAGGAGGGGGATGCTTATTTCGTGTTTCTAGTGTAAAAAGGACAAAAAAATAAAAACACACCCATGGGGGGGGAGAAGGAGAACGGTCGGTCGAAGGGTGCGTACATGTGAGGGCAGGTGACGTTGGTGGGAGCCCCCAGAAGTACATTCTCACAGAGATCCGGTGAGGTGAGTGGAGGTTTAGAGGCGTAGCGTCCCTTATTAGCCACACTTGTAGTTAATCAAGCAAGACGAGGGGTGGATGTTTGTTTGGGTTCTGATAACCTTTGACGCCCTGAGATGAGCATTACGACCCCTTGTCTTCATCACCCTCTGGACTCCGTTGCATCTGTCACGTCTTCTGGCAGATGCCATCACCCTTCCTCCAGGTCTGCTGGAGCTTTCACTTCCTGCGGGGCTGTGGAGGTTGGGCTCCAGATGTGGGCTTAGGCTGCTGCTGCCTCCTTACCTGGGCCAGGATCTCCTGGATCTTTCTCTGGGCAAGCTAGATAACAGGAGAACATGTAAAGATCAAATCACAGCACAAAGTCGTCAAATTAAGATTCCTTAGTCTAATCACGACATCAACAGATGTGTTATGGTCCGAAGTGCTCTTCTCAGCATGAACAGGATTAACAGCTGTGTTTGTCTAAAAGTAGTTTACTGCAACAACTTTTACTCAAATAGAGCAGAAAAATTGTGAGTTCTTAGCTATGTGCCTAGGGAAAAAAAAAAAAAAATCAGACCCGGAGCATCTTTGATTCCTTAAGAAAAACCCACCTGGCATGCAAAGAAGTGTCCGCTGATCTTTACTATAACCTGGTCATTCTCATCAGGCGTCTGGTCCCTGGGCACCACCACCTCTGCACAGGTCAGGTTCTGCAGTTCGTTCACCTGCAGCCACAACAAAAAAAGAGATATAAGAATTACTTGAAGAAAAGAAAAGACTTGGCTACAAACACCACTTTCGGAACAAAGTTCGTGGCAGGTTAAACTTTGCAGAATCCTGGCTTGATTTGTTCAGCTAGTGTAGCGATTAATTACCGTTTTTCCACCTTTCCCAATGACTCGGCCAGCAGCAAAGGAAGGGACCTTGATGTGAGCCTCCAGCTTCACCTCTTCTTTGGGTCCAAAGAAATTCTCTTCCTTGAGCTTGCCAAAGATGCGACACTGAGCCTGCAGCCGGACAGGTTTGAGTACAGATTACTCATGGTGCACTTAGAAAATGGGACATGAAAAAAAAATATTTCTATACTGGCTGTAAAGAGCCACCAACATACTGAAATAGTAATAAGTAAAGATGTAAATGAAAAGAAATTATGACTGTAGAATTAACTCCAAGAGCTGCCAACAGGTGGGCCATCACATTGAATCTCCATTTTTACCAATAAAGTTATGCGTTTGTATGGCTGTGAAGAGGTACAACACCTTAAACTGAGCCTCTGGCGGTCCAATGATGATGACCATCCTCTGTTTGGCATCCATTCCTTCTGCAGGGGCAATCTGAAGTACAGACAGCCAACATTAAAAAAATAAAAAAAATGCAACTTTCGCTTAAAAATCCTATCAGTCAAGTGACAACAGGTGGACAGCCAGCATCGACACGTTATTGAGCTTCCAAACTTCACTTCCTGTCCGTCACTCACCTTGATTGAAGCTCCGGCAAAGTGTGACAGCTGTTTGATGTGTTGACCCTGTTTTCCAATGATGGCTCCCACTGCAAGCGCAGGGATGAACAGGTGAACCGTTTCCGACTCTGGGTGTCCCTGCTGAGTATAAACGCGTCAGTGCTACTGTGACCAGGACATCACAGTGACAGTAACTGAAAACTACTTGCTCCAGTCGCCAATGCCCAAACTGTTCCAATTTTCTTAAGCTACATTGGAACTCATGCACTATAGTCATTACATCCAGTAGGATTCTCCCCCCCCCCCACCGGGTTATTTCTTATTTCTGAAGAGAGCACACTGTTACAAACACTAGACAGATACCTCGTTGCACACTGGTAGAGCACATCACTTGGTGTGTGTGATTGACTAGTACCCTGGAAGGGGATGTGGTTTGCATCAGCCAAGAGGGACAACAAGGAGCACTGTTGATTTTGGATCAAGTCCAATATTCTAGTCAATATGTAAGCTGAGAGGGTACACCAACAACTTGCCCTGGCTGCCTAAAAAAATAATTTGCAAATGCAGCATTTTGGCATAAACACTGTAAAGCATCTGGTGATTTGAAAATATGTGTGCACTACAGGATTTAAATTCCCCATGCACTCAGATTGGGACTTTTCTAATTAGAGGTCAAAGATCAAGGGGCAGCTGGAGAAGAACTTTGATGCAACAAACGCTGTCCCCTTAATCCCGCAGCCACAAGCCGTGCAAAGCACTTTGAGACGGGTGACTTACAAGGGGCTGGCTGCTCGCCGACAGCATAGAAGCCCAAAACGGCTCCTCAACCCCATAAGGACTGCACTAAAAGAAATAAAAAATAAAAAAACACAAAGCTGAGTCACTAAAAACTAAAATGGTAGTTTAACTACCCTGACCTGGGAGTTGCAGAATATCAAGTTTTAAATAACACCACCAGGTTTGTAATGGTAGTGTATGGGGCAAACCACTACTGTATGTGAAAAGGAGACCGTCACTTACTCCAAACGATGAGCATCCACCGTGGGCTCCAGGAGGTGGTCCACTGGACATGGAGGGACCCATGCCTGGTGCTCCACTGGGGAACAACCCCAACGCGTTCAGATTCAAACCTGGAATCAGGTTGGACTGGAGCTTGAGATATAAGAACATTTCCATTAACACTATATGTACACATCACCAAAAAATGATTGAATGCTTGCTCATAAATGCCACTAACCTATTTTTTTTTTTTTATACTTGTTTTACACACAAATTTAAACTTTTTTTTTTTTTTTTTTTTTTTTTTAAATCAAGCAATCTTAAAGCAGCAATTAAAGGTTTGTAAACCAAATGTCTGCCTATCCTTCCAGGGTTATTGATGCCCCCCCACCCAAATACATTTTCTATTAAAAATTGTACATTTATGTCCATTCATTAAACAGCATGCATAGTGTAATAAGCTTTCCTCCGGTACTCCCATTACCTGTGTTTAAAACGGTCACTGTAAACTCAAGTGTCTCTAATCTGAATATTGCTCATTTGTAGTCATTCCCTATTCATAATTTTCTAGAAAATTTATAATTTCTATCAGATAAAAGCATCAAGAGAAACCTAGTTAATATACCATTGTTTTAAGTGTATTTATATCATTCAGAATAAGAGCTGCTATGGCAGCAATTAATTATTTTTAAATTAAATGAGAAATTTGTTTTAATTTAAAAATAATTTTTTAAAAAAAAAAAATTTTTTTAAATTAAATATATTTTTATATATAAAAATATATCTGAATATATTATGAATTCTTAGTGACACTAATTACTTACTGGAGCAGACCATTTATGGAAATTTTCCATTCAATTGAATTCACATGTTGAAGGAACTGAAAGGTTATGGTTATGTAAAAATGCTTACGTTCATAGCAGCCATGTCACTCTCATACGATTCCCTGACCTTCTTCATCACCTCCTCTTCGGCTCTTGCGCAGGCCTCGATGGAGCCCTTCACTGTGATGGTCCTCTCTGGGTTGTACAGAGTCAAGTCCTGGAGACTGGACAGGACAATGGAGACGGGGGGAAGAGACGAACAATTGTCAGAATAAATTCTGACACTAAAGCATCCACTTTGTGCCAAGTTGTACATTTATGAATGGGCTACAGCGAAATAGTGTCAAAAGGCCATCAGTGAGCAGTCTTACGGTGAGATCGTGATCTTGGTCCCCGTATCTTGCTCGATTTTCTTCAGGTTGCGTCCTTCCTTCCCAATTAATCTTCCTACAAAGTTGTTGTGTGCAAGTATCTTCAACGGGATCTCCTCAGTACTGCACAAGACAGATGGGATGTTTAGTTAAATTGTCAAAAATTCAGATCACACCTGTGCTACAAAAGTCTATTTTGCCTGCATGTTGTGAACAGTCAGTATCTTACATTGTTTCATGTACAAGCAATTTTTCCTTGGCTGATAAGCATCCATCCACATTTGCCGATTATGAACCGACACAGCTGTGTCACAACATGCATCATTTACCATCCATGCTCATTTTGACTGGATTAGAAGATGAGGGAAAAATAGCATTTTACAATGCTGAGGCTGTGTTTCACACAATTCTGGCCTTTTTACAAATTTAAGAGGCAAAACATTAAATTGTAAAAACCAAGGCAAATAAAATTTGGGCGCAAACTCACAACTTTGTGTCAAGGGCTTCCTTCTGCATGATCTCCATGATGGTTGTACAAGCGTTTGAACAACCTTCAGGGGTGGAGTGAATTGTGATGGGCTTCTCTGCTGCACCTGCATTTTCTTTCCTATGGATGTCAATCCTGTAGTAAAGGCAAATGTGTACACTTTCACAAGGCAAGTCAAAAGTTATTTACCCAAGTCAGAAAGGCATTAAGACACGTTAAAGAAACAAGCCAATATAAAAATAGGCCCCTAAATTGGATTAACAAGCAATAAAAGATTAAAATACAACAATAGAATAAAACTGATAATTAACTTGTTTAAATTAAAGATAATTGCATGGACACGGGGTCTGAGTCATGATTTGACCTGGCTTTTGGTCTTAAATGTTAACAATTGGAGGTGACTTTAAAATCGTTTTCGTCTTAAGACAATTACTTGGGGTTTATCTCATTTAACTAAAGAAAATGTTAGCATGTCCAATCATTGTACTTACTTGGTGTATGCCACCACAATCACCGGTTGATATGGTTATATAAAAATTAACATGCATAATTATGGTAAAATCGTTTTCCATCATCTGCACTAGTGGGAGCATGTGTTAAACAGAAGAGGCCCGATAATGGCGCCTTGGGGATCTCTGTCAATTTCTTATGTTTTGTTGACACAAAATAGTCAAATAGGATTCAAACCTGTTTAGCATGTGAGCACCAGAAAATCTCACACAGCTTTTTTAAGTAATAATTAGGTTGTGGTTGACTGGTAAATGCAGCAATGAGATAAACTTTTCCACTGAACATAAGTACATATCATTCAAGACCTTAAGAGCTGCATTGGTGGTGGGGTCAAATTCCCTAACTGGAAAACAAATGATTTACAGGTGAAATGTGTCTTGATAAAAGTCAAACTCAATTTCACCAAGAGCCACACTGGAAAATAAAAATAAAAAATCACATCAAGGGCCAGACATGTTTAGTGTCCGGACATGCTTTTAATCTAAAAATTAATTTTTACTGTATTGCCAGTTTCCACAAAAAGCCTCAAACAATTCAGCAAAAAAGTTCATTAGCCATCATAAGAGTTTAGCAAATCAATTACGTTTTTAATAACCACACAGCTGACTCACAGCAGCCACTTTCACAACCTGATTATGCAACGTTAAAAGTCGGCAAATCGGCCCAATTCAGCTTTGAGTTTCCCAGAAATACAGTTTGAAAAACAGTTTACAGTCTCTTCGGCCAAAATTTGTGAACCAAATTGATTTTCGGGCTTGATCTAAATTTTAGCGTGTCTGGATTTAGGTTTCAGGCCCTAGAGAAGTATCAACCATTTGCAAAAGAGCCGATGCCATGCAGATAAAAACATTTGAGGCAACAGAACAAGGTGGATTTCAAATATTGCACATTTCCTCCAAGGTTATATGGATGACAGGATCAAATTGTCTAATGCTAATTGTATTGTTTTTAGTGGATACAAGGACACCTGTACCTTAAGAGGAGAGACGCTGCGAGCTTGAACGTCTTAATTTTTCCAGTAAATAGGAAAATTCACTGCATGGCTTAGTGGATAAAAGTTTAGGGGATTGTCAGCCGGTCAGTACAAAAACATACAATTCGGAATGTGCATTAAGGTTTTTGGCAATCATGTCATGAAGTCCTGCATTTCTCAGTTCTAAATTATAAATGCAAGGTCCTTATGAAGATAAGTTTTTCCTTCCTGGGTTTAGCTTTTAGACATTTTCAAACATGGCATTTCCCCATGGTGTATTTTTCTTACCATAAACTACCTTTCCTTTGTGGAGATTAAGGAAAGAAAAATGAAAATATTTACAGTTTACTTTAATACTGGACTGTTCTAGTAGAATTCCTGACCTCTGTGTACGTACTTTGAATGCGTCTGTTTGGTGATGTTGCGGATGGTGGCACCTTCCTTGCCGATAATGGCCCCTACAAACTGTGTGGGAACCAGTATGCGCAGCGGGATGTCTGACTGCAATTTGGGCCGGGCGCCCAGACCTGGAGAACCAGAACGAGGGGTTCCACGGGCGTTAAAGCCTCTCCTGCCCCCCACTGAAGGACCTTCTGGTGCAGCCGTCTCATCTGGGATATACGATACTTTCAAGGCATAGTTCTCCATCATAGATCCATTCAGCTTCTCCATAGCCCTGGGGAGCACAAAGATTTTAGTATCAAAACCTCTTTGATAGCCACTGAGCAGGTATGATTAAACACTGCAAGGATTTTAGACAATAGTCATGGAGTGAAACGCTCTGAATGATTAAACTGCCAAACATTTCTGTTGAGGCCAACTACAATGCATCAAGGTTGATTTCTTTCCCCATCTTATCAATGGGAGAACCCAATGAGGTTTTGGTCGTAATTAAAACGGTTTCTTGAATAATCGGCATAAGAAGGCAACAGCTCCTTAAGGCAAACAAACTTCACTTTGTGAGATATGAAAAGTTACCAAGATAGCATTCCCATTTAATACCAGTCTTGTCAGCCTCAAGGATTTAGATTTGTAGCGACAACCAATTACGCATGGAGACGTCTACAACCACGTGCTGAGTGTAACATTGTAGTATGATTCATGTACACCAGGGGGCACCAGATAACTAATTTAACCCCCTCCTCAACCGATCCCCCCCGTCCCCCCCCGTCCCTCCTCTCCATCAAATTAAACTAGACTTTTGTACAGAAGAAATATCATGCACTGAAAGAACACAAGTTTAATTTCCAATAGACAATGCTGGGTAAAGAGAAGAACTTCACCAGATCCATGTCAAAAACATCACGACAGAGGAGCTGGAGGTTAATGATGTGAATACACTACACATGCGTGCACGTGTGTACTCACAGCCTGGCCTGGTCCTTGGCTGCGTATCGAACGTTGACTACTGCAGTCTCTGTGTCAGTGTTTACTGTGGGAGTACACACAGCAGAGTCAATCCACATTCAATGGCACCAGCTACAACATGGGGTACTTTTGATATGGTTAAGAAATTACAAGAAAATTCAACAATAATGTAATGATGCATCTTTATTTAAAAATAAACTGAATGAAACAAGATTTTACAGTTTGAATATAATACAGAACACACTAAAGGTGTGTTAAGGCAAGGTGTTGGAACTTCGAGAATTGCGAAACAAAAGTGTATTTACCTTGTTCACAGCTCTCTACTGCACCATATTGAGCAAGCATACCATCCAAAACCTGGGAGACAGAAGCCACGATTACTCACTTTTGACCAAAACCTGTTAGTGTGCAGAAGCTCGTGTGGGAACCAGCTCATTGCCAGGACACAGTCTATTCATTTTGAACCCCAAGTTCAATGTTGAGTTATGTGAATACATCTGCTGCCTTCTTTTAAAAGTCTTCATTTAAAATATTGTAAACCGTTTCTAACTATAGGTTTATTTTAGAAATGAGTTGTTTTTTTACAATACTCTAAAATGTTGACAAAAAGCGCTCCAACGATATACATTCATTTAAAAATCTGGTTGATCATTTCACACAAATGCTTTTAATTAATTGCATTAAAAATTAAATGCATTAAAAATGTCAGGAAGTTGGAATCCTACACAGGGCAATTAAAAAACAAAAATTTCAAAAGAAAGCCACACCGTCCCCCTGCCCAAATCTGAAGACCACAAAATTTCAATTCATAGATTCAATTCAAATGTGGGCGAGAGAGGGAGCGAGGGTTCCAAGATAAGCTAAAACATCTAACCATGCTCAGTTGAATCAAAGGCCACACCCCCAAGAGGTCAACCCCACTTTCTAGCCAACAAGACTGCATGCATTCCTCTCCCCCCCCCACTAACAACTCAACCTCCCGCCTCTCTGCGATCTCCGCTCCCCATCATTGGCTACTCCTGTACTGATCAGAGTTCCCTGAAGCCACGAGTTGCTGGCTGGCTGCTCTGCCTGTCAGTCTACCAAGCCCAACCAATGGAAATCCAGACTATTCAGGAAAGGGTGGGGTACATTCCAGCAGGAAGCAGTGACTGGGGGAGGGGTACTAGGTCATGCTACACATTCTGTGAATCTGCGCACATGGAAGTTAAGGGGAAACAATCCAGGCCCACCCACCCGCTACAGCTTGTGAACACAACTCTTGCCGCTATATGCTTGCTGTAACCCCCCCCACCACACACACACACACCCCTACCTGATAAGATACATACAAGGCCTTTGCATCAAAAAGATTCCATTCTATCGCTACATTCTTTTAACCACTCCCACTCTGAGGGGGAGAAACCTCCATGTCACCTTTTGAGAAAGCAAACAGCTCGCTCGCTATGCTAGGAACATGGTGGATCTGAAGTTGAGGGACATGGGTAGGCAAAGCAAGCCCTCCATTACAAAACACTGAGCCTGTCCGTGGTCAGTTGGCCACACTGAATCAGGCTAAAATCTAAAACCACGCATTAACCTTATGATTTAGAATACTAAATTGTGCAATTCAATAATTCTCATTAGGCTTCCATTCTCTTTATGGAGCACACGCCATCACAATTAAACCTCGGATGAAGGGAAGGCAGAGTACTGTCACATGAGATTCCACATGGAGTTTAACAATGGAATCTTGAACTTTGACATGTTTTTTTTTTTAAAAACCCTACAGTGAAATTTAAATATATTTTCTTCAGATTTACATTTACATGTGCCCAACACAGTGTGTAATCAAAGTAGGATGTGTAGCTGCCATTGACTAGTTTAAAATGAACACTTATCACATGCAACGGAAAAGACAAGCACTGCATGAGAGACTACTCTGTACAGCCGTACACTCACTCTGCACCACTACTCACCTGAACTACCACTGCAGTTCCTCCTACATATATTACCCCATTATCATCAGGTTATTACAATACAACTATATTACCATTACCCAGATATCATATTTTGTTTGTTCCACGTGTGTGCCTGCCCCCTGGGATTTAGTCAGGAAGTTGAACGTGAGCAGGAAGCCTCATGTTTATGTTCTCTCTATACTATCCGCTTCAATCTTCGACGTTACATGCCTTTGTTGGCATTCTCGGTACGTGAAATAGATGCTGACACGGTTTTGATATCTGCCAATTGTCAGAAAGTTTGATGTGCAATATGTATATTTTTAATGATTATTGATAGCTCATATTAGATTGACAGTACACTTCAGTAATCTAGTTTGCCACTTATCTTGAGTTATGCTGTAAGTATATTTGTTTTTTTAGATAAATATAGGTTTTACTACGTACACAGTATAATACATTAGGTGTTTCCTTTATTTCATCTCACACCAGATGTCTTTCTAGGTAAGAAGTCACAAGATTAAAATATTACTAAAGTATTACCTTAAAACAAAAAAGTAAATATTTGGAACAAAGGCTGTATACATTTCAGCATTGTAATACATTACCAATTTTAAATTTCACAAGTTTGGAAAGTATTACACTGATAGCCTATTATACTGTGAAAACATTACCCCATTATTATCATGCTATTCCAATAATATAACTATATTACCGCTGCCCAGATATACATATGTTATCATCTAACCCATGCCTAGTTATTACCTTGTAATTGCATGTTATGACATTGCTACCTTCTTAATCACCCCAGTATTACATATTACTGTGATGTATTACCCAGTTACTACTTTGGTAATGACCTATATATTTTGTCTTTAGCACACAGTTACCCCACTATTACCATGGTGGAATGTAACATGCTACAGACATGTGTTTGCCGATTAACCCTTTATAGACTGCAAAACAAAGTGGCTTGTATTTCAGATTTAACATTGAATCTGAGACCATTTTAATGCTTCAAATAATTTATATTAAGCTGAAATACAAACTGAGTTTAAGCAACTGAGGACACTTCCATGATTAATGCAAACATGATTTTCTGATGAAAATGTCACAGAAAATGCAGGGAAGTATTTTTGCCTAAACTAACAAGGGTCACAGGCTTAATCCAAGATTTTGTGAAATTACTCGAGCAGTGTTAGAATGGTGTATTTTATAAGGATGTAGATTTTTCTTAATGCAAGACTTCTGTCTAGGCGGTTTATATATGAATGTGCTAGCAGACGAAATTGCATAATAAACTTGTTTCAGATTTAATGTGCTTCATCTCTCCTTAAAATAGTTAAGTGTCAGACGTATGTAGTAAATTAAGGGGATTGATTCTGTAATTACCATAAAAATGCCTTTTAATATATTCGTGGACACCATAAACTATTCCCTTAAATTAGAATACATTTGAATTTCTTACAGACTTAAAAACATTAACAAAACATCCTGCATTTACTTCCATGGTCAGTAATTCGATTGCATTCAATTGTACATGGGCCAATTATGTTTTCTCAACCCAATGGATGTCAAGGAAACACTAACCTGTGTATCTTAAATTCAAAATCACTTCATTTACAGACTCATTGTGTGAATTACTTCACAAAACGCCACTGATAGATTACCTAAACAGATTAGAAATATCCCATGAACCATATAAGGTTTAATAGGAAACAAGGGTATTCCCCCGCAAGAAGACAGATGGTGTGAATAGACAATCACTTTCAAACTTGCACGTGATCAGTATTGTAAGACACCATAACAAATAAGTAACTTTTCCTTCTGTGTAGCCCCAGAATCAATTCCACAGCAAGCTTTTTAAAACTTGCTTACTAAGTAGCCAGCAAGTGTAGTAATATTAAGAAAGAAATACCATTTAACTGCTTAAACTTCCTTGATGTGCCTGCCACAGCCAAATCACCTGCAACCCTTACTTTAATTCTTCCAGTGTTTGTTTAGTAACAATCCCTATGTAGCTAAATTATACAACCCAAAATCCTCATTACCAGTGGTATTTGCAATCATTTGTGTTCTACCCACTGGTCTGTGCATTACTCTAGCCTGATCTTGTAGCCTTGTTCAAACCAATCATGAAGCGCATGCTCAATTGAAACCCAAAGGGAGGCAAGGTGACTCCAGAGGCCACTAAATGAGAGCCCAGTTGGGCTGCCCCACCCTGGAAGCAGTTAGTCTGTTAGCACTCACCTCCCACTGCATGTGAGGGGGGATGTTCCTGATCTGCAGCTTACAGCTCCTAGGAGAGAGAGAGAGAGAGAGAGAGATAAGAGGGAGTGAAAAGAATTGATGAAGGTAGGAAAGAGCTGGGAGACAGAAGCTGACAATACCAAGAGCACAATGACAAATACAAGAAAGAAAAAAAAAAAAAGTATTTTAATTACAACATTCCCTCTGCCATCTAGCTAGAGGGACCAGGGTGGAGAAGCTGCAGATATGACTTCTGCTTTAATTCCAGTCCTGACCCAGCAGGTGCACTGAAACACCCTGGGTAAAACGTGGGAGGAAGAAGCGGGCAAATGGTGATTTGGAATTGCCACTGGGTGGCCTAAAATGGAGCTGTGTTCAAAATTTTTTAAAAAAAGTGACTAAATATCGTACCACGCCCTTTGTCCCAAATCAAACTGTGTCAGAGTGCAATGCATGGAGAAGCAGGACTAAAACGGCAGAAAAGAGTAGCAAGGAGGCATCAAGCAGAGGGGGAAAGGATCAGAAAAGCAAAGATGCATCAGAATGTCTTGTCTACACAGTTCGAGTCAAGCATTTGCCCTGTAGAACTGCATCATGACGATATAACCACTGCAAACCTCAAGCACACTTATCCATGAGCATCCAGGGGTTGTATCAAAAGGGGGGAAGAGAGGGAATGGTGCTGCAGGTGCCAAACGGAAACCAAAAGGGAATCTCCGCAAGCCATGTCGCACTAATAAAAAAAATTGCGTGCCTGTTCATAGAGTGTGTGCATACAGCAGAAGCAACTAGCAGTTACAATGGTGCTGCTGTGCTCTGTCACTTCAAGACAGAATTCCCCAATCCATCAGTTTAGCTTGAAGGTCCACAAATGTAGTTGCACTGTGTACAGCAGCGCAATTATACCAGCTATGGGGTGAGGTCAGACAGACAATGTAGATCAACGAGTCTGTACAAAAATGTGGAGAAAAAAAAAGTGCAGACCAATCCAAAGTCCACTGCCTGTTGATACACACAAATCTAAAGGAACAAAATGTACATATGGCTGGGAGCTGAAGCATGAAAACACACACACAATGTGGAATCACAAACCCTGACCCCCAACCCATGTCCACACCAGCCGTACGCTCACTCTGCAAATACCCGATAAGGAGCTAATTTAAGTAATATTGTGTAGACATTAGTCTACGTCTCTGGAAAAAAAAAAAAATGTTTAAGTTCTACTCCACACATCTCTTGTTCTTTCCTTTAGGAATCACTGAGCTGTTAAAAATTTATAAATGCAGCTCCTCTACTTGTACAAACTGCTCCACTGCTGGTGGTTTTCTAATCTGCTGTGTATAACATCGCACCTTAAAAAAAACAGTAACACTCTTTACACCATAAACTCAAATGTAAGGGTATGTAACAAGGCTCATTTTATTTATTTTTAAAATCCCACACAAGTATCCCATTTACGCAGTAAATACATACTGCACATGTGCAACAAGGGCCACAGTAGTTCAAACACCTCAGCCACTACTAACCCTAATCAAGCCAACAGCAGTTCAACATTTAATGTGAGACATGAAACTACTTCTAACTGAGCAAATTGTAAAGAAGATTCCCAAATAACTTCTAAAGAGGAATTCCAGCCCTTTCCGGCCCACTGTGCCATTCCTGTCTGATGGCCTCTATCCACACATTCTGTATGCTCTGCATTGCGGTGGGAACGCCATGTGAAATGTGCAAATGCACCAAGCACTTCCAGTCGGATTAACCTATAGCTACACACACACACACACACACACACACACACACACAAGAAGTCAGTCGGGGTGTGGGGTGGGGGTTGGTATACATTCCCTAGTCCAAGCCTTTGATTTGGGGAGGGGGAGGTGTGTGTGTGAGTGGGGTGTGGGGGGGCTAGCACTGTTTCAGGCAAGGGTAACAAGGGCCCTCTCTGCCCTGTGGGGGTGGGGCCCTGTTGCCATGGACACTGACAAGTCCACTGACAGGAACATGTAGAGCAGAGTTAAAAGTGGGAGGGGAAGGGCCAGGAGTAACTGGGGTTGGTTCATCATGTGATGGCCAGGATGAGGCCGGGCTCCTTATTTACTTTTTTTTTTTTAAACTGACCAATATTTTACATGTTTCTCCTCTTCCCTTGCTGCCCATCTGAGATTTAAGGCCCTGCACCATGGACATCATGCACACAAGTGGTTGTATAGACACATGCAAGCATGCACATGCAGCCATAAAAACGAAAAATTAAAAACAGGATTCACAAGCCAAGCACCATTAGACTACACCACACCTGTATTCTATCTCCATTTCTTGATCATCCCTCACTGAAGCACTACACGTCAACACCAAGACCTGTGCCCAATGCCCATCCACATGCCATGGACTATTCAGTATGCAGAAGTTCTGAATGACTGAACCCCACACAGGATGCTTTCCGCTGCCCTCTCACAGGCCTGATATGCACAATGTGTGCTTGATAACCTAAATTCTAAACTTGCATTTAGATAGATTGGGAATTTGAGGGAATTCCAAACCAAATCAGTTGAATATCAAACAAATTACTCAATTTACAAAACAGAACACATTTGTGTCTATTCCTAACCACAATACATTTTATATAATCACTGAGCAAAGCAGGAGGGAGAGTTTTGCAGTCTGGGTAAAACAAGGGGCCACATTCATAACTCTGGCACCCCAAGTCTCCGTCCCAAATCCCCGTTATTGCAGGTGGGGCCCCAGAGTGACCCCATGACCCAGAATTCTTGTAATAAGAGACAGCAGCCATTTCTACAAAAAAAAAAAAAAAAAAAACTGATACGATCTACCCTTTTGTTTCAATTTATGGAGTTTTTGTACTGCCCGGTTTTTAAGTAAAAGGGCTGAAACATTTCACCACTTAATGACAATTGCTAATAATGTTTAGAAATTAAGTTGCACAGATATCAAAGTAGTTACGTCTGTGTACCCATACACTCACAAAACACACTTGGGGTCACCCCTCATACAGCCATGCCATTATATTTCTGTATCTACTATATTTGTTTAATTTATCCAACAAGGGGAGCACAATCTGACCCAGGAAGTGAAAACCAGAGTGTACACAATAATGACAGTGCAGAAACTCAGTTTGGCTTAAAATTGATGAAATAAAACAGTGAAAATTGTTGGCAAAACTAAATGTGTGGTTTAAACTGTTATGTCAATTGTGGAAAATAAGGCTGTTGAACTGAGATTTAAATACACCTGTAAGATTTTGATTATGCTTGGTTTCCCATTATAGCATTTATAGGACTTATCAGGAGTTAAATAAATAAAAGCTCAAGATATTGTCAAAAACAAGTGGGTGTCCTCTATAAAAAGGCCAGATTTATTTTTATTTATTTTGAATTATAAACAAAGCCAAGAACAAAACGTTTCCAGAAGTCAGACAGTGAAATGTAAATGTCCATAACATGGCTGAATGTAATCCTAATACAATGAATCTGTGGACAAGGTTTTTCAATTTACAGAATTTGGTCTTGTAATGTTAATGCATACAGAACATTTCTAAGAGTCACTATTAAAAACATTTGTTTTGCTAATGCACTGGAGATTTTAGAGGGCTTCTGGCCAAATTCAGATGAATATACATCAAGATGTTTGATTACATTATGTATTTTGGCAAATGTGAAACACCACACTGCATAGCATGTCATCCCACACAGCTCAATATATAATAGCCACCCCACTTTTATCTCGAGTCTATGTAGCACATCCCCTTGCTGGTGGGTTCAAAGGTTAAGCCACGATGACTGGCCTACAGTTGATATGTGCAGGTTGTAATGAAAGGAGGGGCCGTGTGTGTGTGTGTGTGTGTGTGTATATATAAAACCTATACTCAGAATACTGTTCCCATTGACTGTTATGTTCCATGTTGTGAAGGGAGGGCACGTTTTACTTTTTTGAAGTGTGGCTGAAACTACTGTTACAGCCACCACAGCAGGCTGCACTAGAGACAGCAAAGTCACGAGTTCCTCGTGATCATAGAAATTTGACGCAAAATTTCCTACACCAGCTCACCTGGTTTATTTATCCCATATACAATTTTGATCACCGTGCCAGGGGAAGCTCGTATGACGTTCAGGTGGAATTTATATTTCACGTAAAGATGTAAAAAAAAAAATCTCTGGCTCTATCCTTTTTCCTCTCCACGCACGTTCTATCAATTTAGGCCACGTATAATAGATTACTCTAAAAGCCATAATGTTTCGCCTTACTTTAAAGATTTTAAAATGTGACTTAGACTATACTAACACAGCAGATCCAACTTTAAAGACACCAAATCATGCATATAACGTAACGACATTTATAAATCATAAAACCAATTCCCAAGCGAGAGCCATTTTAAAATTTAATTCAAAAGGGTTAATTATGAGCGAATTGCGTCATTGCCTACAAAAAATAACTACACCATGCCAAAAAAGCCCCGGTATTTTACGTTTTCGCACAGATTACGCAGACCCTACAAAAGAATATTTACAAGAAATCATTGACAGAAACACCTAGTGTCCATGTGTGACTACGAGGGTCTAACTCATACTAAGGTTTTCCGTGACTTGGGGCCCAAACCTCCCATTCCACTCGCGTTTGGGAGTCCATCTCATGCAACAGCAGCACAATGTGCAGAGGAGGGTGGAAGCGCAGGGCAGGCAGGGAGAATGACGGGCATATCCTTCTCAAATGGACGACTCCACAAGGCCTGTACGCCTGCACTCACTCTTTGCACACATTACAACAAGCACACTCGGGCTTTTGCTAATCGCCCAGAGGTTGGAGCACTAATACTTTACACAAAATGCTAGTAAATGGGCGAGAAAGCAAATACATGTGCTGGCTAAAGCACGACGGTTTTAGGAGCACCCTACACAGTCATGGCGAGAGGAGGGAGTACACTAGGCTACCATACGCCCCTTTCATTTGACCCCCAGAGCACTCAGAAGAAAGACACCTCGTTTATCTACAATACATTGAAAAACATACTGAATAAACATCGTTCAACAGCAATATTTAAACATATTCCCGGCAAATATCACTGGGTAAAAAAATAAAGGCTTCTTGAAGAAAATGTTTAAGAAAAAAATCGAGCTCCCACGAATTGAACCAATAAGCACTTTTTTTAAAAAAACCTACCTTTGACGTTTAGGGACCGAGTGCTCCACTTCGAGAACTTTCCCATGAAGTTCAACTTTACCTACAAAAAATAAATAAAAAACTATTAGTGTCATGTATCTTGTGACCTCCTTCGCGGGCCTTTTTTCTTCCCTGCTTTGTTAGGTAGGCTTATTTACGATTGTTGACTACTCATTTTGTGTAGTGGACTAAAATCTTCACCAGGTATTATGGAGCCTACGTAGCAATGCCGTGGATATTTTCAGCATAGTGTGATATTAGCAACATAAAATACTGAACGTGTACAAGTCCCCAATAGCACGAGACACAAATGAGCCAGGCATTAGCTTAAATCCTAAAATTACACGACTTCAGCGAAACTGTAGCAAGGTGTCTTGTGAGCACGTTTTGCTTGAATTTAATCTCAAACCATGAGACTAAGTGAATCATATACAACAAGCAAATGGGTCGTGTGGCTCAGTTAGTTGGCCTACATTTGACCAACACAATTAAACCACCTGGTGTCAGCATGGGCGAAATGGCTTCACAATGTAGAGAGTTGTTGCCACTGGAGAAGGCCTGTAGTTAGAGAGAGGAAGTTCAAATTGAAGCTGCAGCCCCTGCTCCTATTGTGCCAAAGTGGACTTTGTGATAAAGCCCACGATAAGATTCACTTCACGGCGTCTACAGCCCGCTGCCTGTGCACCCCACTGCCATGAACGGCACATAACCTGCATTAGTAAAGCCAGCCATGCTATTTCTCATCCTCATGATTGTGTTTACTCGACCATTTTATCAAGCTACACTAAGTGAAATTACAAAAGCACAATTCCACTCAAACCCATGGCAGCTTTTTGCCTGAGCCCACAGTGTCAAAAGGCCAAGTAAAGGTTGTGTGTGAGAGAAAAAAATGCTTGGATACTCCCCCCCCCCCCCCAATACAGGACTTAACTAAAGGCAATCTTCACACAACTGCAGCAGTTCGTGCGTCTTTCAAAAGAACACTTTTGACCAAGATTTCTCACCTGAAAGAACATCGATGGCCTTCATTGCAGCTTTCTCGTCCGGGCAATCCACAAACGCATAACCAGTTTTGACAAGAAACGGACCACTGTGCGGAATCTTCCACTGCTCAAAGATAGTTTCGAAGTCCTCCTCGCTCGCCTCAGCGCTCACGTTGCCAATGTATAGTTTATTCATGTTCTGTGCCGAAAATGGGACAATCTTTACGCTGAGGGAGCGATAGTTATTTGCTCTCACTGGGTGTGCTGGGATTGGAGTAGCCTAGCCTGAATCGCCTATACTATTACGGAGTGACTGTGGCGTGCTTCCCGGTCGTTCGAGTCACAGATAGATTTAAACTGGCAGCCTCACAGTGCGTCTGCTCTCCCTCGCCCCTCTGTCACTGTCGCGCAATAAATAAATTCTCAATTATTAATCTCGTGTCTCCAAACGATGGCGGGCTGGGTGAAAAGGAGGAGAAACTACGGTGTGTCTTCCTCCAAACCCCTTGGTAAAGAGACAGAGAATGTCACACACGGTAAGGCTGGTGCCCGCCTCTAAATCTAGAGCCTAGAAGAAGAAGGGGGTTGAAAAAAAATCCTCTGCTATTCCGGCTTTTTTGAATGAGCCACGTGTTCAAACTACAAATCAGCCCACACGTGAGGAATCCCAATTGCTCAATTAAGTGTTTGGGATTGGGGAAAATTGCACGGGAATCTGGGGTGGGGACAGCAGAGGGGAGTGGAGAAAAAGGAGGGGAAGAGTGGATTGGTGTTGGGAAAAACCTGGCGAGCTATGTGCGTAAAGGGATTCCGTGAGAACCCAGTGTATCTTTACTAGAATCACATTCGTGTGCCTTTCTCTGCAAAACCTCGATTCTCATTGGTCGGCTGAGGAATAGTAAAACGGCAGTGCGCTCATGAACGCCCATAGCAGAAACGACGCTGATATAGCGGGGGCTGGTGCGCACGGCTGTAAGTGCGCTGTACTGATGACACAGTTGGAGGAAAAGGGGGTGGGGCCATTCATAAATGATGTTGCACTATATTGTTAAATTGCATGCTGGACACATTTAATTTTGAAGAAACTTGACTAGGGAGGGCCCTGCGCCGCAGCTCGGGCCTTCCCCGCAATATGGGAATGACACGTACTACTATCCACATGACGGCATCCATCTTCTCCAACTAGAGTGGAGCCATGCCCTCCCTGATCCACAACTCAAAGTCCAACAGCAGGCCCGATTTGACCGTAGTCACACACAATTATATTGAGTGGGTGTCTTTAGGTCAGATGAGAGCTGCCATGCCACTTGGTTTTTCCAACTTTCAGACCGTTTGGCACAACAAGAAGGCGTTGGCCATGTGGACCGAATGCACATGGCGAATCCTCTGCTATACCTCCGGCATGGATCTGCATTCACTGAGGGAAGGAGGGGTCTCCTACACTAAAGTGCCCCTAGCGTCCTATATGTAACGTACAGCCCTATTCAATCACGTGTGGAATCCATGTCTAAAATATTACACAACTGTCAGTAAGATACTTTGTCAATCAAAGGTGAAAGACGATACCCTTAGGTCACTCTGTAGTGAATGGCCGTATTAACAGGACCAATGTGTAGCTGAATCCATACCTGTTGGCACAACAGGACGGTATACTGTCAGAACAGAAATTGTTTTAGTTTTTCCAACATCAAGGAGCCCAAAATGAATATGCAGAGTTTCATGCTTATCAATAGATCAAATCTGACAATGGATTTGTATAGGATGAAAGTGAAACAAAAACACAATTTCTTAAAGTGCCATAGTCTACATACATATATATATATATATATATATATATATATATATATATATATATATATATATATATATATATATATAAATAATGCCAGTTTATTAGGTGCACAAATCTAAAACTAATGCAGTCTAATGCCTTCATGTAGCTCAAATTGGACACATTATTAGAAGTGCTTCTCAGTATAATGCTGTATAATTCAATTAATTCAATTATTTATAGCTGCCAAGAAGACAACTAAGTTAAATCAACACTTGCAACAAGAACTGAACTTTACAAACTTAATGAATGCAGAGGTTATTGTGAAACCATTAGTCTGCTTTAGTTTGAGATTTGTGTACCTAATAAATTGGCAGCTGAGTGTGTCTATTTATATTTAAATATACTTCAGACTGATGGCTTAAAGTTGTATAGTCTACATTTAGGTGTGCTCAATACACAGCACATGCAACAGTACCATTCAGAAATTAAGCATATTATCAATCAGACAGTTTTTTTTCTACATCATGTGTGGGCATGAGTTGCTGTATATGAGTTATGAATGATGCAAAAAAGTAAAGTATGAATTGTAGCCAGAAAGTAACAGTGTAAACAGCTAAAAAGGCTAAAAGCATAACCGTATTCATTTTCTTGTGAATGATGGTTTTTCATCACAACCTACAGATTATTTTCAAAGTCATTTAGCTTTTAAACAGCTGGCCTTTGAGAAGTTGGTAAAGCTGTATTTCACCAACAAAAAAGTGATGAAAAGTAAGTTTATTAGGTGGGTGCAACCTCCAATGAGCTATGCTTTGAGCTGAAATTATAGTACTGTGTCCCAGCAGCTAATGAATAGTAGGTGTGCATGCTCATGTAAAGCAAGTTACAAAAGGAGTGTTGGTTTAGTGGGCCCTTCAGCCACTAGCTCAGGCTGGGGCCATGGCTGTCTCAGTGGGTTTTACTCCTCTGCTGCTGAACAAACACACAAAGCCCTCTGATTGGCCCGGAAGGCTATCCAATCAGAGAGCCGCAGCCGGCTCCGTACTACTGCTGCTGGCTCGGCCTCAACGCGCTCATTCATTGGCTCCTCGGCTCCACTATTCTATATGAATCAGCGCGCCAATAATGCATTTTTTCTCCCCATGTTTCCTCTGCTGGGCTTTGTCATAAGACAAAAAGATGTAACGAAACACGAGCCACTGTCCACGTCCGCGGCACTTTTATAACTGTTCTCAACTTTTTAGGAAGTTTAAGTTGTGTTTACATGCATGTAGCAATCATACTAGGTTAAATGAAAGGAGAATAAGAGAGCGTTTAAAATGCGGATTTTAGTACACCGTCTATAACTTTTAATCGTTTCATAATTTGTTTAAAGTTTTAACTCCAGAAAAGTTTCTTAATAACTTTGTACTTAGTGGTTAGATCCTTAGGGTACTGAGTCAGGGTACAATATAAGGGATTTATTAAACCTGGGCGCTTTTCGTCGGCCCAGTTAGACGCATACATTTTTTTACAACCTAGTTTATTTGGCTTTAATGATTTCCATAGCAAATTAAATAACGAAAGGCACAGCAGGAACTCGGTCTACATGTACTCCTGCCTGCTGCTGGATAGCACCGTATAGATGGTGGATTTGTATAGAGACAGCGGTCATGTGAGTGCTCGCCTGGCTGTGTCGGTTTAAATGAACTGCATGGCTGCAGCCTCTGTGTGTGTGTCTGTGTGTGTGTGTGCGCGCGCGTGCGTGCGTGCAAGAGGAGTAGTGAATGTATCGCTGAGGAATGTACAGAAAGTCTCCCCGCCCCCAGTTTCAGGACTCCTCGCTATGGACGAATTCCATAGGGGCAAACTGACATGAAGTTTGCTTTAGACTGCATCTTATGTGGGAAGATTTCTGCGGTTGATGTCAGTGCAGGAAAAATAACTGACAGCATCGATCTGGCTAAACATAGTCTGGGATATTTCTAGAGAGAAAGGAGAGAGCAGGTAGATTGCTTAAGTTAAACGCAGTTTATAGCCCAACTTTGAGCTGTTGGCCTCATTCCAAGATAGTCTACATCGCCAAGCGCAAGCCTCTTTTACAAACCACTATTGGCTAACAATCGAGGGATTCTGTTTTCCGGTGATATTGCTTTATTTCGTATTCATTGTTATGCGATTCTATAAATATAACAATGTTTTATTTCCACTTGAGCTGTATTACATCCCCTGGCTGACCGCTTCGGACAGAGTCAGGAAACACAGTGGGGAACGCCATGTTGAGGAGAATTTAGAGAGACTTTATTAACTGATGGAAACAATGTCGATGTTAATGTAGGCTAAGGCTTTATTTTTATTATTATTTTTTTTTTTGGTCCAGACATGTGTTTTCTATTTAGGCTACAGCAATGAGTTTCATGCGGGCTTCAAAACATAAAAAAATGGATGTGTTTTCTCCACAGATGTGATGACACCCTTCATCTCATTAGAAAATGGCGGTTTGTGCCCCTCCAAACACATGCCAAGGATGGGATGATTTGTTTTTAACAGGTAACTGACTAGTTGTTGGAAACTGGTAAAATATTAAAATGGTACATATATTCAAGTTATTATCTTTGCTGTTTTTTAAAAGAATAATAGTAGGAAAGAAACTATTGTTTAGTTTCGATTTCTCTTCACGTGCACTCTTTTTCCCCCCAAACAAAAGCCAAATCCTGGAAAATAGAAGAAACAGTTCACTCAATCTGCATCAACAGTTACAGAAACGATTGTTTAAATGTAAGGGTATTTTAAAAGAAATAGTTAGTGTCTTATTTTGTTAAAAACAAGTCTAAACAGATATTAATAGCAGCCAACACAGCTACCGTCATACTATTGTTGTTTCACAAGTGGCAACATCTATCCCTATATGTTTTTAATGATATATTTGTTTAATTTCAAGTCATTTGATTTAAATTCTGCATTTGTTTTTATTTCTCATTATTTCAATAAAAAAAACTATTTTTTTGTAATAATCATCTGATTTTTGTATGTTTTTGAAACCTTGAAATAACTGCATTTTTATTGTTGTTTACCATTTAATCAGAGTAACACCACATGTTCAGGCAAGTCTAATAGAAGTGGCTGTTTTCATGCACAGTCACATGAATATTTGCAGACTTAGTTACACATTGCATAATTGCATGTATGTTTGTTTCTCTTATATGCATATGTCCCTTCTGTCTGCTGTTGTTTGCTGGTTTCAGCCCCCTGGTTAATTAGTTACACTGTGTTGAGAACCATTTCTCATGAAACAACTCAGCAATCCATTTCTTTAATATCTTGTTTTCTAAAAACACAGATATGATTTGTGATTTGTTGAGCTTCAAATATTCACACTTGTAATTTCACATTAGATTTTGTTTATTGAAAAATGAAGTGCATGATTTGTTTAATCTGGAACAGACCACATTGTGTATTTTTTCAAGTGGGAAGGTTTCTGCTGTATGTGAATATTGACGTGATGTAAAAGTGTTGGAGGTAATCATCTATCAACTAGATGATATTGGCAGTACATTTTAGTAAAGAAATACACATCATTGAATGTGAATTTAAAATGCCATGGCAGAGTAATTACCCTTTCCGCTGTCAACGAGCACAACGCACATCACAAGTTTCAAAGGGTTTTTAAATGAATATTAACATATTTCATTATGCTGATACAAACTAGCCCACAGCCTAAACACATCAATGCATTTAATCTCCAAAATGTCATTTTCAGAAAACATCTCCCTCTGATTAAAATCAAGAACTTGTCAGGTGATATTTTTTTTGGACATTTGTACCATCAAGAACATTACCTGATAAGTAAGATAATCAGCATGTGTTGTTAATGTTTCTTATTTTAAGTGGAGCCTCATGTTTACGGCGTGAACAACTCAGAGGTGAGTTGTTCACCCCCCCCCCACCATCCTGTGTTTCAAACCATACAGAATACATGAACATGCTGTTAACCTTCAGACATTGTCCTGTATGTTAGGAGTGTGTACCCTCCCAGTTTTAATCTCAGAAATACATGATTTTAAAGCTACAGGTTGCACCTGGTGTAGACTTTTGTTCCCTATTATAAAACGTTGACCAAACAACTATATGGTAAAGTTGATGGAGAACTGAGAAAAGATCAAAGTAGTGAATTTTATATATGTGTCTGGCCCCAGATTGCAACCATGATTTGGCTCGTTTGTTTTTTTTGCATGGTAGGATCCTGCTTCCTCCTTGCAAATAGTTGCAAACATTCCTCTTTATATTGTCCTTTCTCTAAACCAGAAAATAATGTACTTTTATCTGTTTTTCTGAATGTCTAAATGCAAGTTCTTTAGGTGAGATGTTGCTACATGGAATCCCAGTAATATGAAACTGTCTACCCATTCTGTCCCCTACTGGTCAACCTATATGTAGATGCACTGCTACGCCATGACACAAGAAAGGAAATCCTTACATCACAACACAACCTCACACGTAACCAAGAAAACCAAGTTGTCTTCAATCAGCCCCTATTCTTCCTGGGCGGCTAAAAAATGGCTGCATTAGACTATGAATTAGTGGATTTTTTTTTTTTTAATTACGTTATATTAGAAAAATGTGTCTGAAGGAATACCAGTGATTAATATTCACTTCACACAAAAAAACTGTTGAATCTTTATTGATAAAGACTTCATACTTTGACCTTTGTAACCTTCCAGTTAGCAGTTACCTTGGAACCTTAAGAATTGTCTTTGAGTGTTAATGAATGCATAACTCTGAGGGGCCCCATGAAATGTCAGCCATGATTGTTAACCCTATTTGAGTGAAAGTGCCTTACCATTGAGGCTAATGTTTACAGATAAAGAGCCATCAATTCCTTCAGGTTTACTTTTGTGATTAGCCACTCAGCATCAAGATCATGTTTGTCTCAACTGTGTCCATTTGGGACAACAACAAAAAAGTGTTGATGCAATGTGCAAGGTTTGGGTGAATGCAAGAAAATGCAAATTGTAACTTTGTCTTAGAACAAACTTTGCCAGATTCTGTAAAGTATACATTTGGCTACTTTAAACATGTAAAGGTTCCAGGAAGGTTATTAAAAATGAAGCACATCATCGTCACACGAAAGTAAAGAAATTGCTGCCTTTAAATGTACACCAAAATAATGAATTTTGACAAAGTACAAGCTCTTTTGCTTTTACTGTAAATAGTTACAGAACAGTCTGACTAATTGTCAGTTTTCTTACATATGAGCTTTGTATCTTATGTAATAAAAGCCAAACTATAAAAGATTAAAAGTCCTTTCCTTGCATGTTTTCAGTGATGTTAACCTGAATTAGAGGAAACTCCTTTTTGGAGATTATTGTGGTTTGAGTAGCCCCAGATCAACACCTTTAAATGTGTGTGAACATAAACTTTTCATGCACAGTCTTGGCACTGGCCCTGTTCTGTGAAACTCTCCCAGCATGTTTTCCCACCTCACCCACTCAATTTAAAGCATTAACTCCCACCGATGCGACCAAAGCTTTCAATTTCATGCGCATTGAGTCAGAAAAACACATTACAAACTGTGGAGTTTTTATCCATTTGTATTTCCATACAAAGAAACAATACAAAAATGCATTACATAAAACTCTCTGGCGAAACTCAAATGATGACTTCCTTGACAAAAAAAAAAAAATAAAAATAAAAAAAGAATGTGAGCAAAAGAACCAACCACCGATTGCTGGTAACACTCCCATTTAACAGCCTGTGACCTGCTACTCTCCAGTAACCTTAGTTAGTGTTAGGTAACATTGAGATCAAGCTGTGATTTACTGGATTGATTCATTTATTTAACAAAAAGGTTGTAAAATCAAATGTCACCATTATTTACTAAAACCCAGTTTATTTTCCGCATCATGACAAGGACCACATTAACAGGGATCAGGAATATCCTTTAACAGGAAAAGAAAGAAAAAAAAAAAAAGTATCGTTGCTGCAGAAAATGAAAAAGGGAAGGAAGGATGCAAGTCCAAGAACAGAGGAACAGTTGCAGACTACTTTGCTCACACTCAACATGGATGCATCAAAACGTCTAAAACTTAAGACATCTATTGCATGTAAACAAGAACCATCTCAAACGTAAGAGTTCTGTTGATATAGACATGCTAATCCAAAATGTTCCCCTCAGAAACACCTCGATGAATCACACACACACCATTGATTATTGGAGGGAAGCTGAATGTTGAAAGAAGAACTTAGTATCGCCCTGCCAACAGAAAATATGAAATTCATTAGTCCAAGTACATTACTTATAAATTCAATCTGCTGTCACCAGTGATCAACATAATTACAACTTAAATATGCATACTAACAAAAAGCTGGATGCAGTTTGTCAAGATTTCTATTGTACGCATTTCTCTTTATATATACACTTACGTGGGCTGTAAGAGCGAGACCGTGAGCGAGACCTGTATCGACTGTAGTAGGGGGATGGAGAGCGTCTGCGACTGCAAAGAGAAAAGTCTATTTACTCCCACGGAACAATGTTACAGTGACTTTATACTCAAAAATTATAACGTACCTGTACCTATAGTCATACTCGTCATATCTGTCGTAGCGCTCATCATAGCCGCGATCATAATGAGAGTCTCTCCCCCTCCTGCTGCTTCCACCGCCACTTCCACTACCACCGCCATTGCTGTTGAAAAAAGCAAAACAAGGCCATGACGTCCAGGGGTCTCATCTCTTGAGATTTACAGCACCATGTCAAAACTGATTTCAATTGTTACAAATCACAGATGCTTATCAAGAAAGGATGCACGATCAGATACAAAAATTAGTGAGCTCTGACATCAGAACTAACTCCGACCCAGTCCCCCCCTCCCCAATTCTCCTGTTCGCTCAAATGGACATTTGTGGACCTTAAACATGTGATAAATATTCAATTCCACACAAGAGGTTAAAAAAACTGATGTGCAAGACTTGACATTAGAGTTAATCTTACTGAGTTGGTCGGCCCATGTAGATTCCAGGTGTGGGGGTATGAGCACGTTTGGTAATGGAATAATCCACTCTGATGCGCCTCCCGTCCAGCTCCATGCCATTGGCTCGCTCCATTGCCTAAGGAATACAAGCGGGAGGAGAATACCGATGTCGTCAGACTATTGTAGGCTCTTTGGTACTAATCATTTCTTTCACAAAGGCCTACCTAAATTACACTCTCCTTTCTATGAGATACATTACTGCAAGGAGTGGAAATTTGTGGCAAGGCAGACACCTAGTGGCATACTTATGTTATCACACCTAAATTAAAAAATGAGGCTATTTTAAGTAGAGGACCTTTGACCCTGCATGTACAAATACTATGAAAACAGATGACAAGACAGAAAAAAGGGAGTCACTGGGACTAGGACTGGAGATCCTTAGGAATTTAATCAATAAACAAAACCACCACAAACAATTCACATACCTCTTTGGAATCCTCAATTCTCTCGAAGTACACAAAAGCAAAGCCACGGGAGCGACCCGTGCGCTGGTCATAAACCACATTGACCCCTGCCAGAGGACCGTGGCGGGAAAACACCTCCCTCAGGTCGCGCTCTGTGGTGTACAGGCTCAAACCAAACACCCCCAAGCATTTGCTGGGGTCAGGGTTCGCCTGGAAGGGACCACATAAGGGTTACAGTTAATGGTGTGGCTTACCACGGCTAATCGTCTGCTTATTTGCATTCAAAATCCATTTACTAGACTTAGTATGCAAAACATCATTCTTTATGGCCACAGCAGCATTTGACATGGTTAGTGCAGTGTGCACACTGTCGAGAAATATCTCATCAAAACTTAGCACAAAAAAAACAATACTCCATATTTGTATAGTGACAGTTTCAGGCGTGTGTTTCACGGTTTAATACTACCTGGCCTGATGTATTACTAAACATCAATGTTTCCAAGAGAAAAAAAACAAACATTTGATTTTCTCTTAGCCAGCAAACTGAAAAATATAAATAAAAACAGATCGATCCGATCTTAGTCACGATGAAACCCAGAAATACATCAAATTGTTGATAGGCACCAGACTGAGAACAAACACATAACATCTGAAATCATCCACATACTGTATTGATGCAATAGAATGGACACACTGTAAGTTAAATAATAAAGAAACCAAAGAATCAAAGTTATAGTTGATCTCCACTAGGTTGTATTTGTTGCTTTATCCTTACTACTGAAGCCATGCCATTACCAGAGCTCGAGCCCCAATGCAAACAAAACACAATATTGGACCTTACAAGGACCCGTCTTTATTTAAGTAGTACTACACCGGGAGCAGCACCTTTGATGACACAAAACATTACATTGCTCTTGCTAAAGATATGTTGGAAGGTACACGTACCCTAACATCAGCATCTGCTCCCCCATGACCGTTTGATTCTTTTGGGAAGTCATGGCTCTGTCGATATAATGAAAGTTAACAAAAAGGGGATATTACACGGTGGTTTACCACAGAATTAACCACATTGTCTCTAAAATTACAATTCCACATTGATAAAAGTAAAAAATAGATAAATAAAATAAATAGATTAAACTAAATGTTACTTAAAAACATATAATCCTTGTAAATATGTTTAACAATTTAACTCAAAGCCATATGAAAACTAGTTAAAACAGATTTAAGTAATTTTGCTTGCTATAGCCACTGATTTATCTCTCTTTCCAAAACATTGTGAGGGTTCCTCATTTTGTATTCACACCATTAAGTAACAGGTCATACAGTATATTCTCATATCCTCACTAATTACGGGCTAGGATTTGCAATAAGCCAATCTTACAAAAAAAAAAAAAAAAAAAAAAACAGAATTGTTTAAAAGTACTACTAAAACACCTTGTAAATGTGTGTGAGCATACACAAAGGGTCCTGTGGTTTACTTTTTTATAGCCTACTGTACTTGGCCCCATCTTCAGATCTCATAACACTCACCCTGCTGCCGGTTTGACGGCGCCGGTTCGACATAGGGGAAGTGCTCTGGCTCTTCTTCCGGCGGTACTCGGGACTGTAGGAACGAGAGCGGGACTTTCTCCGGCGGGAATAGGACGGAGAGCGTGAGCGGCTATAGCGGCGGTTTGAATGCCGCCTGGAATGAGACCTAAACAGGGTGTTAGTGATATAAAAGCATATGGTTTATAGAGTACTTTAGCCCCAATAAGCATTTATTTGGATGCAATATGATGTAAGTACAGTATCACTTGGGCTATCATAGCATGGAAAAAACATACCTAGTTTTGGACCGAGACCGGGATCTGGACTCAGAGCGTTTGGGGGCCCGGGCTGGACTTGGGGAGCCGGACCTGCTCACCGACTTGGCCCGATCTGGACTCCCGTGATCCAATTTAGATGGGGAGCGTGAGCCCTATTGCCACAACAGCATGTTAACAACTTACTCATGGACAAATACATGCATTTCTTTATACAGAAAAACAATTAAGCACTGAGTAGTAAGATGTGGTGGTAGAGTATGTTGGACACATACAGTACACCTATCTAAATTGTACAGCTTATGTACTGAGGAGGAAAGGGTTAGTAATTCTATAGTTCCAATAAATAACTAATTGTTTACAATGTGGCCTATAACTAACCATATAAATCAAATGTACATGACAAGTCTATGTCCATGTCCACCTGGGTCATAAAGGGAAAAATAAAACATGCATTTTCATGTTACATAAAGAGCATGAAGAAAAGACATTTGTGACACAAACAGTGTATTTACTTAACCTAGGGACACATTCATTCTTCCAGATTCTTTACGCTACTCCCTTTTCTCGGGGGATTTCTATCCTTCTTCGTTCTTCTTTTTTCAGTTTTCTCATTTTCTGATTCCAGGTCAGTTTTTCCTCTCTTCACCCAAACTGAAACCAGTTTCATTTTAGCCATTACACTGCAAGCGCTTCTATCTGACACCATTCTTCCGTCACATTTTCTCCCTTTCCACTTCTATGTTCTGCTCTGTACATGTTTTCATTAGCCTTCTTTTATCTTGAAATTTTTCTTCATCATTCTTGGATAAAACTCTTCAAATCCTTCACGGTCAATAACCTTAATGAAAAGAACATTCAATAAAATTAAGATCATTAGGTTTAAGAAAAATAGAATAGTTTAAATAAAATGAAAAGGAACACTGAATGCAGTACAATTACATTGTTGCTACATAAAGTTTAAATATTCCAAAAAGTATGCAAATGAGCAAAGTTACAACAATTACTTTACATGTTAACAAACGAAGAACTTAGATGTTTTAGCAAAATTTCAATTTGATCAAAATAAGTGTAAACGCAGGGAGGGAAACGATGCTTTGAACTTAAGTAACCTCTAATGAAACTGAACGCTACATCAGGAAAAGAAAAGGTTGCTTGAAAAACGCAGGTTGCCAATGTGCAGTAATGGCTGCAGCAGTGATATCCGCACAAAAGGACGACATACAAACGTCGTAGACAGCTCGTTTTTAGTTACATAAACAAACGTGTCAGTCGCAACATGTTCAACCAGCAACGCAGAAAAAAACATTTACAAATACTGACGGCTAATCACGGTGATTTGCAGCTAACGATAGTTAGCTAGCATGCTAGTGGAGGAGGCTGGTTGGACCAGTCCTGCTAGCAGAGTGGGAACCGCTCAAGTAAAAACTAAAACATCGTTGACAAAACCAGAACACTTCTCTTCCTCTAAAGCACAGGAAACAAGGCATGGACGTCAACGTCAAGCTATACATTTAGCGTTGGCACAAGGTTAGCTGTTACATTAACGTTGGCTATACATTAACGTTAGTGGTTTCCATAGACAGCCACACGGAAGGAGTAGGAAGAAAGGGAAATATTTAATCATTCGATGCAACTACTTACCCGTCCTTCATAGTTTCCATCCTCAATATCACTCATTGCTCAGAAACGTTATAGCTCATACAACCGAGTATGTTGATAGAAATGAGTCTCACTGAGGTTTTACACACGGTTTTATCCTGGCCGGTTATTAGCTAGAAGATGGCGCGTGAGGAGGTGGGTAATGTGTTTATGTACTGCAGAATCTGTCGTCACGTCCGTCTCGTCTCCCACGCCCCCTTAATGCAAAAAACGTCTCAAACTAAACTTTTTCACTTTTCATGGCCCCTCCATGATCAGCGGTGGAAGTATGGCATCAAAATCACTTTATCCCAAGTAATAGTCGTTCCTTCAAAATCTTCAAAAGCAAAACCCCATGTCTTGGAGAATGCCCCCATTCTGTGTTATGTATATTTGTAGGCCTATGTTATTGAAATAATATTAATGAAACATTATTCAGTAAGCACTTAAATGTTGAACCATTTTGATTTATGTAAAATTCTTATTTGCAAAGTAACTATAGTTACTTTACTTGACAGCTGTCAAGTAAATATAGTGGAGTAGGAGTATAAATTGCATAAAATAGAAACAGATAAGTATGAGTGAAATTTACTTAAGCGCTTGAGTATCTATGTTACTTTCCACCAGGGTAAGACATGATTTGGCTGGAAAATTATAACAATTCCCTCCGGGTTTTGCAGTGATCAGTAAAACTTGAACCAAAAACTTGTCTTTATACATTCACGTATGCATGCACACACCCCTCATATAAAATTCCCTCTTTGGGAACCAACGGCTGAACATTTGGAAAGAAGCAAATCAATCTGGATTTATTGTCTTGTGGGGTACATGATCTACTGAATGACACTAGGCATATTTCCCCCAACACATTGTATATGAAGCAATACAATTCATTTAAATGAGGGGACAACTCTTAGCATAAGGTCAATTTATTAGTAAAGCTCTCTCACAGCAGCTGCCTGGCTCACCAGCTTTTCTACTTTAGCATTATGAATCAAAGTACAGTTATGGCATTACTCAATTCAGACACAGTCAACCCAGTTTGATAATTCAGTCTAAAGGCCTTCACGTTTATTTAAGTCTGTAATATGTAAGCAACGGTATAAAATATTTTCCCCCTCATATTTTATTATACCACCCACATTGACTTTGTCTCATTCAATCCCCAAGTAGTATTGATGAAAGTATTGCCCAGCTTACTTGACGCACAAAGTCATCATGGGAATTACCATCATGATGTGCAAATTAAAGATCTTCTTCCTCTGGGCAGGCGCCAGACTTTCTCAGTATTATGGAAATCCTACTCAGGACCATCAGAAAGGTTAAAAGAATGAATATTCCAGAGCCTGACATCCACCCTCCTAAAATATCCCTTCAGTCATAGTTGGAAGAGCCCAGTATTTTTAGAAAATCTCTATAGAGTCACAGTGCAACATGAACCCTGAACATGTGTAAGCAGTAGCTCAGTAATCTTAACAGCACTAAAGGGCTTAAGACTGACTGCACAGTACATTCAATATGCTACACACTTAAGTCAAAACACTGTGTCAACCCTGTTCCAGGGGAACCATTCGATTTCATCTGAGACAAAGCGCACACACACACTCACGTTTACAGTGGCAAATTGGCATCATCCAATCATATTATGCATAAACCTCAAACTGTCGTGCAGTAATTGTAAATACACAATTATATACTGCCTGCAGATAGAGTGCAAATAACATTCTTTGGATTATCTCTTCCAGGCGACCTATTCAGTTTAATTATTCCTAAAACTACGTGAAAGCTAAAAGTAGAGTCTTCTGACAAATAGGACTGCCAACTATCATCGAGTGTACTACATTTTAGTTCAGCATTTAGATATATTGAAGCAGTATTGTAAAATAGTTTACAATGTGGATGGAGGAGCACTTCAAGCCATTTTTATAACAAAGCGTATGAGAATCTGGTTCAGTTCTAAGAGTATTTATACCTCTCTGCATTTACTTAAACAGTCATATCATCCAAATATTGCATTATTAAAAAAATGCTAAAATCTAAGCTAAATAAAATGAGCAATGCAAATATATAAAAAAAATGTGCTTGATAGTTTTGGTAAAAAATAAATAAATGTCAGCATATGAGAGGACAGAGCATAAAGTCCCCCTTCTTCCCTCTGAGTTGGCTGAACATTTCTAAGAAGCATCCCAAATGTGAAGTTTCTGGATGTCCATATGTCTCACTATTGCTTTTCATTTCTCTGATGTTGTGACATCAGTGATAAATGCTGGAAAAGTGTGATGTGCTAAAAATAAAAAAAGCATTACATCTTTAAAAGACTATGCTCCTTGATGTGGCCGAGGCCTACTAGGGATGTGTGGGTGAAGGCGCAATGTCTCTGGGTGGCTGCCAGGGGACTCTTTCTTTAAAGGTTTCAGTAAGGCAGCGGGAGCAGAGGCAAGAATGCCCCCTGCTGTGCGGGAGGTGTTAGTGGAGGAGGCATTGACCGCCAACTCGATTTTGCCCTCCAGTTTGACCAGCCGAGTCAGAATGTCGTCCAGTAGCACAGCAATAGTCCTCTTCAGATCAGCTAGGAAGGAGGGGGGGGAAAAAAACACAAGGAAGAAAATAAATCAACACTTGAGTATGCTTTTTCACAACTATGAAACACAATGTTCATACAGGAGTGATTCATTTCACGTGCAAGAAAGAGAGCAATAACGCCATATATTGCACAACATTCTGGGCTTCCTGTTGTTAAATGCTGCTTACCATAACCAGCCATGGACGTCCCCTGTGGCCCACCTGGTGAATTCTGGTTCTCCTCTGTCAGAACCTTGACGTATCGCCGGCTGAGCTCCAGGATCTGCTCACGTAGCTCGGCGCTGCTCTGATGGCGAGGCTGCTGCACAGTGTAGCGCAGCAACATAAGTCCCCACGCCAGGCCAAATACCAGTAGCAGCACACTCAACTTCTGGGACATGTTCCTCCGCAAGAGCGCACCCAGCATGGTACTGCGGTGGCGAAGGGGAGGGGAGCTGCAGATACTCAGTCTGAGGTGGAAGGTCTTTTTTGGGGGGATGTGGTTATACCAATTAAGTAATAATTACTTGATTATTGCAGGGAGATTCTCTTTCCCACTGTCCGTATCTACAGAGAGTTCAGAGGTCCAAGTTCACTGCAAAGCACTCCTGAGAGCTGGTGTGGAATTAGTGCCTCACTCAAGTAAACTCCAGCAGGACACATGCTTGAATTATACCCATACAGCCGGAGATGTTTCTCTAACCACTAAAGGCATCCTGCCCCTCTTATGAGGAGACAAGAAAGTGTTAAACAACAGCAGGGGGCCAGGAAGTGGAACCAAAAGTAGGGGGACGCCCAAAGACACTTGTCAGTCAGGGGTTTTTGGAAAGGTGCTTTGGTTGTAAGATGTCTAACACCAAATCACGAATGCACACTGGGCGTTCAGGCAGGGGCTCCGCAGGCATTGTTGATTCTATTGGAGAAGTGAACAAAGATAGACAGAAAAGATATAATTAACAAAAAGAGAGAAAAATTTAGAGATTAATTTAACAGGAGTATTCTAATCTCCTGTCTTGTATGATGCTAACATGTCCATTGAGCAATACCGCAATGTCATGAATTGGGAAAGGAAAATCATTCCGTTTACCAAAAAACACTCAAAAAAAAGGTAATTTCTTCTTCAAGCCCTTCGATAGCTTCTTTTTTGTTTGTAATGTAATATAATCAAAATTGCTTGAGAAACTGTTTAGCTCTTAAAGACAGATTTCTTTGCTGCTCTTAATCAGCGAGCACAATAGCCCAGTCATTAACAAATCAACAAATGTTTTTCAGAACTCTTATCCCAGAAACCTGATTACCAGTTTAGATTTCATGGGACCCATTTTACAGCTCCAGATATCAGACAGAGGCACATTCATTCGCTAATCCCCCCCACAAGGGTTGTTTGACTGACAAATGTGGTGCACATGCAGGGCAAATTAGGTGATCCTTTCTCAGTCTTTGCAACTTTTTGTCACCGAGTTCATTCTCCGCGCTCTCTCATTCTTGGGTGTGGTAGTGTCACTTCCTATTGAGGTCAGAAAGGGGACAGTGACTGAGGGAATAAATTATGAAAAGAAAGGTAACAGAATCTGTTTAGTGTTGCTTCCCAGCACACACAAAGACACACACACAGTTTTGCAACATTTAGCTTCTAATCTCAATAAGCAACTGGACAGTTTTTGAGCATCACATTCTGAACATAAAAAGTGAACAAATCTGTTTTCTTTATTTCATAGTAAGGTTATCGAAGTCACAATAATCCATCCACATTTCAAATAAAACAACCAAACAAAACAAAACAAAAAATGCATAATGCATAGGAATCTTATGCATAATCAACTACAGATTAACATAGCACATAATATGTGCTATGTTAACAGATCAGGGTGAGTTATTACAGCCTTAAGGCAAATAAACCTTTAAGGTGATATTCGGTGCCTTCCATATGTCAGACAACAGATCACATACATTTTGCTAAATCATATGATTGACACTTGGTAACAATCAGAAGAGTTTTGGTATACAGACACAGTCCCATATTAACGGTCATATCACACTATTCACCAGGCCGATCATTGTTCCATGGAAAGGCACACCATTTAGAGGCCACGGCTTCAGAAAATGTTCCACTTGTTTAGAGGACTGTTTATATATATAGTATACTTAATTGGAGGATTGACAGTGATAGGGCACACAGTGTCAGTCAAAATACCTAATCCAGAGTTTAAATATTGACCACAAAAGCTGTCACTTAGGTTTTAACCTTTATACAGTCTACCAGTATCTATGGTGTAAACAGCTGACAGGATGCTGGGCAACAGACGTAATAAAGTACAAACTGAAATGTCAATAATGTTAGGGTGGAGGGGGTAAAAGATATGAATATTTATATAGTGTGCATGATATGCCTCTGTAACTTTGACTTAACACACACCTAGCTAGCTAGTAATAAAACACAGATGAATAACTTGTCAAACATGTTGACCCGGTAAACTTGCCATTTATGTTTATAAATGATCAAGTTCCACATGCAAATGAAAACTTGACTAACCTACATTCAGTAGACGTTGATTTTTGGATGCTTAGCTTCAAGACTTAGCCTAAAATTGATTATTTAAAATCATTATTAGCAGCCGTTCAAGCTCAGGAGAAGCTATTTACAACTCCACTAACGTTAATGTCATGTTAGCTTGACATGTCAGGTCGCAACGCGCGAACTTGACCGTCTACAAAAAGGCTAAATATGTTCTGCAAATGTAATTTACCCCAGTGTGTTGAAGAAGGAATTAACAGGCTCCAGCGAAGCAGGGTCGAGGCCACTTGAGAGCTCCAGCTGCTACCTCTGGACGACACTGAATGATGCTGGACTGTCGTTGCGGTTGTCACTCCCTGATGTAAGTCGAGTGCAGATTTGAGTCGCGCATGCTCAGATTTAAACGGTTTACGGCATAACATTCACTGAAATTTGTGAAATCCATGAAATAATAAAGTTTTCTCATTACAAACAATAACAGAAGATGGGAATCATTTCAAAAACGCCATTCAATTGACGACGTTTGTTGTGTTTGATTGCTAACTTGTAGCCAGCAGTGAACAAACTTCGTTAGCTAAGTAGGTCCATTTTTACTGTATTGACAGAATTACAGAAGTCTTTAGCATCGTGTAGGCTACTTGTCGCAAAGTGACGCATGCGCAACTGAATTCTGCACTCGACTTACATTGGGGAGTGACAGCGGTCTCTGGGGAAAATATGTCGAGCAGCCCACCGTTTCCGTTAAAAAGATTAGCTGCCGAGCTTGATGTTGGAGTGTCAGTTCACTCTGACAGTCATTTCGGCTTCCTCATCCACGGTTTCGAGGTTACAGCAAGTAAAAGTCGGTAGCTAAAATAATGTTACATATGACATACAAGCATGCAACTGTGCTGTGCAAACTGTCATGGTTCCCCTGAACGTCTACTGGCTGCGTCGTTACTACGGCATTATGGGAAATGTATTTATACTTCTTCTCTTACGATTTAACACGGGTGAGGGAAATTAAATAGCTAACGTCATAGCAAAACCCATCCTAAAGAAATCAGATATAGATAAAAGCATATCATTGGGAAGAGTGAAACTTAAAGAAAAACAAACAAACGGCGTATTGAAAGGGAATGGCAGAGACTATGGGAAAGTAGACCAACGCTATAATTACATCTGTATAGATGACTGGGATAATAACAGCTCTTAGGTGGATTGAAGATGTTAAACCATTGAGAGTTGTAATTAATGGGAGGTAGAGTTTAATGATAGACACCACCATACAGGCTGAATTTTTGGAAAGAGACTTCAGATACAGTATTAGGGGCCACTAAGGTCTAAAAGAGACTTCAGATACAGTATTAGGGGACCAATAAGGTCTATATAAAAGAGACTTCAGATACAGTATTAGGGGACCACTAAGGACTATGTAAAAGAGACTTCGGATACAGTATTAGGGGACCACTAAGGACTATGTAAAAGAGACTTTAGATACAGTATTAGGGGGCCACTAAGGACTATGTAAAAGAGACTTTAGATACAGTATTAGGGGACCACTAAGGACTATGTAAAAGAGACTTTGGATACAGTATTAGGAGTCACATTTTAACACAAGTTTACATGCCTGACATGTTGAGCCTGACATTTGTCTTCTACATCATTAGAATCAACCAATGGAGGTCGGTATAATACTTGGCATTATACTGGGCTTCATTCCAGTTGTCAAGCTCTCTTTCAACTCACCCTTGGATACACATTTTAAGACATCAAATTCTCACACAGGAGAATGTAAATTTAGTGTTGCTTATAAATCCAGAACAAGATCAAATACAATTTTAAAGGTCTCAGGCAGGACTGCATTGCATGTCACTAAGCCAGTGTATGCATGTGAGGGGAGGGGACCTAAACCACAATGTACCCCTCCCAATTCTGTTAACCCGTGTGTTGTCTTTCCATCAAAATAGGTGTTTGTCACTTTTTTTTTTACGTTTTCAACACTACGTAACACTAACTTATTAGCTTTGTATATATATATATATATATATACATATACTTTTTTAAATGCTACAAAATTGAATAAAACACCCCAAAATTAATGAAAGTAGAGATTTGTACTTGCCAGAGAGTTTGTTAGAATCATGTTATTATGGGTAATTACAATTGGGTAGTTATAGGAGATATATATATATATATATATATATATATATATATATATATATATATATATACACACACACACTAATGTTAAAAAGAACATTGATATCACTGGTCAATTTGACCCAAGGGCGACATGAGGGTTAAGGCAGAGGTTCTGACCCAGAACACAGAGAAACATACACGGACACAGAGTAACAATTCAAAAACCTTTTAATGTAACTTCTGTACTTTAGCAGCCAAGGACAGAAAACACAAGGTAGGATGACTCCGAGCTGGATAGGGGCTGAGGAGGGCAGGCAGCGGTGGATCCAAACTTTCTTTCTGGAATCCAAGCGAGAACGTAGGAAGGCTTGAGCGTGATGAGCCACGGCAACAGGTCTGGAGGCGTAGGTCTGGACAGGGAAAACAGGATGTTAACAAAAGCACCAGGAATATAACACTAAGACTAAAATGGCACAAAGTTTAAATGGAAGCTAAGTTACCATACTGGTAGGTGCAACGAGCTGGTGAGTTTCTCTTCGTTGAGCAGGGCTTCCCGGGCATCGCTCCAAACTTTACTTTAGGTTCTCTTGAACCAAGGGAACAGCCAGTTCCCTCTCCTGAGCAGGAAACAAGGGGGGTGTGTTGGTATCCCGGGACAACCTCGAAAAGTGAGAAGCCAGTGGCGGAGGTGGTCAGGGAGTTGTGGGCATACTCTATCCACGGCAGATGTTGGCCCAGGAGGACGGACGCTGAGCAGACACACAACGAAGGGATGCTTCTAGGTCCTGGTTGGCTCTCTCAGTCCGACCTATGGATTGGGGATGGCACCCTAGATAGATAGATAGATAGATAGATAGATAGATATTTTATTCATCCCGAAGGAAATTTTAGGCATACAGTAGCAAGACAACCATAACACAACAAACACATACATGCACCCAAAGCAGTACAAAAAACTTTCCAGAAATGGTAAACTGTGGGCCTCTATCAGACACAATGTCCACAGGTATTCCATGGGGACGGAATACACGTTGGACTGGTCTGTATGTCAAAAAAAGAAATTGAATCTGCTGAAGAACAGGGCCCACCTGGCTTGACCTGAGTTGAGTCTTTTGGTGGATTGGATGAATGCCAAGTTTTATGGTTGGTCCAGACCAGCAGTTCTCGGTTTCCATCATTGTAGTTTCTTTCTGCGGAAGACAATTTCCTGGAAAGAAGGCACAAAGATGAAGCTTCTGGTCTGTGGGGGAGCGTTGGGAAAGGACGGTTCCCCCCCCCCAGTCAGAAGCATCCACAATAAACTGCAGAGTGACATCATTTGAAATTGGGAAAAATTAGAAGTTGGAGAAAGGATTCTAAATTTGATATATTATATCGCAGAATATTGCAATATTTTTAAAATTGCAATAATATGGTATTGTGATGATATCGTATCGGGAGGCGTCTGGTGATTCCCACGCCTAGCAGTTGGTGGTTCATTATGGTGCATTACAGTGCGAATTAGCTGGTCACGTTGCCCCAACAAAGCCCCATTAAAACGTTTTAATATAACTTCTGTACTTTAGCAGCCAAGGACAGAAAACACAAGGTAGGATGACTCCGAGCTGGATAGGGGCTGAGGAGGGCAGGCAGCGGTGGATCCAAACTTTCTTTCTGGAATCCAAGCGAGAACGTAGGAAGGCTTGAGCGTGATGAGCCACGGCAACAGGTCTGGAGGCGTAGGTCTGGACAGGGAAAACAGGATGTTAACAAAAGCACCAGGAATATAACACTAAGACTAAAATGGCACAAAGTTTAAATGGAAGCTAAGTTACCATACTGGTAGGTGCAACGAGCTGGTGAGTTTCTCTTCGTTGAGCAGGGCTTCCCGGGCATCGCTCCAAACTTTACTTTAGGTTCTCTTGAACCAAGGGAACAGCCAGTTCCCTCTCCTGAGCAGGAAACAAGGGGGGTGTGTTGGTATCCCGGGACAACCTCGAAAAGTGAGAAGCCAGTGGCGGAGGTGGTCAGGGAGTTGTGGGCATACTCTATCCACGGCAGATGTTGGCCCAGGAGGACGAACGCTGAGCAGACACACAACGAAGGGATGCTTCTAGGTCCTGGTTGGCTCTCTCAGTCCGACCTATGGATTGGGGATGGCACCCTAGATAGATAGATAGATAGATAGATATTTTATTCATCCCGAAGGAAATTTTAGGCATACAGTAGCAAGACAACCATAACACAACAAACACATACATGCACCCAAAGCAGTACAAAAAACTTTCCAGAAATGGTAAACTGTGGGCCTCTATCAGACACAATGTCCACAGGTATTCCATGGGGACGGAATACACGTTGGACTGGTCTGTATGTCAAAAAAAGAAATTGAATCTGCTGAAGAACAGGGCCCACCTGGCTTGACCTGAGTTGAGTCTTTTGGTGGATTGGATGAATGCCAAGTTTTATGGTCGGTCCAGACCAGCAGTTCTCGGTTTCCATCATTTTAGTTTCTTTCTGCGGGAGACAATTTCTTGGAAAGAAGGCACAAAGATGAAGCTTCTGGTCTGTGGGGGAGCGTTGGGAAAGGATGGTTCCCACCCCCCCCAGTCAGAAGCATCCACAATAAACTGCAGAGTGACATCATTTGAAATTGGGAAAAATTAGAAGTTGGAGAAAGGATTCTAAATTTGATATATTATATCGCAGAATATTGCAATATTTTTAAAATTGCAATAATATGGTATTGTGATGATATCGTATCGGGAGGCGTCTGGTGATTCCCACGCCTAGCAGTTGGTGGTTCATTATGGTGCATTACAGTGCGATTTAGCTGGTCACATTGCCCCAACAAAGCCCCATTAAAACGTTTTAATATAACTTCTGTACTTTAGCAGCCAAGGACAGAAAACACAAGGTAGGATGACTCCGAGCTGGATAGGGGCTGAGGAGGGCAGGCAGCGGTGGATCCAAACTTTCTTTCTGGAATCCAAGCGAGAACGTAGGAAGGCTTGAGCGTGATGAGCCACGGCAACAGGTCTGGAGGCGTAGGTCTGGACAGGGAAAACAGGATGTTAACAAAAGCACCAGGAATATAACACTAAGACTAAAATGGCACAAAGTTTAAATGGAAGCTAAGTTACCATACTGGTAGGTGCAACGAGCTGGTGAGTTTCTCTTCGTTGAGCAGGGCTTCCCGGGCATCGCTCCAAACTTTACTTTAGGTTCTCTTGAACCAAGGGAACAACCAGTTCCCTCTCCTGAGCAGGAAACAAGGGGGGTGTGTTGGTATCCCGGGGCAACCTCGAAAAGTGAGAAGCCAGTGGCGGAGGTGGTCAGGGAGTTGTGAGCATACTCTATCCACGGCAGATGTTGGCCCAGGAGGACGAACGCTGAGCAGACACACAACGAAGGGATGCTTCTAGGTCCTGGTTGGCTCTCTCAGTCCGACCTATGGATTGGGGATGGCACCCTAGATAGATAGATAGATAGATAGATATTTTATTCATCCCGAAGGAAATTTTAGGCATACAGTAGCAAGACAACCATAACACAACAAACACATACATGCACCCAAAGCAGTACAAAAAACTTTCCAGAAATGGTAAACTGTGGGCCTCTATCAGACACAATGTCCACAGGTATTCCATGGGGACGGAATACACGTTGGACTGGTCTGTATGTCAAAAAAAGAAATTGAATCTGCTGAAGAACAGGGCCCACCTGGCTTGACCTGAGTTGAGTCTTTTGGTGGATTGGATGAATGCCAAGTTTTATGGTCGGTCCAGACCAGCAGTTCTCGGTTTCCATCATTTTAGTTTCTTTCTGCGGGAGACAATTTCTTGGAAAGAAGGCACAAAGATGAAGCTTCTGGTCTGTGGGGGAGCGTTGGGAAAGGATGGTTCCCACCCCCCCCAGTCAGAAGCATCCACAATAAACTGCAGAGTGACATCATTTGAAATTGGGAAAAATTAGAAGTTGGAGAAAAGATTCTAAATTTGATATATTACATTGCAGAATATTGCAATATTTTTAAAATTGCAATAATATGGTATTGTGATGATATCGTATCGGGAGGCGTCTGGTGATTCCCACGCCTAGCAGTTGGTGGTTCATTATGGTGCATTACAGTGCGAATTAGCTGGTCACGTTGCCCCAACAAAGCCCCATTAAACATTTTAATGTAACTTCTGTACTTACAGCAGCCAAGGACAGAAAACACAAGGTAGGATGACTCCGAGCTGGATAGGGGCTGAGGAGGGCAGGCAGTGGTGGATCCAAACTTTCTTTCTGGAATCCAAGCGGGAACGTAGGAAGGCTTGAGCGTGATGAGCCACGGCAACAGGTCTGGAGGCGTAGGTCTGGACAGGGAAAACAGGATGTTAACAAAAGCACCAGGAACATAACACTAACACTAAGAATATGACTAAGTCTGGGTGAGGGGCAGGGAATATCTTTTTTTTAGCAACATATTGAATTTTCGTTTTCTGTTTTTTCAGTTTCTGTATTTTGATTTCTTTTTACATTTCAGTAAGGTCATTATTCCCTCTGTTCTTGTACTGGAAATGTTTTTGGACGTATTATACTTTCATTCTAGTTGGTATAATGATGGTGATGGTTAAAACCTTTTGCTATTTATGAATTGTATGTAAATCCTAACCCTAACAAAACAAAAGTTAAAAAGGGGGGAACGTTGAGTCTCGACTCAACGTTTCCAAGTAGTTAAGCCAAGTTACCACACTGGTAGGTGCTTTGATCTGGCTCCGGTGGTGAGCTTCGCCCAGGAATAAATACTGTAGAGTTGGTAAGTGGAATAGCCAGCAGCTGTGCAGAGAGGTAGATCGACCGGACATACACACATACAGACACAGTGGGGGAAAAGGGGAGAGACACACACAGGAAGACAACAGCTGCCCACATAACACATTGGGCTATAACATGTCTGGCACAAAGCCTCGGATACATTAGGCTTGCATAGGATAAGTGTTGGGCTAATCTTGGTTAAATTAGGCAAGGTTAGGATGAATTAGATTGGGTCAGGTGGCGTTAGGTTAGGACACTGTTATTTGCACAATGCTTTTTGACCCTAAAATTCTTCCCAATGTTTGCAGCATTGATAAAACTTGATATAATCAAACATTCACCAATGCTATTCAGTAGCGTTTGGTACATTTTGGAATATAAAATACATTTTACTCTTGCTTTATATCAAATATAATGAAAAATGGGGTGGTCAAAAATATTAGCCCCCATGTGAATATTTGCTTTCAAAACACACCTAATTAACCAATCAGCTTTTAAACAGCACCTGTGCAGTCAATTGGCTTCCTAACAACACCTGAGCATTCATCGTAAAAGGACCCCAATGAACAGGGCACTTGAAAACATTATTGTTTTATGAAAACATTACGACTACATATACTCACCATGCCAAAGACAAAGGAAATCAGTCTTGAGCTCAGAGACTGAGCGTCAGTCTGAGCTCAGAAAGAAGAGCGTGGAAGCTCATGATAAGGGGGAAGGCTATACTGCCATTTCCAAATGCTTGGAAATGGCAGTATAGCCATTCCTGTACGTTGCAAGTACAAGGAGACAAAATGTGTAAGAAACAAATCTGGGTGTGGTCGTAAACGCACGCAAGAACTCTGGAGAGGAAAATAGTCTGAGATGTCAGCAAGAAGCCGTGGACCGCCATGATGATTGTTGCTGACCTGGCCTCTTCTGGAGTTGATGTTTCAAGGAACACAGACGTGAGGGCTCTTCATCGTGGTGGGCTTCAGGGCCATCGTCCCAGAAGAACCCCTATACTCAAAGAGCGGCACATCACAGCCAGACTGAGTTTTGCCCGTGAACATTTGAAAGGTAAAGATGATTTTTTGAAGTCTGCGTTTTGGTCTGATGAATCTAAACTGGAACTGGTTGGGCACACGGATGTTGCTTATGTTTGGCGAAGAAAGGGAGAGGCCTTCAACCCTAAGAACACGGTTCCCACAGTTAAACATGGTGGGGGGAGCATCTTGCAGTGGGGCTGTTTTGCACCCTCAACCACAGGGTGCCTTGTTCGGGTGCATGGCATCATGGAAAAGGAAAATTATGTTGAAATTTTGACAGATAATGCAAAAATCTGTAGTCTATCCTTAGATCGTCGCTGGGTCTTCCAACAAGACAATGACCCAGAGCATACATTAAAATTGGTCCAACAGTTCCTGATACCAAAACCAAAGTCCTAGAGTGGCCCGCACAGAGCCCAGACCTCAATCCTATTGAGAATCTGTGGCGGGTGCTCAAAGTGAATGTCCATGCTCGGAAACCACGCAATTTAGACTAGCTGGAACAATTTGCAATAGAAGAATGGGCCAAAATCCCTCAGGAGACCTGAGCCAACCTAGTAAAGAACTACTCTAAGAGCTTGTTGTCAGTTGTGGCTCAGAAAGGGTACACTATTAATATATTATTAGCCCCCAGGCCATTAATATAATATAATAATGGCCTGGGGGCTAATCATTTTGGACGTCTTATTTTTGCCCTTTCTTGTTTTATGAAAACATTACGACTACATATACTCACCATGCCAAAGACAAAGGAAATCAGTCTTGAGCTCAGGGACTGAGCGTCAGTCTGAGCTCAGAAAGAAGAGCGTGGAGGCTCATGATAAGGGGGAAGGCTATACTGCCATTTCCAAATGCTTGGAAATGGCAGTATAGCCATTCCTGTAAGTTGCAAGTACAAGGAGACAAATTGACAAATTGAGATGCTACTGAAAACTACTACTACGACTACATATACTCACCATGCCAAAGACAAAGGAAATCAGTCTTGAGCTCAGAAAGAAGAGCGTGGAGGCTCATGATAAGGGGGGGAAGGCTATACTGCCATTTCCAAATGCTTGGAAATGGCAGTATAGCCATTCCTGTACGTTGCAAGTACAAGGAGACAAATTGTGTAAGAAACAAATCTGGGTGTGGTCGTAAACGCACGCAAGAACTCTGGAGAGGAAAATAGTCTGAGATGTCAGCAAGAAGCCGTGGACCGCCATGATGATTGTTGCTGACCTGGCCTCTTCTGGAGTTGATGTTTCAAGGAACACAGACGTGAGGGCTCTTCATCGTGGTGGGCTTCAGGGCCATCGTCCCAGAAGAACCCCTATACTCAAAGAGCGGCACATCACAGCCAGACTGAGGTTTGCCCGTGAACATTTGAAAGGTAAAGATGATTTTTTGAAGTCTGCGTTTTGGTCTGATGAATCTAAACTGGAACTAGTTGGGCACACGGATGTTGCTTATGTTTGGCGAAGAAAGGGAGAGGCCTTCAACCCTAAGAACACGGTTCCCACAGTTAAACATGGTGGGGGGAGCATCTTGCAGTGGGGCTGTTTTGCACCCTCAAGCACAGGGAGCCTTGTTCGGGTGCATGGCATCATGGAAAAGGAAAATTATGTTGAAATTTTGACAGATAATGCAAAAATCTGTAGTCTATCCTTAGATCGTCGCTGGGTCTTCCAACAAGACAATGACCCAGAGCATACATTAAAATTGGTCCAACAGTTCCTGATACCAAAACCAAAGTCCTAGAGTGGCCCGCACAGAGCCCAGACCTCAATCCTATTGAGAATCTGTGGCGGGTGCTCAAAGTGAATGTCCATGCTCGGAAACCACGCAATTTAGACTAGCTGGAACAATTTGCAATAGAAGAATGGGCCAAAATCCCTCAGGAGACCTGAGCCAACCTAGTAAAGAACTACTCTAAGAGCTTGTTGTCAGTTGTGGCTCAGAAAGGGTACACTATTAATATATTATTAGCCCCCAGGCCATTAATATAATATAATAATGGCCTGGGGGCTAATCATTTTGGACGTCTTATTTTTGCCCTTTCTTGTTTTATGAAAACATTACGACTACATATACTCACCATGCCAAAGACAAAGGAAATCAGTCTTGAGTTCAGGGACTGAGCGTCAGTCTGAGCTCAGAAAGAAGAGCGTGGAGGCTCATGATAAGGGGGAAGGCTATACTGCCATTTCCAAATGCTTGGAAATGGCAGTATAGCCATTCCTGTAAGTTGCAAGTACAAGGAGACAAATTGACAAATTGAGATGCTACTGAAAACTACTACTACGACTACATATACTCACCATGCCAAAGACAAAGGAAATCAGTCTTGAGCTCAGAAAGAAGAGCGTGGAGGCTCATGATAGGCTATACTGCCATTTCCAAATGCTTGGAAATGGCAGTATAGCCATTCCTGTACGTTGCAAGTACAAGGAGACAAATTGTGTAAGAAACAAATCTGGGTGTGGTCGTAAACGCACGCAAGAACTCTGGAGAGGAAAATAGTCTGAGATGTCAGCAAGAAGCCGTGGACCGCCATGATGATTGTTGCTGACCTGGCCTCTTCTGGAGTTGATGTTTCAAGGAACACAGACGTGAGGGCTCTTCATCGTGGTGGGCTTCAGGGCCATCGTCCCAGAAGAACCCCTATACTCAAAGAGCGGCACATCACAGCCAGACTGAGGTTTGCCCGTGAACATTTGAAAGGTAAAGATGATTTTTTGAAGTCTGCGTTTTGGTCTGATGAATCTAAACTGGAACTGGTTGGGCACACGGATGTTGCTTATGTTTGGCGAAGAAAGGGGAGAGGCCTTCAACCCTAAGAACACGGTTCCCACAGTTAAACATGGTGGGGGGAGCATCTTGCAGTGGGGCTGTTTTGCACCCTCAAGCACAGGGAGCCTTGTTCGGGTGCATGGCATCATGGAAAAGGAAAATTATGTTGAAATTTTGACAGATAATGCAAAAATCTGTAGTCTATCCTTAGATCGTCGCTGGGTCTTCCAACAAGACAATGACCCAGAGCATACATTAAAATTGGTCCAACGGTTCCTGATACCAAAACCAAAGTCCTAGAGTGGCCCGCACAGAGCCCAGACCTCAATCCTATTGAGAATCTGTGGCGGGTGTTCAAAGTGAATGTCCATGCTCGGAAACCACGCAATTTAGACTAGCTGGAACAATTTGCAATAGAAGAATGGGCCAAAATCCCTCAGGAGACCTGAGCCAACCTAGTAAAGAACTACTCTAAGAGCTTGTTGTCAGTTGTGGCTCAGAAAGGGTACACTATTAATATATTATTAGCCCCCAGGCCATTAATATAATATAATAATGGCCTGGGGGCTAATCATTTTGGACGTCTTATTTTTGCCCTTTCTTGTTTTAACTCAATAAAATATCCCAATCAAACTTAGTGGACATTTTGTCTTTGTTATGTTGAAAACAAATACACTATAAACACTTGATGTTAATGGTCATTTCCATGGAGAAATCAAGAGATTTGTATAATTTCATAAGGGGGGCTAATCATTTTGTAATTAAATAAAGCATCTAGGGTGTTAACAGGTGGTTGGGAGGATATTTGATGGTGGTTGCTAATGTTTTAATAGAATTTTAAACTTTTCTTTACTTCAGTTTTGTCAAATCTCTTTCTATTTGGTGCCATTTTTCCTGATTGCTCTCCTTTTCTCTTAAACACTATATAATTTAAGTCTACGCCTGTCTGGCGTGGGCCTTTCTGGGTTGTCGCATAACTCTGAGATATTCTCCATCTTCAAAACCTTTTCTTCCTTCCTCTTTATCTTCAGTCTTTGCTTCCTCACTTCCCTCTCCACCTTAAATTCTTATCTGCATTTGTACACAACCAGCTTCGTTCTTCAGTCAAGCAGTCGTTCTTTTTCTGCCATTTTACTTTTGAATTACTGAGGGGACCAGGAAACACTTAAAAGGTTAAGTGTGGAGTCTAGTTGTACACTTGCACCCCTCCCAAAAAAATAGTCAACATATTTGTTTTGTTGCAAGTTGTTAAAAATGCATGTTGGCCTGGCAACATTAAGCTAGATAAGAGCTATCTTAGCTTAACTGAGTTTTACAATTTTAAACTCATTGTTATAATGACAAGAAGCTGCTAACCTGGCTCTCTCCAAAACACAGAGCAAACCTCTAATGAGCACACTGTACCTTGTGTGTTTCATCCTAACATTTCAATGTAATGTAATATCACACAGTAGCCTGTATTAGTCACTTGGGCTGCTTCTCCGACTACATTTGCGTTCAATGAATTTAGCCAGTAATAATTTCAATTTCAGGACTTTAAATAAAGGACTTTTACTTGTAATGGAGTTTTTTTACATAGTGGAGTTGGAACTTTTACTAGTGAAAAAATTAAATACTTGTTCCACCACTGGTCTACTGTGACTGTTTATCTAAAAGGAGGCTATACATGTACATATACCTGTATGCCATGTTATGTAACAAAATGTAAGTTTGCTTTCTTACTGTGACGCAGGAGGTTGCGCTCATCCACGACGGTTAATTAGATTTTTCTAGCAATGCGGCCCATCTTGCGGTTGAGCCAAGTGTAAACCCTTGAAAGCTGACCAAAAGTTTTCCTCTCCTCCTCCTGGTTATTGTTCTTCATCTTTTCACACCTCTCTCTTTTTACTCTTTCTGTTACCTCATTTTGTCTTGCATCATGCAAATTCCCTCTTGCACTCAGCTGGATGGATAAAAAGCTATTAGCCGGCTCGTTGTCTTCATAAGATGAAGATGGAGAGCTCTCACTCCTCCATGCCTGAAGCCGCATTGGAGCAAAAGGCTCGACTTCATCAGAAGAAGAAGGGCTGCCACCACTTTGTCCATCCTGACTCAAGGTGGTAGAAAGATTGATCTCTATGAAGGACACAGGACTTTGTTGTTGCTGCCTTCTTGTGGTAGAAGGCTCATCTTTTTTAGAAGACGAAGAAGGGGTCTCAGCCCGTTCTTGTTGCTTGGTGGTAGAAGCGTTGGTGCCAACATAGAACAAAGAGTACACATCCTTTCGTTTTTGTTGCTCCGTGGTAGATCGCTGGTCGTCTTCAAAAGATGAAGACAAAGGTCTCACCATTCCATGCTGCTGCCGCCTTGGAGTAGAGGGCTCATCTTCTTCAGAAGAGGAAGAAGGGCTCTCAGCCCTTTTTTCTTGCTGCCTGGTGGTAGAAGGCTGGTCGTCTTTTTTGGAGGAAGACAAAAGGTACTCACCCCTTTGTCTGTGTTCCTTCATGTTGGTAGAAGGGTTGGTGCCAACGTAGAACAAAGAGTACACATCCTTTCGTTCTTGTTGCTTGGTGGAAGAAGCGTTGGTGCCAACATAGAACAAAGAGTACACATCCTTTTGTTTTTGCTGCTCCGTGGTAGATCGCTGGTCGTCTTCAGAAGATGAAGACAAAGGTCTCACCATTCCATGCTGCTGCCGCCTTGGAGTAGAGGGCTCATCTTCTTCAGAAGAGGAAGAAGGGCTCTCAGCCCTTTTTTTTTGCTGCCTCCTCGTGTTAGAAGGCTCGTCTTCTTCAGAAGATGAAGAGCTCTCACTCCTCCATGCCTGAAGCCGCATTGGAGCAAAAGGCTCGACTTCATCAGAAGAAGAAGGGCTCTCAGCCCTTTTTTCTTGCTCCCTTGTCGTAGTAAAAGGATGGTCGTCTTCAGAAGATGAAGACAAAGAGCTCTTACTCCTCCATGCTTGTTTCCGCATTGGAGTAAAAGGCTTGACTTCATCAGAAGAGGAAAATCTCTCAGCCCTTTGTACTTGCTGCCTGGTGGTAGAGGCCTTGTTTTCTGCACTAGACAAAGGGCCCTCACCATTTTGCCTGTGGTCTTTCATGGTGGTAGAAGGGTTGGTGCCAACGAAGAACAAAGAGTACACATCCCTTCGTTCTTGCTGCCTGGTGGTAGACGCCTCGTCTTCTTCAGAAGAGGAAGAAGGGCTTTCAGCCTTTCCTTCTTGCTGCCGCCTTGCAGTAGAAGGCTCCTCTTCGTCAGAAGAGGAAGGGCTCTCAGCCGTTTTTTCTTGCTGCCTGGTGGTAGAAGGCTGGTCGTTTTTTTTGGAGGAAGACAAAAAGTACTCACCCCTTTGTCTGTGTTCCTTCATGTTGGTAGAAGGGTTGGTGCCAACGTAGAACAAAGAGTACACATCCTTTCGTTCTTGTTGCTTGGTGGAAGAAGCGTTGGTGCCAACATAGAACAAAGAGTACACATCCTTTTGTTTTTGCTGCTCCGTGGTAGATTGCTGGTTGTCTTCAGAAGATGAAGACAAAGGTCTCACCATTCCATGCTGCTGCCGCCTTGGAGTAGAGGGCTCATCTTCTTCAGAAGAGGAAGATGAAGAGCTCTCACTCCTCCATGCCTGAAGCCGCATTGGAGCAAAAGGCTCGACTTCATCAGAAGAAGAAGGGCTCTCAGCCCTTTTTTCTTGCTCCCTCTTCGTAGTAAAAGGCTGGTCATCTTCAGAAGATGAAGACAAAGAGCTCTTACTCCTCCATGCTTGTTTCCGCATTGGAGTAAAAGGCTTGACTTCATCAGAAGAGGAAAATCTCTCAGCCCTTTGTACTTGCTGCCTGGTGGTAGAGGCCTTGTTTTCTGCACAAGACAAAGGGCCCTCACCCTTTTGCCTGTGCCCCTTCATGGTGGCAGAAGGGTTGGTGACTCCACTAGACAAAGGTCTCTCACCCCTTTGTCTGTGCTCCCTCAAGATAGTGGGAGGGTTGAGGTCTTCAGGAGACAAAGGTCTCTCACACCTTTGTTTGGATTTCTTCAAAGAAGAATACATACCTCCTGAAGGCCGAGGTCTTGCAAATGATTTTGGTCCAGAATTGGATCTAGGCATTTTCTCGATGAATCGTTTGTATACTGACGTATTGAAACTGCAAGTACAAACACACAAATACACACAGCAATTACTTCACTGATAATCACATTATTGTTTGAAGCAGCACACTAAGCAAGTTATTTCACTTAACTAAACTGTCTAACTGAACTTAAATAAACTGAGAACTATGTATCTGGTCACATATCATTATAGCACTGCGCTTGATAACAAAAATACAAAAGGTCACTTATAATTATAAGACTACAGTATAATGTACTTTAAAATATATCAGTCAATTATTAATGTATGATAGACACAAACAGTGGTTGTCATAAGTTTATGAACCCATGCTAAAGTTGACTAAATAGAGGAATAAAAAAACATCTTTTGGAAATTGATCTTGATGTCTTAATTAAAAAATAAAGGAAAAATCCAACCTTTAGGGACACCAATTTTCTTTGTGAATGTATAATGTATAATAAACAAATGTTGTTCCTTAAAAGACAGGGGGCATACGTAAGTACACACTTACGTATGTGTGTGATGTGAATTTCCGATAGAGGAGGTAGATATTTTGGACTTTGGAATTAAAATAACCCCATCATCATCACATACCCTTCACCATACCTAGAGATAGGCATGGGGAACTTTCCATAAGATCATCTCTCAATGCAAATCAAACCAGCTATTAGGCTAACTAAAATAAAACCATGCCAAACTCTAGGTATGGTGAATGGTATGTGATGATGTTGGGGTCATTTTAATTCCAAAGGCCAAGGGAACTTTATCAGGATGGATAGTATCCTGATCCATGAAATAACCGGCCTTTAAAAATAAAAATGTGCCTGCCTCTATGGGAATTTAACATAGGGGGGTGTATACTTATGCCCCCTAAATTTTAAAGAACATTAATTTATTCACAATACATTATTCATTCTCAAATAAAATGGGTGTCCTTAAAGGTTGGATTTTTCCTAATTAAGGCATTAATATCAATTTCCAAAAGATGATTCTTTATTCCACTTTTTAGTCAACTTTAGCATGGCTTCATCAACGTATGTGCACCACTGTATACAGTACATATATCCATTGACATACAATAGCTGCAACTGGTAAGCTACAGTGACGGACTGGGATCAAAAAACGGCCCTGGCAACATTGCTTTCTTTGTTTTCTCTATTTTTCTCGTTTTCTCCCCCCCTCTCTCTCCCCCTTCTTGGTGGTGGTCGGTGATAATTAATAATAATAATGGATTCGGCGCTTATAAAACATCTTGAAACTATCGTAGACTTCTATGTACACGGGTACATATACTGTAAACATTTCCATGGCAACAGCGACTTATTGGACCAATCAGAGACGTCGTTGTTACGCTTAGAATTGTGGGTAGTGCATTTATATATAATAACTTTTTGAAAAATAACAACTCAAATTATTGTCATTATTTCATTATTATATATTATATATATATATATATATATATATATATATATATATATATATATATATATATAAGTTCCAGATGGCCAGTCCGTCTCTGGGCTAATGATAATATTAGACAATATTTATATTAGTAATAAAAAATAATAAAATCTCTACAATAAAAGCAGTGTTTTCTACGACTATAGCTCAAATACACCTTCACTACAACACGACAAGACATTTATATTTTCGATCAATAACCCACAGATCATTTTAAAACAAGACTTATTTATGTATTATATTATAATATGTTTGAGAAATAATCTTTAATTCACATGTGATGTGAATCACACACATAATAATAATTAAAATTGTTTAGCTAGTGCAAGAGACAAAGTGCATTTGCATCTCCTGATCACAGCACATCTGATAGTTGGAATATATGTAATTGCTAAAAAAAGTTTTTATTTATATTTATTTGACAGATGAGAGTAAATGTACTTGTTCCCCACATAATTAGGCTCTACTAAACAGAAAAAGTTGAGTAAAACAAGTTATTTTAGCTCAGCTGTAAAGTGCGACTTACCTCTGCAAAAGATTTTGTAGAAGGAACTTTGTTTCACTGTAGCATAGACAACCATGGTCTGTTGTTATGTTTTGGATTTTAAATAAAAACATATCAGTCTACGTCTAGTTACGTCTAGTTGCGCATTACGCGTTCTGATTGGACCTCCGTTGGAGTGTAGACAACCAATTAGAAACGTAGGATTCGCCGAATGCAGACAACCAATCACACGCCGATAAACCTGCCGCTGAGGTCGACCGAGGTGTCTGGTGACCGTAGCCTACAGTATTTCTGGTAAGTCTGAATGAAATATATATTTTTATAACACTCACTACTTATATTTTTACTAAGCCTGAACTAACGTATTCTGTATTAGACTCACTGTTTAAGTACTGCCCAATTGATTTTTTGATGGTTTGGGAAAGCTAGCTAGCTAATGGTATCAACTCAAGCTAGCTATAGCTAAGTTAACTAGCTAGCTCGTAGTTAACGTTACCGCTGAGTCATTATAAATAATACGTTAAATTGTATTTGTTGTGTACCCAATACAGAATATTGTTTATAGCGTACGCCGGTTACCTTAAGGCTACTGCTAACGTTAGTTAAATGTCAGTGTCTTGGTCAAATTTCCGTCCTCGGCCTACGTTAACGTTTATCGGAGGCCTTTTAAATTAGATTGTATTTGTTAGCTAGCTAAACACTAACGTTACGACAATATTTATATCGAATAACGTTACAGTATACCGGGTCGACCCTCCTCAGATGCCTGCTGCCTTCATTCATCATTCATGACCGTTACAGTATTTTAACGTTACTAACTTGTCCTGACAGACTAACGCTAAGCATATTCTGCATAGTTTTCACTAATGCCATGACCACCGGTAGAAAAATCATGAAAAAATCATAAAATAAAGTTTCTTTATTACATGCTAGAGAAAAAAGATCGCAAAAAAATATATATGAGTTTAAAAAAATTATTTGAGAGAGATTTTACGTTTTGAGAGAAACGATTTTTTTTCACACTGATTGCAAAAAATATATGTTTGAGACTTTAAACAAATATTTTGAGAGATTTCTTTGCAATTGGTATGAAAACCTTTTCTCAAATATTTTTTTTCTCCTAAAATGCTTTTTTTGCTATCAGTGTGAAAACTTTTTCTCTCAAATATTTTTTTTCTCTCAGATCTTTTTTTTCTTCTCGCATGTAATAAAGAAACAATTCTAGCTCCATATCACGACACTATTTACTAAACTTGGCTAGTGGCCCAGGACGTCTTCCCCTCCCTCTCTCTCCAAAACTGTAAATGTTGCCTTCAGATGGCTGTAAAGACATAAGTGAATAATAATAATAACAATAAAGACAGTCCCCAGAGTGAAAGAATCCCTCATTATAGTACTGTCATGACAGACAAAGCTTAGTCAACCTACTTGTCGTTAAATTCCATAACTACAGGTTGAAAAATCATGCAGAATAAAGTTATTGTTTCTGTAACAAAGCATTAACTTTTTACATATTACTAACCTAATTCATGTTTCTGTTGGTGCCATAACAGCATGTGCCATCTCATGAATGCATTAAATCAGATAGAAATGATCAGATAGACAAGTTTTACTGGCAACTTTTGGGACAAAGGATTTTTAACTGATTATGAGATATGGCATACAAACTTTGCCAGAGGTAAATGGGCTGAAAAGTGGATCAAATGTCAACTTCAGAAGTTATCTGACCTCTACCTCAAAGTTATCTTCATCTGAAGAATCAGGGTTAACAGTAGTCATCCTGCTCTGATCACTGACCTTTTGTACACTAACATGCATTGTCATATTAGAAACTGAATATAGAATCATTTAAATAATGTTAAAATACTAATGTTGTGCTGTTACTGTGTCTAAGTGCATTTCAGTATCTATAAGTGAAGATGGCAACCCCAGTAATCCGCATTGTCAACCCAGAGACCCCTGCACACCGTCAACAGGCCGCCCTGATGGCGACTAAACATGCCCGTTGCTATCGTGAGAAAAAGATGGTCTTCCCTAAACTTCCACAGGAGCTGCTCTTCCAGGACAGCCCCCTGACACATGCAGAGAAGCTCCTTCCAGTAGAGGGCATTGCTGCACCGCCGCATCAGCTGTGCCTGAAACAGCTGGTAGTCCCTTTTGGCCTTATGACACAGCACCCTTCCACTGGCTTGTTGCAAATGATGTGGGATACATGAAATAGTAAGCACATTATATTCAATACCATTGTTGGCTGTGCATTTTTTTTGATTGCATGTTTAAAATAAATATCTGTTTACCCAAAACTTTTTCAGTCTTTATTATTTATCTATGCAAATGTTTTTTTCTACTTTTGAACTACCATTTTTTACCCACTTGTCACATGAATCACACTTTTTAATGTAAGCCAATCCGTTTAGTCAATATGAAGTTATTGAAGCACATGTATGACGTGCCTGCTGAAAACTGAAGATATATCTTAAAATATTACTTAAGAACTACTTTTTCTTTTGAAATCAAACTGAGTTCCAGCATGCTAGCAAACAGACCACATCACCACTCTATCATTACAGTAGCTGCACAGTGTGGTTTATACATGTTTACAGGGAGGGAACCATGTGAAATCTCTCATTTCTGCAATGTTCACACACTATAAACGAGTGAGCACAACATCAATGAGCACAACATCAATTAATTACACACATATGTGTGTGTGTGTGTGTGTGTATACAGTGCCTTGCAAAAGTATCCGGCCCCCTTGAACTTTTCAACCTTTTGACACATTTCAGGCTTCAAACATAAAGATATAACATTTTATTTTTTGTGAAGAATCACCAACAAGTGGGACACAAGTGTGAAGTGGAACGAAATCTATTGGATATTTTAAACTTTTTTAGCAAATAAAAACCTGAAAAGTGGTGCGTGCAAAATTATTCGGCCCCTTTACTTTCAGTGCAGCAAACTCACTCCAGAAGTTCAGCGAGGATCTCTGAATGATCCAATGTTGTCCTAAATGACTGATGGTGATAAATAGAATCCACCTGTGTGTGATCAAGTCTCTGTATAAATGCACCTGCTCTGTGATAGTCTCAGGGTTCTGTTGAAAGTGCAGAGAGCATCATGAAGACCAAGGAACACACCAGGCAGGTCCGTAATACTGTTGTGGAAAAGTTTAAAGCCGGATTTGGATACAAAAAGATTTCCCAAGCTTTAAACATCCCAAGGAGCACTGTGCAAGCGATCATTTTGAAATGGAAGGAGTATCAGACCACTGCAAATCTACCAAGACCTGGCCGTCCCTCTAAACTTTCAGCTCAGACAAGGAGAAGACTGATCAGAGATGCAGCCAAGAGGCCCATGATCACTCTGGATGAACTGCAGAGAACTACAGCTGAGGTGGGAGAGTCTGTCCATAGGACAACAATCAGTCGCTGCACAAATCTGGCCTTTATGGAAGAGTGGCAAGAAGAAAGCCATTTCTCAAAGATATCCATAAAAAGTCTCGTCTAAAGTTTGCCACAAGCCACCTGGGAGACACACCAAACATGTGGAAGAAGGTGCTCTGGTCAGATGAAACCAAAATCAAACTTTTTGGCCACAATGCAAAACGATATGTTTGGCGTAAAGCAACACAGCTCATCACCCTCAACACACCATCCCCACTGTCAAACAGGGTGGTGGCAGCATCATGGTTTGGGCCTGCTTTTCTTCAGCAGGGACAGGGAAGATGGTTAAAATTGAGGGGAAGATGGATGCAGCCAAATACAGGACCATTCTGGATGAAAACCTGTTGGAGTCTGCAAAAGACCTGAAACTGGGACGGAGAGTTATCTTCCAACAAGACAATGATCCCAAACATACAGCAAAATCTACAAAGGAATGGTTCACAAATAAACGTATCCAGGTGTTAGAATGGCCAAGTCAAAGTCCAGACCTGAATCCAATCGAGAATCTGTGGAAAGAGCTGAAAACTGCTGTTCACAAACGCTCTCCATCCAACCTCACTGAGCTCCAGCTGTTTTGCAAGGAAGAATGGGCAAGAATGTCGGTCTCTCAATGTGCAAAACTGATAGAGACATACCCCAAGCGACTTGCAGCTGTAATCGCAGCAAAAGGTGGCTCTACAAAGTATTAAGGCAAGGGGGCCAAATAATTTTGCACGCACCACTTTTCAGTTTTTTATTTGCTAAAAAAGTTTAAAATATCCAATAGATTTCGTTCCACTTCACAATTGTGTCCCACTTGTTGGTGATTCTTCACAAAAAATAAAACTTTTATATCTTTATGTTTGAAGTGAGTGTGGATCAGTAGCTGGAGAGATACCACTTCACCTCCTGGGCACTGCCAGGTGCCCTTGAGCATGACACCGTACCCCCCGTCTTTTCATAGTTGTGTTTGGTGTCTGTTGAGTCCGAATGAAGTGTGCTTTTCGATGCTAAAATGAGTTGTTGTTGGTTTAGCGAGCCTTAACTAACTATAAATAAAATACCCCAGCTTTGCTAACATTTTAAATACATACAGTATTGTTTTGATGGTGAAGTGTTAAGTGACTAAACCCTTCAGAGATAGACTATTTTATAACATATTTAAGACCTTTCTGTTTCCCAAGAACGGCTACGACGTAACGCTAGCTAGCGCTAAACCAACCAGTCTATTTACAAAACAGTAGTTCCAGTACAGAAGAATGTGACCGGAAAATTCTTCGCAAGGGAAGAAGTATACCAGACTTACATTAGGTCACAAAGGATTGAATGCTATACCTTACAAATAGTAGGGAATGGTACTGGCTCATGCATAAAACGCCAAGACAGAGAGGATGTAGAACTACTTTTTGCATGTGAGAAACATTTATTTTTTTGTTTGGTCGTTTGTTTTGAATTATTTTAAGCCTAGACTCTATTAACTTCATGGTATTACACACTCCTGTACAGTTGGTGGCGGTATTATACAAAAGTAGCAATGTGCCCAAAAAGAAGAAGAAACTTTAACTTTCTATGGAAGAGACCAGCTTGCGGTTCAGTTCGTGATCGTTACAAACATTTCCATGGCAACTACTGTGGTAAACAGTAGCATTAGCTAACTAGCTAGCTAGTTGTTTTTCTGCGGAAGACAAAAAGCCCACAGCCATCAGTTTTGGCAATGGAGACAATAGGTCTCGATAAATCAGCTTTACAAGCAGTGGATGACTACTGGGAGTACAGAAGGTTTGTCTGACTTTAGTTAATCTCCTGTTTTTTTTTTTAAACATTTAAACACTTGTGATCAAGCTACCATGTGACAACTAACAATGCTAATATAAAAAGGGATGTAACGTTAACAGCTCAAGTACAATAGAAATGCTAAAATAACACTAAGCATTTGTTGTGGGCAGGTTAGCTTGGTACATGTTCATGCCAACAAGATTCTGAGCTGTTTTTATTTGTATTTTTTTTTTAAGGATTGTGGGTGATGATGATGGAGGAAAACTGTTCACTCCAGAGGAATATGAGGAGTACAAGAGGAAGGTTCTCCCTCAACGAGTGAAAAACAGGCTGTATGTCAGCTTTGGGGTTGCAGGAGGTATCGACTGCAAACTCATTGGTCCTGAGACACAGTGCTTCTGTACACATAGGTAGCTAGCACATTACTCAATAACACATGAAATCAGACATGCTTCTCCCCTACACGCCCCCACACACATGTATTATATAGCAATACATAAATAAATGCATTTGGGAGTAATATATTTTATCCAGGTACAAGCAACATAAGACCGACTATGAAGTGGTTCCCTCTGAACGACCCCTGACCCTACCATGCCAGGTCCGAGGATGTCATTGTTCTGCCTACCAGTATGTTCCCCGGATGGGGGCAACCCCTGTTCGCTGTGGGTGTAAACACTATCCTCAGGATCACAGTGAAGCTACTGGCAACTTGTGCAAAAAGTGTGAGTCTGAAATCACTACATTTAAAGACAATAGTCAATTCATTCTAGCACAAATGTTTAAGCTGATTTTCCACATGCTTGTTTTCTAATCCATTTTTCAGGCAGGTCCTGTTCTGGGTTCAAGAGTCCATACATCTGTGGGTGTGGCCAGCCCAGCTCTGCCCATCAGACCCTGGTGAGTAGACTCAATCCTCAAAAGTAGGTCCTTGGTGTAAAAAAAAAAGCAAACAAACAGGCAAGTGCTGGACATAGATTTGCAATATAGATATATTTACATAAAGTTACACAGTTGGAACGCAATTTGAACTCAAATCACATTATTTTCTTGGCAGGTTGAGACAAAACTAGAAAGGGAGGCCCGTGGTCGGCCCATAGGCAGGGATGTTCCTTATGCTGCTATGGGGGGGCTCACAGGTCTCAGCTCCTTGTTGGATGGTTACCTTGCTTTGGAAGCCAGCAGCTCAGGTACGCACCAGATATGTAGCCCTTATGTGACAATTTAATCTGCAATGGAAAGCTGCAGCAGAGGGGCTAAGCTATCATGTGAGTCTGGGAAAATTCCAAGCATTTGTAGCCACGTGGAGCAACAACAGCCCCAGCAAGAACAAATACAAGACAATTTTTCAACTCAGACATTCTTTGATTCACAGTGTCAGCGTTTTAGTGATTCAACTGATGTGGGATGTGTGTGTGTGCATTGTGAAGCAAGTTCTTTTAAGAGGCATGTGAGGGCAGCAAAGAGCAGCACAGCATCAGTGTTGAACAACCAAGTGTGCAGAGAAAGGATTTGTTCAGATCAAAAGTGTATAGTGGAGCTATTAGATTTCATTAACACAATGATTTCTCAGCCAGACTACATTTGTAGTAGAGCTTTTGTGGATTCAAACATTTGCATAGTGTTGCAAGATTAATTGAGATTTACTTCTTTTAGAACACATTGTTAGCTTATGGGATGATCGCACATTAGTGCTTAACTGACATACACAGTTACATGTAAGAACATTAAGTTATAATTTGACAGTGGAATCAATGGAGTTTGTGAATTATATAAGACCCAGGCCTCTGCAATTAATCAAATTTGTGGCTCCTTATAACAAAACAATATAATTGGGAAAAGGAAATAATTTGCACATTACATTTTGCAAGTAAACCCTTATTTTCTTGTGTTCTAAATGGAAATTCAAAAAGTCAAACAGGAAAAGATGTTTTACTGTTTAAGTTTAGTAAAAGCAACATATTTCTAAAAGTCAATTAGTAATCATATTAAATATTGACCAAAATATTTGTAATTAAGCCCTAATAAGACTTGACTTCTGCTGCTTTTAAGAAGTAATTTCACCTCTTCTGAAATGAAATGTAGTTAATTATGTGTGATTTGATATGCTTTTGACTGATTACTCCACTATTAAGTATAGCCACCATAACTTCTATTATAACGTTATCAATCAACATATGGTTTTATCCTTAATTGGGAATAAGAAGTTTGAGTTTATTTGTGAAATATAAATGTTATGTTCATCAGTGACTGCAGATATTGTAAATGCATTGTATAAAATATAAAACTTTACTTTTAACAATATTAACACATTAGATCCTGGTATATTTCATTCACAAACCTTTTTTTTATTTCAGTGAAAAAAGAGCAGTAAACATATGATGTTCATAATCTCTGCCGTATGTTTTTTCAGATCAAGACAGAGAAGATGGCTGCCAGCAGAGATGCTCTGCATCAAGGATCAAAGAAACGTCTACTAAAGCGTCTAGCTCTATTCACTGTAAGAGAGCGACCAAAAACCAGTGAAATGCAACCATCTTCTCAGAGTCCATCTGTCAAACCATCCATTAAATACTGGACTACATTTACAATATCTAATAAATCATAAATATCTTCTGATCCGTCACATGTATTTCTTATTACAAGCATCAGATTTTGATTGTTTCACAGCTAAACTATTTTCTTATTCAGTGAAGTGTCTGTCTTTGTCAGTGTCGTGACTTACAGGAGAATAACCAACTGTCAGCAACAGTAGCGATTAAATCCCTCCTCACAACTAAACAATTAACTGACAACATATTGATCTAATGTGGGAGCATTACTATGATAATGAAGTTTGACACAGTCGTTTGTTAAATTTTAAGACACATCACAGTCTGAGACAGCATGAATACATTTGAATATGTACGCAAGGTAAAATAATTCCTAAGCACAGTTAGGAGATCTTATTTGTGTTTTTTTGTGTGTGTGTTCTGGCTGCCACATGAGCTGTAGAAATACCATGCATAAAACTCACATGTATCTGTGTGATGATAAGAAAATAGGTTTTGAGATTAAGCATATCAAATCCAAACTTTCAGAATAAGTTCTTTTAAACTTTTGAGTTATCAAGGTCAATTTTTTGAATTACTAGGTCATAGGCAGTTTAACATGTAGTCATCTCTACTATTTCATTCTTCACAGACATATTTGATACCATAACTAACCCATACTTTTATTCATAGCTTTTTTATTTATTTAGCCTTGCATTTCCTTTCTTGATACTCGCTCCATAAATCGGTCAGTTTACACATCTGAGGTTTGTATGATTGATGTTCTCTTATTGCGAGAAAGCCGCCCACTCACCATGTCACCAAAATAACACCAGAACCATGGAGCTACGTGTTCAGTGATGAGCAGCGTTTTTAATTTGCAGATAGATGTACTGTCTCCGATTGATTAATCCCATTCCTCACGGCAGATCAGCAATAATGAGAGCTGATTTAATCCCCGCTCGGAATGGAGATTGAAGGAGGTCATGTTTTCTTTATTGGCAGCCCACTTTCTAACATCTTAAACTGAATTTGGATCTCAATGAGAATTTACTCCCACTCAAATGTTTACACCCTGAAGACGGCAAGTCAAACTGGATCAGCATCTCCACCGGTGTTGGCCAGTGCATCTCAAGTCAGCTGTATCATAATGTAAATATTACCTGAGGGAACTTGGTGCGTGTGTGTGTGTGTGTGCGTGGGTGGGTGTGTTAGTGAGCTGAACAGGTGGTCTCGAGGGAAAGGAAGTAGGGCTATATCTGAAGGGTGGCATGGATGCAGCTGGGTCTCTGCATGCAGCCGGGGGGCTGTAGAGGTAGTAAATGGGATCCCATCTGAAAGCTGACACTTCAGATTCAGCGTGTATGTGCGACGACCATGGTATCAAGTTGCCACAAGATGAAGTATGTACACACACATTTACAGCGCATACACACTTTAAACCAATCATGTTCCCTCTTTGCAATGCAGAAGAGTTTTGTCGACTCCTAGAATCAAGCATCCTTTAAGAAAAAAAACACTTGACCTGTTTGTTTTCTTTAGGAGAAAAACCCCAATTAATTGAAGAGGTAAAGGCCTGACATTAGCCTGGCACAATTACAATGTAGGGAAATTGTCTCACCCATAGCAACCCTGCTTAGGAGGCTACAGGTAATTAACTTTAACCAGTGGTTGAAGGGAATGACAACTACACTTCCCTTATCCCCATGGAAACCACGTCCAGCTTGACTGACAGATCCGACACTGCAAATCAGGTCGCAAGCACAGATGATTAAATTGGCAATTACTGCGCAAGGAAACACTTAATTACCCCAGTGACAGTTACGGTAAGCACGCAATGAGAGAAGAACACACTCCCTAATTTCCCCACAGACAGAGAGAGGTAGCAAAAACTCAGGTGCACATAGGAGACACAACAGACTGACAGTGACAAATCACTTGAAACTTGGAGCCAGAAACTTCCCTTTACAGAGGGAAAATACAGCTTGACATAGAATTTCTGAAATGCAAAACAAGGATTGGTCATCTGACCCTTTGCTTTTATTCCCACGTAGTGATAACGAACACCCAACTCCACTGTTCGGATGCACCAAGAAGCGTTTTTTTAGGAAAACACTTTGGCACTACCTGGCTTGCACCAAACAGCAGGCACTAGAGGTTTGCAGCTAGCTAGGGGACAGAGTGAAGCATTTAGCAGTTAAAGAGGCAGATCAGTCCCTCAGGAACAGGTGATGGAGACCTAAAACAGAGCTAAAAGAGGATGAATGGCTAAACCGTCAGGTAGACACAAACACTAATGTTACTCTGTCTACTTGATTTGTAAACAGCACAGTTTGCTAGCATTGCAATATTAACTTTATAAGGTGATGTCCCCCCAAGTGGCAAACATGTTATCTGTTAGGCTATTGTAGGTAAAATAGTTAATAAATAAGTACATATCTGAATGACTCAAAGGTCACATAATGTTTTAAGGCATCTAATTTACAATACCATATTAACAGAACACTTAACACAAGCATGATTTATCCGGTGGGAACACAATGTTATTTCCAAATGTGAGTAAACATTTGTATTTATTTTAATAATTATTGTTCACATATGATAATACTTTATATGGACTTCCATTGATTTACTTCAGGTCTGTTCTACTGTCAGCTTTTTATGGTAGCCAAACTTTGAATGAGCATTTCATTAAAAAATGGACCTCTATGCTATGAACTGCTTTTCACAGTTTCAGAATATTTGTTCCCTCCATGTACTAATTATCAGGAGGATTAGCCTGTTTTCTATTTAGGACATATTTTACTTGAACAAAATACAGCTTGTTCTGTTTCTAAGAAGAACAAAAAACCCATCACAATCTCCTAAAAGCGACGCACATTCCTATGTATTACTTTGACACATTGGACACATTGGTGTGTGTGCGTGTGTGTGTGTGTGTGTGTTGCCTCTCTTTTGTAGTAGAAACAGTGGGAAACTGACAGTGCAGCGACTTCATAGAGGCTCTGCTTCAATCCCCTCCGAAGTCTACCCAACGGGGATGGAGAGCAAGTTGTGAGAAATAGATTTGCTTTTTCAAAAAGCACAGTAATAACATACAGAATGGTATGTTGTATAAGTGGGTTAAATCAATAGTAATGTTTGACTAACAAAAGTGTTTAAACACACCCAATCAATGAATGGATTGACTTTGACCAGAAACATATTCACACATGGCAAACTGTATGTTTGACAGAGGGGAACTAATATTAATTGTATGTATAGAGCAGTGTTATCTTCGCCACTTAGCAATAAGGCACTTGTAAAGGATGTATAAGTTTTCATATATTAAAAGGACCAAGTCAATAACAAAGGGTTGTATTTCATGGTATAGTAAGCCCTACTGTTATAGATCAAGTTATTATTATGCTTTTCAGAAGAGGGGGAAACAATTCATAACACAATTTATGTGTACTTTATTTAAGAGCACCCACAAAAGACAAAACAACCAATACCACCAATCAGATGGATCAGATCTCTTAATTACCAGTAAAGACTAAAATTGGTCTCAAGTTTATCAATTTGACATTAGTTAGAATCCAGCTACATTTTAAAAATTACTTTAAAATACTAGAACGAGTTATCAATGAAATGTAAGTGCAGAGTTTTACATCACATCACATTAACGTCACATGTCTGTTAAACAGTAAAAAACTCCTTCACTAAAGAAACCAGATACAACATAGTAACTTTAGTGGTTCTATTAGGAAGATTTTGTTATGGTTGGACAGAGACAGGCTAGCTGTTTCCAATTTTCCAGTATTGATGCTAAGCTAAGCTAAGCGGCTGGTGGCTGTAGCTTTACATTTAGCCGACAGACATGAGAGTGGTATTGATTTTTTTCATTTCAATCTTGGCAAAAAAGTGACTAAGATTTGACCCAAAACTATTAACTTAAAGCACTTTAAACTGTGTGCCTTGGCTATTATATCAGGCCAAAAAATTGATGGTCATAAATCTCGATTATGGTTAATAATATCCTTCTTGTCTCAAGTCTCAGCTTCATTTTTGACCTGGGCTTGATTTAAAGGATCTTAAACACCATACAATTCTGATCAGTAAAGCAATAATACATCGCTTATTTATTGAACCCTATAAAGCTATTCCTAATTACAATACTGCACTTTTATTAAAATGACCCTGTAGTTGCTGCTTAAGTGTTGGAGTGTAGTGTGCTCCTTGTGAATTCTATGTCCTTGTGTGTAGCTGTTTGTGCTCACAGTAATTCAGCATTATGTATTTGAATGATAACATTAAATCCAGTGTTGGGCAAGTTACTTCCAAAATGTAATATATTATAGATTATTAGTTTCTGTAATTTTTGAGTAATTAGTTATATTACAATATCACTGTCTCTAAATTGTAATGCGTTACACTACTTTTGCATTACTTTTGAGTTACTTTCCCCCAAATAACACTGAATGTTTGACTTGGCAGCTAGCGTGTGAATTTCATTACCGGATCAATAAAGTCTCCTCTTTATCCACTTTAATACATCATAGATTATTCATAATATTTTGTAAAATGTATATGAATATGCAAAGTAAAGCAATACAGATAGATAATTAATACGTACAATAGGCAAGTAGGAGAAAATGAAAATAGGCCTACTCAATTAAAACTACCTTACAGTTGTATTGAAAGCCCATGTTGCAAGTTAACCACCACTGTTGATTATTGGGTATAAAAAACACTCAAGATATGTATATCATTTTTAAAAATGTCTCCAAATAGTGTTAAAAGTTAGTTTTTGGTCATTTTTGGTGTTCGCGGGTTTATGAAGTCAATTCGGCGATGACGTCATCGTGGGGAGTTAAGTCTCAGCCTGGCACTAGAACTACGGTGACTGACTGGGAGGAGGAAGAGGAGGAAAGGCCAGCAGCCGAATAATTACGAACCTACCAGACGTGAGAGGGCAAATGAGGAATTGTCAAGATTGTGGGGAAGTCTCCTTCATTTATCTCCTTTATTTTAGCAACCATACAATGACTTTACTTTTTACTGTCAGTGAATAGCACCGAGTGAACGTCAACGTTTTCTTTCGATCTAGTGACAGTGATCATGTCATTAGTTCAGATAAGTACTGGTACACTTATCTAGATATAGTAATAGAAGGCATCCCCGAGTGTTATTTCTAAGGGTTTACCTCTTCCTCCGGTGAAAACGTGTCGCTGTTTGGCCGGTGCTTGTGTGTGTGGCGCCGAAGCTGCGGTGGAGAGCGGGTGCTGTAGGCGAGCGAGCCTCCGGTCGGGAAGCGAGCCCCTCCGGTCAGGGAGCGAGCCTCTCCTGTCGGGAAGCGAGCGCCTCTGGTCGGGAAGCGAGCGCCTCCGGTCGGGAAGCGAGCCTCCAGTCGGGAAGCGAGCCTGCCGCCGGTCAGGGAGCGAGCCCCTCCGGTCGGGAAGCTCGCCCCGCGATCAGCTGATCTGAAGATGCCTAAATCCGTTTGTGACATTTCAGGCAGGATCATGGTCCTCCCCAACCAGCACGCACCAGTATTGTAATTGTTTATATTTCAAACATCACTGCAGGTTGATTGTGGGCGACAACGCTGTCGTGTTAGCTTACCGAAACTCTACTGCCGAAGTTGCTGGCTGGCTACGCGACGTTAGCTATATCCGCTAGCATCCGTACAGGCTAACTATAGCCAGTTAGCTTTGTGTGTAACGTAACAAACCCCCCCCATCTCGTAGGAGCGAAGCTTACTATTTCATTCAATACAATTATGGTACAAAAGGTGCACTAATGCCACATGTATGATGTTGACAACATGGACGCATATATAGGCAACACCACAGGCAGTCATAGTATTTACCTAGCAGGCTAGGCTAACGCTGTTGTGCTAACGTCCGGCGGCGCAGCGTTAGCTAGCGGTCTAAACTTGTGAAAAGCCAAACAACATCCCCATCTAAACTGTGTTTCACTTTCCCTCCAATATTATTATAAATATAATAAAGTCACATGGACTCGATCGAGACCATAGACTGTTAATATTAAAAGACTAGAAGCCACATTAGGCCAGACCAGTGGTAAATACAACGCAGGCTGCTCTGTTATCTCCCCAGCGTGACGTCATGCAATGCATTGTGGGGGGAAAATGAATAACTGTAAAATTGTGCCTAATTTTGGTATTATATTTGGTATTTATAATTTTGCGATATCCAACACCATCAAATACAATGTATAACAGTTCAAATATTTACTACCAACAAGCAAATTGCACAAATTTGTTGCAAAATTAAACCTGCAACATGGACTTGAAGCATGGCATTGTTGTAAAATGTTTGTAAAGCACCTGAATAAAAAATCCATGTTGTTTAGTTTAAAACTAAGGTAGTCTAAAAGAAATAGTCAATTATAGTGTGGTTAAAACTCACCATCTACATTATTTACAGTACTTGATTTACAGCTGATATGTGAAAAGATACATAACCTTATTTGTTTAACAGGAATTTAGTTTTACTGCGAACCGTAACAGGAAGTGCTTTTATTTTGAAGCAACCTACACGGAGGTTTTCTGTTGTGTACTCTTGCTAGCTTACTAAGATGAACGTGAGACGCTAGATGCAAAACATGTCCGTCGAGCTTAATTTGTTCACTTTCTAGTTTGTAAAACGGCAACATATTGAACCAATGGTCACAGTAAAACCACGGTCGTCATTCGAAGCCATTCCACTACAGGCATAGTTATTCTCCACGGCTGATAAAATGCAATGATATTATGTGTAGCAAGCCTCATCATTATTCCCGACATGTTTCTATATGTCAGCAGCTCGGACACGTTGCTGTCCGAGCTGACGTACCGTCACCTGTTGGGACACAGATGTTCCGTCCGTCCGTTCCGTCTCTGGTTCGGGACAGGACCTCGCTTCAACGCAGCGTCATAACTCCTGAAAATAATATCCGTCTCGTAAACCATCGAATACAGCAACAGGAAATACTAATAAATAAACAATTCACGGCTTTTTTGTCCTGGGAAGAATGTTTCGCTGTGTTGGTGAATTCTTAAAAAAACAAAACACCACTAAATGTTGCGTTAAAATGCGTTGTAACTCGCGTTCCTGAGATTGTGACGAGTATAAATATTACCGAAATGTAATTAGTAATGCGTTATATTACTGCTGTACTTTTGTAACGCGTAACTGCTGTACTTTTGTAACGCGTTACTCCCAACACTGATTAAATGTAAAAATGCCTTTCATTTGCTAAATAAGTGATTGGACACACTCAATGGCTGACTGACAGCCATGTGGAAAATGTGTTATTTCATTAATGCAGCACCCTCTTGAGAATCCACGCTTTCAACTGCTTTCTAATGCATTAGCCAGACTAAATGCTAAATCATACATTTACCCTCAATTATTATTAGGCTGCTCGCTGGTGAAGCTTGCATCTAGCATGGTGTCTAACATGCTGGTAATATTTTAACATGACTGTGCCAGTGATTATCACACTCTACAGTCTACAGACCTACAGTAAGTAGCTGAAAAAGGGCTGTCAAGGTACAACATATTAAAGTACTTATTAAACCACAACAGTGGCTTGGGCATTGTGGCATCTTTCTTCATTTGTCTTGTGTCTGAATACATTAAAGCCTGTTAAATGAGGAATTTTAAAAGGTGATTCAGTTTTTTTGTCTTGTATTGCATATTAAATAGGTTAAGGTCCGCTTTTTAAATCAGAAACGTCGTATTTAATGCTGCATCCGCCATAACCTCTAAGGATAATCAGCAATTCAACACTGACTTTGTAGTTTATAGTAATGTTTACTGGAGGAGGTCACCCATTTTAAATCTTTTCAACTCAAAAAAGAATTCTTTATTGCAAGAAATATCACTAAATTAAAACAAAAGTTACACAAGTAAATCAATCAAATATGAATACAGAGCACTTGTAATAATTTTGATAAAGAGCACTTCTTTAAGCTTGATTAGCATTTTAATGTTTTTTTTTTTTTAAAGTTCAACAAGCACGCAGACACACTGACATAATGGTGACGCATCCAGACTATTCTCACATAGGTCACAACAGTTATTAAAATAAAGTGTAGTACCCTTTGGCATGGTTACAGCTTTTATCAGGTTTCTTAATATCAAGACTCAGGACTATAACCTGCACACCTGAGCCAAATCAACCTGTCACAGCGTGATGGCTAGGCCTGTCTGTTTATCTGTCAATCTAAAGACCTTATGATGTCACTCTTAATGTGACATTTGTGCTGCGTTCACCTCAGGAGCAGATGTGGCAGAAACACATTCATACACAGACACACACAGATCACAGAAAACAGCAAGGAACATTGAAAGAAGAGGTAAAGACAGGAACACGGGGTGCCCGGATAGCTCAGTTGGTATAGCGGGCGCCTATATATAGAGGCTTACTCATCAACGCAGCGGGCAGGGGTTCAACTCCGACCTGCATCACTTTGCTGCATGTCATTACCCCCCTCTCTCTACCCCCTTTCATGGCTTCAGCTGTCCTCTCAAAATAAAGGCTGAAAATGCCCACAAAATTACCTTAAAAAAAAAAAAAAAACAGGTAGGCCCTACACACTGAGGGTAGATAGGGTGACCTAATTGGAGCGATAGATGAACAAATGACAAAGTACATAGGCTACTTTGTTGTTATTTCCTCATTGAGTAGTTGTCAGTATTGTACTTTCTCTGAACTGAGAGCGGAGGAAAGCTTGTGTTGGATTCAGTAATTTAAAATGAAGACTGTCTAATATAAGGACCTCTCTATTAAAATCACCTTGTGGCCCACATATCCAAACGGGGGTCGTCGATGCTCCATCTAAGTAATAGTAATGCTTGCTTACCCGAAGTAACACATTGTCACCATAGTACAATGCAAAATAAAAAGTAGCAATTTAGATGTCAAACGTCTGTCTTAAAGAGGTGCAAATAGCCAAGTAAGTACCTACGCTGTACGAGATGTTGCCTTTTTTCACTTGTCTGCCCAGACTGTTTACATGCAACTGCCTGATAGGGACTGTAAATTTGAAAAGTCTGATTCACAGTGATGGAAAATTACAGGCCTTTTCATCTTAACAAATCTTGGAGAAAACTTATTGTCCAAACCAGGAGGCTGATGGAAGGAGGGAAAAAGCAATTTGCATTTAAACAGTTTGCTCTCTTAAGGACTTATTCTTCATAGAAATGATTTCTGATATTACAAACCAAGAAATTCTTTTACACAACATTTACCTAAAGGTGCTACATTTAAAACAGCATATTGTTAAATTAATCGGGGGTATTCTGATTAGCGTAAACAACCGGGACTGTATTGGAGATGATTGGTAGCTTTTATATTATTAATAGCATTGATATTATTAGTTCTAATGTTAATCAAAATGTATGACCATATTTCCTCTGAACTCTATTTGCCCTGTCACATCTGCCATTTGTCTTCCTTTGAGTTGGAAGAACGGCACCTTCTTCCTCTTTTGTGCTGCACAAAAATCCAGTGGATTTTTCCCAAAATCTGACCTGGTTGTCAGGGAAATTTTAATTATAGAACATATATGAATATTTAATGAACAGAATATTGGCTGAGACTGATACTACCCCAAGCATGGACTTATCCGCTGTATGTGTGAATAAAGCTGCAAACAAGCAAAGTCTTAGGGAACATCATCTTCCAGCTGCATGGTCCTACATTGATTTTGTTGATTTTGTTTTATTACTGTTTGTTGTTTGCAAATTTATAACTCACTTTCAATACTTTAAAGGGAAAGACCCAACAAGGTAAGTGTAAGATGTAGAGGATGTAATCTGCAGAAGCAGCACTAGCATGAAGAGTTGTGTTTCTGTGTTCATGATTGGTTTCATTTTTCCAAAGTTTAACTATCTACTAAGCTTCTCTTTCTGACTATCTAAAGGCTGTTTGGCTCCTGGTGGCAAGGATGCATGCTGTTCAAAAAGCTAAAAATGCATCCCTAAATACGTGGATTTGTCGGTGTGTGTTTCTTAATCCGCTGTGTGAAAAACATATTTAGTTTTGGATTCATCCACTATGTTAACATTTAGTTCCACCAAAGGTTGAGATCGAGGGCAAGCATGGGCTATAAGAGTAGTGTGAAATTAATTACTTTGGTGGAACCCTTTTGAGTCAATGGTGCATTATTTTTCTGTAAGCATTACTGAAAAGGTCAACTTTGCCAATGAAGCAATACACTACGATATTTAGGTGAAGAGAAATCCAAAGGAGAAAGAGAAGTCCAAAACAAATTCCCCAACCATTACATTACATTTCATTTAGCTAAAGCATTTATCCTAAGTGACTTTCAATAGACCCTTTTCACGGCAGACATGTTGACATGTCATAGTAGGAAAAGCACAGGTGTATTCAAAACCATTAATTATGGCTGCATTCCACTTAGGAGAGGCCCTGCTATTGTGCATGCTGACTCATTGAAGTAGCTTACTGGGACACTTGATGGAATTAAGCCATCAATTTCAATTTCAGCTGTGCTTTTTGTACTATAAATTGAATGTCTGCTGTGAAAAAGGTCCATAAGTGCTATACACCATGAATGTACAAACAGCAAGAATCACATAGACGTACATAAACTTTCAATAAGCCAAACTACAAAGTGCCACATGTAAGTGCAACATGTACATTCAATTTATTTCCTTTTTGTATATAACCATCTTTTTTTTTTTTTTTTGTCAAGGTGCAGTTGGAACAGATGTTTTTTAACTTGCGGCAAAAGACGTGTAGACTTTCAGCTGTCCTGATGTCAATGGGGAGCTCGTTCCACCATTTAGGAGCCAGGACAGCAAACATCTGCAACAGTCTGTACTGATGACACTAGACATGAACCAAGGGTTTATGTTGTTTAAATGCCAAATTCTGATCCTATCATCAACATAGAAACAAGGTTTTGTCAGGCAATTTTCACTCCATTTAGCCATCGTGACTCTTGGTATAACAACGTAGGTTGGACAATCGGCCTTCTACTTTGGTCCAGACTGAAATATCTCAACAACTATTTGATGGAGTGCAATGATATTCCCAGAAGATGAATCCTACTGTAAGTGCCACCAGCAGGTCTGAGTTTTCACTTCACATCTTAAGATCTCACCTGTGACCAAAACACTGGAGTTGATGAATTGATCCCTAATGATCATAACGAGTCACTTTACTCAGTCTGATGTTTGAGCAAACATTAACTGACCTCTCGACTTAGTCTACGTGCTTTATACATCTGCTTCATTCACATAGCTATGATGAAATCAGACACTTGCATAGTAGCAAGCTGTTTGCTTAAAAAAGCTACCTATTGAAGTGAGCCACTGAGTGTGTGCATGTGTGTATCCCCTGAAGAGGACTAGAAGTTCCAATTCCTGCTTGCGATCATCATGATTCCGTTATGACTTTGTGCTCCATGTTTTCTCACTTGTGTCTCATTCCTCATCTCCCTCTTAACATCCTGTGTTATACAAAAAGCCCTTAACACATCCTCTGCGCAGCACTGCTGAAGAATACTGATTTTGATAGATTATATGGCTGCGAGCCGGTATACAAAAGGATTATGAATAGGAGGTAAATGAAGCACTTAGTGATACAGTTTCATTTGAAGTGCTATTTGGGTTTTCTTATTAAGTAGGTTTCTTAGAGATTGGGCTCTTCTTTGACTGACGTGTCTTGATATTCATATTTAGGCCTTTTGTTCACGTTGATGTCCCAGTCTCTCTTTCCTGATGGAATGAACTGCAAAACGAAATTGGAATGATTCAGTCAAACAGCGTGTCAAAAAAGGGCTCATGTACATGTGAGTCTGTTTGAAATCTTTTTATTCCAGATCACCCGAGGTGTCCTCATTGGGGCTTCTTTTGGTTAGGAGGATTAATTTGAAGTGCGCCCACAGTGTCACATTACTGCCAATCTTTTGTAACTTCAGATGGTATTATTGATCCCATTTTGCAGAAGAATCACTACTTATAATTCATCACCTTCTTTATAGAGAAGCCTCATAAACACCAAAACATCCCACGTTACATGTATGTCTCAATCTGTTAGACAGTGTGCTTGAATGCCACAGTTATTAAGAGGGTGTACATTTGCCAATTGTATGTGTCTGCTTATGTACACACACCTGCATTTGAGCCATAAAATATGTTTGTTACATTAACAACACAGTAACTTAGTTTAGTAATATTTTCAAAGGGAATATTGTTAATCCGATGCTTCCCAGTGACTTTTTAGTGAACCTATCAGACTTGCTATATTGTTATTGGTACTGCAATACCCATGTAACGTTTCTATAGGAACATGAGTCTTATTTGGTTAGTATCCTAATCCCTCTTGACTTATTTGGTGAAGATACTTGTTATCTCACTATATTTTTAGTTTGCAATGTTATTTTACATCATGTAAACGAATTTGAACAGCTTTTTTTAAGCACATTAATGATAGCATCACCAGTGACGTTCACACTAAGAAAGGCAGAGACTCGCGCTAAACGGAGCGCAGCTGTGACGCGTTTTTCCGTAGCGTGTCTGGCGCACACATATAAAACCCCGCGCGCACCAAGCGCCCAGTAGAGCAGAAGATACGCCTCAGGACAGCCGCAAATCTCCCTCTTATCCTCTGGGAAATGTAAGTACCTTGATATTTGATTTACAAAAACCTTGACTAATATTGTTATGAAACTTATTACAAGTATGTTGATGATTGTCTACCGGCTATGCAGTTGCAAAGATCTTGATTATATTATCCAATAAAATAATACTTATAATAATGTTTGGAAGTGTTTTTACTCCAACTATAGCCTAAATGTATTCCTTAAGCAATGGCTTCCGTGGTAACCCTTAGATCAATACATTGTAACAATTCATTAAAAACGGACATTTGAAGCACAGTGGAAGTGTCCAGTGATCTGGCGTTGACTAACACAGTTGTGTTTTTGCTCGGTCAGATGCATCCTAACTTAATGAGCTGGCTGGGGACTCTGGGGTTTCTGGTGTGGGCGCTACTCTGCCTGGGCGCCCTGACGGAGGGATACCCGGTGAAACCGGAGAACCCCGGGGATGACGCCCCGGCGGAGGACCTGGCCAAGTACTACTCAGCCCTGAGACACTACATCAACCTCATCACAAGACAGAGGTAGGCGGACTGATTACACCTCTTTACAGAAAGCGTATTAACAGAGCTGGTGTAATTTGATTACAGCTTTAAACTGGTTACAGGGAATACTTACAATATTGTTCTCAAATGACTGGATTGGTAATATTTGTCCACTGGCTGCTACCTTATTCTAGTTTATAGTATTCTGTCCATTTGTATACAATTGGAACCATTGAGTATAATGAGATGAGTGTTTTCAGATAAAACATTGAATAGAATTTTTTGAATTGAATTGAATTGAATTGATATCTTTATTTCGAAAAAACATGCTTGAAAGTTCAGTGATGCTTTAGTATATTCTTACACTTGCGCCATTTTCTCCCCTAGCTTTAAATACTAACAATTACCAGTTCTGCTGAGTAATTCTGGATTTTTCTTTTTATGGTTGTGTATCATTGTGTCTGTAAGGCTCCACAAGCAAAATAATATATTTAATGTTTTCTCAACATTTGGCATTTTCTGTTACGTTGTTGACATAATCTATAGGCTAACATAAACCTTTTTTGATCCCCAGAGGTCAAATTCAGTTGTTACAGTAGCACACAGACTGCAATAGAACAGATAATTGAGAAAGTAAAATAATAAATAAGGTATATAAAAAACTAAACTAAATTAGGAATAAAACAAAAAATAGAAAAAAACTATACAAGAACATACGAAGAAAAACATTGCAAGGTAAAGTGACAGTGGTAAAGTGACAGTGGTGATTAATAGCAGCAGAGTCATTAAGACTATTACCAGTGTACCAGACTGATGATATCATTAAAAAATGGCATTTAGTGTTTGTCTCTATTAATATAGAGATGTAATACAAATATAATATAGAATATGATTCAAACTTCATAAAATATTAGCATAATATCATATAAAATGATAAATTATTATGGGATAAAATACGTACGTATATGTAAATAGTATAGTGTGAAAAATAGTACTTTAATATACCAAAAGGTAGCACAGCAATAAAACATTATGGAATAGAAAAGAATATCAAATATAACAGTATAAAAGCCAGTATCGGTGTAGTATAGGATAATATATATGAAGTGTAATATAGTAATAGTAAGTAATACATAACAGAATATATCAACATATATATAATAGATAGTCCAACAGTCCAGCAAATCAAATAAAGTCCACCTGAAGTTGTGCCTGTTGGAGCTGCCAGTCTGTCTGCAACTTTTCACATCATGTTACACGACAGGGAACACCCGCTACCAAATTACCATTTGCAAAATAAAATAATAACACCTGAGGAGAATTGACTGCCACGGCCGGCATGGTGTGTCCAATCACCCACAGTTTTCCTCTGAATGTAAGGGGCTTGCATGCCGGCTGCAGGCGATTAGCCACCCAGGGGAACAAGCACGCCGGCACAGCTTATCATCTAAGGGAGGGAAAAGGAAATATGACCACCTGCGATGCAACTCCTGTCTGTCTCTGCAGGGTCTCGTCTGGCAGTGTTCAGACTTCACTAAGCCTATAATTGGACTTATGACCAAAAGACATGCAGAGTAATAGGTTATGTATTTTATTTCCCTGTGCTCAGGTCTCTCTCTGTAATGTTTTTTTCCTTTGACAGCCGAAAGGTCCAAGCTATTTCAATTTCCATCTGTCTGACTGCCTGTCTGTCTTTTTCTGTATCTCAGGTATGGAAAGAGGTCCAGTCCTGAGCTTCTGGACACACTGGTCTCAGAACTGCTGTTTAAGGAAAGCACAGACACGCTCCCACAGTCAAGGTGTGTGTGTAAAAAAGTGTCAATATAAGAGCTTGGTTGTAACTCTCACAGGAAGCTGACCTTGTCCTGTGCTTCTCTCTCACCAGATATGACCCATCATTGTGGTGATGCTGTCAGTCATCAGTGTTAGCTCAGCTCACATCACTGCTGCCCCTCCCCCACTGACATGCAGGCCTCTACACATCTGTCACTACATACTATTCTACACCACCAAATGACCACCCTGCTTCTGTCCCTTTTACCTTTATGAGCCGCCACGTATATTCAACCCCTCCTCCTTCTCCATCAGCTTTAGTCACAACTGCTTAGGGCATGTGCCATAAAATTGTAAATAGTTTATTCAGAGTTATCATCTGTGCAACATAAAAGTAAAGTGGTGGAGGGCATGTTGATGGTATTGTATAATTGTCCTATTAAAGATTAATTGTTTGAAGAAATGTATTTATGTGCATCTGTTTAAAATGTATACATTTTTAATCAGATTTGAAAGATTTGATTTAAACCAACTGCAAGCAGGGTGCTAATTCACTAAAGGTTTTTACAACTGCTTACCTGACACATCTCAGACACTTTACTCGATGCCATCCCGCATGATGAAATCAAGTTTGGACTTGCTGTGCCCCCCAGCTGAAATCAATAACAATAGCAGGCAGCTACTGTCACTCAATGACACTGGATAATGGGGCAAAGGTGCATTAAAACTGGTCCAACGAGCGCAAATGGTCCAGTAAGGGCTTATATGGTCAGAAAACATCAGTCAATTTGAAGCTGCCAATTGGGTGGCTGCTGGCGCTCTCTTGTGGCCATAAGGATAAGTACCTACTCTGAAACTAAATGAAGGGAGACATGGCATTTCCACGAGCATTATTGCAATTACACGAGTGGTTAGCCTACCACAACCTGACATTAAGTCAGCCCATAGAGCACAAATCAAGCAGTTAGGAGGCAAGGCAGACACAAAGTCTGCAGTGGAAATGAGATACAACCCAACTGACTAAAAAAATCACAGTGGAGCCTGGTGAACTCCTGGCTTTATGTGGTGGTTCAACATTTTCAATTGAGTGTCAAATAATTTATAAAATATTAACACTGACAACACTCCACAACCAACCATGAATTGAAGACTTGACATATTCACCGCTTCGTGGCCTTTCCCAGCTAAAGGCTTGGATTCTCTGGAGATAAAAAAGATGAAGAATTTATGGAGTCTGGTAACATTTTGAAATAATTCCACTAATTGCGTCACGAGACCGTCAAAACTGCTGCTAACCGTCACTTTGGCTAGCTGTTTCAGCGTGTGAATTATAGTCTTGTGTTTAAAACAATGGCATTAACATTAGGCAACAGGATTTTCAGGATTATTTAATGAACACTTTGTACTCAAAGCTTTCTTAGTAAATGTGGCCTTGTATAATAGCCTATTTAATTATAGCTTCACACACTATGACAGTACATTGCCCCATAGGCGTGTGTTTTTCTGTGCTTTTCCATATGCATAGCCTACATGGTGCATGCGAAATCATGTTCACATGTATTTATGTGAATGGGCGAGTGTATGACATTGTGGTAGAAAGAAAATACTACATGCAACAATATATTCACTCAGCGAGGGCTGTACCTCAGCTGCCATTGGTCAATGTTGCATGACGCAACCAGAGGAGGCGGGGCGTGTCTGTTTGATTGGCGTCGTGTTCTCGGGTAGTCTGATGCGGGACCGGGACAGACAGCTGAGGGGGGCCTGAATGTCCAACCGGGACGGTCGGTGGACTACCGCGAACTCACACAAACGATTCACAGGTAAGGCACGGCTCGTGATCATATGTGATGTGAAGATTTTGAATTCATTTACCGTTTGGCTTTCAAACGAGAGACAAAGACACTTTGCCGTATTTGAGATGCAGTAAAGTGTGACAGGAGGGGATGTTTGCCCCCAATAGAGCCCACTCTGCTGCGAGAACAGGCTTTTATTCTGACACATATTAGTTTGCGTTGGACGTCTATTGTGGAGTGGGACGAGTCCTTTCCCTTTTCTAGCGGATGGGTTATAGTCGTATGTGTGCGCACGCCACAACGGCTCGGATGGGTAACAAAAAATGGCCGCACGTGTGGCGAGATCGGTGTGAATGTAGGCTACATGTTGTCTGCTCAGCCAAAACAGCGGAGGGGTTTGGCACGGATCTGGCGCACGGTTCAAGCGCACGGAATCGGGCGCACGGATGTGGCCATGCGTCACATTCGTGGCGTCGATCCACGACTTAGAAGATATGAGGAAAGAGCTGCAGGTTATAGTGCTGACAGGATGAGGTTGGAATGCGCCGCCGTCCCGAAATGATAGACTCCAACACAGCACTGGGCGGTGGGCTTAAGGAAAGACACAGAGAGTTCACTAGAACATTTCCTTTTATTTTGTTTTAAAGAAAAAACTTTAACGACAAATATTAACCAAGCTTTGTTGGTTTTGAGCTGATGTCGAATGAAAACGGAGAGGGGGACCGATGGTTTGGCACAGGCTGGTCGACTGGAGACGCAGCCAGACGAACCTATTGATTTCTGTTTATTTGTCCTCCACTGAGATGTATGAGTGCACCACGTAATAGTAATGATGAACTAACAACGATGTCAAATCCATTTTGGGTGAGCACTTAAAAGATGAAACCACTTACATATCACAACAGACTACAATGAATCTTGTGACTTCCTTGCGCAGAAGAGCACCGGGTCATTTGGCAAGGTTTATAAGCTGTTTAGCTTCGCGCACGTGATGGGGGAAGCCCATGCACATACGCAACATCATTGGGGATCTTTCCTGGGAGGTGCTATACAGGCCACCAGACCACTAAGTGAGGGGGCAGCATATATCTTGTTGCATGTAAACTAGAGTTTATGAATCTTTCTCTCTTGCTCTCAATCTTGTAGGATGTCCAAATCAGATCTGTTGAATGTAATAGGAGGAAGGAAAAGGAGGAAGAGAAGGAGACCAAGACAGTTTAGTGCATTAGCAAATCTGCGGTCCCTGGGCAGGGATATCCATCAAGACTTCTAAATCAGGATCCAGGATTACTATATTGTGCTGCTGAAGTAAATGGACTAAGGTACAAAGTTAGATTTCTCAGCCCATGTATATTCCTTCCTGTCAGTAGGGCGTAGGAAAACATGAATTTCAAGTCAAACACATGCTTCCAGGAACATAACCTACTGTAGGGCGTTTTCTTGTCATTAGTTAGTCATTCAAAATCCAAAGCTCAGAAGCTTCTACTTTTTACATTATTAATACACAGCTATGGGAGAGATGGTACATAAAAAGGATGGAGGGGTAGGGTTTGAGAGAGAGAAAGGGACACACACGCACGCTTAGTGACTCACATTTCCCAGCTATGAACAACACATGTATCAGAGGTTTGTTATTCACACACCTACAATCAACCCTCTCTGGCCTTCAGCAGACTGCACCTCCCTACAGTTAACACATCTGACTCTATCAGAGTTATCATGAGCTTACTGCATCTCTGTCTACTAAACTAAATTAATAACCTGTACAGAAGGGACTGGTATCTTGGAGGGAACTAGATTTGCTGCAAGGCAAATGTTTTTTGGCAGTTTTTGCTGCAGCCTATAGTGCTGATTCGCCATATTTCATCCATCACTAAGGCTTTAAAGGGGGAAACCACTGCAGCTAAACAATAGCATTATCAATGTAGCATGAGATAGTTTGGTTTTGTACGGAAACATATCCTTTTGTCTTTAATCACCTCAATGAAGACAGAAATGTGGAATCTATGATGCAACACTGATAAAACCCCACAGACAACAGGCCGATAAATATAACAAAATAATTATACATGTGAGATATCCATCATATTTTCTGCTAAAAGGTCATCCTCTGATGAGATTATTTAAGGTCATCATGTAAGCCAACCAGCTCAAAGTCCCATTCCTTTGAACTGGAGCAGTATCAGCTAGTTAAAATTAAAAATATGCCAAGATGAGCTGAGAAAAAGGCAACCACACTAGATAAACTCAATTGAGACACATTTATTTTCCTTATCCCTTCTTCCCTTTTCTCAGACTTAAAACATCACACAAAATCAATTTTCTCATTTATAACTTTGCAGTCATGTTAAGTGCTGTTGCATCACTCCCCTTCCTCCATCGCCTTCCTATATTTTTCTTAATACTAATGATCAATAACAGAAGGCTCAGAGAGACTGAGATGAAGCAGGCACTGCCATGTGGCTGTTAGATTATGTCAGAAGGTGCTCAGATCACTGCACGGTCGGTGCTGAAGGGTTTTGACGAGCCGCGGACGGCCGTGTAATTATATCATCCAAAGCTGCGTGGCAAAGCACAGACACCCCACCAGCTGGAACATCATAGAGAAGGAGAATGAGGTCATTTTTGGCGATGCGGGGAAAGTGAAAATGATGAAACAATTTATGTCTTTGTGTAAAGATGTCTTTATGTCTTTTGTGGTAATTTAAATTGCAGTGTCAGATGAAGACTAGAGGCTAGCATGAATCAGCAGAAAGGTGTATTAAGCCACATTCTCATCATTTGTGGTGGATGTGGAGAAACTTAGTGGATTTAAAGAACCTTCTGTAGACAGCACCATCAACACCTGCAATAATAAGGTGATAATAACCGGTTAGAAAACACAGTTATGATAATTATTCTGCAGATATTAATCTGCTAAAATGGCCATCTTGGGGGTAGCAGTGTAATCCTTGTGTTGGGCACATGGATTGACCTACATAGGGTTTGTCTGGAGGCAGAGGGTGATGGGTGTAAGGCAAGACAGGATAGGGTCACTGGCCTCTTTTGTGGTTCTCAAGTCACTGAGAGGAACTGAGAGGGACGGCTGCTCTGATAGCCTTGTGCCCCCGGCAGGAGGGGATTGTGGGCACATAGAGGAGGAGAGAATATATAGGCACAGATTGAAGGAATTCTCCATGATGAATGCCATATTGGCTTGACTGTGTATGTAGTGTATTTTCATACTCCATTCAAGACTATTAATCCACAAAATCTGCCCATTGAGACACAGAGTTGGAGGTAAAGTGTGATTTCCTGCTAGCGTGACTAGAACTGGATGAATTTAAACCACACAGCCTACTGATTTTTGTCTGTGCTTTTAATAGCATGCATACAGTATGCATACAGTATGCAAACACACACACAAGTTTACATGTGTGCAAGAGCAAGGATGTTTTGTACATAAACAAACCCTCTGATCCTCCCATAATCCTGCTTCCATGAGCTGTCCATCATTGGAATGCTTGGAAACCAGGGGGCATCCAGAGGGCTTTTGTTGGCTTGTCCATTCCTATGCATCGACCAATGGCAGCTGGGATTGCAAATGACCACTTCCTGCGATTTTCCCTCTGTCCCAAAAGGAGTAAAGGGAAGTGTACAGTTGTGGTGATTAAAGTACATCATCCTGAGTCCAGTGCATGCGCAGAGTTTAAATCAATGTAAAGGTCGACCTGGCTGGGGAAAAATTCAATTGCGTGTTGTAACCCTCTTACATTGTAAACAAGTACAAACACAAACGCTTCATGTCTATTCTATGAAAAGCAAATTCTCAGAAAGCACTGGCATTCAGATACAAAACGATTTTCATGTGGTGCAAGAGGAACTACAGTTACATGGCAGTTTCTAGATACAGCGAAGAAGATTACAGAGGTGTTCATATTCAATGGCCACTCTCACCCTTTTCTTTTTCTCATCTGTTCCTCTCATCCTCCCAAGACTTGAGATAATTTTCCCACAACAAATCTAATCTTTAGGGATTCTCCGGTCTTTCATGAATCCCAGTGTTCCATTTATCTCATCATTATTTATTATCTTGCTCTAAATCTCTTCTCTGACTTCTCCCAACTCCCTCTGTCCTTTTTTACACATTCCTCTAAAATCAAGTTGTGACCCCTCCACATCAGTTCCTACTTGCATTTATTCACCCTATCTTTTTCGCTCCTCCCTCCCCTTTCGGACCTGGCCCAGCTCCTGCCCTGTGGTGCGGACGATTTGGCGAGAAATTGCACCTGGTGGCTTTGCCTCCATTAACATTCTTCCAAGGGATATCTTTCACTTCCAATAAGCATTCCAAGCCTGATCTTAATCTGTGTTGCGTAATGAATCAACCTCTCACTCTCTCTCTCTTCCTCTCTCTTTTTCTCATACAATAAAAGGACCAATTAGCCACAGCATGATGGGTGAAAAGACCCCAGAACAGCAACAAGGAATAATAGCAAATCAGTGTTGAGGACACATCCCCTGTGTGTAATCACCTTGTAAATCTTTTGGCCCATGGAAACTGTGATCGTTTCCAGTAGAGACTGGGTTGCTATGACCGAGACCAAAGAGGAGAGTTGAAGGCTAAGTGGACGGTGAGATGTCCTCCTCAGTTTGTTTGAGAAGGTATACTAATATTACATAACCACCTACAATAATAGATAGATATATCTTTGATATGCAAGTATCAGCTAATAAAATGAACCTCTGAAATACAGGCTTGGTTCTACATTATATACTTATACAAGGTGTGTATGCATGTGTTTGCGAGTGTCTTGCAAGAGTATCTCTGTGAATGAATGCATACTGCATTACTTCCCTTTTACTACGTTGGCAGCACAGTGCCAGCTGATGATGCAGGCCTCCTTGGATAGATGAAGACAATGAATCGTCCTAGGTGACTCTGTGCATCGCTCTAAATAAACAACAGCCTCAGTCTGCAAATGAGACTCCTACTTTGCAGGAGACAGGGAGGACATAGATAGATGAAACAGATAATCCACTGGGAAAAAGACAGAGTCATTGAGTGTGTGTTATAAGCACAAGTATGAATCTGAATGCTTAAGCAAGTGTGTGTGTGTGAGAGAGAGAAATGATGAAAAATGGTGTGCAGGAATGAAAGAAAGGACTGAATATTTGTGTCCCTTAAGGCTGAGTCTGATTAACTTTCACACATCTGTCTGCCTCTCTCTTTAGGTCTTCACAGTTGACTGATGAGCAGCCAGTAGGACCGAGGTTGTGCTACACCGACTGGCACAGGTAAACACAACTTCTTCCCTGCCTCTTCCTCAGTAACAACACACTGGAGACGTTAAGGCAATGCTTTCTGCAGGCTAACATGATTTTGTCAGTTCAGTGGGAGGACTGCCAGTCTTTGAAGTAAAGATGTGCTGATCACTGCTCTTGATTAACAACTTGTAAAGAAACAAGGGAGCAGCTGGTTTTTCTGTGTGTATTTAAATGTCCTTGTGGATTACACGGTTGACATCACTTTCTCTATACTTAAAAGGCTGTAATAATGTCTAACTGTGAAATTAAAGTTCCATTTTTTTTAAACAAAGATCTGTATAAATGCATTTATTGCCTATGAATCTTACACAAGTATGGCTGGCAGAAAGCACAATTGTTACAGTATTGGCCTTTTTGTGCTTGAGCCATGTGCTCTATTTTGAGTAGTGATGCCTCTAACTGTTCTGTTGCAATGTTGGTGCTATTGTAATGTTTGTGTTGTACTCGTCTTTGGTTCTTTTACCCTTTTCTTCTTTTGTAAAGCACTTTCTAACTTAGGTTTTGAGAGGTACTATAGAAGTAAAACTTTACTTACGCACTTACTTAGTTACATACTATAATCCACTACTAATTGGCTTATTGCTAAGTAATACACCAATTATTTAAAAGAAACATAGCACAATCTTATTTTGCTTATTTTAGCCTTTGAGCGTGGTGATCAGTTCTTTTTTTAAAGTCTTTGTTACGTTTTCATGATACTTTGTTTTGGAGAAAACAAAGCTAAGTGCATAGCTGTTCTACCTCAGCCAAAATCTCTGTGGACTTGGCTCTCGTCTTCTTATTTTCTAAAGAGGAATAATTAGGTTGACATTTAAAAAAGGAAAGTTATATGTGTGATAAACAAACTGTTAATGGCACCACATTTTGCAGGTCCAAAGGGAAAGTCTTCTTTTATATTTGCAGGAGGCTGTGGTTACTAAAGGCCATTTCAGCAAGCCACCTTACATCAGCGAACCAGGCAGTGTATCATAATGTTAGCTGTGTAGAGATGTTTGAACACTGCATATGGTGAGAGAAGGAGAGAGAGATTCTGTAATCCTGTGCTTTCATGGCCAGATTAAAATCCCATGTCCGTGGTTGGGGGAGGGGCTGACTGGTCATGTTGAGGATGGGGTGGAGGGAGAGGCGGGGCAGATTAAAGCCTACAGATCTGCTCTTTGCACAGCTGTGTGGCTGTGGGAGGGGCCTGTTTTGGATGACTCTAAACACAGGGTGTATTAGCTGCCTGTTTTGCTTTTCCTTCGTATCTTGACAGCGTTAATATTTCCAATGCAAGAAGGACAAACAAAAATATTTCTGCTGAGCTTTGGCAGTTGGGATGTGTTATGTTATATAGTAGATAGAACATACATGTTTGCAGTGCCTCTAAGGATTGCAATGTTGGCCCTTCAATCAGTCGGCCCATCACTTTGGTCAAGACCAAAATATATCAACAAGAATAGAGTGGATTGCCATGAAATTCCCCAGAGGAGGAATCCTAAAGAATTTGGTGATCCCCTCACAAGAGGTCAAAAGGTCTCACTTAACCAGTGAAACATCACAACATCTTCCAAATGGATTTGCACCAACTTTGATACAGTCACCAAATTAACTGTAATACATAACATATCAAGTAAAATTTAAACATTTTAAAAAATATTTTGGTTTATGATCATATACTTGCAAAACTAGTGACACTACCATCAGCTTCAGCTCTAAAGTAAGTAATGTTAGCATGCTAACATCCTAAACTAAGATGCATAAATCACAGAGCTGCCAGCATGACTGTAGACTGTCATTGCCATTTATTTCCAGGACTACCCTAAGCTAAAGCTTTTTTTTAGGGTTTTTGAAACAAGGTTCCTACTTAGAACTTAGCTTCCCCCAAAAGTATTTAGGCTCAGGTATGAAGGAGCTTTAATTGCAGCTCTAAAATGTTCATAATCCAGTCAGCACCGCCAGTCTGAATTAGCGAGAAGGAAGGTGTTATGGGCACATTCATATAAGGAGGAAGAGAGACCAAAGTAAAATTAGAGGAAAAAAAACTCCCATTAGGATGACACATGCTGCTTTAAGGAGGTCGACGACCTCTGAGGGAATACATACGAGCACAATTTGCACATGCTGAGAGTTTCCTGTAGTGGGGTGTCCAAACCCTGAACAATGTGAATGAGAGAAAGAAGGAAAAAAATTGGAATGTAGGGTCAGGTCCCCTTCAGAACCACGTATTTAAGATTACTTACATAATGACACATTCAACTGGTGTGGGTGTGTGTGTGTGTGTGTGTCTCTATCATGACAAGTAGGGCAACTCAACTTTGGGTGGGGTTGGGGAAACAAGGAGGGGTACTTAAGCAAGCCCTCAACAGCAGGAGGGGATTGTGGGATTATGTCTGAATGTCTGTACGTGTGTGTGTGTGTGTGTGTGTGTGTGTGTCATCAACTGAGGGGGGTTGATGGGTATGAAGCGAAGGTATTAAAGCCAGAGTGGAGGGAGGGGACTAACAAGCATTGAACGCTTGTCCACATCTGTGTGTGCGATCCAGATTTCTACCTCTCTCTGTCCATTTCCATGCCTGTCTTTCTGAATTTATCTTCACATTAGCCTCTTTCCTTCTTAAATTTTCCCCCTTATCCTTCCTTTTCTTTTCCACTCCTCTTTCCCCCCTCATCTCTTAATATTCCCTAATCTCAATCCCACTGTATTGTCACTCTCTTTGTGTCTCTCTGCTCCTCTCATTCTTTGTCCTCAATCCCCTCTCTCTCTCTCTCTTTGTACTCTGTGTTTTTGGGAGTTTAGCGGGTCAGCAGTTACCAGACAAGACGACTGGAGGACAGAAGACATAGTTGCAGAACTACTGGTGGTTTACTAGTGGTTAGCCTTAGCATACTTGTGGCAGCAGAGAGGAAGAAGGAGGGTTTGGCGATGGTCACAGCTATGGAGGATGCCTGTCCCAATGGGGTACGGGAGGAGGAAGAGGTGATTCCCCCGGGACAGCCTGGCGTGGAGGGGCCCCCGGCAGTGCAGTCCACCCAGGAAGCAGATACGTCTGGAGGTGAGAAAAGGAAAAGTAAGAGGTGGGGTGTCACCTGGGAGGAGAGAGATACTGTTGTTTTTGACTTTGTTTTAAGACTTGAGATAGAGGGATTGATAGAAGGGTGTAATGAAAAATTAATAATCAGACGGCAGTATCGTTTGTCAGGGAACTCCAACAAGTAGTTGTCAATTTTTACAGTTACGTTAAAATGATCTGATGATCATTTAGAGAATTGGTTCTCAACCATTATTGTCTGATGTAGCCCCACAGCCCTGTCAGATTAACTTCAGTACCCCGTCATTATCTTCCAACACTGTCACTGAAATTGATTTTAAACTAGATTGATAGCCCTGAGTTTGTTAAATCAACTAACGTAATTTACAATAAAGAATACCTAAAGTAATATACTATTTTTCTTGTACTATTTCTTTAATTAACAGGAACTATTATTGTGCTTAGTTTACTTAACTCACTTTAGTGAATGCACTGTAATAGCTTTTAAGGAATTAGCATATGGCAATGAGATGAATGTATCACTTATTTAACCCTTGATTTTGTGTAAAGCACTTTGAATTGCCCTGTTGCTGAAATGTGCTGAGCTGCCTTGCCTTGCCTTGGGCCACTAAGCTTTAGCAACTTAGCTTAAACATCTCTAGTAAAGGAAATAAAACATCACACATCAGTTTTATAGACAGGGACAAATTGCAAAATAATATTAAATGAAATAAAATTACTTTCCTTCAAAACAGTTTTTTTTCTCGTTCCCTGTAACACATACACACATACCTTAAATCAAGTTACCTTAAGTGAAAGTTCACACTAACTCAGTGGGCTCACACGTCTAGCACACACACAAGCCGGCATAAATTAAAATAACAAACCCCGTCGCTGTTAGCTACGGTGGCTCAAAGTCCATTTACTTTCCAAATGAATGCTAACAACATTTACTCAGTATAGCTAATGAGCTAGCAACACACCTGAACAACTGTCCGATGAACTTTGAGTAGAAATACCTCTAGCTGCTCGCTAGAAGATATATAGTGGGAAGACTGTCGAATAGATAGTCTAAAACAACAACTAGGCATACATACATTTTCGAGTCAAGCCATCACTCTTAACACACGTTCTCACGTTTTCTTCCTGTTTACCTGTGATCCCACCCCCCTTAACCAATAGAAGACCAGTATTTCTCTTAATCACGAATACCACTTCCTCTTACAACCATGAACTCTTCAAAATAAAAAATAAATAAATAAATATATATATATATATATATATATATATATATATATATATATATATATATATATATATATATATATATATATATGTATATGTATATGTGTGTCTCTTTAAACTTATTTATTACACTGTATTTTTGACCCTTTAATGAAATACATTTTATCCATATTTATAACAATGTCTAGCATTTTTAACTGGGTTACAATTATATAAAACAATAATATTGTCATATAATTTAACTGAATTTTGCATTTGTACTACTACCCCTTGGTAGTGGCAAGAGCTGGACACTATTTATCCATGACTTTTAGCTGTTTCAACCATTCCACTATGTATCTATATATTGCCTTTATCTGTTTTACCTGTTTATTGTTAAGTTAGCTGTCTATTTCAACCATTTATATATCAGCCTACTTTTAACATTAACTATTTCAAACGTTAGCCTAGCTATTATCTTAAAGTTTAAACTTACATTTCAACAGTGTATGCATTAGTTTTAGCTAACCTCTAGACCTCAGCTCCCTCCTTAGCTAGTTTTCATGCACTCTTAATTGCAAATTGCAGTTTTTAGAGTCTGTTACAGCAGACTCTATTAAAGAAATCTTCTAATTTGTACTTTTCACTTTAGTTTAGCTAGTCTACAACATTTCAACAGACCACCTAGCAACTGCAGTAGTACCACCTGGGGTACAATTACCCCTAGTTGGAATCCCTGCTTTCTGTGAGAGTTGCCTATTTTCCCTGGAGGTGGTTGCATTACTGTAAAAAACACACTGGGAGAAGTTACTTTTGTGCTAGTCAAGGTACTCTGATCCCCATGTTGTCTTGCATTCCTTGAAAAAGAGATTAAGGAATTCTTAAGCAGAGAGGTTCTGGATTGGCATTCAACACACAGTGCTGTTAGTTGTACTGTACATAAAGGTGGCATAATAATGAGAGAGGCCACAGAGAGAGGAATTGAGAGCAGGTAAGCAGGATGATTCATTATGTATCTAGGTGAATGAACCAGCTGGGGATAAAACACTCCACTCTAACTGTCCAGTGTTGTCATCTTTTAGCTTCTTCAGGCCATGCTTAGCAAGAGGCTCATATGGGTTTGTATCTCCATGGCATATTTTATAGGATGATAGAGACTTTAGGTTGAAGGTTTATTTCATCTCCAATCTCTCATAGGAAAGAAAAGCACCTCAGGGTTGCTTGTTAGGATGAGTAATGTGCACACAACAAGCACACGTGGCAGGGGGGCTATGGACGGGCTGGGATGAACAAACACTCCTGTGGTCGAGGATGCAATTCGGACCAAGTGGGTAAAGGTCAACAAAAATTGGGATCTAGCTCTGTGTGTGTGTGTGTGTGTGTGTGTTTATGTTAGTGTATTTTTAAGGTTTTGTATTCAGATGTGTCCAAGTATGTAAGTGTTGGATAAGTCTTTGGAAAATTGGAAAACACATTATTCTCCAAATTTCAGGAGGTTGTACCATGATTTATTGTTAGCTTAAGTGGACGAGTGAAGTGCAATCAAGGTGGTGGCTTAATGCTTGTTTATGTGTTTGCACATGTTATGTTTATGTTGCACATGGGTGTGTGGATAGGTTTACTACAATTACAGCTCTGCTCTGAGACCTTGAGTTTATTCTAGCTTGTGAAACATGTTGTGGGGTCCCCACAGGAACTGAATATTCTGTTCATACATACTATATGTCTGCAATGAGTGTGCAGTAAATGTATTGCTTTATGGCTGTACAGTACATGTTTAACCTCCCTCCCTTATTTGTTCTTATTTAAGAGGATCATAAATATTTAAGATTTATTTTTGTATGGAGCCTTTTGTTTATGTAGTCAGTCGGTGCTCTGTGGTTGTCAAGCCACAGTGAGGTCTTTGGGTCATTGTTGCACATTTTTGCTAATCTCCCTCTCCTTCTTCTTAATCATACAACCAGGCAACTTTTGTACGTATGATGAATTAATGTTGTAGTTGTTGTAGTTTAATTGATGTGACATTTCTTGTGCTCTCCAAACTAAAAAAAGATTTTAAAATGACACTATCTAAAATTGAAATGCTTTTATTTTGGATGAAAGTTACTACCCAACCAACAAAAGAAGCAAATGTTAAAATTATATTTTCATATACAGCATGCCATGTACTGTATATGTCCAAAGACCTCATATAACTATATGTTGAAAGTATAACGTGAAATGCTGTTACACATGAAATATTACACATGATTCTAATGATCATATGATTTTTTTGTATCCTTACAAAAAACACATGAAATGTATGTTTTTGCATATGATGCAAAACTGCATAACATAACTGCAGATATTATGTGAATTCATCACATATGCTTTTTTTGAAAGGGGGAGTTAATTGGCATATTAAAATTACATGTATCAAACACCATACAACACAATATATAATTTGTGCTTTTTCAAGGCAACAATGTATTATGTGTCATATTTTTCTAAAAAAGCAATAGGAAGTATTATAGTGTGACGTGACTTTATGACAGAACATGAGTCAAGGTTAAAGATGATAATCATAAGGCTCATAATCATTGAGTGACTGTATACATGTGCTGAATGGACATATTTACTACCCACATAAGGTTATGATGACACAGAGAGACACACTAACACATACGCGCGCACATTCCCATGGCTTTATAGTCTTAAATGGGTCTTAAATTGGATTATGTGGGCTTTGAGACCCCAGCATTAGTGTGTTACTGGCTGATACCTACAGTCCACACCTCTTTCTCTCTTTCTCCATTTGTGTGCACAGAATACAAGACTCAACAGAGTTAATTCTTTCAAACACCGGAGAACATTTGAATCCTGGAGGTTATGTGCCTCAGCATTTACAAATTTTTATATAGGTCTATGTAGGGACTTAGCTTTATCAATGGACTTTTTCCAAATGGAACATATGCAGTCATGCTCATTCTAAACAGACCTTTCATACTGTACCTCCAGATGGAGCTTTAATTTAATATTTTTGGAGCCATCTGAACATGGCTGATGAAGGTCTCGTCTTCATTATATTATGTTTAAGGGACATACAGAATGTCTCTTAATTTGAGGCATTTGGCCTAGATTTGCAATTATGAGTAACATGAAAGTATTTGGTACTGATACTCATAAGTCAGTGTTTACTTATCTCTCAGTTGCTGCAGTATCTGAACTTCTCTTGTGTATGTTTATGCTTTGTATGACTTTCATGCCTGGCTAACTTCTTATGTCTGTCTCTCTTTGTCCTTGTCTGTATCTTTCTTATCTCTTGACCCGTCCATCCAGCCATGCAGCAGGTGTTAGATAACCTGGGTGAGCTGCCCACATCCACGGGCGCCAAAGACATCGACCTGCTCTTCCTGCGCGGCATCATGGAAAGTCCCACTGTACGCTCCCTGGCTAAGGTAGCACACAAACATAGCTCGGGGTGAGCAGCAGCGAGCAGGACTAACCGCTAGCCACCTCCGAGCCCCCCCACCCCCACCCGCCTTGCCCTCACTCTGCACCCAGCAGTGCTTTGCTTGCTGTGACTGAGGTGCTGAAGTACAGTAGGCTTTGACTAACAGAGTGCTCACTGCATCTGCACACAGACAAATTGCACAAATGCATACATACTGTCTGATGCTATTTCACACAACTACACTTTTTGTATTGCAAGATGTCTGCACACTAACTGTTTGCTCTAACACACATCTTCTCTGCTGTAGCAAGCCCAGTGAGCAGTGAGTTCAGTTGGAGGACAGCTGTAGTTCCTACTGTAACACAAAGCAGACAGCTTGCTTGTAGAGCAAAATAATCTGCTCTTACCTGTCTATAGAGTCCAATATAATGTCCGCAATCACTACTACGCTACAAAATCCATATTCATTCATTTATCCATGCATTCAAATAAATACTAACATAACACACAGAGTCAACTACCAACTATCCACATCTACCTTCCATGAGCCTCTCTGTCTCCCCCAGGCACATGAACAGCTGGAGGAAGTGAAGCTGGAGGCGGTGCAGGACAACAATGTGGAGCTGGTGACTGAGATTCTGGGAGACATCAACAATCTCAAGATGAAAGACGACAGTGCGGCCGAATTGTCCAGGATCCTCCAGGAACCACACTTTCAGGTGAGACGGGGGGAAGGATGGTATTGTAATTTATAGGTGTCAAGTGACACTAATTTGAACCACTTTTTATCAGAATCAGAAAGGTCAGAATCAGAAGGGTTTCTGACCTTCCTGGTTCAGATTTTGTAACTGTTTTTTTAACCAGTGATTGACATTTTAAATAAGTGTTTATTTTAATGCTTGCTGTTGACAAGAATTTGACCTATAGCCACCTCACAAAGGCTTTTCAAATTGAATTGGATTTTTTGAGGCCCAAATTAATGCCAGAATGCTGTAACCTGTCACTGTGTGTATATGTGAAGGAGAGATAACTCTTGATATTTTTCCCAATCAAAGGGTTAAGCTCAGCCTAGAATTGTAATGTTTTGACTGTAGTTACAGTAGTACAGAGCTGATGTTTTGAATCCAGTCCTCCTGCATCAATAAACATGAACCTTTATCCTTGGACCTACCAGGGACTTTACACAAGCTCGACCAATAGGAGTTAGACTTCTGAGCAAAGTCTCTGCACCAATCAGAGCCCTTTGTGCTGTAAGCTGAAGGATTAGACCCTGATGACCTACTGAGAGTAGAGAGACAGGGAGGGACGGGTAACAGATATTACATCAACTATTGCGTGTGAGGTTACAGACTTGCTTTCTTCACCAATCAATTTGTCTAATTGTTGCAAAAATATTAAAAGTAGCACTGGTAGCATCTAAAAAAAATGGGCTTGGATGAAAGTTAATGGATGGATAGTCAGCCAACCAAAAATTAATTGATTAGATTTTGGTGGTAATCCATATTTGGGATTTGAGCCACTAGACCTCAAATAAAGGCACATTCAGGATTTCCTAGTTTAGTGTTTAAACAGCGTGGTGCTGCAGCATTGCAAATTAGACAATTACTCATGTTGGTAAAAGCTTCTGTTCTACTGTCTGCCCTTGATGTGACTCTGTTACTGCTTTAATCTTACTATACCATTCTACCATCTCTCCATATATTCCACATTATACAGCTTTAGTCACATTTTTTCTTTCTGACATCAAGTAGCAGTTTTTGTTCATCATTTACAGCGAGATTATGTAATTTACACAGTAGGCTATCCACTGTGGCCACAAGTTACAATTACAGGATAATGCTAAAACATAGCATAATAGTAGCATAAATGGAAAAGAGTCATAAGGTCAACAAACTCAGCCAGTATTGGTACTTATACAGCAACATCTTTCTAAGGCTTGCTAACATTAGCCACCATAGGCTACTTGTAATACCAGACCAAGTTATGTCGCAGCAGCAAAACCACTGAGTGTGTTGAATTGAACAAGGGTGCATTTTATTGCAAATTAACTTTTCATTGGAGGAAAAAAATGCCTTTTTTTCACGATTACTTACTCTCTCTCAATTTGTTCTCTTTCTTTCAGTCTCTTTTGGAAGCACATGACATGGTGGCCTCTAAGTGCTACGAAATCCCGCCCCCGACTGAGACGACCAATGATGCTGCTGTAAACAGCGCTCTGATGCAGGCGGATGCTGTACGCATGATTGGCATCCGAAAGAAGGCCGGAGAGCCGCTGGTGAGTGAAAAAAGTCTGTGTGTGTGTGTGTGTGCGTGTGTGTGTGTGCGTGTGTGTGTGTGCAGTCAGTTATCAGAGGATTGACATCACCATTCTCTCTTAGGGCGTGACATTTCGTGTGGAGAAAGACGACCTTGTCATTGCTAGAATCCTTCACGGCGGCATGATTGACAGGCAGGGTCTGCTCCATGTGGGTGACATTATAAAGGAAGTGAACGGGAAGGACGTTGGCAACAACCCTACCGAGCTGCAGGAGATGCTCAAAGACTGCAGTGGAGGGATCACATTGAAAATACTCCCAAGCTACCGAGACGCTCCCGCACCTCCGCAGGTAAATGCACACACACGCAGAAATCTCAAATGAGATGATAATGTAAACACAAGCAGCACCTACACTTATGTAATGAGTGGCAGATGTTGGGCAGTAGCACAGGGCTGGTTATCTGTCCTACGGCACTCCTTCAATCTTCTGCACAGGAATGTGAACCCTGGGAGCCCTATTAATAACACTCCACATGCCATCTGGGTCACACTAGCTGTTTCTGTTTCTTGCACACACACACATACACGCACACACACACACACACACACACACACACACACACACACACACACACACACACACACACACACACACACACACACACACACACACTTACTTCCTGTAATCTCATAGTCCCTCACATAGAAAACATTGTAAGTCATTTACAATATTTTCCCTTACGCATGCACTACAGATTTGTTGAGTAAAAAAAATAAAGGTATTGTGCATCCTGAATAAATAAGACATAAACTTGGAAATTCTCATAAGGCTTAAATTGAATGAAGAGCAGTAAAAATGAATGAGACATAAAGCAAAATCCCAGTCTGCTCTGTGGCTCGGGGCGCGCTGCACAGTATATTTTACTGGCTTGTTTTATTGCTTCCTCTGGCTGCTTGTTTAATCGAATACATCAGCCAGAGCACTTACCCCTCCTGGCAAAAGCCTCCACGGTTGACGCAGCATGAACAGCTGTGTCGGGTGCAGTGTGGGATGTCGGACATAATGAGTGTGTGAATAAGCCCACAACCCTTTTTATTCTAAGCGAGCCAATGAATATGAATTAATTCCCGCTACACTCAAAACTGTGCATGTATTCGTCACAGGTGTACGTGCGGCCGTACTTTGACTACAACCCAGCAAATGACAACCTGATCCCTTGCCGAGAGGCAGGGATGGCCTTCAAGAAAGGCGACCTTCTCCAGATTGTCAACAGGGAGGATCCCAACTGGTGGCAGGTGAGCTTTCCTCCATCTATTTCCTTTAGAGTGTCTGTCATTTAAAATCACAACATTTCAAGACTTAACTGTGACCCGATCTGTAATCTGTGCCAGGCATGCCATGTGGTTGCTGGGGCCACGGGACTGATTCCCAGTCAGTTCTTGGAAGAGAAGAGGAAAGCTTTTGTCCCTCGAGACTTTGATGGAACAGGTATGTTGGTGTGCGCGTGCCTCAGTGGTGTTGATACCTGACCTTTGAATAAAAACTGTGAATAGAGCTAAAACATCTACAACAACAACTGATATTGAAAAGATGGATTGATCTAAAGTTTCTCAACTGGTTTGCTGCCAAACCTCAGTCACTTCTCTATTTCTTTTACCACTGGCAGCCTGGGGAGTCAATGTACAACACAGAAAATGCTCCACGCCTGCCCCCATCTGGCCAAATGCTGTAATAGCACTGACATACAAGCGCATTAATGTGTCTCGTTTTGTAGGGATCCTTTGTGGAACCATAGCTGGAAAAAAGAAGAAGAAGATGATGTACCTGACAGCCAAGAATGCAGGTCAGAAGACCTTTCATGCTGTAGGTGTTGTTGTCTTTAGTATCTTTTTCCTTCATTTGTTAATAATTATGCATGTGTTTAAACAGAGTTTGACAGACATGAGCTGCAGATTTATGAGGAAGTGGCAAAGGTGCCAGCATTCCAGAGAAAGACGCTGGTTTTGATTGGTGCTCAGGGTGTGGGCCGACGCAGCCTGAAGAACCGACTGATGGTCCTCCAACCCACGCGTTTTGGCACCACTATACCATGTAGGTCATGCTTTTGCCTGTATTTCTGAATTCTGTCTGACACAAAAACTTTAACTTTTACAAATGATCAAGCATTTAACTGAGGTTTCTCTTAGACACTTCACGGCGGCCCCGTGATGATGAGCTGGACGGCAACTCCTATCACTTCACTACAAGGACAGAGATGGAGGGGGAAGTGAAGGCCGGCCGGTTCCTGGAGCACGGCGAGTACGACGGCAACCTGTACGGCACCAAGATCGAGTCCATTCACGAGGTGGTGGGCACAGGACGCACCTGCATCCTGGATGTCAACCCACAGGTAATTAGGTTTAGAAATTCAATGGCTTTTTAATTTCAAAATTAAGGTTTAGAAAGGGTTAAAGAAAACAGTGGTGAGGGTCTTTGGAATATAAAGAAGACCTGAAAAGATAAGCATGAGACATTGATTGGGAAGTTAAAACATATTTTAAAATCAAATCTCCTCACTCTCCGTAGTTTGTTGGCCATGGCTGTAATGTCACCTACTGTGTCTCTCCTCAGGCTCTGAAGGTACTGAAAACAGCGGAGTTCATGCCTTATGTGGTGTTTATTGCAGCGCCAGATTTTGATACTCTAAAGGCCATGCATAAAGCTGTGGTGGACGCAGGAATCACCACTAAGCAACTCACGGTAGGTTAACTCCCATGCACATCATCCGTACATTACCCACATTGAGTCATTCCAAAAAAGAAAATGAAGAGCTATAAATGCTTTATTGTACATTTACACATCTATGTCCATACCCACGTGTGGTGGCAACCAAGACACTGAATTTTAAAGTTAGCAGACATACTCCTTCCCAAGTAAAGTCCTACATTTGAAGTTTAAGTAAAACTAGCAGAAGCAGTAGTCAATTATATACAAAGTATCGAAAGGAAAATTAGCCTTGCCGCTTTTATAGCATCACTATATATTATACAATTGAGTCCTTATTACTGATACATTAACGTGAATGTCCATGTTGTATTTGGTTGAGATGGGGCTCACGCTATATATTGTTAGGTATGAACCCACCATATTTTGTAAGTAAGATGTTAATCTGGAGGACAGTTCTTTTCAAATGAATTATACTGGCATCAAAGTATGTAGTATATAATTGACCAAGTAACTGGTACTAAATGTACTTTGGTACTGTACCACTATCATGTCTAGACATTCAAAAGGCCTGTTCCTTTTGCATCAAACTTAAACTCCTAAGACAAAATAATGGATGATAGGCTACCTGCTGTTTTTTCTTGTGTGTTTTTCATTCTGAAGATACAAAATTCCTTGTGAAAGTAACTTAAATCCAATACTTAACAATCCCCCCCTCTATATTTGCCCACCTGGTCATTGACTCTACCGTTCCTCTTAAAGTTTTAAAGTAAAGTAAAATGCCTCGTGTCTATAGCTAGATAGTATGTTTACTCATCGGTCCTTGGTGTGTTGGCAGGATGTGGACCTCAGGAAGACAGTGGACGAGAGCGCCCGGATCCAGAGGGCTTACAGCCACTACTTCGACCTGACCATCGCCAACGACAACCTGGACAAGGCCTTCGAGACGTTACAGGCCGCCGTGGACAAACTGTGCAGTGAACCCCAGTGGGTCCCGGTGAACTGGGTGTACTGAGGACCAGCTCCAGCGACCAGTCTGAGTGGGTCACACTGACCCACCACCATGTCTGTGGCCACAAAGGCCAAAGAAGATGAGAAGAGTGCAGAGATACTTGCAAAATAACATAAATAATGAAGAAAAAAAAAATCATATTGCTTTTTCCTCTTGGGCCTGCACGCTGTGCAACTTTTTTTCTACTCAACACTCAAAGGGAAAAAGTGCTTATTTATTTTCTAACTTTTTATGAAAGATCTTTCTATTCAATGTGGAATTCCATTGAGAACAAAACAAAAAAATCTGGTCACATACTCTGGCCATATTTTTGCATTAATTTATTGTTGTAGTTACAAGTCTTATTTTATAGTTGTTTCCCTTGAGTTCTTTGTCTTTTCATGGACATCCAGGATTTCTGATGAGACATCCAAACTTCAATATGAAGACAAGGAAAGGAGATGGATTAAAAGATCTTTGAGCAGTCATCGTCCAAGAAACCTGTCAGTGTCCCACGTCATTGCCATGCCTGAGCAACCTGTATAGCCGTTTTATTTTCACGTCCAAACAACTTAATCCTTTAGTGTTTCTGTTTCCAGCCCTAAATACTTCTATCAGTGTCCTCCACGGGATCAACTGGGCAGAAATAAAGAGGTAAAAAGGCCTGTTTGTGCACACCTCCAATATGTAAAAGAAAAAAAACTTTATAATGTACTTTTTCAAGATCAAACACTGTGTCTGTTAATTATGTCTAGTTTTGTTTTCTTACTCTGTGGTGATTTATACATATAGAGTGTAGTGTTTTGTCACACTTGATCCATTGATTTGTTCTAATTTGTCCTGTTATCTGTCTGTCTGAAGTATGGCCATCTACATTGTCATTGACCGTCATTACTGCTGTCTACATAAGCCAATTTAATGTTTTATATATGTGAATGTGGCACAAACCCACTTTCTCCTTATGGTCCTTCTCTTAAGTGTTGCAGTATGCCAAAGTCCTGATCATACTCCAAATAAAGTGGGCTATGTAAAATGTATAATTTAACATGACTTTGGATGGTAAATGCATCTCGCAAAGCTAAAGGGTAAAACGGGGCAATATTGTTTGTGTTATACTGTAAATCTTTATCAAAACAAGTGAACGTTTTTTTTAATCCATTAAAATCATTAACTAGTTTCCTTTTCAAATTAAGTTGTTCTGAAAACAGTCTTGAACCTCAGGAAAATACATTAAAAACCCTAAAAAATGACTATATATGGATATTCTTATATAACCTTTCAGAAATCTGAGGCCAATCTTTTCCAGATGTTTGGGAACAGTTATACCGCCTGTTGAATTAACTTCACATCAACCTTGTATCTACAGATATGTTTTTACATTTTTATCAGCAGTAAGTTATGGCAAATAAACTTTAATAAACCTCAAAATAGTTTCTTTTTTCTTTAAATCATATTTTAGTTGAATGTATACCTTACAAGATAAATTACTGGCAAATACTGACACAAGGCTGGGTATCAAATATAATCGTCTACTTTTTTTGTTTTTTTATAAATAAAGTTTTGAGGAACTTATTCACAGTCTTTTAAAAAAATCCATAGATCAAGCTGTCAAATGACTTTACCATATTATGGAAGTAAATGTTTTATCGGATTTTGAAATGATAAAACCATTGGATTTCTAGCACTAAATAGTTATGCACTGAAATTATGTATCTGAATTTTTTGCCTCCGAGTTTTCCTCTTCTAATTTTCAACAACTAATTTGCACCTTTATTTTTCTAAGATCAAAAATTCAACGTAAAAAAATTCAATATACCAAAAATTCAGATGCAAAGTACAATGTAATAACTAATATATTTTCAACTCACTCAAATTCAACAGGCCCAAGTCAGCTGCAAAATGTAATGGAAAAACAATGGATTCTAGAATCTAGATCTGGCGCGTGCCATAGTAGTCTGCTATGTCATCACTAAATTTACTTCTGAGACTTTTGATGCTAGAAATCAACTGTGCTGATTTGTATTAGACTGTTTTCGGTTTTCTTTAGGTGAAAAGTGCAACTAGACTACACACAAAGGACTGTACATTGTTCCATTAATATTTCTCTCTTACTGGTACGCCTGGCAACAGCCCTTTAATATTCCATTTAAAAACTGATATTTTGACACATCACAGTATTAAAAGCATGTGTAAACCTTAACTGCTTAACTGGCTCCTGGTACCGTACATGCTGACTCACTGTCACAGCTTATTGGGACACCTGAACAGAACAGAGTTATAATGTTCTTAACCATGTGATTTTCACATGACTAGTCAAAATGTCTGCTGCAGTAAAGGCCTATTGTGTAAACAATCATACAATGATTCAATCTGAGGACAAAAACATCAAATTATTCAACAGAAAAGTCACAACAGGAAAATGTTTTTAAACATTTTTTATTAACGCAACTTACAGTCAAGCCAAAGAGTGAACTATATTAAGTGATACATATTCACATTATATCCTAACGGGGTTTACAGCATATCTTGTGTTCTGTAAGCATTATTGTTAACAAAAATAAGGAGATGTGAAATAGAAATCAAAGCTTACATCTTTACAACAAGAAACGAGGAGCTTAGCAGTGGATGTGAACAAATTAAATCAGCAACATAAAGACCCTCACCAGAACAGGAATGACAGCAAATTCAGTTTTGGCATGTCGTGGTTTAAATAAGGGAGAAGAAAAAGAGAAATAAAACTCAAAACTGAGCTCAAAATGACACAAATGAAGGGAGGTTTGAATTCACACAGCTGTGCAGGGCTGTCTTTGCCAAGGGACTTTGGTCACTTTGCTTCTCCAACATGGCTTGCAATGAAATGAAAAAAAAAGCACAACGTATAAAATGAAAATGGCCGATGGAGGAAAATATATATATATAATGAAAAATGGAGTGTCCTGGAATTATTTCTATGTATGAATGAATAGGGCAATATTTCTTATATTTTTCAAGAAACTACAGATGATTGTCTGTTTTCCTTAATGAGCAAGAAAAGCAAAAGTTTTGCAGTTGGCTACAACTCCAGGACAGCCCCTACATTCATAGGAGGTAGATAACACGGCAATGAACTCTTCAAGAAATGTGTCTTAACGGGAATCGAGCGCTCTGTGAAGTCTGTGAAATTGTAGTGCATAATTTGTTTAACTTTTAAGGCCAAATAGGAACCTCACATGTAGATCTAAGGCTATTTTAAGACAAAGGTGCAGAAGAGGGGGTGGGTTGGGGGAGGGGGGACAGGGACTCAGTAAGCAGATACAGCCCTTTCATGACAATACCTGAGTCAACAGTCGTGTTATACCACAGAGCCTCGCAGGACGCTTCATGTGTGTCAACTCTTCGTCAACTTAACCCGATATTTTTTGACTACACAGAGAGAAAATGCAAAAACAAAATGACAGAGCACAGAAATATGATGTGGTTACAAGTGAGAAATATTTGGATGAGATTTGCGTAGAAATTGCATAAATGACACATCATCATTTGGCCACAAGGTGTAACAAACTCCTTTGTTCCAACAGAACTCTATTTACTGGTTGTGGCCTGTGCACAGCCTGTAGTGACATTCAAACCTCCCAAAAGGGCAAAATTAAAAGTTTTAATGGACAATATGAAGTACACTACAGAAAAAAAAGTCAATGCAGCATATATCAGGCTTATGAGGTACTTCATGAATATATATAGATATATCAACCTTTTTAGAAAAGCTCTTCAAAGTCATATTACTCCTTATAATTCCTATTGATAGCATAAAATACCTCGTCAGTTATTTCATTTTATTTTCTGCCCAACCTCAAGAGGGGCATTTCTTTTATTGAGACTGCTTTGAAAGTGCAAAACACAAATACTGATCATTCTATGCAGCATCTACACGCAAGGTTGCATGATAATTAGAAATGGAAATTATTTATTTGCCATTTTTTATGTGGCGCAGCACATTTTGTCAAAACCATTATGTTGAAAGGACTCACAAACCCAATGTTGGGGCAGATGGAGATGAGAGAGATCTGACAAAAGGCACACATAAAACGACTACAAACACACTGGATGTTTTCAGTTTAGACTAAATTACAACTATCTGTAGTTAATTGCCACACAGCCTCATATGTACCTTTCGTTGAAGACTACAATGTTCTGCTACATTGTAAAGATGTTCAAATGTGTATATTCCCTTTGTAAATTGTTGCATGCAAAAACTACATCTTATACCCTTAACAAAAATGCAGTTGAGTCTGGCTAATCGTAGGAGAAGCGGAAATGAACTGAGTAAGAGACAGGGACATCCACCCTGATTTTATTGCAGTACTGGGTAAACACGGCAGAGAAATGTAACCTTTTGATCACTTGGAGTGGCTCGATCCAATATTAAACCTTAACATTTCAACATTCTGTTAAAACAAAAACTGAGAAGGCTGGTTCCGAATATTGACACAAATTAATCTACCCATTTGCAAAGTATTGTCCTGCTAACCAAAAGTCAAAAATGTTTGAGCCTTGTCTTGACCTGCGTAAAGACAAACCCACAGCCCACACACACCTACATTATTGCTGCACATACATCTTTCCAACAAACCTTCACTGCTGCTACAAACATTCCTCAATATCACCACAATTTTCGGGCAACACATTGTCAAAGTGAATAGCAATTACTTTATGATGGCACATTTGTCAACAAATGTTCCAGTCATGAATTTCACCACATGAATGAGTGCTAGGTTGTGCTGGGTTATTTTTGTCACTATCTTTTGAAAAATAAAAGGACTCACATGAAACAATGAGACTCCCAATTACAAAAAATTTGGTCCCCTAAAATGTAACCAACTACAGTGAACGACCAGTCATTCATAATTACTTGGTTTTCCATTTATTAAGGTTCAAGAAAAGAACAGTGCTCTCACACGATATTGGCTTGTATTGGTTTGGTCACAAGAATTTTTGATTTTGTTACCATTATTATAAATGAGGGCTAATATTACCTAGCACCTGGCACTGCTCTGAGGTAGTTTTTTCCAAGTTGGTAAATAAAAAGCCAAGTCATTATGAAGACTAGAAATGCATTGAAAATACAAAAATAGCCACATGGGTCATGCATGACTGGATATCTGTAGATCAGCTGAATGGCATTGGATTGGTGAAGCTGAACAGCTCTAAGCCGTACTCCAAACATCCACCGGACGCAGTTACAACTCATTCTGGCTCAGCTGCGTCTGCCAGAGATCATCGGTTCCTATTCTCACTATACATGGCTGTATTTACTGACAAATATAATACTTGGTATATAATGTACGATATTGACAATTAGAACTTAATACAAAGTACAGCTGAGGCTGACGGGAAAGTCATTAGTTTTGCATGTATTTGGTCATAAACCACAGTATTGGACAAATTTAAGTTAAGTTTTGATCCGAGATGAAAAATTTAGGGAAAACCCAAATCCTCGTCTGGGCACAATGAAAGGTTGTACAGAGTTTTGGTCCAACCCATGAAGTAGATGCTGAGATTTGTTACTGGATGAGTGAAAATGTTGACCTGCTAGTGGCATTAGAGGAAAACATTGAAACCGAGACTAATATGGGACATGACAACTAAAATGTGACGTAGCTGCATCCAGTGGACGTGATTGTAACGGTACTTTCCTCAGGGCCACTACCCCATTCAAATTTGTACTCAATAATTCAGATTTGTAGCTAAAAACACAAACTTTAACTGCAAAGACAGTGAGGACATCGCACCAGTGTCACGTGGCTAAAGGTAATTGGGTGGACATTAGCATGATCAAGGACAAAGGGAGGCTTCAGAGAGGTTTATCTAGGAACTGGAAGAAGGAAAAGTATGCTTGCTGAAGCCTGCAGAGTGCCATGTAAATCATAAAGTGTACTAGTTAAAATCTGGAGAGAAAAAAAAGAAGCAATACAATCAACAAAAGGAAGAACACACGCAACACTCCAACAAAAACCTTAGCTTCTATCTTTCAAGTGGCACTGACTTTACTAATGAGTTAGTGAGCTGAACTGTGGTGAGGATTTTACACAACAGGAATATTAGACCGGTGGGCTTAAGCAAAAGCCAAAAAAAATCTAACAAACAAGATCACACACCAAAGCAACCATCATATATGTGGTATATATATACCACACGCTTGTATGTTACAGCACCTCACACAAGCATGACGCCAGAAACAGAACTACTTTTTGCAACAGTGAGAAACATTTGTCTCCTAAAACTACAGTAGCAAACACCCAGAGAAAGACATCTCAACTGTAGATTTGTATACCTCCTGTTTATCAGTGAAAAGATTGACATCAGCTGTGATGTGGGCACTATTTAAATCAATGGAGTATTAAAGAACAAAACAGAGTACTTTCTGCAATTACTAAAGCCTATAAATAAGAAAAAGAAAAGGCTGTACACAAGAAGCAAACATGAGTATAAATGTACTGGATGGATAGCCTATACAATATTACAAACCACGCAGACTCTACTTTAAGTACATTCGTTGTTATTATTTGGAGATAGGAAAATAGGTTCTACTCTACAAGAGATTTCTTTATGTCAGTAATAGTTTCTCTACAAGAGACGGATGAGAGGCAGGGAGGTGACATTACTATACAGAGGGTCATGTTTTGAAATAAACTGATGTATAGGTTGTTGTTTCATTGGAAGTCTGACTCTATTTTATTCCAAGACCATTCAAAAGCCAAAAAATGTAAACAGGCTGATTGTTACACTTGGAGGAATTTTATCTCAACCTCTTTCAACCCTACATTTAAGCATACTTACAAAAGAAAGAGAGAAAAAAAAACAGGTATTGAGAAAAGAATATTATTGAATCAATTCAATTAGCTTATGATATGCCATTTAGCTTTCAAACCAACAACCTGCTTTGTACTAGTTTTGGACACTGGAAAAGATATGAAAAAAACAGCCAAAGTGGGATGAAGTAATGTCATTAGAATTACAAATGCAGGGGTTTTGAATGCCTAACTAAGCCAGCCATCCAGGCTAGTGCATTTATTAATTTTTTCCATACACATTCTTGATTTAGCTCATCATGATCATTCAGATGTATGTAAAAAAGGAAAAACACTTGATCTTGATATGCATGTGGGTGTCTGACACACAAAGAGGCCTTACTTTAAGCATTCATTTTCTATGCACATCTTGAACAGGGACTGTGACCGTCAAACCTTCCTGCACACTTCATCCTCACTTGGCACTTTGGCATCCACGCCTCTACAGAAATGTTATTGTCAAAAGCTAATCAGCTCTTTTCAACACCTGTCAGTTTGTTTTGCATAAAGCACCGTTCTCCCCATCACTGTACAAAGGCAATCCACCTAAGCAACTACAAGTTTCACCCTTTCGTTAATATTTTAAAAAGAGGCATTGGGATATTTCACGAGGACGACATGCTGAATGCTGGTTAGCTAGGTAGAATCCCTCTTGATCGGCAGGCGTGGCTTTCTGAATGGCAAGTGCAGAACACAGAGGCTCTTAAGCCTGTTGGCTGTGCTCTCTTGTATTTTTGAAAAAGACACCAATGCCAACTGTTCTTTTCTATATACTGTATATATAATTTAAAAAAAACAAATTAAAAAAAGTCTGCCATCTGATTAATGCTCTTAATGCAGCAACAGCTACACAAGTCCATTCTTGGTTAGTGCAAAAACAACATTGTCAAATGTTTGAGTTTTATCTACAGGAAAAGCAATGCCGTTCTGATCTGCTATTTTAAGGTGCTGGTATAGGTAAAGTAAAACACAAAAGGAGCAGTAACAACAAGCACAAAGCCATCTCCCCCAAATGACAACCCAAGCATGATTTATACTTACGTACGTAGGTAGATACGTGGGGACACGCCGTCGCCTGACATGCACCTCTCGAAAAATGTAACACGTTGCGGCGGTGCACGTTGTGTCTTGGCAGCGCTGCATTTCCCCCGACTCACTCCCTGGTTCTCCTTCTCCGTAAACAGGAAATCAAGGAGAGGGTTAACTTTTCCTGCTATAGATTTCCCACCGTGGTCAGAAAGCACAGGGGAGACACTGTGTTACTCTTACTATGACTCGAGTCACTACTCGCTCCAAAGCTAATCACCGTCACTCTCTCACTTCTCCCCACACACACACACACACACACACACACACACACACACACACAATCTTGGCAAAAGCTCTGTGTGGAGCCACCGCACAACCATAAATTGCGCTTTAATGTTCTGAATTTCAGCACGCCATCATTTAGATGCGTCCCACTTTCCAGATAATATGACACTCAAATTTCCAAACAATGTGGTTCCACCTGACATCAGTCTCCATAAAAGTACACGGAAGATCACACTTGTATTTGAATAAAAAATATCAATGAATTATGGCATTTGATGACAAATTAAATAACGTTCTGTGATTAAATGTAACTGATAAATTGTTACTGCTCAAAGGACTTCCTGAATCACACACCTTGCACAACATATTCACACATGGATTTCAATACCTGCATGACTTTTTTCAGGCTGATGAGGTCGCTCTCCATTGTTTTAGGTTTGCAAGCAACTCTAACAGCACCACTAGGGTGCGTTTATATTGTCTCCAACTCCAAGATATGCAATGATCATAGCTGTTGTGGGCTTTGCATTTGTTGTTATACTGCTCAGGTGGAAACATCAGGATTTGAAAAGTCTGTCATTTCACTGGTGCATAGAATAAAAAGTAAAGAAAGAAGGGAAAGCTGTGTGTGAAAACAAACACACTTCAAGAATTTGGTCATACAGCTCAACGCTCAAAACCCCTAAAAGAAAAACAAAACACATTCTTTCTTATCATTTTGAGTAAAATATGAAATAAAATATCAAACATAAACCGAGAAAGCGCTTTCTCCATTATGCACACCAAGCGTTTAAAAACCTCTACTGTCAATGCAAGACTCAAACAATGTTAATTAGATAGATAGCAGGGGTAATTATGCAGAAATGGCCAGCAGTGTGATGTTACCATAACACTTAAACAGGTAACAAGAGGTAGAACACACAGCCATTTCCACACAATTACACCATTCACGCAATATGGCCGAGCCTCCTGCTTCGATTGAGGAACACACATCTAAAGTCATACCAACGTTCTGCTATCAAAAGTGCATCCAAATTTACATGTTGTGAGACGAGCACCGATAGGAACAATATTGACATCTTAACAGTAAATATCAAGTACATGATTTTCAGAATGCCCCACAAACACAGTCAGTCGGATTTCTAGTTGCTTAACAGATAATGGTTAAAAAGGGTAACGCAGAGAAGTCGTCGAAGGGAGAGAAAAGATCCTCAAAATGATGAAGCGTCCTTTTTTTTTTTTTTTTTAGCATACAAGTTAAAAAGCCTCATTGACCAGTCCAGTGAGGATTTAAGGTGGTTTACAGTGAAAACTTCTAGCACCTAGAATCAGGATGTCCTTTTGTGCTTCCATGTCTTTTGAATACTAATCATGTAAAAGTCAGTAATCTTGTTTGGCTAAGAAATATTGTGTTACAAAGGATACATAGAATTTTCAGGCTATAAAATCTACAATGTTACAAATGACCACAAATGCTTCATCCCATTAGAAAGGCATGAAGATGCTGATAAGCACTAAGAAACGCTACTAATTGCAACATGCTAAAAAAGAAAAGAAAAAAGCCCTGACTATCTACCTCTATAAATGACCAAATTTATGTGAGATGTCCCACTACTAAATCTCTTGGTTAAAAATGATGCATAGTTAGAAAATATAGACTACTCGCCTCCAATCAAGAATATAACAACATTCACCATCTTAACTTAGTAGTACAACTTAGGTGGGATGTTAGGAAATTTCTAGAATTATTTGAAGTAAGACTGTAAGTCTTACAAGGCAAGAGAATAATTGCATTTAAAATCTGTATACAAATAGACAGTGTTAATTTAGACTAAATGTGGGCCGGTCATTAAAAAGATTGCTAATATTTTCAGCAGCCTCCACTGAAAGCTTATTCAAAATATACCTTATTACCAACATTATTATATAGTATAAAGACTCACAAAAAGTAATTTGCATAAAACTCAAGCGTTTGTGCAACGACTGCTCCCAATTCATCGAGCAAACACTATATATATATGTTTTTTTTAAGGGAATTTCAATCAGTCAAACTCTAAAATGTTGCAGCTTTCACTCCACTGTACCGGATGGCTGGATATCGGGACGCCACACAAATATCCCGCTATGACAAAGACACCGCAGAAAACACTATCCTGCTGCTTACATTAAAACATAAAAGTAGAGTTAATATTAAAAAGGAAGAAATAAACAATTATCACAAATGCCTAAGTGTCTAAACATGAGTTAGCTACATGCATATTCATAACAAAACTGATTCAAATTAAATTAGACTATAAAAACCGAAGGGACAAAAAAAAATTAAAATAAAAAAAAAAGTAAAGTTCCACTCTACGTTGATGTTTCATCAACACGGCTCAGACTACATTAGAAAGGTGTTGGGAACCGGTCCCAATACACCATGTCTTAGCATGGGAATAGGGTAACTGGTGAAACTATTTCAGTTCAGGCTAACACGAGAGGCAAAGAAGGATACAGCTGCTGTTGTTTCAATCTCTCTCTGTTTCAAACCTTCATCCAGAATAAACTAAGTGTTGGTTCAAGGGTTGATAACAAATCTGATGCAAAGAATCCTTTGGTAATTTGTCACCAGATTTGGCATAAAATGGACATCAGTGTCAATTAAGGACAAATACTGAACACCCAGCAAATGTGGGCCTAATAATTCATAGTTTTACACAGAAATGACAACAGAAAGGTGGTCTCAAATGGCACTTTTCATCACATAGTGCCCTATGTGAATCACACTGCCCTCAAAATATTAGGTACTTTTGTCCTGATTGAAGTACCCAGTTTGGTCAGTGCACTTTGCTTTGATTGGCTGATAAATAATGTTTGTCAGAAGAGCAAATCTTTAGGCATATAAACAGTGAACAGGCCCCCTTATATTTTGATTAATTTGATCCTTCTCCCTTCAAGCACCAAGACCCTAACATACAATAAAAAACAGGAGGGTAAACGGCTTCTTCTAAATTATAAATCACCCCAATGTATGATACTGCCCACTAGTTTAGAAATTGTAGATTTCTTCTCAAACTCATTGTACAAACCTTTCCTTTTCCTTTCATACTTTGAAACATATTTCCCTACAACAAATACAAACACACACTAATGCACGAGATGTAAATAAAACCTCTTCCAGCTCAAACCCCAAGAAAGAGGGATGCCTTTGCTGCTTACAGTCTAATAGCTGGCTTGATTGGGTGGGTCAGGGGCTGAAGTACAATTGTAGACAAATGGGTAACTGGACAGGTATGTTAGGTAAGGAGATCACTATGTAAAACCACTGTGATGCTATCCACAGCTGACAGTAAGACAGCGAGGGGTAGTGTGTTCCGTCAGAGGGGTCCCTCACCCGTGGCAACCTGGGGTTGTGTGCTCTCAGGCAAAGTACATGGTGCGCAGGGTGTCCTGGTGGATCTGAACAGCTTTGGCCAAGGCCTGTTGGTCACGCCCATTACTCTGGCCTGATGTATGACTGCCCTCGGCACTGAAACAGTAAAATTAAAAAAAGTTTTAATTACATAAGTGTCAAAACTGTTTAAAGATCCAACGTGTAGGAATTTCTCCCATCTAGTTGAGATCATACATCGCAATCAACTCTCTCGCACCACGCAGTTCAAAGTACGTATTACAGGTATGGTAGCCTTCACGCTTCATAAAGCCGGTATTTTGGTCTTTTCAATATCCTTTTTCGGGGCAAAGAAGAAGACTCCTGTTCCTGAAATTTGTATTTTGAATACTTGTGGTCCTCCATGTTTCCTTCTTCAAACTTGCCGGGGCCAGAAAGCGACAATACCCATAAGCAGCATTAGCAGCATTACAGCACCTGTGAGTTTATCTTGTGACAGCAAAAAGGCGAAAGGCAGAGCAGTATATCCTATGTCTCTTACCGGCTAACGTATTTCAAGATGGCACATTAATACAGAGTCTACCCCAGTTCAGGCAAATGGAAATGAAAAATATCAAGCCAATAGGAATACTTGGAATTGATGGTGGTGGAAAATAGTCATGAAAAAGGACAAGTTTGTGAACGGGCAACACCGATTTTGATAATGAACCACTAAACACATTACACACTGGACCTTTAAGGGTTTACGTTAAAGTTTCATTAGTTTCGGTTTACCAGAATACAAAAGGTGGCAAACACAGGAAATGGCTATGAGTCCTTCCCTGCATTCCAATACCCAAACAACCATTTAGCATGCCAAAAAAAATATTGTGTATGCCCCAATACATAGTGGGTCAAATGCAGTATGCCAAAAATGCCAGGATGTCCTATTGCATTGCGTCAGATTTTGTAGTACGCAGGCCAGCATGCTTTTCTGCCTATTCTGACCCACAATTCTTTGCGCATATTTGAGCAAGAGGGTCAATAATTAGTATGTCTGAAATGTATGAATACTGCATGCAACAGTACATACTTCAAGGGCAGCTACAGTTGTACAAAAAGTGAAAAGAAAAAAGTATGTGATTTGGAACTTGCCTGTCGTGCTCTTTGTCCACCAAATGATAGCGAGCCCGGAATGCCACCAAATGGGCATAGTAAGCTGGTGCTGGGATGGAAACTGATCGGGTGCAGCGTACATAGGTGTGGCATAGCTGGTACGTTAGGACTTGCAGTTCATCTGAAGAGAAGTGGTTGTCGTCCCAGAGCACATGGTAATGAGACGGCCTGCTGGTACCCTGCAAGGCGTGATCATGGACAACAGGTGTTGCTTTTCTGTCCACGAGGGGAAACACTGCCTACACTATCAGTCTTATGCAATTGGCTAATTTGGCCGATGATCCATTTGTTTTTCATGTACATTCAAAATCCATTAAATCTGACCTTAAACTTTAATTTCTTTCCTAAAAATATTCACAGGCACAGTTTCACTTTTTACATCTATTCCTGATTCAGAACTTACCTGAATGCCAGCGTGACTGCAAAGGTAGAAGTCAAATTCTGATGGGTGAGTGATTTTGGTGTCCACTGTGGTGCCTGCCGGAATGTTGCCACTCTTCCCAACCTGTAAAAAAAAAAAAATCAAAGAATGCATTAGTGCGTTAGTCTTACAGGTTTGGACAACAAACTTAATTTTGTGGGAAGCAAACATAAACCACATAAGATTTTGACCTATACACAATTTTTTTATTATTATTATTATTATTATTATTATTGAAAAGTCAATTTCCAGATATGTGAATTTCATTTACAAGTGCAGGTTTGAATGCTGGTGTGTGCGCTAGTGTCACCAAATTACTTAGGATTACCTAGTTTCCCCAATATAAGAACATTGGATGAAGATATATTTCCAATGCTGGTTCATGTTTACAAGGTAACTGCAACTAACTACCAAAACAATGGTTTAAGAAATGTGTGTGTGCTCCTTTATCTTTTTAGTTAGGTTTGCTAGAAAACTGACAAAACTCCCACTTCAGCCAATAACAATACTGACCCTCTCGTTTCTGTCCATACAGAACAGTCTTGTGTGGTGTCTCTTCTGCACGACCACAAAAGTGATACCAGGCTGGTAGTCCTTCTCTAGTTTTATGCAGGCCTCGCGGATCGCCAGCAGTTCATGCTGGAGGACCTGCATCTCAAAAGATATTAAAAATGAATATGTAAAAAGTTAGCTGGTTAAGTTTAGTTTGCAATGGGGCCAATGTATTCATCTATTCATGTATTTATTACAGGCTGGTAGCATGCAGCTAACATGGCCACTGTCTAAACAAAAACAAATAATGAACGGTAAAGCATGTGGAGGGGACTGCATGGTGCGTTCAGGCGCCACTAGTAAACTCAAGATGCATTCAGGTGCACCTCATAATGATGTAGCCTTACACATAAAAGAATGATTCCAGTCCCATCCACACTGTGAGGCATACAGCTTATTAAAGGAGAATTCTGGTTGATTCCAACAGTAGCTCTGTTGTTTGGTTTTGTTTTTCTCTCTACTGACAGCACTCTAAATTTACAATCAGTGCTGCCTACACCGTGTTATCCTCCTGCTAGAGTTAGCACCCAACAGGCTTAAAGTAAGTGCTGTAGTACAACTAGCAGGAGACAAGTTAAAACTAGCCCTGTTTAAGCCTGTTGGGTGATAACTCTAGCAGGAGAATAACACGGTGTAGGCTGCACCGACTGTTTTTGTTTTTCCTCTCTACTGACAGGACCCCAAATTTACAAACTACGTGTTGCAATCGACCAGAATTCTCCTTTAATTAAAAACTGGCATCCGATTAGCAATCTGTATCAGCTGATACTGTACCTAAAGCCCAGGTATGGGTATCAAGACTGAAACATTTGAATCTGTGCATCCCTATTAGAGCAGAAACATACTTGTCAATATTTTTTTATATTAATAATTTATTCTGCATCATCCCTGATATGTGTATCACCTGGTTGAATTGGCCCTCAGAGATGCCATCGCGGTAGTAGATGATTCTGGTGGGCTTGAAGCGGGTGGACTTGTAGAATTGGATAAGCAGCTCCCTCACCATGGTGGCCAAGTCCTGGATGATGTCCTGACGGTGCTGCTGCACCCGCACTGTGGCACAGTATCTGCTGGGATGGGCATCCATACTACCAACGACCTGAAAAGGAAATATAATTTAGTATCAAATGAAAGGTTTGATTTATGGGGTTTTCTGATGCCGCTCAGCCACACAATAACTGGTTCCGCCATGACACCAAAACAATTACGTACTTGAAAGAAGCTTAAAGTCTCCCTCCACCCGAAAATGTGATTTGATTAGATAGATAGCTTTTATTGTCATTCAACTGCACATGCAGAGTGCAGAAATTACCAAATTTTCGTTTCCCTGGCTCATAAATAATGGCCAAACTAAAAACAAGTACTACTCAACTAGGCTGCCCAGGCTTTGTAAAACAGCTGTCCACCAGCCAGCCCTCTCATGGAGCTTTTCAAACGGGCTGCGTCAGCGGGGAACCGTGACACAGCCGTGGCAAGGTCAGAGACAGAATTTCTCAATGATGCAGAAAGAGTACATGTACTTCCAGCCCCTTTTCAGTTTTTTCTTACTTTTTAGGTGGGAACCACGTTAAAGTATTAATCATAACAGAGTATTGTTTTTTTAAACATACTTTAAAATGTGTATGGAGGGGGATTTTAAGAGCTTGCAGAGATGGCACATGTATTACGTCCCCGTTTTTTGTCCGTAAGATTTTCATGTAGTTAATTGTTTAAAAAGTACCTATCTATCAAAAGGTGAGTTAAAACATTGGTGAATGAGCATATGACCCACTGATGAAAGTGCTTGTATTTGCTACTTTTTCAAGTAATACAATGTGAGTGTCTGTGGTGACTTTCAAGCCCTAAATTAAAATTCAGTGCACAGTTAGTTACACTTTTTATGTCAGTCAGCAGCTGGTCTCTCTCTGTCTGCCCAGGTGGAGCTTAACAGTGCCGTTAGCTGCCTCCCCAGCTCTATCATCTCCACGGCTGCACGTGTCCCCACATGGCCTGTATATTGATAGATGTAGTAGCTCTTAGCGAGCACTGATAACTTAACTGTTATCAGTGTGGACTGGGGCATGTGAAGGTACAGCGCAAATTAGAGCTGTCAATCTACTGTTGACACACAGTCAACACCTGTCTGCAAATACATCTTAACAACAAAGCTGCCGCTAGAACCAACCTAACTTAAATCTTACAGACAACAACTGTAACTATTTTGTACAGGGTAGATGGGCATGTTGTGTTGTAACTTACAGCAGCAATGGAAGGCTTTTTTCCATCTCCTGCAGGCGGATGAGTAACATCTGCACCAAGGAAGATCACTGGCTGCTGGAAAACTAATGGCCTGGAACCAGAATGTAGAGTGTAGACACAATTGAAATTTAGCACAAAAATTATATTTTCAAAATGAGGATAAAAGTTGATAGGTGCCACATTACAAATATATACTAATTGATTCATTTCAGGATTTCATCATTAGTATCTTCACTAACCTGCCCTGTGGGAGGAGGATGTTATTGACACCGCCCAGCTTGACGTTGATCTTCAGACAGAGGTTAGAGAGGGTCTGAGGTGTTGTCTTTTGAACATTCTTCACCTGCACACACTGTGTGGCCATGCCAAGTACCGTGTCCCCAACACGTTTTACCTCAGCTGCAACACACATCAGGACCATTAATAGATATCAATTAATTAAACAAAGCGGATAGGAGAGCCCGTAGGAAGAATTTAGCTTGATTTGGATTGTATTTCCTTGTGGTTATTTCCTAAAAACAGAAATAGAAGCAGTACAACTTGCTCAGTTTGAGACCAACTATAACTTCAAATATAACTCAATTTAATCCAACAAATCCACACAGATTTGGATAAGTGTTTTGTTTTAAGCAATGCCTTAGCCAGCTGCAAGAACTTTAGTATAAACATCAGGAGTTTGTGATGTCAGTTAGCATGACAACTAAAACTATCCAACCTTAATTGCATGCTGTCATGGCATTATTATTATTAAAGTCAGTCGTCCGTCTAAAAGCCAATCTGATCTCTACAAATAGATAAATACTTGTTTAGGACAGTGACATAAGCGATAGAAAACTTTAACCTGTGGAATCAGCAAGTTTTTTGCAGTTTGAAACAAGTTAGTCTGGATTTCACTTGACAAAAAGTCCGGGATGTATGTTATCAGGAATTATGAGGAGTTATGCAGGAATATAAATCATGCAGCACCAAATAACATAACAACAAACTGCATGAGTGGATCCCTCACCGTAGACGGGCGTCTTCCCCGGTAGGATGACGACCACCAACTGGAGGCCCTGGTAGGTGTACTTGAGGTGCCTGAACATGGGCTCCACGCTGTCCGCTCCCTGGGCGTACTTACAGAAGCAAGGCTGACCCTGGATGGGCATGCCTGCATCCCTAGAGATCTTCCTCAGCTGATCTGTGAATGCTCTGAGACAGATTAGGAAATTGTTTATTCACAGTTCAGTTAGATTAAGCGGTTTAGGTTGCAAGAGAAAGTAAAGGAAAGTGAAAGAACAAGTCCAAGTCCAGTTGTGAGCCCACCAAGCTACCTTGTGTATCTTGACTTGAGTGTTCAAAAATCAATGAATCCAACTACTTAAATGCTTCTTTTAGCTTAACAATACTGCATGTGGAAAATGAAGGACATTATGTTTAGTCTGATGAAAACTAGCCTGTTGAGCTAACTCAGGCTCAGTTACAGAAGCTTTGCGGTCGATTAATATGCACTGTCCCTGTCAAACAAATAAAGGAAAATTAAATGAAACCACAATGTCTCTAAAATAGACAAAACCCAGATCCAATGGGATGTTTAAGTCTGCTCAAGAAGCACATGTACATGACGACATAAAATACATGCACTTTATGTATCTCACTTACTTAAGCAGGAGTTCAGTGCACTGCCTCTGTGGTGCAAAGCAGGCGATGGCCCACACTTTGATCTCAATGCCAGTGTGGAACTGTTTGTTCCTCATGTCCCATACTCCCTGGATTGGTGTGGCTATTGCTTTGTTCTGCAATTTGTAATGACAGCAGCTATATGAGTAGGGCTGGGCGATATGGAGAAAATCAAATATCACAATATTTTTGACCCAATACCTTGATATCAATACCACAACGATATTGTAGTGTTGACTACTAGTCCTTTCATAAAATATTTACACAATGAGACTTTTGATAAATAATCAACAGTAATGTGGATATAATGGGGTAATAATACAACAGTTAGAACAGTCTGGTAAGTTCAGAAAATGACATCACTTTACTGTAATGCACCCTTTAACGATATTGTGATGTCCAAAATCTAAGATGATATCTAGTGTCATATCACGATAGATATAAGTAGAAGTGGGCAATTTATCGATATTATAAGTGCTCTTCACTGTACACAATATAAAGTTATTCCAACAAAATATATTACAGATAAATTAATTTGAGTTGTAGCTACATGCAAAAAATTAAAAAAAAAAAAATAACAGTACAGGCCACTATCAACACATCCAAACTGGTGATCAACATACCCTGCCTCCATACAGAATGGAAGGTGCTTGAAGGACACGGCCATTCACTTCTGTCATCTCATCCCTCACCATCACTCCAAATTCACGAACATAAGGGTCAGTGTTGAAATTGGCACTTCTCATCTATATAAAAAAAACAGCAGCTGATTGAATGTCATCTGAATTCCTGTAAAAACTTAACCAAGTTAAGATTTCAGTTAAGATTTTCCTTTAACTGTAGTCATGTTATATAAAAGGCTTTCAATCACTCATATATAAAACATCAATAAGTATCCCTAATCCTATTGTTTATGGTTTTTGAATTACAAAAAAAAATGGAAATAAAAACTAAATCACAAAAAAATAAAAAATCCCTATACCTTAGTTCAAATTAGCTTAACTTTCTAAACAGAATTCTCAATGTGTTGCTATGGCAGTGTTGGTGTGAAAACTATGGTAGCTCACTATTGTACCAGCCAAGTATGACCAAGGTCATGAACCTTCTACTCCAGTAGCCAATCAGCAAACACTACCATGCTTGTGCTTGGCATCAAACTGAAAAACTTGGCAATGGGCAGAAACCTTTTCTTATCTCACCTAAACAGTCAACTAAAGCCTATTTTTGAAAATCAGTCAAGCAAACAGGACGACCGACTCTTGATACATTTTTGAACCATTTCTGTTCTTTTCCTTTGTGGCCACTAATTTTCTTAACTCCTGAGTCTAACTGAATATCGCACCATTTTGTTTGTTTGAATCAACCTTTATCTCACAACAACTTACCAATTTACTAATCTCGTCCTGGCGGTCTGGAGCTGATCGTGCTGTGGCACGAATCATAGTGGAGGTCTGATTGTCTGTCAGCTTTTTGATGCAGCGCTGTCCTGCCACTATGTTACACACCTGTAGACACAGACACACAAAACAGGTTTAGAGGGAAAATCAATATTAAATCGGGTACTTTTTCGAAAAACAAAGTACAGGAGGTTGATTCCTTGATGAAGGTTTGTGTGCCGAAACGTGTCAGAGTTGTTTTTAAAGGTTTAAGATGACTAAGCCATAACACTAAAGGTTAAAATAAAGGTCTGATTTTTCCAGTGAGAGTGTCTTGGATTTTTCCTGAGTTTTGCTACATATGATTGTTCCATCCAAAGAGCACCTCAAACAAACAATTTAAATCCTGGAAGTGCTCCTCTACAGACATTTTTTGTGAATTACAGGATGCTTATTATTATTATTGATGCTTACCTCTAGAGGTAGGTAGGTGTGTTTCTGCTCCTGTCCCACCTGTAGACACGGGAGGTGAGGGTATCTCAGAATAAGCTTGTACTTGTCTTTGAAGTACTGTGCTACTGTGCATTCAATAGTTTGGCCATTCTCCTGCTGCAGGGGGAACCTAAGGGTAAGCATACAGCAGAAAATTGAGAGGAAGAGAAATACAGCAATTTCAGTTGTTTTTTTCATATAATCCGACAAAACTATCATCGACAACACAATAGTTTAGAAGAGCTTTCCTACGTTTGGTGGCTGGCTGGTCTTCTGGTCACGTTGCACACTCTGTACTTCCTCTTCATCTGCCCACAGTGAGTAATCTCCACCTTCAGGCCTGGAAGGACAAATCCCAATGAAGAATAACACAATTAGAAAAGTAACCAAAAACTAAAATAAATGCTAATTTTGAATAGCCTGTGACAAAAAACAGATCACAACTCCTCACTGGAAAAAACCTAGAATTACAGCCTTGCGGTAGTATGCCTAGGCCAAACAGTGAAGTTGCAGTTTATATCCATTTCTGTCCAGGTTCATATATTATGTAGTGTAGACTTTGAAGCAATTTAATAAAAAAAGGTAATAAGTGTATTTTTGGAAAAAATGCATGTTTCACACACATCTTCAACCCAACAGACCAGAAGATCTATACAAGCGCCACAGTTTCAAGGTGGGCATCCAAGATTAGTGTCACCAATTCAGAATCCGACTAAATTTAAAATATGGTCACAATCTTCTGTTCCTGAGCTATGGCATTGAATTATGCAAAATAGGGTTTTTACAGAACAAATATGATGTTGACCTTGCAGATATTAAATGTCATCCCTTCATCATTGTATTCTAATAGACATTTAAGTGAAATGTCATAATTAGCGTAGAAATTCTCAAGTTATGACAAAAAACGCTTTTTGTGAGCTTTGACTTCCAAAATCGAATGAGTTCAGCTCCTGAGCTTAACTTACCTTTGATTTCCTTTGTAAATTTCACTCGTTGAGAGTCTGTTAAGGGCTTCTGTTGTTCTTCAATGCTTTTGAAGTCTAAGACCTCACACATGAACTCAATTACAGGCTGGGCTTTGTAGAATGCAGTGGCGGAAACTGCAAACAAAACAAACACACAAGTAAGATTCATGAAACAACTTTACTTCACACAACTTGTTTGCAATCAGCAGGAAAGTTACCGTCAATGTTGAGCATCATTTTCCAAAGGGAAGGCCTGACAGACTGGTGAAAGCCAAACCACACCTCTCTGCCACCACCGAGGGGGTTCGAACATCCCTCTGAGGGAGTGAAGAAAGAGCGGCCCACCGGGGTATACCTGTAACAGAGGACAGTCAGTCGTAAAACCCGATTAACATGTTCTAAAAAACTGTTATTCAACAAACTGGTTTAAATAACAAACCCTTAATAAAGAAAACAGTAAAACAGAAGTCTTTACTCTCTACCGTTCAGTTAGAAAGCCTTCATCACAGTGGTACATTAATTTGGTTTCTGTTTATTTGAATACAACTGGGTAATTACTCATTAATGCAACCAGATTTTCACATATTTCAATGGAGTTGCGTAGCTTGTGATTCTGCAGGTCTGCACCTCTCAGCATATTGAAAGCTTTAGAAGGATAGTCAGATACAAAGTAAAGTACATCTAATTTGTCATTAACAATATTGTGCTAAAAACACCCACCGTGGTCATTTGACTATAACAGGCCACAACAAATATGGGATAATTAAACATCCATAAATGAATCATTGTTCAATAATAAAAACCCACCTCATAGAGGGCAAATGTCTCATGACCACATCCAAGGCTTGGACAGTCTCAAAGGGGACGCTGGGTAGCCGCCCTGATAGTGCCTCGTGCAACGCTTGCAGGCTAACGCAGGACATCCACTTGATGGAAACTTTGAAGCTGCGGTCCTTGCCTTCACCAGGAATGGTTACCTCAAGCTCCACCTGTGTAGTAGATGGGCAAGAAATGAAAAAGACCAGAGGCACTGCTGTGATATTTTAAGACTAACATTTTTTTAACAAATGTTTAGGCAATTTCTTCAAAAGTGGAGATTTTATGTTGCAAGTTGTCCTGAATAATACATACTTTGTCTCTGCCTATGGGCAAGGGCATGGCAGTGTAGAGATTCTTCCTCCCATCATATACTGGCTTTCGGTCACCAAAGATTTGTGTTTTAAAGTGCTGGACCATGTGCTCCACAATTTCACTGAGAATCAAATGAAACAAATAAATTACATTACAACTGATCTACTACATGCCAAAGGCTGCGGATGAAATATATATACATACCGGTTGACCCTCCTGGGGCATTTCTCAGGCTTGATGTCGATGTCATAATGGTAGACCTCTAGTTTGGGGATTTCCATCTCAAAGAAGTTGGCCTGGAGCTTGATTGTCCTGCCCATGGTGCCAAAGTCTGGCCGTGATGGTGGCTTGAACACATATTCTGGCACTGGGGAGGATGGCGGGTCTACAACAGGGGGGTCAAAAGTAGGAAAGATGCAGATTGCATTATTAGGATCACATTATACAGACATCAAACATTTCCCCATCAAGGCCCAATTAGTATGTTTTCACCCAAAACACATATATACACACATACATACAAATAACTACAGTGTCACAGATAAATATAGTAATGTGCGTTTTTCAACTGGTCATAATGAAAAATAAGTTTGTTTTTCTCCAGTTAAACATGTGTTAACACATTACCAGAGGAATCTTCTAATTCATACAATGCCAAATTAGAGACGTAAAAGGTCTTCTTTTTAATGGTTACCTTTAGCAAAGAAATCTAAGAGATGTTGTGTGTGTGACATATCTCAACCAATTCTGCACAACCTGTTCAGCCATGTCAACAAGCGGTCAGTGGTGGCCTTAAGGTTAGAGAAGCAAGCGTGTAACCAGGAGGTCGTCGGCTCAGTCCCCAGACAGTAACTATTGAGCTTGTGAATTGGCTGGCATTAATGAGCTATGTGATTATTTGGACCTACAGCTCCAAATCTGAAGTTAGTTTAGATTATTTGAGGTGTCATCCATTCTTTGTATTATCCTGGAGAAAATACACTAAGCTTTCATCACTGAACCAAGAAGCTATATCTGCAACTTCAGGTATAACAGTGAGGCTGTCAAGGCACACTCAATTGCCCTCAGTGCCTTATCTTTGTGCACCAGCTATGTTCCTTCAAACAGAATAACACCCATAAAACCTAGTAACATATGGTGACTATTATTGACTAACCTTTAGTGTGTACAAAATGCATTGCCATTCAGAGCACAAAATAAGGTGCATTTAGAGGAAATTGAGTATTTAGAAAGACATTGTCTTCTTTAAAATATCACCAACAGCACCGAACCACGTGTCCAATTTCCTGGACAATTTCTTTATTCAGTCAGAAGGTTAAGTGTTACTTCAGATGAGTAGCCTACATACTGTAATGTTTGAACAATGTAAAAAAGCCAGATGTTGCAACTTACACTGGACATCAATGATAGGACCAGTTTAAGGCACAACTATGGGAGAAGCTTACCAGAGCCTGTTGATCCAGAGGAACGGGGTCCCTCTTGCATCTCGGTGACTACAGATGATAAATATAAAATGTTATAAGGAATGATTAAATATCCACTTTATCTGATACACACTGTACTTAAATAGAGTTGTAAAAACATACATTTGACTGAATTAAAAAAAGATAGAAATTGAGGTTTACAGATTAACAAGTAAACACTTCTTTATAATTTACTTATTGCAAGTGGCAAGAAGAGGCATGCATAGTGCTATTCATCTTTACTCGTGCAAACACTTGCTTCATTTCAGTATGTCTTGCTCTCTTATCACTTCCACAACACCATCGCCCACAATCAAGGGCGACTTTTCCAAACTCTTATCAATATGCACACAGAAGGAATCAAACAAGCTGCCAATCTAACTCTGTTTAAGCCACCCATCCCTCCTGGAAATAACCTGATTCTAAACGCAAACATTTTATATTTTAGTACAAAAAGAAAACAGACATCCATCCAGCAACATAGAAACAAACCACAAAACAATAAATTCAAGACAAATATACTACTGATTGTTTATTCCTCAGGATAAAAACCCAACGACAGGGGAAAAACCCTTATATAGTAAAAGCAGCAATATTTGAACATAGTCTAATTGCCAAATGAGTCAAATGTATTTATTTCTTATAGTGCCTTTTAGATAATTTCATATTTTAATATGTCTATTCTATATATGTGTCCTTAACAACTCATTCTGATTGTGAAATGCTACACTGTAACTGTGATGTTACCTAGCCTCAGTCAAACTTCATATACCTACTTCCCGTCATCCCCTTATGTGTCCAATGTCACAAAGTCTGTGGTACATTGACAGAGCAATATGATGGTGTTGGGGTTGTAGATTTTTTTTTGTATCGTGGACATAAACGATGCAACATAACTAAATTTACCAAATTTAAGTTGGACACTGTTCGCTAACCATAGCTCAGATTGGTGATGAGATTAGATAGCATGGTCGGCCGCTAAAAATTGCTTTAACTCTGTCATTAATGTTAAACTGCGAGACAGTCATAACAAAGATCTACGTGTTAATACTTGTATGATTTAACAAGAAAATATACGCCAATCGATCCCACTTCGCAAAATGTCAGTAACATGCTAGCTAAGTAACAACAAGTTTAGAAAACGAGGCACCGTTGAAGCTAACTTTGCTAACAGCAGCTTCTTGTTGTTGCACGCTAGCTAAGCTTGCCTCAACTTAAGACTGGGACGACATGTTTTTGATCAAAGCATTTGTTGATTTTTATTATAACAATAATAAGGTAAATGACAGCAGTCGAGACTGTTTTTTTAGCAATGTAGCAGCTAAATGCTGCAACTAGTGTGCTAATTCTTGCTAGCTGCATCACTTAGCCGATGCTAATGTTAGCTGCACCACTTACCTCCAGCAGAGGAATACATTTTGTCGAGTTTTTAAGCGTGTGTCGTGGACGTACAGATACTCCACTTTATTTTGGACAAATTCCACTTAAACTCATGCGTGGTCGAAAAGTTGTATATACAAGACCGAGAGAGGAAGCTCAGTTCGGAAATAAAGATATTTAGTTAGCCAAGTGGTAAATATTTGGAGACTCTCATCCTCGGCACGGCCCCATCCCCCCAACACACAAAACGGGAGCCGAGAGAAAAGATAGCACAGAAAAGTCTCATGCAGGGCAAGAGGCTTCCCTACCTTCTACTTCCGTCTTTGATCTCGTAAAGCAGCCTAAAGCTTTATGTTTCTATTCTTCTTGTATTTTTTTTTATCTCACAGATGTATTTGTTCCACCCGCGCAATAACTTCTTTTTTTTTAAAGCTACTGTTCGTGGCATCTATCAAAGCTTGACACTTAAAAAGAAAAATATAACAAGTACAATGTGTGCTGTTTCTGTAAAAATTATTTACAGTTTAGATAAACTGACATTTATGAGACATTCATGCTATTAGTTTTATAAAGTGACACGCGTTAAACGATTCAAATTTGCCGTAAAGGAAAACGTTTCATATGAGTCGTAGGGGAACTATCTTGTTAGTTGAACTCTTCAGTGACGTCAGACGCATCAGGCGCAGTTTAAATCTAACAACAGCAAAGGCAGTTTTTCTGATTACAAAACAAAAAGCATAACCCAGTATAATACACTGGCCTATTTTTAACAAATGTGAACAACAAACCAAGTTAGTAAAAACTTGCTACAAGCAATTACCACAGGAAAAAAAAACGTTGCCTCGATGGAGGGAGTGTTTCCGGGGTACCAAAGTCAGTTTACTAGTTCAGTTATTGATACAAGAAAGGCATAGCAATGTGTGCAGAAGGTTCAACAAGGTAAAGTAGTTTGTTGAGGTTCTTGGCTTGAAGCTATAGAAAAGCAATAAGCCTACAATTTAGACCAGATGTAGGCCTATATTTATTTTATTACTAGGCCTACCGGCGGTAGGCTACAGGAATAAAGGCATTGGTCTTAAGGTAAAGTACATGTAACCCACCCAAAATCTGGTTACATACACAGTTAAGAATTGAACGGAATAAGAGACATTATCAAAAAAATGAGTTGTGAAGAGAAAGTAATAAAAGAGAAATGAAAAAGTAATTAAGCCTTATGTGTAGAGGCCTATGCCATAATTGGTATATGACTTAGTAGGCTAGTAGAAACGTAGGCCTATAGACTGGACATGAAAGCATCAGACTTATTACAAATGTAAAGTGAGTGCACTTCAAAAAGCCTGGTCTCCACGGTGAAATCTTCCTTCCTTTTCCTATGCACTGTGTATATGATACTGGGTACAATGTACAATGATGGCTACTGGCAATACTGGTGCAATGTAATGGTAAATACAATGTATCTATTATTGGTGATTTCTATCCTCACACATGTTGCCCCAAATAAAGCTTTTTGGTTTGTTCATTTTAGTTTAGGTTTTATTAAGCTGTTATTTTGAATAATTGCGTGTGGTCATTAGTTTTTATTAGGGCTAATAAGGTGATCATTTTTTGTTGTTGTATATCACTCGTGGGTTTGCCACTAGGCTGAGTGTAGAGTGCAGCTCCCCAGTTTGCCCACTGGTCGGCGCTGTTCACCACTAAATGTGTCGGCTGGGGGCTAAGCGTTGATTTTACATTCTCTGTAGCATGTTTTTAAGATCAGATAAGATACGGCGAATCTTTAATTATCCTGTTGGGGAAGCTGTTTTTTTTGTACACGCCAATCAAAGAGCAGTTGGCATGGATTTAAAAAAAAAAAAAAAAAAGAAAAGATTGTTAGGTATGGAATATATTTTAGCACATTCAATATTGGATCCGCTGATAATATATTGGACATTAACACTGTTAGATGTAAGTCTATATTTTCAGGAATGGGCTAGAATATCTAATCAGGTTTAGCCTATGTGACTATTAAAACAGAATATAGTAACCAATGTGCTCAATAATAAGCTATTCTGTTGTATGTAAGCCTGTTATTTATTATTAATGTGAGATGATTGATTCATTTTGATTGATTCATTTTGGGGTTATTTTCGCTGGAAAAAAAATAGAATAATGTCGATTCTGATTTAATAAAAATGCATAAATAAAGAATAACGAAGACAAACGTAATAGTTTTGGTAATGAGGGTTTGTCACCGTAATTCGTCCTTTTGAAAACCTCGATTGGTGACACGGCCAACACTTTAATTGCTCCCATTGATTGATAGTATAAAACACAACAATGCAGCCTCATAGCCCGGGTGGTTTCCCCCCTATCCTATAAGAAAACTGACTGAGTGAATCGTGTGTGTGTGTGTGTGTGTGTGTGTGTGTGTGTGTGTGTGCGTGCGCGCGCACCTTGGCCAATGGAACCAGATCCTCCCTGCAGTGCGTAAGAGCGCGATTTAGGATTTAACCAAGTCTTTGCTGCGGGGCTGGCTGCAGTCTTCACCAGAGCCCGACGGCCCGAGAGCCTTTCAACAATGCCAGTGTAGTTTTCACACCACTTTGGAGTCAGACTGCCTCGGTTTTTTTTTTTTTTTGCGAATCAAATAAAACAAACTCACGCGTTCCCTCTTAAAGTATGACTGGAGTATTCGACCGGAGGATTCCGAGTGTAAAAACTACAGATTTCCAGAGCTCCTTTCAAATCTCCACCATGCACCATCCGTCTCAGGAATCTCCTACTTTACCCGAGTCCACCACCACGGATTCTGGCTACTACAGTCCCGCCGGTGGAGTCCCTCACGGTTACTGCTCGCCCAGCTCCACCTCGTACGGGAAGCCTCTCAATGCCTACCAGTACCAGTACCCGGGTGTAAATGGATCCGCTGGAAATTACTCGACAAAGTCCTACACTGATTACAGCTCGTACACGACCCCCGCCTACCACCAGTATGCTGGGACTTACAGCAGAGTGCAAGCCCAGCCGAGTCCACAAGGTAAGGCCCGCATATTACCCCATTATAGTAATATATAGAGCAGATTATTAGTGTAAAATCACATATACTTACTGGATAACCGAATTGTCAAATGTCTTGTTTTATAATGTATTTACTATTTTAATTTCTTGCAAACAAATCCGAAACTGCAACCCAAAGCTAAACAAAAAAAAAAATTTGTCATTTATGTTATTTAAAACCACGTCATTCAATGTGATTTTTAATTAGCGATTAGGCCTACTTACGAGAATACACGTGGTTTTCTTTTTTTGCCAGCAAAGAAAATGGTTTATGAAATTGGATTTTAAGACACACAAAAAGACAAGTGCACTTTGTAATAAGCACACATGCTTATTCTTGTTATCATTATTTTAATAGAAAAAGAGATAAGCGAGCCTGAGGTAAGGATGGTCAACGGCAAGCCGAAGAAAGTGAGGAAGCCCCGGACAATCTACTCCAGCTTCCAGCTGGCCGCCCTGCAGAGGCGGTTTCAGAACACACAGTATCTGGCGCTGCCGGAGAGAGCCGAGCTGGCTGCCTCGCTGGGACTCACACAAACACAGGTGGGATTTTAGATCATTTTTTTATTTATACCATTTTCATTATTTTAAAGGTTTATAATGCCTCTACGTTTAAAATGGTAACCGGTTTGGTGTGCTTTGTTTCTGTGCGCATTTACGCGCCGTGTCTTTTCCAAATCCATTGTTTCTGAGGTTACATTTGAGATATTAATGCTTCTGTTTTTCACGTTTTTTTCAGGTTAAAATTTGGTTCCAGAACAGGAGATCGAAACTGAAGAAGATTATGAAAAACGGCGAGCTTCCACCGGAGCACAGCCCCAGCTCCAGCGACCCCATGGTGTGCAACTCTCCACAGTCTCCGGCTGTTTGGGACACACAGGGCCCCTCCAGGCCGCACAGCCTGCAGCCACAGAACATCAACACGACGGCTTCTAACTTTTTGGAAAACTCGGGGTCATGGTACACCTCAGCCGGCAGCTCAATGACTGGCCACCTGCAGACCCCTAACTCGATACAGCACTCGTTGGCTCTTGGAGCGGGGACGTTATATTGAAAAAAAAACCCTGTTGTTCATTTCAAATCTTTTTTTCTCCTTCTATGGGACTCGTGTTCAAATTTCAGAGGAATATGCAATGTATTTGATGGCAGTCATAGAAGAAACGTGTAAAATGTGTAAATGTGTGCATGTAATTTATTGCATTTTGGAAGACTATTAAACGTTTAAATGGACAATGGAACTTTGATACCTCCGGCCTCACTGCAGTCTCTTGTTATTTTAACCCTCAGTTATTTACACTGAAAATCACGACGAAGACTCACAGACATGAATAATGCTTGTGAGCCTCAGGTGACATTTCCACACAACGTTGTAAATCACAGCTGCTCCTTATTGAGATGGATCTAGAATATGTCGTAAATCTTTGTAGTTTTCATTCGTCATAACACCCACAATTTATATTTGTTCTGTGGATTATTATTATTATTATTTTTCTTTTTCTTTTTTTTTAAATATTACACAGACAAACTTAACAATGGTTTTGGACATGGGGGTGAAAAAATGTGCCTTTTATTTTCCCTTTTATAACTGGGCTCATTTTTTAATCTACATTTGCGATTGTGAAGAATTACAGTACAAATGTATGACTTTATTAAACAGAACTTAAGCAAAAATGGTTTCTTGTAAATACATTTTTAGAAAACGGCTAGTGTGTACCACTGTAAGGCTTAACCCATAATTACACATACCTTCATTAAATACAGTTGTTTCTTGGACTGGATTTAAAATAGCCTATTTCTGCAAAATATTCTTATTATCTATAGTATTTTAGACTAATAGGGTGCCTGTAGAAGTCAGTGGCTCATTTAATCATGCTCTTTTATACAACCTGGTTAAAGGGGATGCTTTGTATCCTAATATTGTTATAATAATTCATATTTCTAAATTAACCCAAATTTTTCCAATAATCCCACCGTATTTTGCTGTGTATTTTCCCTCATATTTAACATTCTGAAATCGTTGGGTTATTATTATTATTAATAATATTATTATTACACTATTCACTACTGCCTCTGATTGCACCAGAATGAGCACCTTATTTTATCAGTCATAACCTATTGTATTTAAGTGGAGAACCTGATTGAGCCTTTCAGTTGGTTCCAGCTCGTCTGTAGAGAAAATGCCTGCTCCTCGCAGCAGACAGTCTGCAGTCGCTCTCGCTTTGTGTCCCCTACAATTAGCCGCTTTGAATGGCAGAGAGGAGGCGAGGGGGGCGGCACGGAGATCTGAGACAATCCGCATTCCTGTGGGGGTAGACCGGCTCCAGAGCTCTGCCACTCCCGGCCGCAGCCCACCTTCCGGGTGAAATAAAAAAAGAAAAGGAAAATCCTTCACAATTTCACCATGTTATTATCAGGCAGTAATAGCAGCGCCGCCGCTGCAAAAAACCGCTAAACAAACCATGCCAATATGGGAAACATCGGGGATTTGAAAATTGATCTAATATTGTGCCTGGTCATATGCACAAAGATTATACGTGAGTTTTTTTTTTTTTTTCAAACGAACATGTTGCACAAAAATCCTCCATTCTCCTTTTTCTCTCTCTTTCTCTCTCTCTCTCTCTCTCTCAAACACACTCAACAGCACTGCACCTAACCCACACACACTGACCCATGCATGGTACCTTTTCCACCTGACACAGAATCCTCTTCCTCTTCCTGATTGCAGCATATACTCACACACACACACACACACGCACATACGCGCGCTCACATACAGGAGCAAACAGAAAATGCGCTTCTTAATCTTAAACGGCACCGTTTTTTTCATCTTAATTTCTGTTGAAGGCTAAACGGTAGTCTCTTAATTACAATGCGAACAGGTCACTGAGAAATTTGGATTTTTCACATTGCACGTGCAAGCTCTCAAGAACACTCAGGCGCGCGCACAACCTCGTGCACATATATGCCTTTATATATCTCTCATACACACACACACACACACACACACACACACACACAGACGTACATCACTACTATCCCTCACTATCCATCTTTCTCTCTTTCTCTTTCTGTCTCTCTCTCACACACACACACGCACTCACACGCTGGTGGTGCCATTATATCGAGAGCCCCCGTTTATTTCCCACCGAACATTTTCCACTCAGCTAGTTTCCCCCCGTTTTGCAAATCGAGTCTAAATAATGACAGTTAGCTTTACTGGACAGCTTCAACTGTAACACTCCACAATAATTATTCTCCAGGATTAGGGCCTCCATTATCATAATCTGGACATTGACAATTACCTATAATTTGCAAAGATGCGCTTGGTTCTTGATTGCAGAGGGCTTTTTTTCAAGCTCGCCATCACTAAACAGTGACAGTAATAACAGCTAATTTTGCAGGCAATATATAAGAGCTTACCGGGGTGTGCAAACACTTCCCCACCTGGATTTGCTTATTCAACCACCAGCAGTAAAACCGTGCAGAGCTTTTTGGTTATCTATGTTAGAGAAGCGGAGAAAGGTAAGGATGGGTCTTATATTTTCTGTCCTGTGACTATACCTGACCTTAGAGGAGGACACTCTTGGCTGAATACTCTTCGTCTTAATCGTGTAGTCGGGATGTGACAGAGAAATGGAAACATTTGGCATTTTCCTGAAACTCGGATTCCTTTTTTTATTTGTTGGAGAGAATATTTGTGGATGTGTTTATGAGGGTACCGCTAAGGTGTAACGTGGTAATGTGTGAGATCTTGTCAGATGCTGTATGGAGCTTTTATATGAGAAGCCTGCTGTATAAGGCATCAGCTACTGCTGATAGAGCTCACAGAGCAAGAAGTGACACATCCCTCTCTGCACTCCCCACCCCCTGTCACTCTGCTGCACTTTACATCTATCTATCTATCTATCTATCTATCTATCTATCTATCTATCTATCTATCTATCTGTCTATCTATTCAAACTCATCTGATATAGCTCATCAAAGCCTTTTTTCCCATTAATTTGCAAAACACGATGAAACGTGCCAGTTCTTGGAGATGAATAACCCCACTGTGTATTTTTGAGCTTTTGTTGATGTTTGCTCGGCTGCTGCTTCGGGCTCCATGCAGCCTGCAGATCATGGCCCAGGAGCAGATAGGCCCCAGTCTGGGGGCCCAGGTATCAGGCTGAATGTGCGCCAGTGGGACATCCGCGACTTGACAGCTGCATGAAGCTTTTCAGCGTTGTAATTTCAGATAATATTCCGACCGCTCACTCTTCTCAGCAATTTGTATGTGAATAACCGAATAATTTCCCCCTTTTGTTCCTTCTGTGCTACCTCAAATCCAAATAAAGATGCCTTTTAGTATTAAAAGTGGTAGAAAATTACAGGTAATTATCTTTGACGGTAAAAACGCTGTAATCAGCGGGCTACATCAAAAATTACCCTAATTATGCCTGCATTTATGAGAATGGGGGGAAAAAAAGCCTCACTTGGATAAAAACCCACAAATTGTCCCAAATATCTCCTTCATATTGAACGCCGCTGCAGCTGGCTGCTTTGTTCAACATCCATCCCGTGGAGCTTGGCATTTAACGGCCTGCATTAGGACGGAGAGAAGGGAGAAAACATTTTGTCAATACTTCTAATAATTGAGGGTGAAATGACAAGATAAGCTGGACCTGGAGCAAATGTCTTTCGAGGTGAATGTAGGCAGCAGCGGGGCAGGGTAAGTTCATTTCCTCCGGTGTTGAGTGCATTTGATAAATCTATATAGCTACTGTGGCGTTCCTAATCAGCCATGCACTGTGCGCTTTGGCTTTATTTAAAATGTTTACTCTGATGAAATGGGCTATTATCTTATGTATCGTCTGTTAGAAGCTCGTACACATCAAGGGGACGGGAAATGGGCCTGTTAAAATGTAATGGTGGCCCAATATGAAGCATAAAAAATGGCTAAAATGCATTTCTGAAATCATTCAACATCAGGCATCTGTTTTGAGTCACGGTTTACTCAATCTGACAAAACATAAAAAGTGTATGTACAGCTAAAATCGCAGATTATATTTACAGACAGACAATTTGCTTTGTTTTGCATGTTGGAGAAACAACCAAAAAATAGCAGGCAGGAGTCCACCGTGGCGAAAGGCTCTGGGCGCCACAGCGCATGAAGAGTGTAAGCAGTCTTTGCCCAAAGTGGCTAAAATGTCACTGGTAATATTTGGTATATTGACGTTCAGATGTTGACATGAATTAAAGCATAACAAATATGCGAGCCCACTGAACAGTCATGTACGCTAAAAAAAAAAAAGTTAGTTCCCTTGTTTGTGTCATCACACCTAGGCTTGGCTGCGTTTTTATCCTTCAGCAGAGGAGTAGCCGAGGGGGTTTTCTCCACTCCAGCATCCAGTCTCTGCGCTGACACAAATTGTAGGCTACGTTGGAAACTGCATGGCGGAGATCCGGAGGCCTCCAGACAGCTCACTGACCTTCTTGTCTCATCAGTCTATCTCTGCATTGAATCTTGGTGTGGGGAGGAATACCAGTGAGAGTAGCCGGGCATATAGCTGTTGGCCGGCATGTTTACTCCTTTGGAAGAGGCCGAGACGTCCCATATTGGAGGGATGGTCGGGGAGCGCGGGGAGAGGGACATGGAGCCCGGCATAGGGTCGCTCTCGTGCGGGTTGCCGCCTTGCTTGAGCAGCTTCTTGAACTTTGACCTCTTATTCTGGAACCAAATCTTTACCTGCAGGAGAGAAGGGCGCGTGTAATTAGTGGAGGACGTGCATAATGTGAGTTAGTTTCTGTAAGTTTTTTGGTAGCCTATTGTATTTAGTATTAAATAGAAATATCAAAACAAAAACACACGACCAAAGAATATAGACCTAATAACAATAATACCATGGTAATATTTAATATAATTCTATAAATGACGGTTTCCCAGAGTTAATGTAAAACCCAGACAGTGTAAAGTCCCCCTCATACCTGGGTTTGTGTCAGTCCTAGAGAGGCAGCCAGCTCCGCGCGCTCCGGTAAAGCGAGGTACTGTGTTTGCTGGAAACGGTGGTTCAGTGCTTGAAGCTGCAAACTGGAATAAATTGTCCGAGGTTTGCGAATCTTCTTGCCTTTACCATTAAAACGAATTTCCCCGTTTTCAATCACCGTCGTTTTCTGCTGCTCTGCAACAAAAACAACCAATGTTAGTATTCAAAACCACAGGAATGGCATGTCTGCATTTGTGTGAAGGAAAATACAAACGCGTCTAAACAGCTGAAGGTGAATACAACGCGCCGAATGAAACCGTCTAAAAATGAAAATTCAGGCCGATAAACGCTGAGATCTCACATTGCCTTTAAGCGCCGTGGCAGCCACACTCCTCATACGCTGTCATATTTAGGATATTACTGGTAATGACATGTCAATTAAATGCTAATTACAACAGTCAAGGCGTGCGGGCTGCCTAATTTTCACGAGTAGTTGGTGAGGATTGCACGGTCGTGATGATCACAGCCCGGGCATTAAAACGGGTTTTGTGGGAAGTGAGAGGAGAGCAAAACAGACTGGGGCGGTAATAGGCTGGATCTCGAATTATCCTGTGCCGTTTACGCACGACTTTCTTCGATGTAATCGCCCACCGACGCTTGAAAGATCATTCGTCCGAATTTGGAGTGGCCGGTGTGTGTATGACACCAACCCTGGCAGGGAGAAAGGTTTGATTCCCAGTACCACAAAAAAAGGTTTGCGCTAACGGTACTGGCGCCGGGGATGGACATGCCGCGGTGCATTTTCCACTTGCCTGGTGAAAAGAGGGTCTCTTACCTGTGCCGTCTAACCTTGTCTGTCCTCCCGTGTTGTTGTGATAGGATGGCAGGTACGGGCTGTGGTGCGGATGGCTCACGTAGGGGTAGGGTAGCGACCTGTTGTAGGTGTTGGTCCCGGTGTACGCGGTGTTGTCGTGCTGGTGGTGAGCGTGTGAGCCGGAGTGGAGACAGTGCAGCGGGTAGTGGCCGCTGGCCATCGACGGGGAGCTCTGCTGTGAGTGCGACTGCTGCCCAAACTCCATGAAAGCAGACTTGGACGAGTCCTGAGCCTCCAGACCGTCAGCCATCGTAGTCATGGTCATCATCGAATTTTCTGCCTTGAGAGCACTCACCCCCCTCTCTCTCTCAAGACCAAATCGGCTTTCTCTCTCTTGCTGTGCTGTTGTCTCTCTCCCCCCTCTCCACCGCGAACAGATATTGTCCTATTAATACCCGTTTTTTTCCCAGAGGCGTCTTTATTTCCCCCCTTGTCGTGTGATATGCTCACTCAAAGTGGCGGAAGGTAGGCATAAGTTAAGGGAGAGATTTTAAGGTGGATTCTGTTAAAATTGAGCCCTTGCTTCCAGACTTGATGCAGACACTACAAGTAAAATGGTTTGTCTCCAAAGGGCAGCGCCTCCCGATTGGTCATCCAACCCAACGTCATCAGTGCTCTGCGTTTCACGGAGACTTGAGCTGGAGTTAACCCACCTTACCAGCTCCCACCACAACTATGGGGGAAATGATATATGGTGGGAAAGACGCATAATTCCTACAGACAAGCTTCACACAGTAAAACCAACTCTTTTGGAATTGCCGAGTCGATTTTGTTTTTTTTACCCAATCCCCCCGAATTACGCACGACGCGCAACATATAGCATGCACTTTGATTTAGCCTGATGAGCAGCAGTTTATGTGCCTCTTTTTTCTCAGCTTTTAACTCCTCCTCTCCTCAGGAATTAATAACTTATAAGCATCTAACAAACATCCCATTTTTTTTAACAATATTAAATTCAAAATTGATTTTCAAACTAAATTCTAATACATTATTTACAAGATAGCCAGCAAAAAAAAAAAAAAAAAATCAATCTTCACAAGTTATGTATTGTTATTTAGAAGGATAAGATATTTTGGATCAATTTTATTACCGATAAAAAGTGTAGAATTATCCCAGTTGTATTTTAAATAAATTTTTAAATATTTATTTTTTTAAAGACAGTATACTTATGTTATGATTACTAGTGAAGGGATCTGTTTTAGATCAAGGAAGCCTCTGAAACAGGTGGAATGGCCTTGAACATAATTCTATACAACTCTACTATTTTTAAAATTTACAAATAAGAACTTTTAATTTAAAATAAGAATAAGTATTTATTGCAGTGTAGTATTTGCTTTGATGTTGCCCCCCCCCCCCCCCCCTTGCTCTGAAAGTAGGCTAACACATATTATAACTGTTCGTTTTCCCTGGGGCTAGTGACCATATGATTAAAGATCTTCAGACAATTGAAAATACAGTACATGTGACACATCAAATAACAATATGCCCGAGGTACAATAGGTTATTTTGCACATAGAAGGATGGATACCGTGATAAACTGACAGTGTCTTTTATGCTGTAATATGAGGCCCTCCTCAATATATGTAAATTATACAGTTTGCCTGTGAGGGCTTCGATGTTCGATTCGCATATAAGAATGAAATGCTTTTCCCGCTTACAATAATGCAATAGGTATTCACATCATGTTTTGCTGCACTTTCGGCAGTTTTTTCTGCCGCAATGTAGCATTCAGCGATTTCACCCAAAAAAAGGGCGATGAAAAATAATTATGGTTGCAATCAAGTTACTACAAAAACCTATTTGATTAGCGGCCACACTTTACTCAAATTGCAGCTATAAAATTAAGAACAATTCGCCTGTAATAATTATGGACTGGATCTATTTTGGGAGGGTGGAATAAAAGTGGATATAGCATAAATTATCCCCTAATTATACGCCAGTGTCGCCTCAATTATCCTCTTATCAAAAATGGTTGTCTAAATGCAGCGTTTAGTTTCAATTTTCTCCTTTTCTGTAACAAGAACTTGGTACCTTGCTATTATCGTCAGCTACGGTTGTTATTTACTTTGCGGGATTTAAAAGTGCACAACCCAGCCGGATAATCATTTTACAGCAGCGGTCCAAGAGAGGAGCACAGAGGCAGGGATGTGAGCAGCAAGACATCCAGGCGGACATTCTTTATGCTTCCAGTCTTAGATTCATTTCAATTTTATTAAAAAAACAAAACAAAAAAAATCTGGGTTCTTCATTGTCGTCAGGAGGGCTACAGGTAAGAGCTTCCTTTTGAATGCTGACACTGATGAATGATTTGCATAGCCTCTGATAATTCTGCCTTTTAGGCGCACAGTAGTGTGGCCGTGCAGACCTCGCAGGAGTCAGCACACCTTGGTCACCCCTCAGTGATCTAACATAGAGGCCAATTCCCCTGCCCGTGTTCCACTTGGACACGCAGAAGAGAAACCAGATCCTATACCTTTTCTAATCGCCTTTGAGTGCTACTACAAAGACATGCATGCTTTGCAGTGATGTTAGTTGCTTCCCCGCGGGCTGAAATCTCCGGGCTCGATTAAAATGAGACATCTCCATTCTTCAGGGGTTTTGTTTTTTGTAGCATCATCTGCGTGCCATTGCAGGATTATTAAAGTGTGGGATAACTGTGCGGGTAATGCCAAACTCTTGGTGTCCCGCAGGCGTGATGGGAGGCTTTTCTAGGCACACTGAGATTAAGTGAAGTGGTGAAAGGACGGAATTGTTTGAATAGAGAGAACATGACATACTCGACCTTGGTTCTTTTGAAATGCTTAAGATTTAGCCTATTGCGTGCATGCTGACAACCGTTTCTGATTGCAAGGCACAAGAAGAAACCTCCGGCCTGTACAGGATGTTATCCGAGGACGAAATTCATAAACCATCATTACGATTCCTTTAAAATCAATCGTGCGAAATCTTTTGAAATTTCGAGACATTCTGCCCTTAACGTATGCTCCACCTGCTGTATCATGCCCCCAGTTGTACTCTTCCTTATTAGGAGTTCATAGCCTTATTCTAGACAGAAATTATTTTATATTTCACTTCACAAAATGAACAGCGTTCAGCTGCAAATCTAGAAATCACTTTGTCCCTAAGTAGATGATTGACCTTCAGCACAATCAATGGCCGTGGTGGTTTAACAGAAGTGGTCTTTATTTCCATCTTTCTTATAAACGCTGATGAATGACTCTCTAAAATCACTCCAGGCCTGGGATTTCCCTGACATCCACTGTCCGTGCCGGGACACATGAAAACAGAATATTTTACGTTGCGTTTGTTGGTGTAACCTGACGTTATTTTGGCACTGCCAGTTTAAATATTATTAAGACGGAATTGGCCATTTTAGGTTAGGTCCTTTGCGCACATAGCCAATAGCATGGTATCTTTATGCTGAAATTACCACTAGAACAGTTTAAAAATGTGTAAAATATGACTAGTTCCTTCTCTTCTCTCTCCTCCGCTCCCTGAATCCGTGTCATTGACTGTTTTTAACTCCGCACGTCTTTTCTTGTCTATCTGGGCACATGTGGTAATCATATGTGAGCGTTAACACGGAGTTCCAGCAAGACACAGGTCATAATTGTAGCGAGAGGCTGGGCGTTTGTGGTCGGTCCCTAACAGCTATTGACTGGCTCGCATGGAAAGCCTCCTCCTTGGCTGCTCAGAGTCCAGGCGGTTTGGGGACGCTGAGGCTTGTCACTGCAGACAGAGACCGGGAGGCACTTAAACAACATGTCTCCCTTCTCCACAGCGCAAAGCCACTGGCTCTTCACAGACAGCAAGGCGTCGACGGCTCTCTGCTGTGTGAATGGCGGGAAGTGGCGAGGGGAAGCGCAGATGCGTACACAGCCACACAGCTGTCAGTATAACATGGTTCATTGTTACTAGATTCAGAGGGAGCACCCCCCCCCCCCCTCACACGCACAAACACACACATACACATAATTCTCAGCCTTTAATGCTCCAGTAGAATTCATCCGTGCCCTAATGGTGGTACGCCGCTTTTACGCACAGAAATTGCGCACAGCGTACTAATGCAAACCCACTTATGCGAAGCTTTGATGTGTTTTGTAAAAGCGTGTAACTGCACCAAGAAAAATTAGTGCGGTTTTGTCATAAAGAAAACCATGCACTCCCCGCCAGACGACTGTTTATAAGTTTTGCATCATAAATTAGGATTGCATTATCTCTCAAGTAAATAGCAAAATTGGCATATGCATAGCCCCAGGTGCAGGCGAGGGCCTTCAGATGGACCCAGAGTAGCGTGTTGGTAGTGGTCTTAAATGACCACAAATAAGCAAAGGCCTGCACCACTGACTCTTCACAGCCTCTCATAGACTAATGGATTTAATTTGGCTCGACTGAAACTGCACTGGTCCCACTCAGGGCCCGAGTCCTAATTAAGACTGCTTGTTTCTCTTGTCGCCTTTTCTCGCTGCATGTTTAGGTCCAGCTGAGTGATTGCAGTCATATGGTTTTTATATGCTGTCATTTGTTTCTGAAATAATGAAAAGAAAGGTAGGCCAATAAACCAAGTAATTTGGTGAAGTGTAACAATAGATGATGCTGATCAGCAAAAGGTTATGGAAATAAAAACAATGTCTTTAAATCTAGACAGCAAACAAGTTTCTTGGAGAAATAGGGTTTTAACATACACTTGTTGTCTTATGTTGGCTGTTTTAAGCCCAGAATATCTATATGGCTTACCAATATATATATATGTGTTCATTTAGGCTCAATGTTGCTGGTTAATAGCTGTCTATAAGACCTGATGAAAACGCCTAACTCTATGATCCGGTGTACCAAGTCAATAACAAAGAAGCTATAGCCAAAAAGTTGATCTGGATTTAATGTTGGTGACAAATAAGACTGAAGAGCCGGGGCGTGCATTGGTCCCCCTTTTTCTCTCTCTCGACTTAATACGCGACATTATTAGGTCTGACAGCACAGTGGTCGGTCTTGAAGGAGAGGATTTGGTCGATAGATGACAGACAGGAAGGCCAGCAATCATGTGCTCTTTTTTATCAGAATGTACTGTTCGATGCCGTTTATCCCTGATGATAGAAAATTGCTCTGTTGCCAGGACGCTGCCGCCGAAATAGGGAGCAGGAGCAACATTTCCATTTTGCTGTTTGAAAGCCATTGAAATGAATTAGTAGAAATGAAAAAAGAGGAAAAATGAAAAAAGAATCCCCTGGTAAACAAAGGAGAGCAAACAAAGATACCATTTTCTTTTGCCGAGAATCCACCCTCCTCATTTCCCCCGTTGTTTTTTCCTCTTTCCTGCAGCAGAGTGAGGGTTTTTTACTTCAACAGTTGCAAATCACATGCTTGGCTTCTAATGTAGTCCCAGGCCCGAGCCTACTTCAAAGACAATAATTTATTTCCCAACCTCCTGGAATAATTAGAGCGCCTTTTCATCTGTCGTGACCGAGAGAAAAAGAGAGAGAGAAAGAGAGAGAGAGGGAGAGAAAGAGAGAGAGAGAGAAATTAAGAAAGAATACTTGACGACGAGCAGCATTAAACAAACTCCTGAAATGTTTCATCATTAGGCAGAAATACATAGTAACCTGTCATAGTGGGAAAAAACTGAATATTAAAAAACGAAATCTGTGTTCATCCGAATGTAGAAAGCGTTTGGACTTCATCACACATTATGTTAACTATACTAGTCGGCAATTCTGGCACGCTCTTTGCTTTTAATATTTGTGTTTCGCAAGCATTTTGCGTCGCAACATTATTATAATTAGTTATTCTTGATGTTTATGTTGCTGCTGTTGTTCTCGCTGCAATCCCCAGTTCGTTTAAAGTGTTTAAATATTGAATTTGGCATTATGATGTAGACACTGTAAGAAAAGTCCTTTATATTTGAAAAAAAATGAATATAGTAGACATCTATTAAACAAGCATAATGTCAGGATGGAGGATATTTTAGAATCTCTTTTAAGGATTTTTCGTTAAGGTAATCTGATGGTGGACTCTGAGGATTGAGGATTAATATAAGGATTATTTATATTTATTATTCATTATTTATCCTGTGGATAGGCCATCATCAGTAAACACGAGAGGGGTTACTGTCTGTGTCCGAGCAGGCAGGTGGTTAAAAACCTCCACACAGCACTCTGAGCGCGCCTCCAGTGAGCACCACACGGTGCATGGAGACTGATAGATGGAGAAATGCCACCCGATCACTGGATTAAAGTGGACCCTTAAAATAGCATTTAGCCTATTTAATTGTGCAAAGATACTACATGTCCCACCGTAACTGTGTCAGTCCTTTAAAACATAGGCTGGTATAATAAACTGTCTGGATTTCTAATGCGGTGTGGTTGCAACCTATAATCTCAAAATGCAGTTTTTACTAAATAAGAAATAAATGAATACACGTATGCTATTAAAGACCTAAATAAATAAATAAATACATTTAGTTAAATACTTTGTAAGACCTGCATGGATTGGTGTAAGCACATTTTTATGGGATAAGCCTGCATAAACATGTAAATATAATCTTTATAATAATGAAGATAATAATGACAGTGAGACTTATTTGGTGCATATGATGGATAAATAAAGCCACTATATTGACTAATTAAAATATCACCTGAATCTGAGGTTAATCATGCAAATGCAACCAGAGGAACATCATAAAAGAGGAATAAACACTGAGAAAGGCTGCTAAACTCTCCATGGACTGCTTTGAAATGGAACTAGAGAAAATATAGACTGCTATTGAGCTTATACAGGATTAATGTGTGTGGCCTGTGTGTGAAAATACTGAAAAATCCTGTTGGTGGGAATATTTTGTATGCGTCTCTCACATGAAGACACCCACACCCACACATCCTCAATGCATACAACATTAATACTGTGTGTGTGTTTGTGTGTGTGTCACCAAAGTCCTCCTGGCTCTCATGCAGGAATGAATGCACCACTGGAGGAAGTGCTGCACACAATAGCCAACACTGACTGCAAAATAAAAGAGCTTGAAATTTAAGAGCACAATGTGAAGTGAAGTGGAAAACAACGTGAAGAGAAAGGGAGTCACACCTGGTGAAATGTGGTGGTGGTGGTGGTGGTGGTGGACGAGGTGCTGCATGGGTTCTCGTGAGCTGTGAGTTGTAGGAGTTTGTCAGGTGATAGCTGTGGACCTTTGTCTGCTGCACCTTAAGACACTCCTACCTGAAACTGCATTTCAGATCAGGCTGGGTTTTGGTTTGGTCTTGTGCTTTGCCTTCTTAAGTCATCGTCTCGCTCACAGAAAGTTGGAATAACTTGGAGTAAATGTTGTGTGGTATTTGTGCGAAGCCTACATTTTTACCAAGTGTAGGCCTGTAATTGAAAGATTCGGAGTTCAGTTTTGCATTGAAGAATAGAGAAAATAAGGAAGCATTCCTCTGTCCGCTGCATGTCTGAAACTGAACATGAATATTTGTCTAGTTAGTAAAAGTGCTTAGATCTAACAAATGTTCTGTTTCAAGGAAAGGCTCCTTTGAAAAGACACCTCAGATCCCATAGTAATACATTTTCTTTGTTTCAATTGAATTCTACCCTGGAAAATAATATAAAAGCTGATCCATTGTTGCTTTTATAAAGACTGAGATTAATAAACATATGTTTAATCTACTGTATGCACTGTACTCATAAACAATTAAATAACCTATCTTTTTTACACATCTCTCATAATCACTGTTAATATTCTTACTACTATTATTACTATTATTGTTATTATTATTAGCTGGCTCTTGTTTATTGTGGTGCTTTTGTTATTGTTGCTGCTGCTGCTATTATCATAATCATCATCATTACATTCATCACATCTCCAGTTCATTTTAAAGTGTTATAATCTTGCATTTGTTATCATACTGCAGCTAACTATTAAAGAAATCCCGTAATTACAGCAATATGGAGAACAGGAAAAATAGGAATATTAGAAATACAGAATAATTATTAAAGCATTATTATTGTATGTTTAAAAAAAGCATAATGTCAAAATGCACTGACTACACAAAATGCCTTTTAATAATGCCACAAGATAATATCAGCTTAAACGTACCAATACACAATAAATTGGCTACGCTGGGGTGCACACATAATGCAGAGGAAGGCCACTCATTACTTTTCTTTTTAATCAAAGTCTGTTTCACAGCTAAAAACTGATAATAAAATGATTATTATTTAAAATGTTCAGAAGAATCTTTAACATTTTTGAATAAATTAATCCAATAATTTTGACAAAATCAGATAAATTCAATGGTCGTTTTAATCTTTGTGACGTAGATAAGAAATGTTTCAATTTTGAAATTATTAAGGTTTCTGAATCAAACCAGGACCATAAACATCACTTGAATATAATATAATAATATAAAATATTAGCTTCCTCACAGAATCCTATAAACTGCTGTGAAACACTTGTCAGCCGGACAGTCCAGGGTCCTCTTAGTTAAAAAACCCAGATCACAGATCAGCGTAATGATTTGGCCAGCTTTATAATATCATAGTTATTAATTTGTTGGCTGGAAAGCTCTTAGAGCCTCTTCTTTCATTTGCTATGAACTGACAGATTCGAGTGGAGGGATTTTTAGGACTTAGTCCATTTTGGTGAAGTGAAGGTAGCCAATTATTGTCATCATTGTCCTTGAAAAGGCATTACGCCTCACCTGATGGCTCACTCAATCAAAGAGACTGAATGGGCGATTAACAGATGACTTCTGACCTTAATCCATCTCCTTCAGTTTCATGTTGCAAACTTTCTTATTTTTGACATCTAACCTTGGGCATCAGAATGTCAGATTCTGGGTTTGGGACCTTGAACGTTGTCTTCTGTCAGTATTGTTTGAAAATGGTTTGGCCACATTCATTCTAAGTTTGTTCAACTTTTCATATTTTTGAGTCCATAGAACAGAGCTGTTGCAGTTTGTGACTCTCTTTAGTTTTTATGAAAAATGTAGCCTACTCTAGGTCTCGCCAATTAGCATGTAGTAGCCATACGTAAACATTTAATAAATGGTTTATATCACTATAGTGTAGTTGTTAGATGTGTAAATTAATGTACAGTATGTGTCTGCAATTATAACTTCTCCTATGAAGACAGAGTTTATTACAAATGTGTTTTACTATGTTTTTCACTTTTCTGCTTACAACACCATTATAGTGTTATAAACCATTTATTAAATATGTATGTATGTGTACAGCAGGTATATATGGGGACTTCATTTAAATTGTTACCCTTTAAGGTAAGGTCAGATGATTTAAAAATGAGCTTAATCAAAGAAAATTACTTAAAACTTAAATAGACACAATATGGTGTCTATACAGAGAGTTTAAAATCAAACCAAAATAAGAAATAACCCTCTTTGCATCATTTTACCTGATACTACTGGATGGCCTACACTTTGAATTCAATTACACCTGCTTTCTCTGGTGTATTCCAGGCCTGGCATTAGCAGCTTCTTCACCTGGGTATCACCATCAGGCATCATGTCCTGGCGACAGACTTTTTCACTCATTCTTTACCACCTAACTAATTAAAATGAGCTCTAAACAAGTGCAAATACTGCGTAATGTTTTTTCAGCAAAATGTGAAATAGATTTTTTAGGAAATGCTTATAAATAACTTTTTTTCTCTTTGTCTCCCGGTTTCCCCCTCTCCAATATCTCTCCCTGGCTTTTCCATCACGCCCACCTTTCTCTCATGTTCTCCCCCCCCCCCATGCATGTCCAGCCACTGGTTTCCATCTCTCCCCCATCCTGTCCCCTTCTCTCCTCTCCATATTGCTCTTCATACCCACTCTACTACTCTCTTCCTCTCCCCTCAACCTCGCTCCCTCGCTCTAACCCCTACCCCTCTCCTCCCACCCCCCCCCAATAGGTACGCCTCCATCCCCTCTTGGCAGCTCCATCTACTCCTCGCCTCCCCCGTCTCTCCTCCCTCTCCCTGGTTGGTTTCCACAGCTGTGGTGAGTGAGGGGCAGATGACCGGAGAATTGGCCCCTGGGAGAGCGCTGAGCCATCCTGGTGCTATTAGGCTCGTGGCTAATAATAGGTGTTTCAGACCAGGGGAAGATCAATCAGGGGGAATCATGGGGAATGTTCAGAGCAGCGCTTTTTACACATCGGCCCAGATGGATGAAATTACACTTGTCAGTTTTTAGTTGCATTACTCCCAAATTGGTTGTCTACTCTTTTTTTCTCTCTCTCTCTTTACCTCCTTCCCCTCTCTCTCTCTCTCTCTCTCTCTCTCTCTCTCTCTCTGTTCTCTCCTTTCTCTCTTTTTGCCCTCATTCATGTGTCAGTGGCCTGCTAAAGGGATTCAATGGTAAAATCCCTGTCATGTTTGTCTTTTCCCTGTTTAGCCCTCAGCCAGCAACGCTGTTGCCTGTATATGCACTTAGAAGAAATCAGTGTAAGATCTCGTCTTATGTCTTGGGCAATTTCCATGTTAAAGGCAACCGTGCAACATCTATTCTGTATGTGCTCTGCATGTAATGTGTAATAAAACAATTTGATTGAGTAGTTGAAAAGATTAGCCTCTCAACAGAAAATGAAACTATTTTGATAATTGATTATTTCACAGATTTTTCAAGGCAAAATGCCAGCTTTCACAAGATGAGCATTTTCTACTTTTGTCTGTTTTTATATCACATTAAGTTGAATATTTTGTTTTTTTTAGATTGTTGGTCAGACAAAACAAATTTAAAGGTGTAACCTTAGGCTTTGGGGAAATGTGATAAACATTCATTCACTATTTCTTTGACATTTAATAGACTGAAGTCCTTGTTTAGTTCTGAGTGTGAAATAAAGGCTTAGCATTATAATGTATTTCTAATGTTAAGTTGATTTACACAAAGTTGTTTGATAAATGTAAATTGATAAATGTGTAAAAGTACTGTAATTTTGTAATTTAATCAAATCTGTTGGGTGCAAATGAAGCCCTTAGGTTGTCTCTCACTGTTTGAAACAGAATAAAATTCACCACACAAAACGCCCTCTCTTTGGTATTTTATTATTTTAAACATGTTGATTTGTCAAATGACAGCCTACGATTGAACTTGTAGCAGAAATCTTTGCAGGAAGCACCTAAACAAAGATTTTCAGAATGAAATTATGATGCTGGAGGTTTACATTAGGAGAAATCAAGGCTTTGAGGAGTAGGCCTACAATGCTTCTGTACTATTTCCCCCCTAATACTCTGATTGATTGAATTAGACTCAAAAAATTGAAAAAGCTTCACCAGCAAGGCAGCGCAGAATATGATGGCAGAGGCAGAATCGTGGTAATTGAAACAACAAGCCCAGGAAGGTGAAAGGGGGTTTCTACCTGGCAGTGCATACAAGTCATACAGCATATCATTTAAAACCCCTTAAGCTCCTGATGTGTTACATGATAACTAGCCCAGCGTGTCAGTCACAAAGGTGACTACAGAGGCTGAGAGGGATCATTTTGAGGCAGCCACACAACAGCTATTTGTGTCAGTGATTTCCACTTCTGACTAGGCGTTGACAGACTAAAATTTTTAGTGTTTACAATGCTTTCCTTGAAACTGGTCGCTACATTTGCAATTTCCCCTTGATGTGGCTACCAGCTAAAGCATCTGGCTCAAATGGGGGTATGGGATATATTAAAGTGCTTGCTTGTGCTACTCCTGTGTAAGACAAGCGACTACTACACCCTGCCATGAAAACACAAGCATGACAATCACACCAGAAGATTGGCTGTGTGCTAAAGTAGCTGCTCTAAATAGCTCACTAGGGAGACATTTTTCCCCCCACTGGAAATCAATACAAACCCCAGATGTTGGGGTCTCCCGGTCCACGGAGCAGCCTAATGCGGAGATGTTCCTCAATGTCTGATTGCACAAGGAAGACTGGAAACAGAAAGGCTTCTTTGACTGAAAGCACAGTGACCATGGGGGAGGGAACCAGTCCCTCTGTGAGAAAGAGTCTCCTTAGCAACGGGAAGAAAATTAACATTGACATCCTGACTTCCCAGCAAAACTCATCCCAGGCCTTCTGCTAGATATTTTCATGGGGCGAGCAAAAAAAAAAAAAAAGAAATTCAAAAGCTGATATAAAGACACACACTCCCTGCTTGTCTTCCATTTATATTGAAATGAGTTTTTTCCCCCTCAGCTCGGCTCGTGTGTAGTGCAGAGAGTCCTAATGTATGTATTTAGCTCATTTTACTGTGTCTGGCGTTTCCGCGCCTCTCTTCTGTGACTCTGTGTTTGCCTCCTGCTGTGGTAAACACAACATTGCTATGATAGCACATGCATTTCAGAAAGCTCAAAACACCGCAGAGAAGCAGAAACATTCATTCCCCCAACCCCCTTTCCCCCCGTCAGTCCTCTCCCTCACTTCCAGCCAAGGTATTCAGCTCCCATGATTGCAAACACGCATAATGACAGCATCTCCCGGGGGCCAGCGGAGGTACCCCACTGATGCTGAGAGACTCTATCCTGTCGTCACATTGCAGGGAATTTGTCGGCAGTGCACAGTGGAGCCTGGTGAGCTTTGGCAAGGCATAGCCAGAAGCTGGGCTGGCTGTTTTTTGTTAATAAAATGAAGTGCAAATTGTGCCGGGCTCGTATGCATTGGAACAGCTCACTGCTTCCTCCGATTACGAGGCCAGGGCGAGCGCCATGGAAGCATAAGCGTGAATACATTATAAAGTAATGAGGAAACATCCAGGAGAGGGTCACGGGGGGCGTCAAGCGGCTCCAGAGGCCTCACCAAGAGCTTTCAGTGTGCTCCGTGATGGATTAGTCATTTGCGTTTGAAGAGCGAGCGAGAGGTGGAGTTCAACAATGTTACACATAGCAACAGTTGCTAAGAGTTGCATCAAGGCCTATTCAGTTTGGGAATATGTACAGTTGCTGTTGAGCAGGAATATAGGTGAATAGAGCTGTTTTGTGTATCAATGATGATGAAGGTGACATTTCCAACAATGCCACATAATATTCATGAGCATGGTGACACTGCTAGGAACCATGGGTAGTGCGGAGGATAATAATGTAAACCAATCATACCGTAGCAGCAGAAGAGTGGTTAAGACAATATGTCTCTGATATTTGGAATTTGAAGCAAATCTTGCTTTGTGCGTGTAAAAAATGACATCCCAGTTCCTGCCATGGCTGTAGCTGGAGCATATTGTTCTGAAGAAAGCCCCGCAAAATGAAACCCATACAGACTTGGTATAGGCCTACTTGGAAGGCCTGGGGTGCAAAAACAATTATGCACATCACTCTTACCAGCAAATCACCCGCCTAACAGGAATTATCAAGCCCTATTTTAAACTCTTTCAGATATGTCACAGAAAACGTTCAGTTAGCAGTGACACATTTAACCGAGGAAGCCAGCCCTGAGTGCATTACATAGACTCTCCCTGTCAATCATGCATCACACAAACAGGTCACATTCTATTCATTCCTGTAGGGTGGAGTGGGTGGGTTTGAGCCCAGTGCTTTAGAGCCACTTTCAGTTTCTCCACAGCGCAAACGCCCTCCCATTGGCATTCTGTCTCTGATGAGCCCGCCGGGCCGCAATGGAGTCGCCTGATGGAATGCCATGGCAACAGCCGACACCTGGCAAGAGTTCATCCCACCTCCTCTCTCCCCTCCATCATCCCCCTCTCTCTCTCCTCCATCATCCCCCTCTCTCTCCTCCCCCCAGATGCTGGAACATATTTCCCTCAGACTGACTGAAAGCCCCTGTGAACAAATAATGGGTGCACGCCAGTCTAAATAAAGTGTGGTTTATGAGTTGCGGTCAGAAACGTCTCCCTCTCTCTCTCTCTCTCTTTTTTAATGTTCTGCACAAAAAACAGTTGCCAACATTTTTCCCTTTTTTTTTGGGCGGGGGGGGGGGGGGTGATATGGCTGGTTGGTGATTATACAAAGCCATTTTTTCCTCCCTCACAGTGAGGCACATAGTCAAATAAAAGAGAGCGGCTCCACACCAGTAGTCTGCAAACCCATTTCGTAGAATGGAACATGGCTCTCAAGCCAAAACAAACCAATGTGTCCCTTTACCATTTTTCAGCCTCAGCTTTTCAATAATATGTTAGACCTTAGCAAGCTTCAGCTCAGCTGTGTTATCAATTAATCAAATTAATCAAGACTGGATGGAGTTTTGCAAGGCCCTTGCTATTCACTGAGAGGTTGCATAAATATGCAAGTAAACCACAGTTTGATGGAAACCCCAGAAGTATTAATCACATAAACCAAACTTACTGATGATGGAAGATGTTGTTTCAGAGTTTTTTACACAGAAGTCAGGTTTAAGTCTTTGTTATTAGTGATATATTATTGAGTAGTTCAACAATTTGGGAATCACGCAGATCTTTCCAAGAGTGCCCTGAAAAGACTGATATGAATTTCAGGTCTTCTACAGAACTGGAGTCAAAACATGTTTAACCAAGCTTAGACTGGAGACAGAAACCTCGGCTCTGTCCAAAGTGGAAAAAAATAAGCCTATAAGTGAAAAGCTAACTAATGAACACATTGTATCACTGTACATTTAACCTGTATATTAAATGGAAGGACAATTTGTGGTTATCTGCTTAAGCTATGCCAATGAAAAATGGAGAAGACAAGCAATACCAGCATGAATGGATAATCATGACACCAAAACATCTGAGAAGTAATGTGTGGAAGCAGTTTGAATTTGAAACAAAATTGTGAATGAATGTAAGGCTATTTCCAGAGTGTGTAAAACTACTGCATCACTAATGTTAATGTTCGCATGTTACTCAAAACAGTGTACATAATAAACAGAGCTTCATTATCAGTGCAGTTGCCAAATTTACTCGCACTCTGAGGCAACAAGGAAGGACAGGAAAATAGCATGGACATGGTTGTAAACAAACAGTGGGAGCTATAGCGAACAACACCCTTCCTCAAGCTAAAAATGAAACCGCAACACTTTTGTCATTACAGTATATTAATGTCTTTTACTCACTGCAGACAAGTAGCACATCACAACATGTGACCCTAAAATTGCTAACTGGTGTTTTTTTTTACATTTCTGTTCATCTACGGCTTAAACCAACAAGAAATATCTTGTAAGTAACAAACCTATAGAGTTCTTGGTAGTGTAGGCATATTATTTCCAGTTTGGAAAGAGCCAGGGCTCGCTGTTTCCTCTGCTTCCAGTTTTTATGCTAAGCAATGTAAACAAAATCTCACACCAGCCCAATACACATGACATTCATATCAATCTTCTCATCTCGTTTTTGGGGGAAAAAAGGAAATAAGTGTATTTCCTAAAATGCTGAATTATTCCTATAAATTTTCATGGTTTTAAAGGATGCAGTTCTATAAAATTCATTGTGAATACTTTACCTCTGTCTCAGTTCTAGATATAAAGTATCATGAGTGATGCATCATAAAGTACATATGATATGCCATCATACATAAGACATTACTGACAGCAGACAAGATGAATCCCTGTGTCCGACAATAAAAAGGTGCAGAGAAAAATGGTAACTGGCTATTTTCACTTAGTCCCCTGGTGACAGGTTGCACATTTATAAATACACCTGCAATCAGGACTTGGTTAAACCTGTGATTAGTTTCTGGGTCAGTGCTATGGTTTGGTAAACCCTTTAGTCTCAATTTCGTAGGGTTTGGCAGCATGTATAGGCCTCATTTCATACCTTCAAACCTATCTGTGAAGGTCAAATCATGGCAGTAAGAAAACCAGCTGGCTAATGCTGGTTTGAGCAATGAGAATGGCACAGACAATCATATTTATGAATGTAAATAATTTATTATTACTACTATTAATTTAAACAGTTTAATAGAGCTATGTGCAATTCTAACTGCTGATCATGCTGCTCTCACCATAATCACATTTATGCATGCAAGCAAGATGGAAAATACTTTTTGTATGTCTATTACGACAACGTTGTACTAACAATCACTGCATGTGCCTAACAACTTTCAGCAAGTTTGATAATTGCCTCTAATCCCAGTAAAAACAAACTATTGTAACTTGTAGGAGTAATGAGCAGGACAATCTTTGTATTGTCATCCTTGTATAAAACTTTGGAAAAGGTGTGTTAAACTTGAATGTAATGTTGTCGTGACATGTTCAGAGCTCTTAGTGAATGCTCTGCTTTCAGTCTCTCTGTGACAAATTGTGCTTCGTGTCTAATGTAATGTGTGCTAAGTATTTAAATGGTTTATATAAATACCAGTAGCAGGATACTAACTCCATGTTTATGGAGGCTTTAGAGCGTCTGGATATTATCTAGGTATTGTGGCACTTACCACTCATGTAAGTGTTGGAACAAGTGTATCATTCTGATACACCTATGTATCAAAACGTCAGAGAAATTTCTGGGTTTGCAAAATTCCATTTAAATTTAACACAGTTTTGGAAATGATCTTTCTCTTTTTATGTTTTTTCAAGAATGTACAATGTTTTAATATTTTACATTTCAGGTACAGCTTAATGTAAATGGAGAAGCCAGGATTCAAACCCAGGCCTGAGAGGATCCAGATGTGTTAATGAGTATTAAAAAGCTCTTAAAATGAAATCATCTTTATTGACACTCGCTCTGAGGTAATGCCTATCACATGGGCTCTGCTGGCACCCTAATTCCAAACACCAACCCACTCTCCTCCAGGCTAGAACCCTAGAACCCTTGAATCAACCCTTGAGGGAACTACTAGAACTGTTGGGTCCTTGTAAATTACAGAGTGTGGTCTAGACCTACTCCATCTGTAAAGTGTCTCGAGATAACTCTTGTTATGAATTGATAATATAAATAAAACTGAATTGAATCATCAATCAACCAGCTCCCACTACAATGTTACAGCAGCTTACATAGATGTGCAATATGATGGGAAAAAAGGAGATACAGCCATGCTATTATTGCATTTAGTACAACAATCTACTCTCAGATGTGAGAATTCATCCCAATGTCAGTCATTCATTGGAATAACATGCTTGTTGGTTGTTTTTGAATTTGTCTTTGTGGGAACAATTTTTTATAAATTCAATAATCACATATTTGTCCATTCACTGGGAAAACAATGACTTCATGCTTTTGAAAAGAAAAGGCTGTGATAGATATGAATGACAGGTGTGAAGTGGCCAAAATACTCCATAAACGACAACCAAAAAATAGTCAATAGTCTTTGTGTTCTCTGAAGACAAACAGGTGACAAAGACTTCACTTGTGACACGCTACCTTCAATGTGACATCACATTGTGGCTTTATTTCTAAATATTGAAAAGGTCCATATAAGTTATCATGGCATTGTGGCAATTAGTCTATACTGTGGCCAACCACAAACTCCAACCCCTCTGAAGTTAATACATAAAAGTCGGCACCTATTGATGCTAGTTCTTTTCACTTGTAAAGTACATCAACACCTACTGGGTGTAACTAATTTTCATCACAACAACAGTTACAGTAACACTAACTCACACTACCTCTGGGATTTGTTAGCTTTCAGTGCAAAATTAAATGTGTCTGCCTTTACATAACCACCTCAGAATGGCATCGTAAATTATCACACACTTCTGATGTGTAAAAGTGTTGTACCTCTGCTGTAACAACAGGAATCATGTACAGCAAGCACTAGGGGACAAATATCACTCTGTCCTCTTGATTACAACAAATAAATAGTACTGGGAGACGGATACATCTTCCGTGAGAGTGTACATGGAGCCCAGCACCAGGATGTATTTATGAATTAGAGCAAAGAAACTTGAAATGTCAATCTCTCCTTTGAGCAGCAGGGTAGCAATGCTTAGTTACAGAACACTTTGTGACTCACTCATTCAAACTTTGTTTTACAGCACTGACACGCACTCATGACAAGCAGCTAAAATGCTGCCTAATAAATATCACCTTCGTTTTTATGCCTGCTTTGAGGTAGCCCAAATTAACCAGGCACTACACGCACTCCCCAGTGACATATGTACCAGCCCAAGCCAAAAATAACACTGCCCTGAAGGAGGACGGAGGACGAAGGAGGAGAAGGTGTGTGCTTTGTCATGTGTCTAAGTTGCATGCGTAGGTATGTGTGTGTCTCTGTGCTGCTTGTGTGAAAAAAAACTTTTTCCCAAGGGCCACAGTCTCTCAGATTTTCAATTTAAGTGTGGCTGTACATTTGCATCAGGAGTGCAGGCCTGGTTCTCTGGTGGATTCTCCCAGAGGAGTGCTGATGAGGCCCCGGGCGATGAGAAGAGCCTGCTTCCATGTCAGAGAGGCTGGGGCACAGCCACCTGTGAAACGGGTGGAGGAAGAGGAGTAGGGAAATAAAAAGAGAGGAAGGTAAATAGTGATATATAATAAAAAGACAGAGAAGGAAAGAAAAACAATTCATCTGCGTTAGATTTGTTAGTTCATGCATACGTATGATTCTGATTCATATGGATGCCTGTTACTGTGGTTTGCAGGGGTGGAGGTAAAGCTATGGTAGACTGTGGTCGAAGAGGGCAGAGGACGGCTGAGCGGCCTCTATAACCCAATCAACTGTGCAGTGAGGTGAGGAAACAACGTAGAAGTTATCGCAGGGGCTTCTGCACATAAAGAGCAACATGTGTGCTTCTACACACCTGTACAACCTTTCTGCTAAATGGTTGTTTGCTCTGCATCTTCTCTATAACCTCTTTCTTCACTCGTATTTTCCATTTTTAGTCAACTCTCACCTCAGTTTTATTCTTTAAAGAGTGTTGGCCTGCTTTACTCCCCCTCAGTTTTAAACCTTTTGCATCCATGTATAGTTCCAAACAAACGACAGAAAAATAGGAAAGTTGTAAAAACATTAAGCATTGTACCTAGTGGCCAATATTCTGCAGGATGTTTGAACCAAATTAAATGTAACAGGTACATGTAAGTGAACATACAACATAGTCACACATGGAATGTGTGTGCTCCAGGTAATATTAACAGTTGTTCAACCTTTATAGTTAAAGACTATATAATACAAATAAACAATTAACCTTTTGTGTTGTTGAAGGTGTCCTGTTTCTCTCTTAACATTAAGGTTCTTTTATAGCTTTTCATAACCTTACATCCTAATGTGTAATCCTAATTATTTGAATAGAATCCCCATAGTAATAAAGATTATGCCAATATTTTTTTACGGCTGCAAACAGGCACACGCAAGTAGTTTTGTTGCCGTGGTGCCGGTACATGATTTTAACACGTCATTTTATCACATTAAGTGCCACCACCACATAAGTGGTGTAATATGTCGCGATCATTTCACGTATTCAGGTTGTTTAGCATTAAATTAGATCTGTGTCTTTGTAGCTCTGTTTTTGCAGCTCCCACTAACACCTGAGGGAACTACCAGGTCCTTGCTGTTAAATGGTCCACTATGTTCAACAGCAACTGTGTCTGTCTGCTCTTTACTGCTGAGCAGGTAGTGGTTGATGAAAGCGGTGAAAGTCAACCGAAACAGTAGTTGCTGGCTGGAAAACCAAACCAATGAGCTGAAAAACATTGTTGTGTAGAGCTGAGTTTCATAAAATGTGTTTTATGTCAATGTTTTATTTAATAAATTTGACAGAAGTGACAGAAAACTTCATTGGAAAATTGAAACCCTGTACTATTAGATTAATATGCCAGTGAACCTAAACCCAGCCATCTATCTACCACTAATCCAAGAGCCCAAAGTTGAAGAGCTGATCCTTTTAATCCAAGAGTGATAATTGGTTGTGTCGGGTCTTGACGCAAAAGCGTGGTTTCAAGACACAGCTGTGTGTTATACATCTTATGCATTACCTACCAAATAAAAATCCACATTTGCGACTAAATGTGTCTCTAAATGTTCACTAAGAGCCAGAACTTCAGATCCAAAACGTTAACCGCTTTTTGTAGCCAAGAGCTAATTGATATTTTTCCACAAACAGCATCCAGAAAAAATGGTCTTAAATCTTAATCATTGCCGTTGCTCTAGACTAGACATGACATCATGGCAACAGGTAGCCCGGTTTGTTCCACGGGTCTTTAATCATCAAGATTGCCATCATAATGGCTGAGTGGGCCACAAAAGAAGGCCTCTCTGTGTGGAGGACTCAGATAAGGTATGTCTCTGCTTCAAACAGTCTGGAAACAGAAGACAGGAGAACAGTGTTTCCTTTATTTTGATGATCTTGGAAAAGATGATACTCCAAAACCGTTCCATTTATGAATACCTGGAAGCTGCAATAAATAACTAAAATGGGATTTAACATAACAGATCTAAGATGCTTTCTAAATATGGTGCAGTGCAATGGACTAAACAACCACAGATGGCTCTTAGATTTTGGACAATCAACAGTTATAGATTCAAACCATCACCAATGACCAGACCCCAGCCAAAACACAATCAACTCCATGTCAACATATTCGCTGTACTCCTTCCTCTTTTCTCTCTCCTCTTCCCTTCTCCTTAGCCCTGCATGTTGGATGCCTCAGTGTCAGCCACACTAGTTATTCCCCTAATCCTAAACAGATTGGCTTCCGCCACAGAAGAAAACCCTCAGTCTGGCCGTCTCCTCGGTGCTTGCTCCGCAGAAACCCCATTAATCGGAAGCACATGGCGATAGATTATGGAATGGATTATGGGCCTTGCAACGTATGTGGTCCGCTGGCTGCACCGATGGTGTTTAGGGACACACTCTCTAACAAGGAGACAAAATTGATCGGTGCTGTTCTCACTTTTACAAATGCCTCAGCTAAAGGGGGAGGGGGACAGTTGTCAGTCATTCTTAATAGTTGCTCCCCTCAACAGCGGAGTCAATGGCTTTCTCCCTGATGTGAACACTGCATAGAAACTCATGCGGCGGGCTGAACGTGTAATTATCAAACTTGGAGCTGCTTATTAAGATGAGAAAGAGGACAGGGCGATTGTGTTTCTTTTATTTTTTGTTTCTCGGCACAATAGAGTAAGTGGAGGTCTGTGAAATCATGGCGAGGAAGAAGGATCTGAGAGGAGGAGGACAAGGGAGGGAGAGGGGAGGGGGCAGAGGATGAGAGAGACATGGGGAGAACGAGATAAAGGAGAAAGAGACAAACACACACATACTGTACATGAACACATGCACGCACACACACACACACACATACACACAGTTGCAGAACATAATAGTGAGGTAACCACAGTTGTCTTTTTTCTACCGCTGTGCCAGTAGGTGGTATGCGTGTACAAGGGTGTGTGTGTGTGTGTGTGTGTGTGTGTGTGTGTGTGTGTGACTCTAACGGGGTGGGTGAGGTCTCAGAAACACAGCTGCAAGGCCGGTTCTGCCTCTGTCATTTGTACAGCAGTAGTTTGCAAGGGTGAAAAGTGACCAAAATTATCAAAGAATACAGGGTTAACAGTCTGTGTGTGTGTGTGTGTGTGTGTGTGTGTGTGGTAGGGGGTGCCCTAATTCAGGAAAAAGGGGTGAAAATTACACCTCTGCACACATGAGAGTGGATCATACACCCAGGCTTCTGAAAAGGGAGAACAGTGTGTGAGATTGTTTGTGTGTGTAGATAAATCTTGCTTACAAACTGTCCAAAATGCTGCTGCTATGCTTTTAACACAGTCCGACAGATGTTCACATATTACACCTATTTTAATCTCTCTGCACTGCCTTCCTGTTAGTTTTATAATTCATTTCAACATTTTGGTGTTTAAGAGCCCTACATGGCCAGGCTCCACACTATATCATGGACCTTCGGCATCACACCACGTACCAAGCTCTTAGGTCCTCCACTCAGCATTTTTTTGAAGTGTATACCTCTTAAGACTCGGAGAGACCGTGCCTTCCAGTCGGCAGCACCTAAGCTTTGGAATAGTTTCTCAATGAGCTTAAGGTTGTTGGACTCTCTGGACTCTTTGAAAAGCTGCTAAAAACCCATCTATTCAAACAGGCATTTAGGTAGCATGTGTTTTAAACTTGTGTCTGTTCATCTTGTATATTTTATCCGGTGTTTTCTCTTTGATTAATTTATTTGACTGTATTAGATTTTATTCATTTTATTGTGAAGCACTTTGTGACTAGCGTCTGTGAAATGTACTATATATTAACTTTGCTTGCATGCTAATTTTCTTTGTCAAATTAAACAAAGCACAGGCATTTGACACCGGATGTCAGGGTTCACATGTTGTGTCTCATGTAGGTTTTAGGTCTTGGCAAAGGTTGCGGGTCTGATTATATATTGAAAAGTCAACGACTCCTGTTTCCTGCTTCAAATTAATGTTGACTTTTTCAATATGAAACCACAATTTTCCCACACCTTAAAGAGCTTTGATTTGCCAAAACAAAAAAATAAAAATATGAATCATGCTTACTAGTTACTACAATGGTAGAAACAAAAGAAATGAAACCCATTTTGTCAGATATATACACATTAAACACATTTAAAATTAACAATTCCTCATTATTTTTGACAAAAACAAATCGTTCAAAACAATGCAATGTAGGGATTACAATTTGATTCATTACAGTTACTCTTCAGTAAATCTCTGTCAATTCAACATTTATGGAGGCCGGTTATTTTCACAGTTTATTTTTTGGTTTCAGTTTCACCAGGCCTAGATGGGAGGTCATATACACCATATACATTACTACCAATTAATGCCATTTGACACTATTTCACTAATCTACAATGCGCCAAGAAATGCAGCAATGTGCCAGCGAAGGCAGGGAAGAAGAACAAGTAAAAAAGTAAACATGGATGTAAACAAAGCAGGAGTTAAAATGTGTTTATAGGGGGGTCTGGATATGGGGTAGGGTGGATAGGTTAAGCTAGCTATTGATGGGTGTGAAGCTATTAGGGTTTTATACAAATATAAAAGCAGCTAATATGGAGCTATGCAGAGTAATGGAAAGTTACTTTCCAATTTCTTTCGCTGTTAAGTAATTTGTAAAGTAATGTATTAAGTGAGTAAGAAGTAATAAGGAATTGATAAAGTAACTTGCACAACCCATCCCATTTAGTTTAGCATTTACTTGCTTCATGCACAAGCACACGTGACTGGCCATTATGTCTGAGTGTGTGTGTGTGTGTGTGTGTGTGTGCGTAGGCCTATGTATGACTGTAAACAATGGAACTGGTTCATAGACACAAGCGCATGCAAGCGGCCCAAGGCCAGAAGGACATTGGCCCGACAACAGCTCATACAGACAACTTCCTGGCTTCTCGCCCACTATCTTTCCCCAACCAGCCAGCCAGAATTACTCTGTTTTTTGAATAGACGCAGTAGCAAAACCTGAGGATGCCTAAAAGGCCATTCTGGGCATGACACAACTTTGAAAGGACTGTCTACTCATCCAGTAAATACCATCACACCTTTTGGATGGTGTATCTTAAAATCAAATTAAAAATGACAAGGGGCGGCTGTGGCTCAGTGGTAGAGCGGTTGCCTGCCAATTGGAAGGTTGGTGGTTCAATCCCCGGCCCTGCAGTCCCATGTCGAAGTGTCCTTGGGCAAGACACTGAACCCCAAGTTGCCCCCGATGCTGTGTCATCGGAGCGTGAATGTGTGTGCATGTTTATCTGATGAGCAGATGGCACCTTGTACGGCAGCCTCGGCCACAGTGTATGAATGTGTGTGAATGGTGAATGGTTCCTGTACTATGTAACAGCGCTTTGAGTAGTCGTTAAGACTAGAAAAGCGCTATATAAAATACAGCACATTTACATTTACAACGCAGCAGGCTGGGGTTCAACTCCGACCTGCGGCCCTTTGCTACATGTCATTCCCCCCTCTCTCTCCCCTTTCATGGCTTCAGCTATCCTGTCAATAAAGGCCTAAAATGCCCAAAAAATAATCTTAAATAAAAGAAAAAAAATGACAAGTAAAAATACCTGATGTGATAAACCTCTCTTTGCAGATGATAGCCCTCTTTTATTTTGAAGTAATGCGCTTTTCTGACACATCAAAGAACATGTCAATATTCGACAGATTAACATGCAACATTTCTAGAATTAAAAAAATTTGATGTTCCCAACCTTTATTCCCTTAGTACCAAGCAATCAGCCATATTATTTTTTAATTTCACATGATTTTTATTAGTATCCAGAATCAGCTGAATTTTATTTCATTAGAGCGATCAACCGCTTCACACTGCTGCTGTGTACTGTACAGCATGGAGTGTTACTGATGTTATTACCAGGTATGTGTTTTTTTGAAATGCTTATTATTCTGAGCTGAGGATGTTCACATAATGGAAGAGAAGAGGTGTTTCACTGAATAGGTCAACTCAAAGTTACATCATTCTAAACTCTTTATCATCTCTTCACAGAGTAAAAGCATTTAAAAAGTGTGTATTTTATTACATGAGAGGATTTTTGGGAAACTACTCTAAAACGGCTGCATGCACATGGTCATGTTTGTGTGTCATGAGACAATTGATTCTGCAGCCTTGCAAACTAAATGTCAATAATTAAAGGCCACCGAATTTGAGCTTTGTAAGGCATTTATACATAAATGGTAGGCTACTGTTTTAAAGCTGCAGCAGGTAGAAAGCAAGAAAAAGAGTGAGACCTCTTCCTGCAACTATTGCTCTCCCCTGTCTATTGCATGGGCATAAGAATATGCAGATCAGCCAATAGGAACGCTCGCGCTCTCTGAAATGACCTGTGATTGGTTAAATCCATGGCTAGATTTTCTAAAGCCTGAAAACAGAGCTAAGGGGAGGTTCAGAATTAAATTTTCTGTCAGACCACTTGAATTACAATATGCTAAAAGATTATTATGGAATTTTTTCCCAACAACAAAAATAAATTGCTTGGTACAGCTAAATGTTAGTGGGTACAAATACCTTTTGCATGAAAAGAAATTTTGGAGAAAATTCACTGATCTCAAATGTTTAGTCAAAAGCAACAGAATAAGTATGTTAATGTTGATGAATTGATTCATTCTGGATCAAAAGACCAGGTTATCCTCTACAACAATCTTTGTTATGCAAGTGGGTGGGTCCCATTAACTTTGCTAATAATGAACTATAATCTTACTTTTAAATTACTTTTAGGAAAATCTCTTTTTTTTCTGCAATGATGGTGGAAAGCATCCAGTGCAATCCTAAACTGCCCTGCGTTTCCCCTTTGCGTGTATCGAAATCTGAGAACCACCCACACAATCCCAGACTGCCTTGCTCTTGATCAAAGGTACAGTGTGTTATTAAGAGAGCCTGGAACTATGATAAAGGGGCTCTTGTTACAATTAGTGAGAAGTTGTACTTTTTTCACTGCTACCCCTCCAACCTTCTCGTCTTGTAGACACATTGATCGGACGATTGTGGACATGAGAGCATCGGCTCTGACCTCAGTTAGACAGTAATGATAGAGCCTTGACCCCAGGCTTTTTTGTCTAAGTGATAATGACCCTGCATATATTTGTCTTGAGACATGACTAAGCAAGATCTAATGCAGATGCTTGGTTGATATGATAAAAACTCCATTTGTACAACTAGTGACAGGATGGTTGAACCCTTAGGGGGATAATAGAGTTTCACTACCCCTAACTTGTTCCCCTCTCTAAACTTTACCTCTGTGGGCTTCAGGACTCTTTAAACCAGCAGCTGCAATTTCAAATCTCATATCCCAGTATATATGAATGCATGGGAACTTGTCCTTTTTCCCCTGCAGTCCCCCTCCCTGCATCCCCCAATCCACTTCCTGCTATCTCCAGGGCCAATCTAAAGCTGCGCTATTATGAGTCCTGTACTTGGTGTGTTGGCGGCCAATTTAGAACATCAACACCATCAATCAACCCGCCGATGGGGCCAACCAGCTGGCTGAACCGTCCTGTCCCACTGCCGGACAATTTGTCATCCGACGAGGCCAAGTTGCGTTCATGTAACTACACCCAAACCTTTCTCCTCTCTGTCTCTCCACTTGCTAAAAACCTCTTTTGATGACCTTTCAACTACTTCCTTGAAGCCTCGGCATCTCAACTCACCACAGCCTCTTTACCAAAAGCTTTACAAATGTTTTCTTTCTGTTGCTCCATATGAGGATAATAAACACACACACATCCACAGGACAAGTCTCACTTTGGTTCTTCTAGACTGATGGTTTTGTTTCTGTCTACAGCCTGTTTTATTCTCAGTTTTTCCCATTACTTTTGCTGGAAAAACAAGTTGTATATTGGCCATTACAAATGTTTCCCCTTTTACTTTATGTGGTTTGCTGAGGTGGGCCATTATCTACTAAAATATATGGCCAAAAAATAAACAAACAAATAAACATGCAACGGAGAAACTATGACTCATCGTTGTATAAAACATTGGATATGGCTATCCTGCTCACATAAAATACACAAATATTTGATTGTATGCATGCTTCCTGTAACGGTACTTGAGCAATAATAATAGAGTAGAACAGACTTTAAATGTTCATAAAAGTAGTGAACATGGTCGATAAAAAGGAAGGCTTTTCCCAAACTAATAAAAAATGTATCTTCTAAATTCATGACATGAAAATATATGGAAAAAAGAGAGACACAATGCGGCATTTTCAGATTACATTTTTGTTCATTATGGTTAATAATTAATAATAAGAAACCTGAATTACTTGAGCTATACATGAGACAAATGGCTTTCAGAAATTCCTGCAAGAATGATGTCATAGATTCCTCATCACCCAATTGCTCCTAACAGACACACACACACACACACACACACACACACACGACCCCTCGTAATTGCTCAGTGTTCACTGCTTTGCCTTATAACTTGGTCGTTCTCACTGTACAGGCCAGCTGAGAGGCCCCTGGGGCACTGTGGGGGCCTTAGAGTTGTCCAAACACCCAAAATTAAGGTCTGGGGAAGTTCCTTGCCCTTTTGTCTCTGCCGTCTCTGCCAGGGAAACAAGTGCAGCACAGTGGGCTGACTTGGGAGTGTGTCTGCTGGGGTCATGATATGGCTGCTCCACGGTCCCTTGCAGTCACGCTACCATTTCTTTCCTAAGCACCCCAATGCCCTGGCCAGCCAGACAGCCAACCCCAGCTGCACAAATGCCTGCCCTTTACCAGTTCAATCAGCCAAGGTCACCAACAATCAACCAGTGATGATGCACATCTGTGACTGTGTGTGCCGGCAGGAAGGTATTGAGCAGCATGCCTCTTCTTTTTTTTAAATAAAATGGTAATGTATCTCCCACTACTATACACACACAATTTTACACATCAACAAGCAACTGTATGCAAATATACACATACAAAACCATGTTTTTGTCATCTGCAGAGAGCTATGTTAAATTTAAGTGATCAGCTTTCAAGTGTGTGCAAAGGATTAATGAGAGTCTGCAGCAAATCATTAACAACCCTTCCAAATTTCGGAGTGAAAAGGATTTCTGCTAAACAGAACCATACACCAAAACTGGGCGGCTTTTTACATGAATCGCACACAAATGTATTTGTCTGTAAACAATTTTCCAACATCCCATTCAAGAATTTGTGCGTTTGATTTCGGTTTTATGAGAGCATGTTTTACAAATGCTACACGGGCCAAGGGAAACTGTACCTGGCAGTCGCACTGAAAAAGGCTTTCCTCACCTTTTCTCGGTATTAATGAGCCCAGAAACAGCTCGGATCCAAAGCCAAGGTAGATTACATACAGTGTGAGGCAGTTGCCAAACCTATTGCATGACAAACATTGGTGCTGCTGAAAAGATGCTAAACTGGATTCAATTACATTAAAATAGATATGTTTAAAAATCTGAGTAGAAAATGTATAGAAACATTATAAAGAACATTTTTGGCATTGTGAGAAATACAATATATTTGCATTTAACCACGTCCTCCCAGTTGCAACTTGTGTGGTGTTTTGAATACTTTGAATACCTGGAAGAAGAATGTGTTTAGGGGCATGGGGGAGCGATTGGAGTGAAATTATAACAAGCATAAATTGGGCCCTTGGCACTGACCTTTGTTTGAAAAGTCTTAATGACAAATCACCACTTTCCCTTTCACCTCCTAGTGTTTCGTCTGGGCTCTACCAAGGGTGCTCTGCTCCTATCCTGAGTGCCACATCATTGGCTGAGCCCGCTTAAGCCTCGCCCGTGGCCATATTTTCAAGAAAGCATTTTTGGTTTCATGCCTGCCTGGACTTCTATGCTAAACTGACGTTTACTGTTACTGCTGGCAGTTACCGCAATTTGAAAATACTGACTGGCAAAGTATGTGGGAATTGTGGTGGTTTGTTGTGATGCAAGGATATATTCTGTGTCATTAATACCCCTTGCAGAAAATATAGCATAAGTGAAAAATCATACATGTCTTTAACAATTTCTTCCTCCTCTAATTTTGGAGTGTGTGAATGGCAACCAAACTAAGAAAACATTTAAATTGTTTGGGGAGTATATTGGAGCCTTTTTCTCTGCTTAATTTAAGATGTTTATTTTATCCCTGAAACTTGTGAAATTGACGATGAACAGACACACTGTGCATCTTTGTTTAAAAATTCACTGAAGGAGAAGAAACAATTAAGAAACAGTAATGACTTTACTAAAGGAGCGGGGGAGTTTAATGCCTACTCTTGCATACCTTCTTCTCTGTTTTACTATTAACTTCCCCCAATACAAATAACAATACCTGTGAAGTAAATTCAAATTGATACCAAGGGGGTAAAGAACTGAAAATGCTTAATTAAAATGTCAGACGTCAAATTGTCTTTGCGGACAACGTTGGATTGTTAACATTCCAAAACAAAACACACACAATGGTTTCCTGGTGGTTTTGATAAAGTGCTAATAATTACATCTTTTTACCTGACCAGGCTGAACAAACACACAACCCTTGACCTTAGTGCAGAAGAGAGGATTGTGTCCCATTTACAACATGAAACCACAGTCAGACCTCCAGACCTGACTGATGGCTTAGGGATGCCAAAGCTAAATCCAAGCAAAGGTGACCACCAGCGGTCCCTGTCTGCAGCCCTCGTCTTGAGGGTCTAACTACTTAATAAGTGGCTGTCCCAGGTTTCCTGGACATAGTCCAGACCCACAGAGGCCCCCAAAAGCATAAGGAGTTCTTCATTTATCAATCAGACCAATCACAGACTTTTCCGGGGCTAGCGACAGCCACATGTTGGGGATTAGGCACACAGAATTCAGTACAACCAAATTGTGGATGGTTAGTCAGTTGGAGATTATAGCAAATCAACAATGAAAAGAGTTGGATTACACTACAGTTACAGCTGGATCGATGTGCTCTGGGTATCACCTATCAACATAAATTTAAGACACATCGGCCACTGCGGCGACTAGCATATATTTCTGCAATAAAAGAAGATGCAGTTTCAAGACCAGATTTCTAGGGCCTAAATTTGTGGTATATGCTAGAATGTAGTCACCCTAACCCAAACCCTCTCTTTTAACCTAAACTTAATCTTTTAACTGCAGATGTAGAAATGTGGTTGTAAAAATGTGGTCCTGAAACTGCAGCTTCATATATTGCAGGAACATCCAGTAGTATCAGCCTGGACTTGCAGAATTTCATGAAATGATCTCGAACTGTTACCAGCACATTATGTGGGGTGGCACGGCATGTGTGAAAAGTCCATGTGGCCACCACGGAAAACAATGCCAAAGTAAAGTCAATGAGAAGATGACATAGCATTGGGAGGTTGGTTGGGGTGGTGGATGAGTCAAACAACACAGGACTTTCACCCAGGAGACCGGAGATTGCGTCCCGCATGTCATGATTCTGTCCCGTTGTTCTTTTCCTAAACCCAACCCGTCCGCTGGATATGGCCGTCCCGTTCTTCTTTTCCTAAACGCAACCCGTTGTTGTCCCACCCACCCACGACCTTTCCTTAACTTAAGGGTCCATGTTCATTTCACAGAATTATTCCGTGGGCCCATCACAGACTTTTAAGGGGCCGTGTTAATTTCACGGAATTTGTCCGTGGGCCCATCACAAAATCTTTGGTGATTCCGTGAAACTGCCACAGATTTTGAGTTAAGGGGCTGTGTTCATTTCATGGGATTCTGTTAAATCAGGTTGCAGCAGCATAGACTGTGAATGAAAATATAGGATAATGCTAAATGCATTAGCTAAAAAGTATTGTAACAGTGACATATAGGAGTACAAGAGTCATAGTCGGTAGGAAAGTCGGCAAACTGACCATTAACATTAACAGCAGTATTTATACCTAAATTATGCTAACATTAGCCACCATTAGCAAAACCCTTGAGTGTATTAAATTGAGCAATGTTGCATTTTATTGCTTACGAAAACAGCTTAGTTTGATTTTAAGCATCAATAGGCTTGTATGTGGTGGTATATATTTGGCAGCATAAATTCCAAACTTATTTGCAGTTTAACATAATGCACATAGTGCAGATGGACACTCACTGTGCACGTTTCTCATGCCACATTCACAGCATTACAACTTAAATATTTAAGTGAGTGTGACATCACTGCATTATACATAAAGTTCTTGTGAAAGTTTCAGAGTAGATAATTATTGGTACCGAGCCAGCACACAAGCCGCGAGCTGTGAAACTGATTTAGAAGCCGCTGGAGAGAGGTGAGCCGTTACCGTCACCTCTGGCATGTTTTGTCACTCCTGCTCATTTCCATCACTGCACACAGACAAGGACGAGGCTCTGACAGGTGTCAGAGAGGAGCAGAGCAGGTCCTGTCACTCAGAAGTGAATACACTGAACCCCTCCTGCTGTGTGGGACATGCACACTTTGATATACCATGACTATAACTAGAGAGAGACGGAGGTGTGTCTGTTTCTGTGTGCAATAGATATAGAAATAGAAAATGACTGGGGAAAGAAAAAATGGGAGAAAATGGTAAAAAGAGACACATTGGTAATGATATGGAGGCAATAGACAATACGTAATGATCCTCTTAAAATGACATGCAGACAAAAACATTGAAGGAGTATATAAAGTTTGAATAAGGGAATATGTATTTGTTTGGCACATTGGGTGAAAGCTAAAGACTTTTTAAGCAAAACAGTTCTCTATGGACATGTGCAGTCTCTTACAAAGCCTTTTTGTGATGCAGATTTTGTTTGTTTGTGGTGGCCGTAACAAGCCACGTCACAGCACAATAGATGCACAGGCCTATAGTTAGCAGAGGCTCAATAAGTATGGAGAGAACATGCATCATCACAGAGCTCAGTCATTTGAACACACCTGTATGTACTCTGTGTAATATTTTATATATGTGGGCACTATTTAATTTACTTCTAATTTATTTGTAGCAGTCAATGAAAAATATGTCAATTTACTGTGCACTATTGCCAAAGAAATTAACAATGATTTAACACAGAGGGCAGCTTAAGCTAATGACTTTGTGGCAGCATGAAGATGGACTTTGCAGATAATAGGTACTTTCAATAAGAGTGCTTTACACAGAGGGGGTTAGCACCTATGGTAAGAGTGTGTAAGTGCTTTTCACGTACAATATACGTCTATGGCATTAGACCATGGACACAGAGGTAGTACACTATTAGGGTACATTACTAGTAATAAATTAGCATGTCATTTTATGATTTATTAAATGATATTTTAGAGGTCTAAAAATACAGCTGTTGTAATTGTGATTGAAAGTGTTGGCAGCATTGTCATGCATTTATGCAAAGACATGTATCTATATATCTATAAATGGTTTGTAAAGCCTGTGAGTTAACAATGTTATACAATATACAATATTAAACAGTATTGGCAAATTACTACTACTGTTTATTCCAACCCTATAGGGCTTTCTAGCTACCAATAGAGGTGTCATTGTTCCTCAACTCTAGATTTCAACTAGAGGCTCAGGCTAGACCCCCCTATTTCGTTTCTCTCTCGCTGATAGCATTTATCAGCAGTGTCCTGATAAAAACAAAATATGCAACTTAAGCCCGAGCACGGCTAAGCCGCAGAGGTGGACAGGATTACCTGGAGGCTAGCCGGGACAGGCATCAGATTGTACTGTCATAAAGAGCCATTAGCCTCTTGGCAAACTGTACCTCAAGCCCAAGATGACAGAGCTTTTCAAGACGGACAGGGGGGGAAAATATGAAACTTAAATTCGTCATGACAGACATCTCAATGAATGAGACCACCAGAAAAAGGGCTCTGTAGAGCAAAACAAAGCTAAAAAAGTTCCTTTATTTTTATGTTCATTTGACACATATGGGAATTTAATTGATTGTACTACCAAGTTTGAAATAATTCATATCCACTGGTCTCTACTTGATATGAGTATTTTTATGTAAAGAGAGACTGGGTTTCCACACAACACACAATGGAGTAGACTTAGTGACTGGCTGGGATTAAATTTAATACAGGATCTTGACAGACATATCCTGGAAGCATATCGCTCTCTCTGCAGATATCCTAGGAGCAAAGCTTACATGTTTTTTCTTGGATTTGCCTCATTAATTGGGTAGTTAAGTCCCCTTAATCCATGATGATCACTTTCTTGTATGTCTTAGGGCATTTCTTTAAGCTAAGGTATCCCGTTACTTTCTTGTCTCACAGCTTTGACAACAGAATTCTGCTCAAACAAATCTAAACTTTTTAGGGTATGAACACGCTCAGTTTTGAGTGGCACCCTTAGGAAGCCTCCATTTGTAGGCAAGGAAAATGACATGCAAAGAGTAATTGTTAGGAGGGAGGTGTCTAGACAAAGTGTCCGCAGGTACAGAATATACGGCTGGATGACACAGCAGACAACCAGCTGTCTTCATATGCGCTGTCAATTTCTCTGACATGTAGAAGAAGAGGTCTTGTCTGTTATCTCTGGGACACACACACTTCTCTCTTGTCTCTCAAATCTCCACCCATTTCTATCCATCTACCTCTCATTGTGCACCGCCTCAAGGCCATATCATGAGCGGGGCCTGTGATAAAGAGCCAGGCAGTAGTGGCTGGGATGATGGGGGTGGGGGGTCTTCCTCTGTCTGCCCTGTCTGTTTCTTTCAGTGCAGCAACTGCCGACCTGTCCTTTCCCAGAGGGCTTTGTGAAAGGACAGAAATGTGATGCTGCTACTCAGACATAAGTTGCGGTGGAGTCTGTCTGCCATGTTGTATCTCCCTTCAATGATCCAGCCTCCACCCTCCTCCACCTCCTCCTATTTTACCTGAGCAGAGAGACTACAGGCGCCAGCCACAGTGTAACTGCAGTCTCAGGTATGTTGGGCAGACACTGCAGCCACTTCCCAGGGCTTCACCTGCACCAGGAGACTGATTGACGCGGACACCACAATCAGCTAGGGAGGGCAGCTCAATGCAAGTCTAACTGTCATTCATAAATCAAATTCTCTAACTGAATGTGTAAATGAAATTGCCTCTTTGGTTGCCATTTCATAGCCTTATTAAGTTTAACTGCACTCATCCTTTCAATCCTATAATCTCTTTAAAAATAGTGACACATATTGTTAGAGTCAAGCCCTGAGAGCAGCGAAAAACCAAAGAGCTATCAAGTAATGGAAACTCTTTCTATTCTGTATTTCATAACTCAAACAATTGATCAACTAATCAAGAAAATGATGATTGTACTTTCTTTCATTAATTACTTCAAACGAAATGCAGACCCAATCTTCTGTTTTAAATGCTCTTTTATATTTAAAACATGTAGTTTTAAGCATGCATTTCTACATCCAACTACAAAGAGGCTATTTAAACACAGTGGCATTTACTTCCTGCTCTCTCTCCATGTCTTGTACCTCTTTCCTCCGACTGTTGTGGTATTGTCATGTGTAAAGGCTTAGCATGATTAGAAAATAATTTGAAAATAGAATAAGTACGTAGAGCCTAAGTTGAGGTTTGCTCCATCTGTCAACATATGACAGCTGCAGAACAATTTTCATTGTGGTGCGAGTGGTTTTGTGGTAAATGTGCACTCTCATTTATCCAAAATACATCCTAAGCTGTGGCTGCCGCTTCATTATTAGAGAAGGCCACATAGGCTGTGCATTTGTTCCTAAATGAAAAATCTTTGCAGAAATTTGACTGACTTGTGTGCATGTGTTTTGAGGGAAGAGGACTGCACAAGGCTTTTGTGGAGAGAGAGAGAGAGAGCGAGAGAGAGAGAGAGAGTGTTTCTGGGAGAGAGTGAATCATAATGGGGGAAATTCAGAGAGGCAGAGAGAAAAAGCTTTCTGTTTTCCTGAATGTTTGCAAGTATTTCCTAAGCTTTGCTCCATCCTTTAAGTGTCAAACCACTGTTAGTGAAAACCTTCCAAGCTGAAAACACGGAAACAAGCAATACATGCTGTACAGTAGCCCTAGCTAAATCTGCCAAAGCTTTTTTTAAGTTCACATCAAATCAAATTCATCTAAATGTCTTTTCTGTGCATGTTGAATCAGCATCATACTCATAATGATCAGCAACTTCATCATGTAAGAAATATTAACTTCCATCCAAAAAAAACACAAGACACCACATCACACATCACCTACATCAAGCCGCACATTGATATCGTTAAAAGGTTTTTCCTTTTTAACAAATAACAAAATTCTTACTGTAAAAATATTTGATGTCTAGGCCAGGGATCTTCAACAGGCGGTCCAGGACCCCTAGGGGTTCTCAGAGTCAATGAGTCAAATTATTGTTCATTTTTTAAAGTTTGCTAAAAGAAACTTAAAAAGTTCTGACATGAATCCAACATATTATTAGCAAATATAAATCCCCACTGATGATAGGCTTTCTGGCCTATAGGTAAGGCAGTCATTAAGGCCATACATGCAGTTCATCCTACGGATTCACTGTGCCACATGTATGTTTAACATTAAAACATGATTTATGAAATAATGCAAACAATTATTTTAATAGCTTAGTATTCTATGCAGGTATATAAAAAGGCTTTAGGCCATCCTGCACATTATGGTGGGCACAGTTTAATATGCAATTTAGTTTTGTACAATATTAGTAGTAGGGGGTCCCTGCTCTGTCTCGCTTTTAGTTAAGGGGTCCTTGGCTTATAAAATGTTGAAGACCCCTGGCATAGGCTACAACATGCACCTATTGAAATTTCCAAGATACCACAACCATGTGGACGCAGGTAGCCTACATCTTAATCTGACATATTTTCATGAACATCAAATATTTTATTGTCACATCCACTGACAAGCCAGTTAAGGGTATTCAGAATCATTTTACAATTGAATAAAGATAACATTCACATAGCCTACTTGTTGTCCTAAAAAGCCTATTTGTACTTACGAGTCACTTTGTATTTGAAATACACTGAGCAAGTCAGGAAATGACATTGACATAGAATGTTATTAATCAATAGGCTAACATAGGGCAGCTTTTATAACATGTCATATCAAAAGCTATAAATATGCCAAGCTGATTTGGAGAAAACTGTTCATGTAGCCTATTCATAGCAAATAGGTTAGACTACCTTAATGTTTTCTACCATTTTATCAAGCCTACCTTATGTGTGTGTGTGTATTTATATATATATATATGTGTGTGTGTGTGTGTGTGTGTTTGTGTGTCTGTCTGTGCGATGCATGTGCGTTTTATTTTACTGTCTCTGAGTGTGTGCAAATGCATATGAATGTAAAGCACATTAAAATGTACTTTTAATTAAATATGCTACATAACCTAGGCTACAACAAAAATGTCTTACCTTGCGTTACCTGCGTAAAGCTTAGTGACTGCTACCTATGGACTGCTACTGCGCCTTCCTACGCAGTCAACGCAATCTATACCCGCACGAACAGCTTCGGCGTCACACCACACCGTTCTGCTATAGAAAGCCATTCGTTAACAAACAGCAACACAGCAAGCTAACATGTCTGACAAGAAACAGACAGTGGACCTTGGCTTACTGGAGGAGGATGATGAGTTTGAAGAATTCCCAGCTGAAGGTAAATAATACAGATATTTTTTGAGGTCATACAGCTCTTGTTTCTTTTTACTGACCATCGTTAACGTTACCTATTTTCGGTGCGGGGCCCTGCAACCGTGACTCAGCTAGCTAGCCTAGCTAGTCATGTTAGCTTTAGCTAGCATTTAGCAAACTAGCTGGTAACACGCCACAGCCAGCTGATCTAAGTTAGCTAACTTTACTAAATTACTCACTCGATGGAGCTTGCTACCTTCTATAGTCGCAGACGTTTTCTTTTTTACTGGACATTTACGTCTCCGTTTGTTATTTTGCTAGCGTGTATAACTAATGCGAGCCACCAAGCTAACTAAAGTGTAGCTCTCTGTCCGTTCAGATAAACCGTGTCCTGTAAGTTAACTACATGGTTAGTCAATAGCACCTATAGTGTTTTTAACGTTTCTTTTTCTCTCTCAATTGAGTATTTGACTCTAGTACTTTGTTTCCTAATGTGATCGAAATACAACTTTTACATTTCTAGATTGGACGGGGCTGGATGAAGATGAAGACGCTCATGTTTGGGAAGACAACTGGGATGATGACAACGTAGAGGATGATTTCTCAAATCAACTGAGGTAAGTTAATCTGAATAACGTTACTCAATACATTTCAGTCTTTAGCTACACTCTCTTATAGGCTGTCGGTGTATCTAGTACAGCAGGCCAAGTAATTTAGATGCTGGAAACAGGTGGATCAGTATATTTTCATAATGTGGCTTTAATAGGTTACCTAAGTTATTGAATTCATTCTTGGTGTGACCTGATTATTTACACTTGATGCCATATATAGGACAAATTGTATTGCATGAAATACAGTACATGAGACACAGAGCTCTTTGATGAATTATTTGACATTTACTAACTGGGTCTGAAAAAAATCCCACTGTGTGACACCACTATTGACAAGCAGACCTTTTCTCCAATAACTTGCACTACAGTATTGCAATTGAAAGATATTGATTCTTGAAAGATTGTCAAATTATACTGTATGATTAGCTACTTTGGTTTCATGGGTTAACTATTATTTTTTGCTGGCTTATAAGTACGGTGAGGTATTACGGTAAAACAAGGGCACTTGTTTAAGATATTGCTCTTGATGTCTTATTTTAAATGTGTGTTCTCAAGAAATAAAACACAGGTAAACAAAATATTCCTACACTTTAATTACAGTTAATATGGAAACAAATGCTTCTGGTTAGATTGATTTAAACAAGTAGACAATTGTTGGTCAAGGACTTGCTGCTCCAAAAGGGCTTTTTAGGAAGCTACTTGTAGCAGATTGATCAATCTTAATGAAATTTAGGAATTGCAGAAAACCTGGTTTCTTTCTTTGCAGCTCCTCATCATAGCTTAGGTTGTTATTAATTTCAGTAATAATTAATTGGATGTTTCACTTGTATCTGAAATTGTGCATTAAGCATGGTGCAAATTATACATCCGAGTTATCATAAGATCCATCATGCAAACTCACACTTACCGTTTAATCAATAACTGTTATAGATAAGTGGCTGGTCTGTTTTATTTGAGTACACTTTAAGCAGTAATATGCTGTTTTATTTAGGTCAATTATGATAGCCATGCTATTAAGTTTTTTTTAAAGGTGTGTGTGTGTTCATCAAATCCATAGCTGCCCGCATTATTCAATATTTATATATTTTTCACTCCCATCTCTTAATGGTTCTCACAATCAATAGCAGAGGGTACTTATGCCTCAACCACCCACATGTAATCATCTCTACTGACTTGATCTTTCTATTTTCCTTCTCCCTGCAGAGCTGAGATGGAAAAACATGGTTACAAGATGGAGACATCTTAGCGGCTAACAAGGCTGTTCAGTATTTGAAGACATTGGATATGGACTTTTATATTTCAATATTACTGGTTGACCACATACCACCAGAAGAGATTGTAGGATCTTAATTTGTTTTTGTAATAAATATTGATGGAAGTACATTCTTAAGAGAACACTGTTCCTCTGAGTGTTTTTACTTACTGACTATACTGAAAATGTTTAGACATTATTTATGGATGCAATGGAATACATTTGCTATTTTACACAAACCTGAGCAACTGGATTGCATTACTTCGGTAATCACAGGAACAATGCTGAAATTGAGCAAGTCATATTAGTAAATTAATACATTATAAGTGCTTTCATACCTCCCAATTCATGCTGCATAACCAATTTCGTGTGAAAGATGGCTCAAGGTTTTGCTGAAACATCTTCAAATTACAGTCTTTGTAAGAGCTTGTTGATCTCCTCAGAAGCACACCTGCCAAGTCAACACAATCTACCTGTGATGGGCGGCTTGTTATTGCCCTCTGACACATTGTGCATTTATTTTGGACACCGTGAATTTTGTACCATATTATTCAAGTTTAGGTGCTTAACCGAATTTATCCGAGATATTCAAATAATTTTATAGCAGCCCTACTTTTTTTACAGGGAAATGGAGATGTACATAAGCTGTGTGCAGTGGAGGTGCAAACAATGCAAATAAGTGTTTGTGGTGCATGCTACACACCTACAAAGGCAGTTCCTCTGCACGGTGCTGTATAACAGCCCCCTTCCCTCTCAGCCCCACAGCACTGGGCCGAGTCCCTGAAGGAGAGATTATCCACTGCCGTGTTTGTCAGAGGCAGGTAGGGGGTCTCAGCATGGGGCCTCCCAGCCTGCCATGCCTGGGCCTGCCCCTACTGCCAGCCAGGCCCTTCTCTTCCGCTTGTCGCAGTGGGGACTCTCATACTGAACCAGAGGCCAATTTATCCCGCCACACTCCCCCCGGCAAAATGATTTCTCTCAGTGTTTTGTCGACTCTCAGTCCCAGGGTCCTAATGAGGTGAAATGGATGCCAGTAAGACCAAGGCTGCAAGAGCTGATTTTTTTCAGCCTGATAACAACATTCATACTCTGCCTAGTGGATAGTAACCTTAATACATCTACTGAAACACTGTATTTGCGTTCAGTTTTTGTACTTGTTTGAGATGAACATGTGCAGTGTCTTGAGAAAGTTTACACACCCATGCTAAAGTTAATTAAAAATAGAAGAAAAAAAATTGGTGTCCTTAAAGGATTTTCCTTTTTTTTTTAATTAAGGCATTAAGATCAATTTCCCCTCTTTTTAATCAACTTTAGCAGGGGTGTTTAAACTTTCTCAAGCCACTGTAGTTTTGAATTTACTATATCCAATGTATGTAGCTACTGAATAATGGAGTGTTATTTTAAAAACATGATAAGCTGAGAATGGCACAAAGTGATTTTTTTGTTTTTAAAAAAAATCTGAAACAAGTGAAAAGAATTGCCATAAGTGAGAGACCTGTTTTCAATAAAATCAACTTTTCTCCAGGATTTTCCAAAACTTGAGCATCTATATTTTGAAACATGAAATAATTAGACAGGTCACTTCAGTAGAACCATGACAAATTAAACTTGAATTAGTCAAATACCTGAAACAATAATACAAATCAAGTCTGGCCTTCCTCATCCAGTACAATATTGTGAATTATGCCAAGCTCAGTTTCTGTGTCCTTTCACATTTACCCCTTTTCCAGGCATTTCGAGGGCCTTCTAAAGGGTACAACACAAATATGGAGGGGTTAGGCAAGTTTTGACATTACAGATCTTATAACCTGACTATTCAGAACATCTTAATACATTTTATAACATTTTTATTATTTCTTTCACATTTAGAATATTTTTCCACCTCTGCCTTCTGCCTGTGGGTGGTTATTCTTACTAACTTGTGTTAGTGTTAGTTTCCTCTTGTGCTGATTTACCAGCGCTATTTGAATTTTTTTCAATAGTTTATATTTGGAAAGAGTTTTTCTGCACTTCAAAGTGTTACACTCAGATTTTGGCACTAAAGGCTGGAAAAAGTGGAAATCCATTAGCTCAGGTCAAGCATTTAGATGTTGGCCACTGAAAGCACGCTGACAAGCATCTGATAGTCTCTCGTTCTCTTCTGGCAAAATGCAAAATCCCTGTTTATTACTAGTTATTTTCCCAATCAGCTGCATATCACAGCCCAACAGCTCTCCTGGGCATACATTTTGATTGAAAGACTATGCTCAAGCTGCTACTTATATACATGTCAATAAAGAAAATGTTTTTTTGGCAAGTACAGGAAATAAAGAAAGGGCACATGTTCATCAAGTGAACTCAATGAGCTCTGACTCATACATAGATGATACTCAGATCTGTTTATGCCCTTGAAACTAAGGGCCCTGGGCCAGATGATTATTGTAAAGGTTTGGGAAGTCGGTGAAGTGAGAGAATCTCTAAGTGAGAGCAACAGAGGAGGACCTGTGACCATTTTGTTTGTGCTCAGAGCATGAGATTGGTCCCTTGTGTTTGACACCATGAGGGCCTCAATAGGCCCTCAATATTCAACTTCACAGAACGCCAGGCTTTTCAGTGTGTCTGCACTAGTTCTTTTTGGTCCCATTTAATTGTGACTTTAATTTGTGCACACATTTTTGTTGTTCCTTTGTGACCCACATAATTTCACTTGACATGTACGAGAAAGCTCACAGAAGCCTGAATAACAATCTTCTGGGTATATATTTAGACATGATTGAAAGGTTGCATTTCAAATCTTTTAAACAATGGATTACTTTTTAAAAGGGGCTGTACTTGTGCTTGTGGTGGCAAAATGTAGTCTTGATACAGAAATCCAAGATATGTAATACTTTCAAAGGAATACATTCTGGATCAGTCTGTATGAGAACTACTGGATGCCGGAAATTCAGTAAACTGATTATTGTCTTTATTAAAAACCGTTTCAAAAAGATTTTTTTTTTTTTTTAAATTTGCAAACCGTTTTTCCTTGGCCCACGCAGTTTTGAGACCACATGACTCCATGCGAGAGAGCAGCCAATGGAACTGTGGCGAAGACTATTTCATAACACTTCATGTTGGGAGATGGCATATCCATTGTTCTCCAGGCCCACAAGCCTGTGGGCGAGAGTCCCTGCTGTGTCTAGATGGAGGAAACACACCAGCCTCTCAGGCTATATATTCCTCATCTTCCTACAGACACTGGAAGCTACAGTGACCATTCAAACTTTCTCCCCACCGTTGCAGGCCCTGCTCTCTCCACTTCTCCCCTCTCCAGTCCCATCACCACGAGCCAGGGAGAAGACGAAGCTGTCTCTGCACAGCTAGGAAGCATGCAGCTGCTACTATAATAGCCCTAATTGCACGTTTCTTTTGTTGGGCTGAAATTAGCGGCGGGGCTACAATACTACAACTAAAACCCCCAAAAAACCTCCAAGTAAAGATGGAGGGGAGAGAGTAAAAAAAAAAAAAAAAAAAGACACTCGTGGTGCGTTCAGTGAGACTGCCAACCCACTGCCGAATGGCCCACACCTGCATGCTCGCACCCCCGCTAGAGTAAACACAGATAATAAGGTATAATTACTTTAGAAAATAATAACGAGGAGCAACCCTTCAGACCCCCTACTCCCCTTGACAAAGGGCTGCCTGTTTATTGTGGGGGGTGAAACAGCCCCAAAGGACGCTGGCGAATGCCCTATCAAAAGACCTGAGGGCCCTACTGAGGGTCCCTTATAGGACAGCCATCAGTGTCAAGGAGGACTGGGGCTTTTAAGTTGCTTCTACCCTAACTGCCTCAATTAACCAGTATGGATTGACCACAGGCTACTTTTTAAGCTCTATTCATTCTCATCAAAATGATCCTGTGTTGTCATGAATAATTCTCCCCTTTCTATGGGATCAGAAGAAACCCAGTATATGCATCATCTAAAATGGATTGATAATATCATGTGCAAGTGAAGTAAAATAAGTCATCTAAATATTCTCTTAAAATAGATACAGTACAAAAAGAACAAGCGTTTAAAATATGATTATAATATAACAGTTCTGTATTGTAATATAGCAGTACTGTATAGAGTTGTATTCATGCTGCTATAGGTAAGTTGTAATTGTGTTGGTTAATAGTATGAAGCTCTATGAAGCTATGAAACTCCTGCATCCTCGCCATCTTTATATTAAGGACTAGGCTACATTGGAAATAAGCCCCTTTCACACTTGCACCGCAAACCTGAAATGATCTAGATATTACCCAGTGGAGCTGTATGCGAGACAGCAATTGTCCGAACCTGTTGGATCGGACAAATGGTGTACCCTGCCAGCTCTCTAGTACAAAGTCAGTGTTATCTCTGGTTGAGCCAAGTATGAAAGTGAACAGAAAGGATACACATAACAAACATCCGAGGGTGAAGAAAGAGGGCAATTGACATAAAGATGGCAATGAAAATGTCTAACTGGAGAGACGACTACATTCGGGAACTTTTGTTGGTAAGGGCCAGCGCCAACTAGATGACAAACCAGCTAGCCTGGCTCAGTCCAAAGGCAACAAAATCGTCATTCCAACACTTCTAAAGCTCAGTAATTGAACAAAAAAAATCATACTCACTTTTTTCTGAGGGGTTATGGGGTCAGCCCACATCATTCCAAACCAAAACGCCAAAAAGAAATTACTTTTAATCTAAAAAATAGCATTTGTTGAAACTTTGATCTTTAGAAAACTAAAGAAATCTTCACTTTGACACTTTGGTGAGCATCGAGTACCATACTTTGACCCAAAATGCTATACTTGTAGTTAAGGGAAACATAAATATAAACATAGTTTCTACAATGAAAATATTTGACTTCATCTAGTTACACATATAGCTAACAGATACAATATCTGGGTTATATTTCATGTTTTCTCTGAAACCTCTCCTAGTTTTTATTGGAGCCATCACAGCTCAGCTGAAAATGAGGATAACGCCATTTGAACATGTGGACATGACACTGGATATCTGAGACAGTATGGGATCACGCCACAACCTCACCGTCACTTAAACCCGTCCGGATTTTAACCCATTATGACATGTTGGCACACAAAAAAAAACAGATGGGTATGTTTCAGTTTAACGTTACCCCTGGTGGTTGAGTCACTATGAAAACACAAGACTTTGGTTTGATGTCAGGACAGATTATGAGTTTCAGCCGTGCAGTTTATGACATGATCCATCTCGCATGTCTCTGACAGATAAATGTGTAATTTCACAAAAGCGAAAAACAAAGCACAGAGATAGTAGTATGTACAGTACTACCCTACAAAGCCAAAATCTGATCAATTGAGTACAGACCAAAACATGATCTAAATATAAAAATTATGCCGTAAAAATGTTTTTTTTTTTAGGGGAAACAGAACATAAAAACTGAGTTAAAAGCAAAACAGTGACTGCACTCTGGCTAGTTACGGCCAGCTAGATAATTTACCCACTAGTTTCCTGATATATCTGTTACACAGTTTTTTAAGAGCCCTGAAACTTCTAATCATTTTTTCCTTAACTTCAGTGATTGTGAAGTTACGGCAGTAGGCTACATGAGTTTTGTGTGGCATAAACCTTGGTAATATCCAATACTGCTTTATTCATTCATAATGAGCAACCCAAATTAGTAAATCAGGCGTATGGTAGTAGCCTACAACCAGCCTATGCTGTGAAATAACACAGTGAAGTTAAGTAGAAGTGAAGTAAAAATTCTCACTAAATGTTTTGCATCTATTTACATAGTGGAGTCCTGTACTTTTATCACCACATAGTGGGGATAATAGCTGCTGTGATTAATTAAGGGTCTGATATGAATTGAATCAGTGTTGCATGTGAGTCATCCTCATGCATGTCATCATTACACCACAATGTGCAACTGAGCCGAATGGCCCTGTGAGGATGGCAGCGTGTTTTTAACTGTGATGTCTGTGGCAACCCCCCACCACCGCTGTGTTTCCTTCCTGTACACCCATGATACCTGGCAATTAGGGTGTTTATTTGTTCTTATTCCCGATTTTTACCCCCGTCCCCTCCCAAACCTCTAATATTTGAACACACTGTTAACGGCCATCTACCTGTCCTGTTGCACTTAAAAGCATTGGACAGTGAAGGAAGAGAAATTAATGGGGGGCACAATTTAGACACTGGAGAGGCTTTTTCCGCCAGAGTGGTAAAGCACACTTGATGTTATTATCATCACTGGTGAATTATCAAGACTAATAATTGTAATTAATCAATCAACAAGCTCACTCATGCACTCCCATAAAACCCAGCATCACTGTAGATCAACCTGAGCAGTGTTGACCTATGAGAAATCAATGTGCATCCATGATTCGAGGCAATAGCTAGAGCATCTTTCACTTGGATCAAGTAATTAGAGCATGATTAATTACATGCCACAGTATCTGCATTGTGAAACTATACAAGGGAAAGAAACAATTCCATTAATTCCATTCCAAAAAAGTCCATTAAAGACCTTTAACATTGCCCAATCCAATTCAAGTGAACATTAAAAGGATTGCAGGACAAATCTTCTCAATACACATCGATCATTTTCACCACATTCAACCAAAAAACCTCACCACTTTACTGTGTGCCTGGGTCCAAAACAATAGCATATGTTTAAAAAGACATGTGCCAATGACAGACAAACTCATAAAATAGGACATGTCATTCTTTATCTCTTTCTAGCTGTCTTTGCCTTTCATCACCCTCTAACTCTCTTGCTCGCATGCGTGCCCACAAACACACACACACACGCACACACATACACAAACATATACACATACACACACACACACACACATACACACGTCTGGTAAGGCTGGGTGGGAGGCCTTGGCCAGCCACAGTCAACTGGTCCCAGTCCCAACAAGGAAACAATTAATCATGTGTGAGCGGCTGTCTGAGTGTCTGCTCTCTGGACAACAACAACACTCAGCCATTTATCTCCCCTCAGGGCAGGACAGCCAGCCAGCACACCACGCAGGCATGCACTCTCTCATCCTCACACACTCACAGATGTGGAAGAAGAAGAACAAAAATGCACATGCTTCAAAATACATTCAAATGTACAAAAATGTACCAAGGCAAACGTGCACACACTACATGCACAAAAACAACACATTAATGCACAGATACCTCAACAGCAGATGTGCCAACATATGCATGCACACACACACACACAAACACACCCCTGTTGTTTTGTCATCCTAATCAGATAGATGTCAGCACTCCCTAATGGTCATGATGACATAAACAGGAGCTACAGGTTGCTGCCTCACTTCAAACCTCTGAGATCAAAGACAGACTAAAACAACTCAACTTTCTATCATAATTTATTTAAGAGTGATGCCTTTTACCACCATTGCCTTTGATATTTCAAACTCTGTTTGCTGTTCATTACGCAAAAACAGAATGGAAGGACTGGAATATTTTCCTTGCACTCTTCTGGGATGATGGAGCAAAGTTGAGTTGACAGTCATTTCATTTCAGGAAATGTAGTCCTCTCTAATTTAACTCTTGGTCTTCCGACATGGCAAGGCAGGTTAGGAGTGATCTAAAGCAGACAAGACTTAGTGCAATGAAATAGGAAATTTGTCGTTTATTTCTCATTGCTGCATCTACCTCAGACAGGGGGTGGCTTGTGAATGTGGTTGTACACACATGTGTGGTTAAGTGTGTCTAAACATCATGTTTATTTCAAAGTGTGTATTTTTGGTTTAAGTGTATGTGCATCTGTATATGTGTTAGTGCATGTCCAACTCATGTCCCTAAACCTCCAGTGGAGCAAACAAAGAAGCTGGTGTGTGTTTCAGGAGGGGGCATCTGGATGGCATCAGGAGAGGCTGGCAGATTGGTAGTGACACAGGTTACTCCTGAGGTCCCTGGTGAGAAACACATCACCACTGCAGTGAAAAAAAGGAGCTTTGAAGCGCCACTGCATATAAAAGGATGCTTCTGCATTACAATGTTTTCATGCAGCCAGTTCTTTTTATTACACAACCCACCTATGGCTGAAGTTGGGGTTATACTTTGCTTGTGGACCACTGGTAAGAGTTAGTTTGCAAATGACAAACCAGTGAAAATGAGTCAAGAAAAGAAAACCAAGAGGGAACCAATCATTGAATAAAAATCCTACTGTAGGGTTGTATGGAAATACTTAGAATGCAGTGCAGTTGAGAGAAAATTCAGCACTTTAACATCATGAGTGATAGTTGTCTCCAAGTAATAATAGCAACCAGCTGCTTAGCTTAGCATAACGACTTTACATCTCCAAAGCTCACTAATTAACACATCATATGTTGTTTCTTTAATCAATACAAAAAATGTAGTGTAAAAATAACATGTTGTGGTTTTGTGGGGGTTTTGTGTCAGATTACTATCTCTTAGCTGGTTGACATAGGCAGATTTTGTTACCTTTGGACAGAACCAGGCTAGCTAATTTCCACTCGTTTTGCTAAACTAACCTAAGCGGCTGCTGTCTGTGGCTTCATACTGATTTTACAGATATGCAAGTGGTATTGATCTTCTCATCTAACGCTCTACAAGAAACAGACTATTCCTAAGACAGGTGTTATTCGATAGATGGCAAAGTGACAGCTTAGCATCTTGGTTCAAGTATGTTGTTAGGATGAACAGCTAACCCACATCTATACAACAAATACTCCAAAGACATTTAATCACACTATTCATGTTACATTCTAAAACTTCCTGCGCCAACTTGAACTTCAATTAAGTCATTTAGACGAATGCAACCATCATTCTCTCCCTCCCTCCTTCTCCCTCAGTCCAGGTGGCAGCTTGACAGGAAGAGGAACAGGAAAGGACTTAAAGATTTGCTGCTGCTCTCATTCTCCTTCAAAGACAAATGCCCATCTGATAATTTCCCACAATGTTCCTTGCACGGAGGCCTCTGTGATCAGTGGTTATGAGAAAGTGCAGGAATCTGACAGATAACTGCCTGAACTAGGGGAAGAAAAAAAGAAAGGAAAGAGGTAAGTCTTCTTTTTTTTTGTCTCTACGACCTACTCCCCCCGCCTTCATTCCCTCTGCCTGGTCGCTCTGCATATGCGGGAAGCATCTGGATTCATTTATCCCAAACCAGGCAGGCTGGAGGACCCCTGTGCCCTCTCGGGTTGCAGGGTCTGAGCGTGCTTCAGTGTGGGTCCTTGTTGTTGTGGAAGAGAGAAGCTCGAGCCTGCCCGCTACCCTGTCTGGACCATCTCAAAGCTCCCACCCACCCCTTCACGTGCTTCACCAGGCCCCCGGCCCATCCAAGATGCCCTGAAGCATGGTTAGTGTAGCGCTTCATCTGAACTGAAAGATACTAAACAGATTCATCCAGAAGCTGCAGAGAAGATAGCCTGCCTTTAGGTTTAGGTTGGCAGATGAAAAAGAGTCTGCAGAGGAAGCAAAGCTGGTACTTCCAACAAGTTAGTGTTTGGGTGGGGCTGATATAAACAATACGTGTCTCACATGTTTATGAATGCACACGTCAACATTTGCATAATGACACAAGCGGATGTACACTACATCCGCAATGTGTGCGCAGAAAATGCACTCCCATGTCTCAAGAAATGCCTGAGAAGTCCACTCAGCCCTACTGTTTGGTATAATCCGTAGTCCACTTCATGCCAAACGTCAGTCCAGGTTATCAGGCGGCACGGCTGAATGGAAGCAGAGTGAGTCTGGCTGGTTACTTAAAGCCATTGAGAAGTTATTCAAACACCCAGTTATTATGGTGTAAACAAAGGCGGCCTGTCACACGCTATTACATATATGGTGTTTACAAGAATGCCACTTTAATGCAGTGCATGTTATGTATGATGATTAAGGATAGTGTTTGACAACCAACTGATTGAAGAAACGAAAGTAGATTATAATAAGCAGTGTATTGTTGTTAGACAGACAGTAGAGATGTAGGCATACAGAGTCAATTATTTTGCTAATAGGCTCTCTATATGACTGATAAAGAAAGGACATAATAGCTTTTATGTATTAGCACAAATAGCCTAATGTTTTTATTTATTTTTTTTTTATGGAAGATTTCCATCATTGAGAAGTATTAAAAAAGTACAACATGTCAACATAGATGAATTCATTTTTTTTTGTCTTATATATTCAATGTATTAGAAGGCTGGTTTTATCAAGAATGGCCAGAGGATACTTATTTCTCTTCTCACCACCTTCTTGTCCTTTATGCAAAACAGATTTGTCTGATGCGTTCCACATGTATCTAGGCAATGTGTCCAATGTGTGGTTTTGGTGACACTTCTAAGTTATATAAAAATCCTACTTTGGCAAGTGTGAAATTTGCGATGGTTTTTCATTGCACACAATGGCCGTTTTCATCAATCTTGGCTCTTACATGACATTCTTAATTAGAGGGGAAGTAACATGGTTATAATCAAGTGGTTGCAGGTTTGTAGCCACTGTGTCCATCAACAGCCATGTGTCCTGCTGATGTGCCCTTGAGCAAGACAACTTCAAGAACATCAGCTGAAAATGTACAAAACAAAAAAGGGATTCTTGGAAGAATAAAAATGTGGGTAAGGTCAGGGCCACCCAAATTGGGGACATAAAATTCGATTTTGCCAATCTGACAGATGAAAAAAAACATTTATCTTTAAATACTTTTACTTTAGAAAATGATTCTGTTTTGTGTGGACATATAGTTATAAATCAAAGTCACTTGCAAGGGGTCATAATCCTTTCTCTTCAGTACATTATATGGCGTAAACTCTTAAAAAGCCCTATTTTTCCTGTCTGCCTGTAGATTTGATACTACTCTGTTTCCTGGCATGTATGTCAGCCTTGTGCTTTTTGTACTACGTCTGCCACTTCTGACTAATGTTTAAAAAGATAAATCTGATTTTTTTTGTCAACAAATGTTATTTAAAGATCAAAACCAACGATGTGTTGGTCTGCCTCTCAGTACTTTTTGACTTCCCTACCTTATCTGTGGCAGTCATCCCCACTGAAGATGTAAATCTTTACAAAATAACTGACACATATAGTTATATATATTTCTTAAAGGTGGAGTACTGTTTTTTTGTTGTTGCAAATGTTACACAAACAGGTGTAAACAGTGCATATGTTTGGGACTATTATCAAGAGCGAATTAATATGGTGTTCTGTTGAGTATCTGTTGGGACAGATTTGAATTAAACTACAGACTTATCCTTTAATACCATAAATACCCAATATGAGGCGGCATAATTTTAACTGTTTATAGTTCAATACACAACCACTTTATTATATCCACTTTAGGTTACATTAGGTTTGATTAAAATTTTGAAAAAATGATGAAATTTGCACCTTAAAAACAACACATTTATGGTAGGATAAACAGTGCAACACTATAATTCCAATATAATTGCAACTGACCAGTGCTCTCCATCAACCCTAGGATACTCTGTTTTGAAAGTAAGTGACAGATCAATTTTTTCCTCAGTTGTTTCTAGATTTTAACCCTTTGGCTTTGTGTCTCCGTCTCATTTAAAATGACATTAGGAATGGTGAGAGTAACTGCAAAATTGTATTCTTGAGCTGTGGAAAACAGGACAAAGCCATTGCTACAAGCAGCCTCTTTTTTCAGGTCAGAAATGTCTTACAAATTTGAATCTCATTACCATGTCATGAATACGTCTTTGGGAATCCATTAGGCATTTCCTGCCTAAAACTACAATAAGAATTCACATTCAACTAAAAAAGAAAAGAAAGAGTGGGGAATGAGAATAAAGCTCCAGCAAGAACATTACTGTAAAGCTGCTTTAGCTCTTTCAGTCCACTTAAGAAGAGGCAGGAAAAAAAGAGAAAGATGAGAGTGACTGACAGATGATAGCAATAAAAGTAAGAACAAACTGGCCATTTTACTGCGGTGAGGCCATTTGAGAAGGGATTATTAACTTGTCAGCATGTCAAACTGAGACACAACTTTCTCCCCTCCCCAAAAGACATCCCCATGTCTCTGTTACTTTTATTAGAAAGTCTTTATACCTTTTGACCCCAGAGGGCCTCCGTTATTGGCTGTTAATAGGGACTCGCTGGTCAGTGGGGAGACCCTAAGTGCCCTATTAATCATTTGTTTAGAGTTTGTTTCTATTTTGGAAGCTCTGTGTTTAGTGCTGGTTAAAAATAGGAGGAGGCCGATTGAGACAGCCGTCCGCCACTCATCGCTCAAGTTGTCAGGACGCGTGGGCCCTTGGGGACGCGAGCAGGAGACCTCAAGCCATTGAAGTTCAAAGGTTGCATGGTTTATCATTATTACCCACTTACTCTGTGGCGGCTGACAGAATCATTGTTGGTTTGATTGCTAAAAATAAAGGCTGAAAGGCTGCTCTAAACAAAAAATTGTTTCACTAAAGGTAATGTTTAAAGATATTTTTCACATAAACAGTCAAGAGTTAATGTCAAAGCTGCTAGTAGTTTACATGCCTCAAGTAAATTTTGCAGTTCATAAATAATACACAAGCAAAGCAAATGTTGCTACATGCTTCCTACACAAATGCCACAAGTGAGTTGTTTGCAGGCAGATTGACAGTAATGGGAAATAAAATGTCATAGGAGCAAATCATTAATCTTGTCAAATATTGTCATATGACAGGGGAAAATACAGGTGTGGAAATTGCATAGACTGATAAAACATTACTTACAGCCATTTTTCCAATAAGCGATGGACTCAATGCTGTCAATATTTGTAGGGTATGCGAGGTATGCCCTAGTGAAGGCCATTTCGCGAGGAGCAGAAAGCCTGCTGGGAAAAATACAGTGGTTCATGCTGGGTCTCCGGGAAGCTGAAAAGCCACCGGCAAAAAGCTATGAATTATTTTGAGCGCAAAATACATTTTCTTTGAAGACTGTCGGGCCATTAGAGCCCTTTTGCTCCCTTTTAAATTGTTTTTATGCTGTGAGTAATGTTAACCTTTGCTTTTGTAGTCATGGAATTCTCTCTGCACCTTTTTCCCTCCTGGCACAAAGCACAGATGGGCCAGAAAAGCTAGAAATAAAGTATAGGAACCATTTACTGCAAGAAAAGAATAGGTGTAAGGAAGGGACTAAGGCTTTTATTTTGATGTCCATAGACCTCTGTTCCTTAGTACAGTAAAGAATCAATGTGCATAAGACTAACCCACACAGATAACCACGTTTAATATATAATGAAGCTGAAGAAGGGAATATTGCAGTAAAAACATTGAAATACTTTGCTGCCACTGGAAGCCAAAACTTCTATAACACTGATAAGTATGATAGTGTGGTCCAGAAGTTTACATGATCACCGTTGATGGATTGTTATTGGGTCCCTGGGCACAGACATGAATAAGTCCCCAACTCATCCCCCGTCATTTTTAGCAGTCACTTTGCATGATTACCATCTATTTTACAGAATCTAGGTTAAAACGTTGGTTGAACACTATAGCATACAAAATATTATAGGAAACTATCAAAATAAATCTGTGATTCAGATTTAAAAAAACAGGGCCATTTAAATTGCTTCACTAGTTTTAATGTAAGCTCACTGTAGCCTAAGTATGGATTTTGTATGAGATAGATTGATGTAGAGGAGGCTCAGTATATACTCATTATTAAAGGATTATGATTAAACAAATTTACTGGGAGATCCCTGGTTTTGACTGAGCCCTAATGAGAAATGCTTAAGCTATGCTATGCAGTCACTTCGAACAGAACATCTTAAGAGGGGCCTCTGCCACCTTGGGCCCCATGGGCCTGCGCCCTGTAGACTCATTCAGTCTACAAGGCCCTGTGTCTCTATCTGTTTTTCTCTTTACAGAAGGCTATTCCAGGGTCAAGAAAAATGATGAGTGCTTCATGTCACCGCAGGACTTTGTGACTCGTTTTCTCCAAGCCCTCACATACATCCAGCTGTCATCCATATTGTTCAAACATCCAGGGATGGGACAGAAGCTGATTTAAGGCATTCCCAAATTGTCCCAAAACATTTTAAACACAGTATAAACTACATGGCACTTTAAATGAGTAGGTCAAGTATAATACAGGACAAGGTAGGTACAGAACGGATACAGAAATGATTTTTCTCTCTCTATCCCTCCACATTATCGGATCAATGAAAGGCTCTGACATGCACAAGCCACTGACCAGTTGACCTCTCGTGTCCCATCACCACGTGCGCAGCTGATCCTCTTTCAACCTCCTTTCGCTGCACCTGCGCGTGATCTCCATGGGAACCTCGTCACGCACGAGGAGGTGTTGTGAGGACTAGTTGACAGTGAATTCGATTAGCATGGCAGCAGAGGTAAGATTGGTGAGTTTTCTACTTAAGTTTCTCCTCTCTCTGGGAACTTTCTCCTTGTCGGTGATGTGCTCGGTCCCGTGGGTGTCTCCTCCGGTTAGGTTGTCTTCCCGGAGCGCTCGTTAAATGCCGGTTAGCCTGCTAAGAGGATGTCCTAGACGTTGACACTGACCATACGGCAATGACATTGAGGCTTTACTGTAGCCGGTTAGTTAATTAATGTAGGCTACAGTAGGCTAACGTTGCTAGTTAAGTCAAACTGACTGAACTCATTTTTACTATGATGCAAAGTGCACTAATTATACTGATGCTGCTGTTTAATGCATGCTGTTCCTTTCAGGACTCGTTTACAGTTTACTGTTGTCTGGTTGTAGTCGCAACCTTAATTAGCAGCATGCAACCAGCTGTGGCATCCATGGTCCTTTTCATTAACTACTTGTAGGTGCCAGACATTTCTGCAGGCTAGAGGAGACGTAGTACATAGTTGTACTGTCATTGTTACTATTGGTTGTATACAACCAGTAGCTATGTTTTAGAAACTGGCACACTGTGACCACTTGGAGGGTCCGGAAGTTGGTGTAGTAAATCTGAGAGATAAACCATTCACCTACTATCTTTTCATAGAGCTTTCTAAATATACTGCATTTTTCAGGGACTTGGAAAAGTTTCCAAAAGCTCCAATAAAAGCTTGTAAGTGTTGTAAGTGTCTAAACTTAAGTTTAGAAAATGTAATCTGAGAAGTGTGTTTCCAAAGTCAAGAATGAGCTCCAAACTCAAAATGACGTTGAGTTGGCCAGAGTTGCTTGTAGTTATTATGTAGAATTACTGGATGTTTACATCTTCAGGCCCTTAAAAGGATTCAAAAACGACACTCTGAACCACTGTTGCACAGCGTTCTTCAAACGGTGCACGATGCAAAGTGGGGCATTGTGTATGGAAGTTATATTGACATATTGTGTACGTATTGTCTTGCAGGTAGTTCTGCCTAGGAGGGCCGACCCCACTGAGTTAAAAGCCATTTTTGAAAAGGTATGATTTTACCTATGTATTTCCCCCCTCTTATGAAAGAAGCTTTTCACTCATGATTCGATTTATGTTTGTTTCTTTTTTTAAATCAAATTCTAAGGCTCAGCATGCGCCCTTGTGTCCATCTGTTTTTCCCTTTACAGTATGCCAGCGTCAAGAAGAATGACGAGTGCTTCATGTCACCGCAGGACTTTGTGAGTCGTTTTCTCTATGCCCACACAGACATCCAGCTGTCAGACGAGGCTACAAAGCTGCTGGCTGGAGTGGTGGATCAGAAGAAAGATGGGTTGGTTTGTCTCAGGTTTCTCTTTTAATATTAGCTGGTCTGATCTTTTACATAAATTCAGATGCTGGTAGATAATCATTGCATCTTGGAGGGTATGCTTATGGAATAACTGCTATTTTAAGTGGAATGATGTGTCGTACAATGACAAAATATATAGATTTCAAATATATCCATAAATCATTTTACAAAATTATGAAAATGGAGGATCAACAACCGAGTGTCTCATGAGGGTTGTACTGTTTGAAAATATTTCTGGCAGAAGTTGCTGATCTGTGAAGTTGCTATGCTGTGTTTCTCTTTAAGCCACAAATGTATCTCTCCTCATTAAAGCCAAATGCTAAGTAGTGAGCGTATGAAAGACTCTTATCAAAGCTATCAGTACATGTATTATTTATCCCTTTGTTCTGATGTGACTACCTTTCTAGTGTTATTTTGCATTTTATAAACAAACTTGTGACTGAATCCTTTGGTGTAAAAAATTCACAGAGGGATGTTCATACTTGAATTATATAGCAAATAGACATCAAACCACCAAAGGCCCCTTTCAGGTGTTTCCTTCTTTGTAGATACACCTCCAATTTCACACTTACTCCTCCCCCCATCCCCATCACCACTGTTTTTTTTTTTTTTTACATTAATATGTATGTATTTAATGATACATAATGATGGGTAATAAAATGTTAGGCTAAGTCAAAAAAGATTTTTTTTAAACACATTGCCATGGTAACCACCTGGGCTTCTACAAAGAGCAAAGTGCACATGGCTGCGTAGTTCTGTTATTACATCTGCTTTAAGGTGTGTGTGAGTGCGTGTATGCGCACAGAGGACGGTGAGATGGAGTAGGGGGGGTTTTGGAATTGGAAAAAGAGAGAGCAAGGCACACACACACACACACACACACACACACACACACACACATGCATTGTAATTGCCCATGCTATTCAGGAGCACTATGTTGCATTGTGCGGCTTTGGAACAGGATAAATGGTGGCCGTGGCATCAGGGTAAATCTATTAGGAACCCATGGCCCAGGCTTTGTATCTAAACCTCATTTTGGCTTTGTGGAGGGGAATACAAATGATATGGGGGCAAAACAGGGAAAAAAGTCTGTTTAGACCTAGGTTTAGATGTGATTTGTTTTTTTATATAATGGATATTGTAAAGGCCTTATGATGCTCGCACTTATTTGTTATTTTCCTCCTGAACTTTGATAGATAAATGATTTGACGAGACAAAGAGTCTGGATGATTATTCTGCAGACCTGTGTCTCATGAACACAATACAAATGTGGATATAAAAAGTAGAGATGTGGCAACATCAGCACCGTCCGTGGTAGCTGGAAACAAATCAAGCATTCATTTGTGCAAACCTTATGAAAAGAACGGGGCGCAACAAACAAAACAAAACAAACAACATTAGTTACTGTATTGTCATCCAACTCACTCATTCTCATGCTAATATGTCTGTGAACAACAACTTTTGGTTTGTACCTGAGCGTAGTATAGTTGAAGCTAGTGTGCCTGCTGCTGTTTTTGCCAGATAGGACTCCATTGAAACAAGATGAGTCAGGGGAAACAGATTTAGCAGGGGGTCGGATGGCAGGAAGTATTCTCGCTTACTTTTCTGTTATGGTAGTAAATTAGTGTAATTTTAGATGCCAGTGTATATGTAAGTAGTTTGTTGTGTAAACAGTGAAAATGCATTTGTCTGCCTCCCTGTGACTGTGTAAATCAGGGGATATAGTGACAGTTGTAACAATCTTTTATGTGGAAATCACTTTTTTCCTTCTTATTACTTATTCTCACTGCTCCTAGTTAGACAGACAGACAGAGAGAGAGAGAGATACTTTAAAGGGGTGGCGATTTGAGGAATCAAAGTATTGTGTGGTGTGTGCACTGACATACAGAGCTACATAATAGTTTGAAGATTTTCCTTTTTCACTTGACTTATTTATGTCCTCTCTTTTTTTACTCTGCTCTCATCTTTCTTTACACTCTTCCACATACTACGATGCACTCTGTGCTCCTTCCATTTCGTTTTGGCTCCTTCCGACTCCCTACCTTTCTGCTTCTCTATTTCTTCTTCTTCCCTCTGAAATTTTGATCGAAGCATCTGTTCAAGTGTGAAAAAACACTTCCCCCCATAAACTCTTGGAGGATTGAAAAAATGGAAAAAAACTTTGTTAAGGAAGCGTGCTGGGAAAATAGCTGTCTGCCAGCTGCTGTGGGTATTCTGAACTTGTACTGGTGGGTGTCCACTCTCAGAAACCAAACAGATACTGGCATCTAGCAGGTGTGTGTGTGTGTGTGTGTGTGTGTGTGTGTGTGTTTGTGTGTGCGCGTGCCTGCCTGCCTGCGTGCGTGTAAGCACACCCTAGGTGGGTGGAAGGCTGTCAGTAACAATGCCAAGAACAGGGGATTATTGAAGACCCTCTAGGCCCCTTTCTCCCACTACTATCAACGGAGAGCTGTCTTTCTATCAGCCGGGCCTAACCAACACCATGCATTTATGTTACTTGTAAACAATGTTTTAAAGCCTTTTTTTTGGTTCAGAGGAGTGTATCTAGATGCCTGCTAAAGGAGACAGAGATAAGCAGGGTGGCGAAGATAAGATAAAAACAAACTATATGGAATATAGGGTGATGGGGTTTATGGTGGACAGACGTAGCAAAGAGAGTTTAAATTGCATTGCATTGGCATCCTAACAAAAACTTAATTCAGCTGTCATATATAGAAGCACATGCTAGAATCAAGTCTTTGTTTATGTCTTCGGTGTTACATCTCTTGTCAGATGCATGTCATGGATATGTCTGCGATTGTTAAAAGATTTAACAAAATCCTGTGGAGTAAAGTACGCTGAAGAGATGCCGTCCTACGGTAGTATCACATTAGCCCTGTCTCCGAAGTTCATCCCAGGCTGTGTGCATGGATCCGACAGCCCTGGACACATGCCATAGCAGTTGATGGTTGGGAGAGGCTGTTGGTTGATTTGATTATTGAGTGTCTCGTTGGGGTTGGGTCTGCAGAGCAAAAACAACAGCTTCCCCCTCTCATGGTAATCATTTTGCAGCCGTCATGGCGCTGCTAATCAACCATCATAAGCTTCATCTCGGACTTCAGAGCTGTGCGTAAATGCTTACGAGTACATGGAATGTTTCATGTGTGTGTTATGGAGATGCCCCCTGGATCTTGTCTGGACTCCCTGGTCTAAACCATGGTCCAATCCTTTTATGATCAACAGCCCTCTCTGTTACACTAATATGCTGATCATCCACGTCTGGGAAAACACAGACAGGACAACCAGCGTCCATGTAAAATGATGCGTGTGAAAAAGAAGAAATCTGACTTTTTCCCTCGTTCTGTCTGGAAAAACATGTGTGCTCTCTGAGTCTTTGCACTACAGCCTTTACCTTTACTGCTTCATTAACCTCTCTGAGGTATAATTTCAGAGTGTACTTTACATCTGTCACAAAATAAGGATCATTGGAGAGTTTGATAATATTCCAGCTGCGTGAGCGGCAAATGGTATTGTCTTCGTTTTTAGCAGTGGATCCACTGTCGCAGCAGTGTGCTTTTGTGCCTCCTTCCACCTGCTTGCCACTAGCAGGGCCCCACTTTTAAGAACTACCTGGTTAGTTAATAAATCAATTAGTCTTACCTTTAAAACAACAAAAGCTGATTTAATTTGACACTGACATTTTTGTTCTCTCTCCTTATTTTTCTTTAGTTTCTCTGTTGCTCTCTCTCCAACACACACATCCATAATTTTCTGGAAGCGTTTTGATGCACTAATACCAGTATGTACTGTATTTTGGAGTTTTTTTTTTACCAAAACCAAGCGTTGAGTCGTTTGTGTTGACTATTTGGCCTCTTTGTGTTTTTTTTTTAATGGATGGTTTAAGGGAAGAATAACATTTTTGCAGTCACCAATTTTTTATTTCCCTTTTCGTGGTATTTTTTTTTTTGTCAGTGCAAAGATCTTCTCCTTTTCAGTCTGTATTTTTCTGCATATACAGTACGTACGTATAAGGATGCACATAAGCACCCACATACAAACCTAGTCCAAACAAACCATAATTAATTAAAAATTTAATCATTGCACCCCCCTCCTTCTCCATATCCCCCCCCCCTTGAAATTGAAATAGATGGATGCTCGGCACCCGCTTATTAGCTCTGACCCCTCCTGTAATTATCAGAGCCATTTGTGAATTTCATAATGGACTTGTGGCAACTGTGAACTAGGACCTAAATAAAGGCTAGACTGCGCAGTCCAGTTTCCCACAGCAGGACTCTCCCATGGGAGCTGTCAGTGGGTTCACACAATAGCGATGTTTATGTTTATTTATTTTTCTTGTTAATGATGCATGTGGGCATTTGTGTTACTACGGAGAGACAGGAGATAAAATAATATTTATCAAAACACTGAGAAACTTGGGCAGAAAGGCAGTGGTATAATTAGAAAATGAATCTGTTGTGTTTATTTTCAACTCATTGTTTCAGTGTTGATTCAAACAAATTTGTTCCCCATTTAAAAAAAAAAAAATCCACCTTGGCTTCTCTCGACTTTCACTCAAAACCGCTTATTGTTTTACATTTATGCTGAATGGAATTACATTTCCCTACTCCCTCCTCTCCTGTCAACTTGTTTAAAATAGCTCACTAAAATATAAAACTTCATATTTAATAATAAAAAAACTCTGTTGGTGTAAAGTTGGCTGTCTCTATACCAGCTGCCAATTCAGACTGGGAACACACACTGAGCTTTTTAAAATTGTTTTATTTTCTTGCTGTCACAGTCTGTGAGTTTATGACATTACATATATTACATAACAGACTACTGGATAAAAGTCCTCTTGAATTGCGCGTAGCACAGATTGATAGGTTGTCTAAGGGTGCTGGTTTGCCACTATGTGCCAGTAATTACCATGCAGGTTTAATGCAGTGTTAAAATAGCTTGTTTTTTTATTTAATATTTCATTTTATTAGTGTACCTTAGGTTAAGTTTTTATTATGTACTGTATATGACTAAATGAATATCAATGACTATGTGTCTCACATGTGTAGCTGATTAGGTATTTATACAGGGAACTTGAAACACGACAGGACATTAATGAATCACAAATGACAGGATTTACCAGTCTTTTCACAGTCCTACTCTTTCTCCTCTCGTCTCTCAGGTTGATCTCCTTTCAGGAGTTTGTAGCGTTTGAGTCGATGCTGTGTGCCCCAGACTCCCTCGACATGGTTGCCTTCCTGCTGTTTGATAAAGCAGGCAGTGGAATGTCCACTTTTGGTAAGTAACTCTGCCCTGATTCATGTGGTTAGATAGAATAATACTGTAGTCAAGTTTGCAGAGAGTGTCTCAATGACCAGCTGCTGTTAGGTGCTGTTTGTGTTTTACAAAACACTTATCTACGCATCAAAAGTACAATCCCCAGAAATGAATGGTCACCTAAGTTACATACAGAAATGTCTTGCTTATTTTCAAATAGTGTTATTATTATGGTATGCATTACGTCTTGTCCGCCATTCTTGTGGGAGCATTGTTTTCCCATATATACTGTAGGCCATTAACTTTTTCTTCTTTTTAATTTCTCTTCAAAAATCAAGAGAACTCTGTCACACTACTTCTTGTCTTCTTTGTGGATAATCAGGGAAACCTGCATATTCTTACTTCATAAAAAAAGGATTAATTAAGATTATTAACTTGAATATGTAACTTAAACTAAAATGTCATGTCTTAACACTGCTTTTGCTTCTTTGCATTTCCACATTTAACAAAGACTTATTCAGCCACTCCTGACAGAGAGCTGACCACGGTCCTCTTAAATGCACCACTGAAGAAGTTTTCCTACAAACTCCTTGTTTATTTTTTGAGGAGGCACACCTTCGCTCATCTATTCTGTTTTGATCCACAAACAAAAATACTGTACTTGTCCTGTATCCTGTCTGTAAAGAAGATAAGGTTAGATTTGGAGGTAGAGAGGGCAACTAGTGGATGGAGATGTAGATGAAAAGGGAGTGGGTGTGTGTGTGTGTGTGTGTGTGTGTGTGTGTGTGATTGGCACCATTACGAGGTGAAAAGGGAAGACATTTGTACTCATTGCTTATTTCACATTTGCCTAATTGATTTAAACAAGTCTAATGCCAGCCTTCTGTAGGTGTGCGAGGCGTTAACACATTAGGCCTGATTTGAAATGCAGTGCACACATCCCGCTCGCAAACAGGGAAGAGTAAGTGAATTTCATTTTAATTGTTACTGTCGACAGGGTGCAAGATCATTGCGGGTGATTATATATGCACATATGTAAATTTTCATATTTAAAAGGATCATTTAGAGTGACGTTGTCTTGGTGGCAATTAAAAGGTCTGCTGTTTATCTGCATCTCCCAAAGGTTAATGAATATACCAATGCCTGTGAGTTGTGAGACTCACACACAAGTGGAAAATTGCATGAAAAACATACCACACATCATGCCATGCACAAATACTGACTACAGTGTCTGCCACTTGCATTGGGCTACCATTTCGCCAAAAGCAAACAACTTGTGACTGAGATTATAGACTTGTCAAAGTTGCTTTATTGTGATACATTACAGAATTCTCCCTTTTCCTCCCCTGCTCTCTTTTCCTCTTTGTTGTTCATCAGATGACAGAGCCTCGCCAAGGCACAAAATAACCAACTCCCTTCTTTATTAACTATTAAAAACCTTAATAGCTGTGGCTTACGTTGCATTAAAGGCTTGTTTGTTTTGCCATGCAATAAATGTTTGTACTCTGATTTGTATTTTATTTCATCTTTCTATAAAGCCATTTTTATTTGATAATAACTTGAGTAATTTCTGTAAAGTACAGGCGGCACAGTGTTCTGAATTCTTTGCAATAAAAAAATATAAAAAAATGAATGCATAATTTGGTGGAATGTCAAGTTAATAAAAACATAACTTGGCATATGAAATGCAGTTGAGCCTCAGCCAGAAAGACTTAAAAAAAAGAAAAAGCTAAAGAGGACTGAGTGTTGACAGGTCTATAAAAGCTGATAATATAAACGGCAGGCTCTGGAGGGGCCTCTCCTTTAAAGAGTTAAAGGCTGTATATTTATTGCCTCATTAAAGTGTAAAAACAATGCACAAGCTGTCTTCCTTCAGAAGGTAAGGCTGAGCTGAAGTAAATACCTTTCACTTTCTCTCCTTTTCTTTCCCTGTCTGTCTTTATAAAAAAAGTGTTTCTTTCCTCCTTTTCCTTTCTCCACTCGTTCGCCGCGGCTTGTTTGGTAATAAGAAACAGGTCGCTCTATTGGTTTGTTTTTGTTTCTTTAGTAAGGCTGTAATTTAGGACTCATGTTCAGTGTCTCTCCACTCCGCTGGCTGCAGAGGCTTAGAGGGTTCAGGCAGAGGAACATAAGTGAGAAGAAAAGGCTTTCCTTCTGAATACAGAGCCTACACAGCCCAAACATGTTCTGCCATGTGTCATTCATGACTGCTTTAGAGTAGAGGAACTAAAGTCTCAATCAGAGCAGAATTGTGTTCTGCAGATTGACGTTGACATTTTGTCACAAATCAGTCACAGACATTTTTATTTTTGCTAAAATCCAATAATTACTAATGTTAACCACAAGATAGGAAACACATGCTGTTTGTTTGACCTGACGCACAAGACTTTCTACCGACAGATTTAAGGTCTTTTATTAGAGGAAGCTAAAAGGGGAAGATGTATTTGATAATTGTTTGTTATGACAACATGAATATACAGCAAGGAGAACATGGAGATGATTTTAATGGAGGTGAAGTTATACATGGTTAATGTATGGTCATTAGCCTTAAAAGTGGGTAGCCTGTAAAGCCAAAACACAACTGTTATTCTATAATAGTGAAGGACTTCTAAGAAAAAAACTGTTTGGTTTTAGCCTCATTGTAAGTAAGTGAATAAAATGTATTCATAAAGTGCTTTTCACAGACATGAGTCACATAGTGCTTTAAAAGGTATAACACAAAAACACAATACATAACATGACACAATACGCAATCAGTATTACACAATCATACTGAAAGTGCAGACCAGGTGTATACATGTCAACCAAACACCTATTTAAAAGAATCCACAGAAACAGCAGACTGTAAGGGAAGATGCAGAGCATTCCATGACTTGATCACTTCGGGTCTTAAGCTGTGTGCGTGGGACAGACATCAAATTTAACATATTTGACATAAGAAGAGAGTAAACTGACAAATATGGATGAGCCACATATGCGGGAGCCTGACCGTGCAATGCTCTGTACGTAAAAGTGAGAAAACGGAATCCTCTATGCAACAGGGAGCCAGGGAAGAGACTTAGTGAGAACAGTGTTAACATCAGACCCTCAATTTGACTTAGTGAGTTGCCTTGCGGCAGGTTTCTAGATAGTTTGAAGATGATCCAGAACAGACATACTGAGTAAGGAGAAAAGTCTGTTACAGTTTTCAACGCAGGATGAGATGAAGACATGTATTTAGGCAGTTCAAACTACAGATCTCAGTTTACTAATATTTATTGAATGGAAAACACAAGATCTGGTCAGCTGCTTAGCATGGGTGTTGAACGATGATGATTGATCAAATATTATACCTAAGTTATGCAGGTTGGAGAAGACAGCAGATGAAAGAGGCCCAACATATTGCAAGATTGTGGTGGCAACCTTTTATAGAGCAACAACCAGAACCTCTGTCTTATCTGCATTGAGCTGTTAGAACTGAAAAATACATGTACATTTACAAGTACTTGAGTGCTTCCATTTTATGTAACTTAATAATATAAAAATAATCAAGTTATAATATATAACAATCATATGGGCTGTTTGTTTCTATAGGTTTACTTTTGATACTTTAAGTACATTGACCTAAAAATACTTATGTACTGTCACTTTAATACATGACTTTAACTTGTAATGCAGTATTTGTAAGTGAATGCTTCTTACTCTAATTCTGGCACACTGCTAAATGGAGTTGTTGCATCATGTTATTAGGCTGTCAAATGCAACTTTTCATCATTCACTCGTTATTTAAGCTGCATCTTGTCTCTTTTTGTCTCCTCCGCAGAAGATGTGAGGCAGGTCTTCAGCCAGACCACCATCCACCAGCACATCCCCTTTAACTGGGACTGTGAGTTCATACAGCTGCACTTTGGCACACAGAGGGACAAGCAGCTCAGCTACAGAGAGTTCACCCAGTTTCTACTGGTAGGTTTCATTTTGATAACCTGCTCTCCTCTTCTCTCCACTGCCATTTCCCCCCAATCTGCTTACATGAAATCATTCTTTGTGTCTTTTGTTTTTCGTCTTTGTCTTTCTGTCTTTGGCCCTCTTTGTCGGTCCGTTTAATATCCATTATCCAGTGACCATCAAGACAGTCAATAAATCTGTATCAATCAATTTATGTGCCCATACACATTGCCTTATCCTCATATATTGTTTACAAACTGTTCATACAATCCTGTCATCTAACTGTATTGTTACTTATCGAAGCTTGGCCAGACGAATGTTCACGCATGCAGACACACAGAGGTTTTTCACAATCCCTCTCAAACACAGCCCTCCATATTGACCAGATTAGTCATTAATGAAACACTGAGGTTATATATTTGGGACATTTGTGATATATTTTTGGCACCTAGCATTGCTCCACTCCAACTACTCTGAAGCAGGTAGAGACGCATTTCTACCTCCATAAATAGTATAGCTGGAATATTCCTAGTGCATTTGTGGTGTGTGAGCCATTTTCCAATATGATGTCTAGACTTAAATCAGGCCTGAGCAGGGTGGTGGGGGTAGGAGAGAGGGCCTGAGCTGTGCCAAGTTTGCATCCACACTCGCCATGTATCTGAATGAGCTTTTTATATTACACTTAACTTAGACCAGATGGCCTACACACAGTGGGCAGCAGCGCATGGATATTGGGACATTGTTATATGTGTGTGTGTGTGTGTGTGTGTGTGTGTGTGTGTGTGTGTGTGTGTGTGTGTGTGTGTGTGTGTGCGTGCGCACATGTGAACATACAGTATGTCTGTATACATGTGGTTCTGTGTGTGCATGTATATCTTACTTATCTGCTTTACCGTATGTGTGAGCGGTAGCATGCAAGCTTTGTACATATGTGTTTATGTCGGTATTTGTGTATTTGTGTGGGCTTGTTTTTGCCTGTGTGTGTGTGTGCATGCGTACAAGTCTGGAGTGCTGTGGCCAGTAGATGCTGTACTTTGCATTGACAGCGTGCCCAGTCGTTTCCCAGTCAGTCACTCAGTGGTTTCCAGCTCCTCACAGCAGCAAGCCAGCAGCCAGTCATACTCATTGCTCAATATGTGAAATGCACATTTCCTACTTATGCTCTGTGTATTTGATCATATTTCATAGCTTTTGATTCATGCCTTAATAAATGGCAGAATAAATTGAATTTCATGTTATTGTAGGGATATTAAACAGAGAATTTAACTAAAGTGTTGTAAATATCAACCTGCTTTTCATCTTTTATCACTTGCTTCACCGGTATACTAATACTCATACAAATATGATAATAAATATTTAATCTTAGACCTAATGCTGTCTTGGGTTCTAATGAAATGTGTCACATTAATGAAACAGATTAATATCATTTTGACGGTGTAATACTAGCTGCAATTGCAGTACTTTGGTACAAGTAAAATTCAGTTTATGGCAGATGACTCTAGCAGTGTGTTATCAGCAACTCCAGTGATTGATGACAGGGCAATTAGGGAAGGTACAACAACATTTCCTGAATCAGAATTTAAACCTGTGCAATTACTACATACTTTGTGATTGCACTACTACCCAACACTGTTTCGATACTTTTGTTAAAAGGCAAAGCATTCCTAAATGTAAGCCAAAAAGAAAAGTAGCCTCTGCAGCTATAAAAGTTGTCAGAGTTGTAAAAAAACCAACACACACACACACACACATACACACACACACACACATACACATACACACAAACACACACACCATATTCTGAATATTTGTCAGTTATTTTTATAATTCCCTACCACACAGCATCTTCCCCCCCAAGATTGTTCCTATCCTTTATTTCCTCCTCTTCCTGCCATACATGCATGTGTTTATTGTGTTTTTCTGCCATTGTAACCACGCCACTGCCAGATGCTCACAAGATGGGATTATCGGGGAAAACGTTTGTGCCACATATTTCTCACAAGGGCCCTCTCTGGCCAATTACTGTCTTGATGGAAGCCAGAGATTCTCACCAATTACATGCATTTTTCCCGTCTCACGCGTGGACGCCGGCCAAGGCTCAGCTTGCACTGTCATTGTGGTGTTGTCTCTGGCAATGGTATTACCGATGTCCAGAGAAGTGGCACATAGTAGCCCATATTATAAATCCTGGCGAGTAAAAAGCTTGAAATACATGGAGGGGACACCACATGTCTCAATTCTTTCCTGAGCACTCAAAAAAAGGGAATTGTTGGCATTGCTCACATTTTTAAAGTCCCAATTATATGTTTGACTCTCCCAAGAATCAGTGGGCAGCCCTTAACATCACCGTGCAGAGGGCTCACGGCCCATGTAAATTAGCAGTTGTGCTTAAGCTTCTTCTTGTATAGCTTTAGCTTTGTGCTGATGAGAAGCACAGTTTGGTGAAGAGAGATACAATCCTGCTCCACTTATATCTATTGTTTATGTTTTGATGAGGGGGGGAAAGAGTCACAGCTATTGAAAACAAACAGAGGTGGCTTGTCATGTGTTTTCATTTCCATCCAAGGACAATTAAAGCGACTGCAAATGCTTCAGAGGTCTCTCGTTGGCTGTCTTAACCCACCAGCTTTATGTCTCCTGCCTCCCTCACTCTTCTCCCAAATAAAAACCCTGAAACACTCATACAGTTGCAACAAGTTAAGGTTTTAAGAGGCTGAGACTATAAACTGCTCCATACCCTGAACCACAGTTGTTTTGTTGCTCTGTGTGGTTGCTATGTGGCTTTTCAGACTTTATCTTGTCCAGAGAAACAGGATAATTTTTTGTTTTGTTTTGTCATTTAAAGATGGACACACAGATAAATGCTCACTCTTACTTTTTTACATCCACACAGTCATGCATCCAAAACATTATCTTTTTGCTTTGCTTTTTTGTTTTGACTTTAAATATTCAGCTCTCCTCCTCCCTTTCCTCTTCTCAGTTTATTCCACACCAAAGTGTTTTGACCTACTCTCAACCGACTGGAGAAGTGAGTCACGACACTCAGGATGCTGACACCAAAATATCTTACCTTATTTACCTTGGGAGTGTTTACAAGTGTCAATCTCTGTTCTTGTTTCCTTGCCTTCTACTCCCTTATACACTCTCCTGAGCCCCTGCTGTGCTCATAGGTGATACTGACACATGGCTGCTACATTTGCTGTTTTTCTGGCTCTTTTGTTGCAATGTCTATTCTTACTCCCCTCCGGTCTCCACTCAGCTTTGTGTAAATGTCACTCTTCCCCAGTCGTTTCTCTTGGGTGCCGCAAATTTAGAGTTCGATCAGTTATGGCTGTCAGTAAAATATCACTCAAATTCAACAAAACAATAAGTCATAGCCTCATAGGGTTTTGTGTTGTGGTAATACCACTTTTTTGAGTTACATTTATAACAATAACATCTGAATCAATCAATTGAAGAATGCCATGTCTCTCTTCAGCACTTTTTGTTTGCTATGTGTGGCTAAACAAGAATGTCCATTATTCTTGGACGAAAACAATTGATAATTGTTTATTTTGAACTGAATTATTAACTTACTTATTGTACTAAAACTACTTGCCAGTACTTATTTTAAGAAAAATAATTTTAAAACCTGACATGATTTTGCAGTTACCTAAAACACATTTGAATTCTTTATACCTGTAGTTATAGGAAGATTATGAGATTATGAACTTAATATTTAAGATGAATGGTGCATTTTTAAATAGAGAAAATATTTCATGGTTTTGTACTGTTTGCAAACACCAGAAAATTGAAGTGAAGAATGCCAAAAGATATTCAGTGTAGGCCTACTATCACCGAACCAAAAGAAAAACAATCAATCTTCCCTTTTGAGAAGCTAGCAACAGGGGACTTAGTCATTTTTGTCGATCCATTAATTGACTAATCGTTTCAGCTGATATATGTAGAAAATTGCAAAAGAGGATTCATAAAAGCTCTTAAAAACTCTTGCTTGGCTGTTTCAGTTAAGTAACCACACCATTGATATATACTCAAAAGTAAGTAAGCTTCAATTGGTCATTTGGTTTGTTGGTATTGTGTCACCATATGTCATAAACCTCATGAATAGGAAAAGCAGAATAAGAACTCATGATGTTTTGCCTCATTGACTTTTTTGGCCTAGAAGTCATCATACACTGCAAGTGAGTCAACAGCCAAAGCAACTAGTTTGAGCTTGCTGCCCTTATGGCTGTTTTTCCACAATTACTTTTTGTGGATTATTGTTGTTCTGATATTCCTGTCTTTTGCTGTAACCAAGTTTTTTTGTTGTAAGAAGAGGAAGCATCGGTGGCAGCGGTTGGTTTACAGCCTTTCTCTGTGGACTTGTGGTTGCAGGTACTGATAATGGCTGCTAATTTCAAAGGCCTTGTGGGATGTCTCCCCACCACAGCCTGCTGTTGTCCCTGTGGACCTTTGTGTGTATGTGTGTTCAAGAACAGAGACAAAGTGAGCAGTTGGGTGATTAGACGTCTTGCCTGTGTGTGCACGTCTGTGTGTGTATGTTTGTATGTTTTTCCCTCAAGTGGGTTTAATGGGGATTTGGGGAGGGTGTAAAAAGCCAAAGCGACGCCTCGCAGTAGGCAAGCCGCTGTTGGGAGTGGAGGCGAGCGTCAAGTCTGGCCAAACACTGGCTCCCCCGTAGCTGAAAGGGGGAGACGACACCAATGGGCCCATCAAAGCAAATGCTGTGTTTTTATCCATACGTGTTTATATGAGTGAGTTTATGTGGATTTTTAATTTATGAAGGCAACTTAAAATGGTGTATGACCCACATCTGTGTCCAATAATACACATTTGCTGTATGATCTAACACCTAAACTTCCCTCCTTACTTCTCTCCACTCCCTTCCACAGGAGATGCAGCTGGAACATGCACGTCAGGCTTTTATCCAACGGGACCAAGCCCACAGCGGCTCCATCTCAGCCCTGGACTTCAGGGACATCATGGTCACCATCCGGCCGCACATGCTCACATCCTTTGTGGAAGAATGCCTCGTGGCGGTGGGTTTTTGTTTGGCTCTGCGGTTCTCTCCTCCATTTGTTTTACTGTTGTCCTCAAGAGCCAAAGTCAGGCTGGTTTAAAATAGTGAAATCAGTCACTGCTGTACACGTCCTAGGAGTTTTGATACTTTGTCATGATATGTTGAGAAAATATTGTACATATTAGGTGTTCTTTATTTATCACCTAAGTGATAAATTAGATAACTGCAAGACTTGTGATCATAACTTTGATTTTTTTTTATCACAGTGCAGGTACATTTATATTCATAATGTGTTTGCGATGTAATCCAGCAAAGTATATATATATATATATATATATATATATATATATATAAACAATATTAGTATGACCAAAGGTAAGATGATGCACACACAGAAATACAAAGGTCAGGAGTGCTTATATATATATATATATATATATATATACACACTTTATAAGCACATGTTTGCCATTGATATAGTTGCTGATAGGCAGACAAGCAACCTAACGTTACTCTATTCTCTATAAACGGGTTGAAGACAAGACTGTCTTCCATCTCACTACCTCTTTCTTGTCTTTTCTCTTCCATTTGTTCATTTCTTTCTCTCACACCCCCACAACCAAACACTGTGGCTTTCTCTTTCCCTCCAGCTGTCCATCTCTCATTTCTTCTTCGTCCTCTTTACCTTTTCTGTCACCTCATGTCCGTCCTCTTTTTCTCCCCCTCCCTTCATTTTCTTTTTCCTTCTCTCTCAACCACTCCTCGTTCGCTCCCTCCCTCCCCCATGTCTCTGTCTCTCTCCCAACATGTCATTAAGTCTAACCTCTCTGGCAGTGTCAAAGCCAAGCAGGCCAGCTGAATGGGAAGGTAGAGACAGAGATAGATGGAGACTGGAGCTTTATAGTCCATCATCTTCGCCTGTGTGTTTGTGCGTGAGCAGCTGTGCACGTGCACTCTATTTGTTTTGAACTCACATGTTTGTCTTTTTGTGTCTTGTGTTTTCTTTGTGTGTTAGTGTTTTTGTTGCACGTGTGTATGTTTTGCGTCTGTGCCCATGTCTTGCCCAATTTCATAAACACCTTGTAGACTCATTTTCTCCGCTGTGTTTACCTCACCGACCAGACATCTTGGTGTGCTGTTAGATAAACTCTCACACACACTCGTGCGCGCACACACACACACACACACACACACACACACACACACACACACACACACACACACACACACACACACACACACACACACACACATCAGAAACCCCATAAACACCGCAGACACATTAAAGGCGGTATTATGGCAGAACTCAAACAGTTAACCGACAACCTTTAATTCACTTACCAAACATGGTGAAAATAATCAGCACCACATTCTTTTCACCCAAATATTGTTCTCCTCTCCCCCTCCGGTGAAAGAATGTGTTGGATATCGTGGGAAGATCTAGCCTATAGGCTCATAGATATGAACAGATACAAAAGTGTCCCTCTGTTAGGGCACTTTCACGCAAGCCAGAGCTTCCCACCTTGGTGCAAACATAGTGAGCTGCATGCAACCTTCCTGAATGTGTCTGTCAAGCAAACAGTGCCATCTAGTGAAAGGAAGCTCTACATTTTCTGTTGCCTCAACCCTCAACACTGTTAAGAGCCGCAAAGCCTCAAGGCTCATCTGATACTTTGGCCTAAGATATCCAAAACATTTATGAAATGTATTCAAACACATATGTCTAAACAGACAGCAGTTAGAGCTGCTCCTTCAAGAGTTTGAGAGCCTGATTTGATAAAGATGGGATGCTGGTTCCCATAAATAAATGTTTGTGTGCAGTCTGGAATGTCTTGAAGAGCCCAGCTTCTATTTGTAATCCTTTTACCTTTTTATTTTTTTGTTTTTTATGACTTCCTCCACCTCATAAAGAAAGTTAATTAAACTCCAGAGAGCGTTGGTTGTGTGATGGAAAAAGTAGTGGTTAAAAGGTTTACTTCTCCCTGTGGAGCGATGGTAAAGAGGAACGTTGATGATTAACCGCCGGTGTTCGTCAAGATTTCCTCTTGAGAGTAATGTCTTCTATGTCTCTTCTGTCACATAATTATAATATATAGATGTTTTTATTCTGTTTGGAGTGTAGTGTGATTGTGTTTGTGGATGTGGGTCATTGTAAGATTTCATTGCATGTTATAATACGTGTGTCTCCATCCTTGGCCAGGTTGCAGGTGGCAGCACATCTCACCAGGTCAGCTTCTCATACTTCAACGGCTTCAACTCTCTTCTCAATAACATGGAGCTGATAAGAAAGATCTATAGCACCCTGGCTGGCCACCGCCGAGATGTGGAAGTCACCAAAGGTACTCGGGAAAAAGAAATGTATCATGTATAAACAAAAACCTATATCAACACAGGCAGCCAAAACTTGGATGCATATTAATGAGTATATATGCACTTACATGCAGTGATCTTCTCTAAGAGACACAGCATACAGCACACACACTATGTGAGCATGCACTGTATGTGTTCAGATGCACAAACTGATACAGTCCTGCACTATAGGCTGTATTAACTGTGTTGTCCAGATAATGGATTTATATTTGTGTGCTTAGGGTGGAAACTTCTTTTTGTTTGGTTTTCTTGCTTCCCGATGGCATTTAAATGGGCATGCTGGATTTGACCCAGCACATTGCATACCCACAATCCTTGATGGAGCCTGTCTTGTCTATTAGACATCCTGGCACTGATCTTTTTTTGTCCTGCTATGATTTTGGTTGATAATGAGATTTGTAATTCTTCAAAAAAACAGAGGAATGCTTGATTTGTCAAAATCGTGCGCTTAAATTTGAGGATGATGTTGTTTTACGCTGTAGATCAATGTTAAATAGTTTAAACCATTTTATAAGCCTTTTCTTTACTCTGTAATTTATAGCAAAGATGTAATGCTGCAATGTGAGGAAAATTAGGTATTATTATTTATTGATCCAACAGCCATTTTTATACATTTAGACATTTTCTTTATTTCTTTCTGTCTTCCATGGTTAGTTTCTTTAAACCTTTATCTTTCTCACTTGCTTGCCCCACTGGCTGTCTCTCATTCCTTTCCTCAGTACTTGGCAGGAAGCCCAGTTAGCTTTCTCTGTCTCTTTCGTACTGACTCCCTCTCTCCTGCTCTGGTCGTCTTTATGAAACCATTCTGACCTCTCTCCACATGGCCCAGGGGCACTAGTTTAGCCTTATGATGCTATCTGAAGCCTTATCAGGGGTGTGGACCATAGCCGACCCAGTCCAAAAGCCCATACGCTCCCCAGGCTGTTCCCACCACGGGTACACCAAGGCTGGGCTTGGCTCGACCTGTGGTGGCCTGTAGCCAGCCAGACCTCCACAGCCACCACCCATCCACCCTCCACTCCCTGAGTCATTAAGGCCTCCTCTGGGACTGCAAGTGCTCGGCTCCATGTACCACTGGCTGGCCGACAAACACACATATCGTACGCACACCCGCATGTATCAAGTGTGTGCATATTTTGTAACCCACTATTTCAAACATTGCTCACATACACACAAGCATTCAGATGCATTAACACAGCCAAGCATGCACACATGGTTACAAATCCTGATTGATTCCGTATGTGCAACAAGGCCACTGTTTTGCCTTGGGGACGCCATTACAGTGCTTAACGCCTACACAACAGTGAGCACACATATGTGTGTGTGAGTGTGAGTGTGCACACTTTTTATTCAGCCAGCAGTGTACATCACAGGGCAAATAACTCTGCATCTTTGTGAAAGGTTAAAATCAGTTATCACATAATACTATAAATGCATCTTCACTATATAGTGCCAGAACTGATCCTTTGGTCCTTTGGCACCATACCAATAATTGTTCACAAATGTAAATAGAAGTGATCATGTTTTTTGCCAGTAAGGTTTCTTAATAATAATAATAATAATAATGTATACTGTTTATTGACCCCCTGTGGGGAAATTACAATTTACACTCCTTTTTGTTAGTAATCATTACTTTCTTGACCATGTCACAATCTCAGGTTGTTTTATCCATTATTATCTGTCCAGACTGATATATCACAGTAATATTGGATGGATTGAATTTTTTTAACAGTTATTTAATGTTCCCTGGAGATTAAGCCGACTGTCTTTGGTGATCCCCTAACTTTTTGTCTAGTGCCACCATTAGTTTGACATCTGTGGTTTGGAGTCAAATGTCTCAACAACAGTTGGATAGATTGCTCAGAAATCTAGCAAAACATTCATGTTTCCCGCAGGATGAATTTTAACAACTGTGTTGATCCCCTGAGTTTTCATCTAGAGCTGTTATCACATACAAAATTGAATTGTGTCCCATACTTTTGTTTATGATCAAATACCAGAACAACTAAATTCCTTCCTATTAGCCTCAACTGTACTGTTTTGTGCTAATAAGTGAATGTTCCTTAGATGACGAACATGGTAAACATTATATCTGCTAACATCAGCATGTCAATATCATTGTAAGAATGTGAGCATTTAGCTGTACAGAGGAGAGATGGTGTATTGGTGACTACGGGCTACATACAGCTAGACAGGTTATCTGCATTGCGATCTGTGATCTCCCCAGACAGAACTCTGTAAGTTTGTGTGGGTGTGTGAGAGTTTATTCTTGTGCAAGTATGCTCTCACATGCTTGTGAGCATTACCTGTGTGTGTGTGTGTGTGTGTGTGTGTGTGTGTGTGTGTGTGTGTGTGTGAGTGAAAAGAGAGAGCAGGCCTCAGGGGTAAGCTGAGCCTCAGCGGGGTGAATGGCTCCAGTGTAGGACGACTTTGTCACAACCCAAGCCTGCTGCTCTTTGAATGAAGCAGGTCAAACAATGCTGACTCCTCGACTGTAAGCCAGCCTACAGTCAACCTGCTCTTTATTCCACCAACAATAGACCAGGTCTTAAGTTACCACATATTAAAGCTGCCTCAGAAGAACTCTTGAAATCCATGACTCTACATGGCCATCATTCTTTCTTATGATGGATTCAGCATGCTTTGACACTACTCACTTGTAAGTTCCAAACAAGTCACAGAAGGTAACTGGTTTGAGTGACAGAGCTTTAAGTATAAAAATCACCATTCAATGGCATAACAATAAAAACCACTATTAGCAATAGGTCCTGCATTTCAGGGCCAACTTTCTCAATACATTTTCCCATTCCTTTATGCTTGTATCCTTCTACAGAGACAAGATCAAAAATACCAACATTTTACCAAGTGGAATAACCCAGTGTTTATTATCTAATTGGCCATCTGTCTGTATTTAGATTTTAAAAAATGACCACCATCGATTGAAAGTAGAAAGACTGTCTTTTTCTGAGTTATCAAACGTTGTTCGGGAAACACAGGAAATGAAAGACTGATGTAGATGTATATGAGGCAGGTTTGGGAAAATAGAAAGACCCATAATTGAAAAATATTGAATAGTGTGGTAAAGCACACACAAAATATACACAATGTACAAACAGACCATGTATCTAACTGCACATTTTACCTGTTAGGCGTATTGCAATATATTAGTAATTATGTTGGTGCATTTTATGTAACATGATATCAATTGACGATACAGAGTCTGTGATAGAGTATCATGAACAGTTAATGGAAGTATGAATCAGATGAGAATAAAAGAGACGTCAGTTACAGTTGTCAGTCACTGCTCTTGTTTGTGATAACAGATTATGGCTTTTAGTGATGCATTCAGCTCAGTACTACATGTTTTAATTATTTCCATGTTATGTAATGCCAGTGTGCAATACATTTTGCAGTCATGAAAACATAATGACAAAGTGAACCTACTGACTCAGAAATATTTTGCTCTGCTGCTTTATACCAAAGCCTTGACAAATCAATTGAAGTGGATACATGATTTGTGAAGTTCCTTTTCCATGGGAAAAATAAGAAAAACATTTTAACCTAATATAATATGGGATTATAAATTCACTGGTTACTGAGCCTTGGATTTAGGAGGAGCAATACATATTCTGTTTTGCATGTAAAACTGAAACAGTGGGCAAGCTTTTCACTTTTGCAGCAAAACTAGTGCCTCGAAATTGGGTGGCAGGTCTGTTGATTACATCTATGTAGTCCCACCCAGAGAGCTGTGTCTGTATTGTGTATAGTAGGTCAAACATGTTCTCAGTCATGCCAAGCCCAGGCAAGGAGTTGAGAGTGTTCAGTTTGGTGACATCTCAATTGCATTGCTTATTGCTGATGATGTAATTCTATTGGCTCCATCAGCGCTTGACCTAGCATGCACTGGGGCAGTTTGAAGCCAGCTGTGCAGTTATTAGGATTATTTCCAGCACCTCCAAATTTTAGGTCAAGAAAAAAGCCAATTGCCTCCTCTGAGTTAAGGTGATATAAAGTTGCATGTATCTTTGTAAAATGGAGCATCCTGACAGTCTAATGCATGTTGTAGACTTGTACTCTCATGATGATATGGGAACTGAGGCCCTCAAGTCAATCTATGTTTCTGTACCAGTGGTCAGGAGCTTTGAGTTGGTATCTGAGAGCTCAAACAATAAGAAGGAGCTCAGAGATTGCGGCTTATTCCTATTGAAAGGAGGCAGTTTAGGTTGCATAGGGATCTGATCATGATGCTCCCTGTGTGCCTTGCGGTGGAGGTCCCCAGACCCAGAACACACTGGAGGAATTATATGTATCCCATCTGGCCTGGGAATAGCTGGGGATCCCCCAGGTTAAGAGGCTAGAGAATGTGGCTGAGGAGAAAAACCTCTTGGTTGTTGGAACATCTGCTGAGTTTTCTGCCACCATGACCTGGACACAGATATGCAGAGAAAAATGGATTGAGATATTTTTTATTTTATATATATATATATATATATATATATATATATATATATATATATATATATATATATATATATATATATTACTGTTTCCCCATTTATTTTTTAATCTGTGTGTATATTTGTTAATTTTGGTTTGTATCTTAAGGTGTGGTGCTCTTCATTTTAGTAAAAACTAAATCAAAAAATGTCTTTCTCGTAGAGGAGTTCATTGTGGCAGCTCAGAGATTCGGCCAGGTGACACCCATGGAGGTCAGCATCCTCTTTCAGCTGGCTGACCTCTCAGAGCCCCGTGGGTAAGACACACACACACACACACACACACACAATTAAAACAAAACAAAAAAAGGCACACACAAAAATCATGCTAGCTTTGATTTAATACCTCAATTTTGTTAATGTGACATCAATTTAGGTATAACTTTCTGTATATTTAATCTAGTCTAGGGGTGGATCATATAATCTCCAAGGAAATAATCATTAGTAGTGTAGATATGGTGGTCAAGCAGGTTTAAGCATTTATTCTGTCTTTCCCTGAGAACAGGCAACTAAATTGAGAAAACCGTAGGTATGTTACAGGAGGAATAGCACCTCACAACTGAATTCATACTTACGCCATTTAATATTATCTTCAGTTAGTCAGGGAGTTGTAATGAGCAAGTCTCTCCCTCACTTGCCCCCCCGACGAGACGAGTGCTTTCTTTTTTCTCAAACTTCTCTGCAAAGGATCAAAAGAGTCAGACATGACTACATTAGTGCCAGAGAATCATCCCTCAGTCCAAAACCAATCCAAACTCCTATTTATCTTAAGAAAAGGTCCTGTGATCCGTGGAACACAACAACTGTATGCGTTTCACTTTCCCCCACTTCCTTTGCGTCTGCCTTACAGCCCAACCAGTTCACTCATAATTCCTAACCCCGGCCTGAGACACCACCTGATTATTATTTCTGGGCAATGGGATACTTTAATAGCCCTCTCCACTCTCCTTGATTGGAGATGCGAGACATAATAGCCCCAATATTCAGAGGAGAAGGGTGGGTGTGGGATTTGGCGTTCCCCATTCCCTCAGCCTGGGAAATCTGGGACCGCCATAGAGATGCAATGGAAAGACTCAGAAAAGGCAGTAGTTTTAAATCCAAAGGTTAAATATCTTTGTTATACTTGGAGGAAGGGATAAAGGAGTGGGAGTTGTCAGTTCCTATAGATCAGTCTTACTCAACCATGCCAAGCACAGGCCTGGATTTTTGAATGGCACAATATTTTCACATGGAATGATAGCAAAGTGTCCGTAGACTTTGAGTAACTTCAGACTGACAGATCGTGCTTCCAAATGTCATGGACTTGTTGATGCATTGATGAAATATTATATTCCTCTGAGAGTTTTTACAACAGTTGAAAGTTACTTGAAACCTCTCACTTTCTTCATTCTCTCTCCTCATCAGACGTGTTGGTTTAATGGACATTGAGCAGATCACTGCACTGGAGGAAGGCGCCCTTCCCTACAACTTGGCTGAGGTCCAGAGACAGGTACAGAATATGAAGACTTGTTGATGTGTTTGGTTTCCTCTTCCACAATGGCGGCTCTTTTTTCTGTCTCAGTACATTCTCTAGGGCTGGATGTCACAATGCAGATGACTCAGATTTGTAATTAAGTTAATGATATCTCCTGTTCACAAGTCATTAATCCCCTAAACCAAAACATCAGTTTTATTTGTCATGAATTACCCAATTAATTCATTGAGACATTGTTTTAGATTAACATGAAAGTAAAAGTTAAAAAATACAGGAGACACAGATGCAAACAAGTTTTGTCAGAAATAAAGTGAAAAGTTTGCCCCCAAAACCTGCCAGTGTTTGTCAGACCCGCTCAATTTCAAAAGTTCATTTCGAGGTTTAGACCAACTTCCCATCATAGACTTTTTGAGAGAAAACACCACTAGACCTCTCCCTGGCATGTGGTTGATGTCTTAACAAAACATACAGACAAAACTCACAAATCCAGTAAAGACAAGCAGAGCCATCCTCAAGGCCTTATAAACCTCAAACAGGCTTCACATTGCATATGATAGATTTGAAGTGACTTTGCAGCAGCTACCAAGAGCAATTGGTAATGAAGAAAATTAAAAAGAACTTATTGGACAGCCAGACAGATGATCAGAGCACTGTTTTCCTTCTTGGGCTGTTTGGTCAGAGTTGTGTTGCCTGGTGGGTTTCAGCGCTACAGTAAAGGCTTGGCCAGGCCATGTTGGAGCAGGCGGGGGCCAAAGGGGAGAAAGCAAAGGGGCCCAGCACTACACAGACGCCAGTCCCACCACAATGAGCCACTTTAGGCCCTTGTGGTTTGGCCTCAGGGGCTGGCCGCCAGCTAGCTGGAGCTCTCTCTCCTCATCTTTTGCTAGTTCTCTCCATTTTCTTATTTGATCTACTTTTCTTTCCCTCTCTCTTATTTGATCTACATGTGTATCAGTGTGCCTTTTCTCTCTTTATATCCTGTTAACATGTTCCCTCTTTCTCCCTCAAACATCCTGACAGTTAGTATTGCCAAGATTCACAAGTCCTTAGGCAGACGGAGCTGGGGAAGATGGTAGAAACGGAGAAATATCTGTTTAACGGAGACATTTGGGCAGAAAGAAACCTCTGGGGATGATTTGTAGAGGGGGGTGGGAGTTCACTCTGACAAGTGGACCTGTTCTAGACTCCCCCCCTCCCCCTTTGGGCAGTGTGGCCATTGTTACTAATGTTACTAATGCTGGCTTCTAACACTATTCTGCTCTTTGCATGGCAGGGTGATGATCACAAAGGTGTACTAAGATCACTTTGATTCCAGTTTTATTTGACAAAAGCCCAAATGGTGAGACTGTCAACCCAAGTGAACAATAGAAAACTCTAAGCAGTGGAAATAAAAATAATCAAGTATGCCAATAGATGACATAAGCAGCAGAAGGGCAATACATGGAAAATGGGTATTTGAAATAAGTTATTATGCATCATATGTAAAGGAAAAATGTGTTATTGTATGTTGAATAAACATTATACTATTGATACCTTGAATCAGAAAGAATACCTCACATATGTGTTTTTGTTTAATTAGAGATGTTAAAATATTCATGAAGTGTGATTATATCCGTATTGGACACAATTACATATTGTACTTCAAATCAGCCAGGACAGAAGAGAGTTACATAAACCTAGAAAGCTTAATATATTCTGTATTTCTAACTCAATCTATGAGCAACAAAAATAGACAAATATATATTAATTTAACTTATTTAAAAATGCCAAACATTGTCTGGTTACAGCTTTTCTGTTTCTATATGATATGATATGATGTATATATATGTGTATATACTGTCAGGCCAAAAGTTTGAACACACCTTCGCATTCTATTATTAAATTAATCATTCATTTGTCACAACTGCTGTATAGTGTGTGACAGCAAGTCTCAATTTCATGATGAACATTGGTAAACAGTATAATAGTCAATTAATAAAACAAGGCAGACAAGAAACATAGGGGGGAGTTACTTGAATATAACAGTATCGGTTTGCAAATGTTTTTCATTCACACTAAACATGTGTGAAAGTCATAGAATACAATGTCTTAATATGCAGTAAACAACTGTCCACAACTGTGTGTAAAGTATTACTGTTACTGTCTATACTGTCATATAGAACAAACATTCATATATATATATATATATATATATATATATATACACATCATGACATTGAGACTTGCTGTCACACACTATGCAGCAGTTGTGACAAATGATTGATTTAATAGCCAGATGTTGCATGTAACATTCTATATAAGAAATAGATAGTGGATTGGTAGAGAGAAATCAATGTCTGAAACAGTGGCTTGTATTGTGTCATGTCTTTCTGTTGTTAATTTGTTGTGTCCCACTTGTGCACTAATGTTTACATTGTCTCTTTTCCGCTGTGTGAGCAGCAGTTGGGCAGCGACGTCTCTCGCCCCGTCCTTGTCCAGGTGACAGAGTCGGCCTACAGGTTCTCCCTTGGCTCAGTGGCAGGGGGTAAGAGTCACGCCCCATTGGCTCCCTGCATTCTTTACCCCAGCACCCAACGACTTGCTTGCACGTATACCTGCCCCCCTCCACACACACACACCCTCTGCTGTTCTTATGAGAAAAGGGTGAAAGAGACAATGACAGACAATGGTTCCTATATTGCTCTTTCCCTTGCTTACGAGAGCATTTGTTGCGTCCCTGCTCAAAGAGCCCAACTATCCCTCTGCCTCTTTCCTTCTCTCTTTCTATCTTTCTACCCACATATACATATATAAAAACGTTATTACTGGACCTCGGGGACGTTTTTATTTGAGACTCTTTAATGTTTTTTTTAAAATTACTGCCTCCTGTAAGTATAAGTTGAGTTGTCTCTGATCCCAGGTCACTTTGGGTCCTCCGCGTGCCATGGGAAAACCCTCCTGTGTGGATTCTTTTGTACCTGTGTGAGTGATCAGAAGAGGGAGGATGAGGGTGGGGGTGAAGGGTGGTGCCTAGGCCTTGTGTTTGGCTTCAGACTCCCCACTGTTTTTCTTATCCTCCTCCCTTCCTTTATTTCTCCTCCTTCTATCCCAAGGGAGACAGCTTAATAAGGAGGTATGGCTCTGCCATCCCTTCTTCTCTCTCGGTCTCTCTCTAATTAAGTCTGTCGCCTTGGGTCGGTTCTTTTTGTTTGTGTCCGTCTGACGGACCGAAGACACTGGGACTCAAAACACTTTGACGTTTTTCTCAACATAAGCCCCACAGACTTCCCCTTCCTTCTCCGCCTTTTCCTCTTCTTCTTTAGTTCACCCAAATTACAAAGACTTATTTTCTCACCTATCTCCAGTGGTATATACAGTAGCAAAGCTACCTGCTTTTTGGTATAAAAATAATAGAATATATATATATAATATAGATATAATAGAAGTGATTGGGATTTTGTTTGCAGTGCTCACAGCACAACTCTCTTACTTCTTACTGTGAATTTTTGCTAGTACAAGACTTCCCATTTGTATTGCAAAACTGTGCAGCACAAACCTGTCAAACAATGCTAGTTTTAACCTGATGAATGCCTCCTGTATATGAGTGGGATCCTGAGATTTGTTTTATTCATTTGTAAACTATTTAATCTGCATCTCTAGTTGGAGTATACTATATAATAGTATAAAAAACTGGTATCTTCAAACATTATAATCAAATATCTCCCTAACAACACTATTTTCTCTTTATTTTCTCTTTTACTCCTATTTATGTCTATAGAATGTTTCAACTTATTTTATTACCGCTGTCTTCACTTGCAGAAGACAAAGATTTACGGCATAAGGGTGATGCTGGTTAAAGCAGGGGGAGAACAATGCTGGCATGGTCATAATGCTAAACCACTTATATGTGAAAATATGTACATAAACAAACAGTACCCTTATAACATGTAATCAGTATGTAAATAACCATTTTTTAATTCTCTGTAGCTGTGGGTGCCACAGCAGTGTACCCCATTGATCTGGTGAAGACACGCATGCAAACCCAGAGGGATAATGGCTCCCTGGTGGGAGAGCTCATGTACAAGAACAGCTTTGACTGCTTCAAGAAGGTGGTGCGCTACGAGGGCATCTTTGGCCTTTACCGAGGTTAGTAGTATGCATTGACACAAATATAAACCTCCAATTTGTGTAATTTCAGATTTACATAGTGTTAGTCGTTAAAGCAGCATTTATCCTCTATTGATAGTGCAGCAGCTACTGTAGCTTTTACATGCTGGAGTGTTTATAATGCATTCACAATAATGCACCGCATGTACTTATAGTTATATTTGTACTTATTTATTTTAGTCTTCACAGCATGTAAAAAAAAGAAACACTACAACAACAGTATTTCCAAGATTATGGTGGTTACCCTGGTCATGCTTGAGAGCAATGTAAGTAGGTTTAACACACAACAAATGTTATTAGTAAGTCATAACTAAAATAAATTGGCTGAAGTCCATCCCCAATTTTATATTTACCTAAAGCTTTAAGAAAAAATGACACACAGGCAGTCACATCCACAAAACAGGTTTTGAACAAAAGGGTTTAGATTTGAGAAGAATAAAAGTAAAGAGAAGGAAGACAAGAGAAGAAAAGTGTAGGGTAACCAGGAGGGCTGTGTGAGTTCACCTCTCTGTTGACCTGTGTCCTTTGAAGTGATTACCGGCTGGCTGGGGACTTTCAGAGCAGGACAATAAACGTCACATGCAAGGCCACATACCTTTAGGTCTGTGTCATGATGTGGTGATGTCGCATGTCTGGACTTACACGCTCATACAGACACATACACAGACTGAGCGAGTATGTGGGCAATAAACACACTCCTTGGGCATTCAGGTACGCACATACCAGAGCATGACATCCCTAATGACTACCTGCCCTGTCTTCAGAAGGTGGGGTTAGGGTGTCCGTGTCAGTATTGTCGGGTCGGATTGAAGAAGGATTGAAAAAAGGTCCCCCTTGAACATTGGCAGGGACTTTTTTTAAATCCCATGATTCTGATTGACAGCACAGGCTCCCGAGAGGAAACTTGAATGCTTGAATTTCTGTCTGAAACACAAAAGCCATCAAGAGTGGAATGGCTTCACAGACGCAGAGACAGACAGGTCTGGCTCCAGATAGATGGCCAGACAGACAGGTATTCCTGACAGGCAAGCTGTAGTTATGTAATATAAGTTCAAAGTGCCTTTGTCGAAGACATCGGAAATAAATCTGCTAAGTGAAGAATGTGGAATCAGCAGCGCAAAATTGACACACTTACTAATCTCTCATGAACAAAGCAGCACAAGACCAACAGGATAATTTTTTGGGTGGTATAAATTAGGTGTATTTTCCAATGTCCTACATGTATATTCTTTGATGTTGAAAGTATGTCAGCATTTATGGAAAATATAATTAAAAAATGATTTGGTCTTTTTATGAGGTTCAGGCATCACTTCCTTTAGCCAAGTTACAAATTGTGCGTGCGTGCGTGCACACCTCAGGGCTGGGTAGGGGGCCAAGTTTCATTGTGCTCTGTTGTGATTATTTTGTTTATTTTTATCCTGCTCTGGGTTGTAATTGAGGTCTGCGTAAACTTTTGGTTGGTTTGTTTTATACTCTGCCCTTTTTCCTATTCTGGGAAGCAGTTTCTCTCTCTTCATCCTCTCTTAACCCCTTCTTCTTCTCTCTCTCTTGTTGCTACTCTGATGTCCCCACACTCCACATCAATAGATTTCATTAACGTCTGGAGGATCTTACAGGGTCGGACGCATGCAGCGGGAAGCCACACATCATGTGGATTGTGTGGAAGTGGTGTATGTCTATGTATGTGAGTGAGTAGGGGTACCACAGCCCTCTTTTTTTCTAATCATCTCAACGTTTTCTAATGATAGGTCTTGTACCACAGCTACTGGGTGTGGCGCCCGAGAAAGCCATAAAGCTCACAGTAAGTCACTGCGTTAGAAAGCGCATATGCACATTCACATATTTCTTCCATAGGTTCTCCTATTGCTTCAATCTTTTTTGATGGGTTTTATATTATGCAATACTACACACACAAATAGTGAATAATGACCTGCTAGTTACATGCACATATAGTAACCGAATAATCTGGACATTTTCTACATTTTCAGGTCCTACATAAAACATTGCACACTGTATATTGACTGTCAATCATGTAATGTTTGACCATACCAGCAATTCTTTGCCTGATATTGGGACCTTTGTATTTGAAGGTGAATGACTTTGTGCGAGGAAAGACCAGACAAAAAGATGGCACAGTCCCGCTGGCAGCTGAGGTCCAGGCTGGTGGATGTGTAAGTCTTAAGTCAACCGTTTTGTAATGTGTGTGTACAAGGGTTAAGTGTACAACTAGGTCAGTAATAACAACCTGGACAGAATTTAAGGCAGACTGACTATTGAGTGGTACATTAAATGGCATTTCTTTCATCCCATCAACTTTTTAAAACACTTTGTCAAAAGCATTAGGTTGCTCTAAGTATTGATTAAAGAGGGCTTTTCATATTTGAAAGTAAATCATGCTTGACATAGACGGTTATGGAAATGTGGTATCGGGTTCCGACTATAACAGACAGAAGTTTGAAGTTTGATAATCAAATAGAAGTGTCAAATCACACATAACAGTGACACTTCTTCACCAAGGTAAAGGTTCCTCCCAGTTCCTCATGTAGAGTCACTCTGAGAAATATCTCCTAAGAGATCTGTTGTCAGTCTGAATATGACCACAGCTATTCAGTGTGTAGGTACGTTTCTCAAATGCAGTCATAGTTCAATTTTTCAGTGTTCACCATCTTTTCCATAAAAGCCTAAACATGGAACCTCTCTCTCCCTCTTCATCATCCAGGCGTTAAGAAGTGCACTGTGTTGAAATGATGCTGTACAGTACGCAGACAGTGTAGCATACATCTCTAAACTATGTTTACCTGTTTTCTGAGTGCTGCCCTTGTGACACTTGAGCAGACAGACGTTGACCTGTTTGGAGGCCAGAAGTCGCTGTTTGTTGATGGAACGTGTAACGATCACACATGAAAGAGCAAATGTGCATACTGTACATGCTTGCAGGAGTTGTGCATGCTGACAAACAGAAGAGCACACAGGTGTACGGACACACACACACACACATGCACATATGCACACATGCACACAGACACACACACTTACAAGGAGGAGATGAAGATTGACAGCAGCTGCTACCTGAGACCCCTACCAGCCAGTTACATGCTCCCCTCCCATCATAGGTTTTGATCACTGAGCTGTCACAGTCAACGCACACACAACACACACACATCACAAACACACACACACACACACACACACACACACACACACACACACTGTCCACCGAGGCCGGCAGCTTTAGCCTGAGCAAATGAAAGAAGGTCTTTCACTCAACCCTCTTTTGATGCTGATCACTAAAGCAAAGTATTTCAGGATACACAAGTCATTATGGGTTTAGCTATACTCAGGCACATTCAATTGACCTTATTAGTTCTACGAATATGTTTAAGAAATGTTTTAGCATGGTACATTTGCTGTTAAAGTTGCAGATTGTTTTGTGAGCCATTTTGTTTTGTGGCAGAGACAAAAATGAAAAGGTGTAGTAACCACATAAAAGCAAATATACTCTTGAAATGTTCTTCACTGTATTGGGTGAAAAGTAGTAAAAAAGTAGTGTTTTTTTATACCCAAATGTATGGTGGCCGACAGGGGCAAACGCACTGCAACTAATAAAACCACAAGCAAATTAAGAAAACATATTCATTAATTTGACACGCTGCAAATGCCCACAACACAACCAAATACATAAACACGCTGCAAATCTTGCTAAATAGTGCTAAATGTGTTGTCAAATTAATGAAGATGTTTTCTTAATTTTCTTTTGTCTTGTCTTTTCACATGTGTTTTCTTGAGTTGCAGGGTGTTTGCCCCTGTCGGCCACCATACATATGGATTCAGAAGCAAAACTATAACAGATGCATAGGAAGAGGAGGGGATAAATGTAGAGGAGAGTAGTGTGGATGGATGGATTTTTCCTCTTTTCCTCAGCAAGCCGTTGTGACAGCTCCTTTCATCCTGGCTGAGGCCCCGGTGTTAGTGCTGGCACTGCACTCTCCCTGCCACTTTATTTTACACGTACACACACACACACACACTCACACAATCACACACACACACACACACACACACTATCACTCACACACATAGACGTCAAACCCTCCTGAACCCTGTTTTATTGAGGCTCCAGCCGCAGCACATGAAATCTGTTTATATCATTTGGTAGCTGTGAAAGTGTTGGTTTGGACCACAGTGTCAGCCTCAGGTCTACAGTCTATAAAGCAAAAGAAAGAAAAAAAGAAAGAAAGATGTAGATAACAGGGAAATAGTATATTACAGTATATGTTTGCTTTCCAAAGAATCTTTATCTCCTCCTTATCACCTTGTTTTGGCGCACTTTTCTCTGCAGCTCTCATATTTTTGTGCTTTTCTTACTCCTCTTAAACATGCTACTATCCTCTTCTCACCTACCCTTTTTTCACCCTCCTCTTGCTTCCTCCTTCTACCCTCTCTAAATCAGTCGCTCAGCACTATTAGGCTCCAGTACAGGTTGCCAGTTTCTAATGATTATTTGGTAAGAATGTCATGCTCTGTTGACTGAGCTCGCTGGATGCTTATCTGGCAGTTACTGGCCTGCATTTTAGGACTTAAGTTACACAAAATACTTACTGGGTCATTGCTGAGAGGCGGAGTGGGGTAAGACTTGAAAGTCAAAATACAGTAATACTTTGTTCTTGTTCATTGTGAATGTAACACAGTTTGCATGGTTAGTTCAAGTCTTTGTAATGAGTTTCTTATTAAGGCTTGCTGTGAATTATAAAAACCTTATCAGAGAATCTAAAACACACACACCCAGACCTGCACATGTAGCATGAAGGGTGTTAAGTACAAATGGATTGTTATTTATGGATATCACCTAATGTAGTGAGTGTTTGGCATGTGTATGGGTGTTGGGTATGGCTAATCTCTTGGTATGCTCTCTGCAGCACACACACATAGCCAGGAGCTGTGATGCGTGCATAAGGTGCTGACGTCCCAGGTTTCTAAGGATCACCTTGCCTTGTAATTACCTGGGAATCATCAGAGAGCCGCCAATGCTGTCACTCCATAATCACAACCCTCAACCTCTCCACCTCAACCTCGACCTTCCCTTACTTCTCTTGTTTTGACTACTCCTCTCTCTTGTTTCTGTCTCACCATCTTTCCCTCTCTCATTAACTCACTCTGTTTATTTGTCCTATCCTCTCTCTGTTCTATTTGTCTTCATCTCTTGTCCCGGATGCTCAAAGTTTTTTGAGTTATTTTCCACAATTAAAGGTGAATTCCGGTTGATTTCAACATTTAGCTCTGTTTTTTTTTTAATTTGTAGTGCTGTCAGTAGTGAGACAAATGAAAACAATCGGTGCGGTCTACACCAAGTTATCCTCCTGCTAGATTTTGCACCAAACAGGCTTAAACAGGGCAAGTTTTAAACTTGTTTTTAGCCAGCACCTAGCCATGTGCAGTTATTCCTTCCAAGTGAACACAGTGAGTTTGACTGCAGTAGATGTAACAGAAAGGCATAAAAGTTTTGTTTATTCAGCCAGTGCAATAGTTGATTGTCGTAATGTTTATGCCTTTCTGTCACATCTACTGCAGTCAAATTCACTATGTTCACTTGGAAGGAACAACTACACAAGGCTAGGCACTGGTAATGACATTTTGAGCATGTTTAGAGGCTAAAAACACATTTAAAACTTGCACCTGCTTAAGCCTGTTGGGTGCAAAATCTAGCACAATGAGAACTCCTCCTAGGTAGCACCGATTGTTTTAATTTGTCCCACTACTGACAGCACTACAAATAAAAAAAAAAAAAAAACAGAGCTTCATGTTAAAATCGAGTAGGATCTTTAAGTAGGAATGCGGGATGGGGAAGTGCTCAGAAAGCTCTGCACTTTCGCTCCTTTTATCGCATGTTGTCAGCACTAATTGTCAGCTCATTTTTCTGAACAATGTTGCTCTTTACTCTCCTTGAGTAAACAACATCTTCATTTCTTCCATCTCCAGTCTCATTAGTATTCAATTGAAGCAGCCAACACTGCTAGTGGCCGGAGCCCATAGCTTCTTGATGCTTAAGCAATTAGCCAGCATGTAATCAACTCGTTTTTTTCCATGAAATAAATCATAAAGAGTTAGCTGTGAGATGTAGCAGCTTTGAAATGGCAGCCCTCCTGCTATTCACAGCCTCTCGTTGGGTCTGGAAGGGAAGCTGAAGCTCACTGTACTCTGTGTTATTTAAAAAAAACGGCTGCACACACCTTCAATGAGACTATTATGATCTCGTTCTCTTCTTTATCTCGTGGGCAATATATGGTAACACTTAAAACTGAGGGAAATTGAGCAAAAAAAGCCCTTGGATTGAAAAGATTGGATCTTGATGTCTTCCCGTAAGGCAGGAGGCAACAAGCACAATCCATCATTCATAACGGAGTGGCTGAAGGCGGGGGAGAAAAGGAGAGAAACAACAACAAACAGACTAGGCCTATTTAAGACAGAAATGGCACCATGGCAACCGATTGCTATCTAATTGCAATGTGCCACCCATTTTGCGTATAGCTACAGTAACCACTGGCAACCGTAGCAGGAGAGAGACAATATTAGAGAAGATGAGCAAGATTGTTTGAGAAGAGGTCAAAGCAAGAAAGGGAGAGAGGCAATACTGGAAAAGACATTCAGAGGACTAGAGGAAAAACAAAGAAAAATGGAAGACACAGAAGTCAGAAAAAGCCCACTTACGCCCAAAGGTGTAAACATTTCTTAGTATCGAGAAGCATTCTGGAAATGCCGTCATGTTCCCTGACTAGACACAGTTAAGCATTTGTCTCGCCCACAAATCTACCCACAGCAGCTACCTCTTATACTCATAAAAGCCCTGCCGACCTAAAAAACAAAGAAACCAGTCTGAACTTGCTGTAGTATTGTTGCCCTCACAAGTACAGGTTTGGAGAATGGATTGAAGTGAGAGGTCAGAGAGAAGAAGAGAAGTCAGAGTCCCCGCAGGGTCTGTGAGATGAAGACAAACAGCTGACAGACTCCACTGCATCAGCTGGAGTACTATCCTGTACTCTCCTTTTCTCTACATCTTTGTTTTACAGCTGGTTGCTGAGGCGACACTATTGTTAAATTGCATCACTTGCAAGTAGATAATAGTTACATTTTCAATTTTGATTGTATTTACGTGTTGTTGTTTTTTCAATCAGTGTGTTATGTTGAAATTAACGTTTTATCAGTGGAACTCAGATAGCACACTCAAAATCTCATATTGAACAGACAAAATGTATATTAAAACTGGGTGTTCATTGCAATATATTAAAGTAATTTTTCATGTTTAACTTGAATATCTGATCCATGTCTGTCTTTTTGAAGTTCATTCCACTGATTTCTGTCTGTTCCTCCAGGCTGGTGGCTCCCAGGTCATCTTCACCAACCTGTGGAGATTGTAAAGATCCGTCTGCAGGTGGCAGGAGAGATCACCACAGGGCCAAGGGTCAGCGCCCTGTCTGTCATTAGGGAACTCGGCTTCTTTGGACTTTACAAGGTGAGAAACATTGTTGGGGTCAGAGGTGCATGTAAAGTGCACATGTCTAAGCCACAAATTATTCTTACAAGTGCTTTTTTTTCACTCCTATTACAGTATTTTAATGCTTGCGGCCTATTTCGTTGTGATCTGTTTGCATTATTTTAGAGAATGCGGAATTGTAGCTTGTGAATGTTACTGCAATGTTTATAGAATTGAGAAATAAATAATGTATATATTAGAGTGCAGTTTTTTCTCAACAGTATACAGCTCTTATCTTAAAATTCAAATGCACATTTTTCACACAAGAAATTGCTGTTTCAATAGATTTAGCTTCTTCTGAGTTGTCAATTTTGAACTGTTCCATTAAAGTTATTGAGGCTAACACTGGTATCTGACCAAATGTGTATAAGCAACTAGTTTGCACCAGTTAATGTGCAGTATAAAGTCACAGAAGGGTTCAGTGAGTAGAGTCACATAATTCTAGGAATTTAGAGTTAAAATGTACTTTTTTTCATACCTTCCGCCTACTGTCAGTGCCAAAATCCCATTGGAAATGTCTTGGTTTCATGTCAAATCTGTCCCCCAAAACACACAAACTTACTTTTTCAATTTTGTTTAATTCTGAATTTATATGCAAGCATGTAGCTTATTAATTTCTGTGCCAGAAGTGACAGTTGGAGATACATTGGTTAGAATAATCCCTTTAAAACAACCAACAGTCTGAAGGCAGAACTCATCCGTTAAAAGTCAGGCCACTACAACATGTCGGTATAAGGATATTAGACATTTACTTCTTTGATGATAGAACTTTGGGAAACAAACATCACTTAATAACTTTATAATCTTAAATTGAGAGGTACAACCGTAAGAGAAAGCCTAAAGCCATATTTTAAGTATTGCTGAATTCAAGTTAGATTTGTTGCGATGGGAATATTAGACGTCCAGTATCCATTCTATTGTATTTTCATCAGCCTCACACTTTCACAGCATCCATTATTTCTTATTACTGTTTTGACTAAATTATATGTGATTTTTCTATTTTACTATTGTATTATTATACATTACTTTACCTAAGCAATTCCATGTGGTCTTCTGTTCAAGAACAAGAAAAGACACAATTTATGCTAAAAGCTGTATTTAACCTTAATTGCCATAATTGGTATTTTTCAATGGCACAGAGCTAAAAATTACAATGCACTGTTTGAACATATTAGGGTTGTATAATATTTTGCCGCCAACACATTGTAAAGCAAGCGTGAAAAATTATAAAGTCATAAGGGGCTAATATAAAAATAGTTGTGTTGGTGTGTTTTAAATATTATATTCTTCTTTTTATAATTATTTTTATAAATATACTGTTACTTCTGACATTTATCTGTTTGCACTAGTGAGGTACACAGCCACATAGTTTATTTTTCTTTTTTAAAGCTGCCAGTTAGTTAGATATAAAAGCTATAGGAATCAATGAACAAGCTGTGGCTACCGCTAACATTAGCAGCTTAACTGGCTAGACAAGGACATTAGCCCTCAGGGTAAAACAGAGCATGTCTAATTAAATTACAAAAATAATTCCTAATGGAGCTTGGCAGGGTACATTCTGCTACAACTGTCAACACAATCAACTTTGAAAATGTCAATCTCATACCTGCGGCTGTATTAATTTGCAAGTAAAATGATGGCACTTGTGCTGTCAAATTCCAAGTAGTAAACTATTTTTCAATGCAGCCCCTCTCTTCCTTAGGCAAGACTTTAATTTTGATAGTTTGCTGATCATTTACTACACTGGACCTTATTACTTTATGTCCCCCAGGTTTGTGGTTTTTTCTGTCTGCTGATGTGGCCACCTGTACGAGCAGACCAGTTCCATGTAAACCTTTTGGTTCTTTTAACGAGGCTGTAATAGAGTGTGGAGCCTCCTCTTGTCTCCGTCTACCTGCCTCTACTATGTTTGTGTAGGTGTGCACTCACTCCTAGTAATTTATGACTATGTTGAAGTGTGTGTGTGTGTGTGTGTGTGTGTGTGTGTGTGTGTGTGTGTGTGTGTGTGTCCACATAGCTACTGTCTCCATTCAACTGTCTGTGGGAATGCTGCTCAATACTGCATATGAGTGTGTGTAAATGTGCACACACTTTATTGTGTTTGTCTCCTGGTCCATGAGAGGAGACAAAGTGCATTGAGAAAGAAGTAGCGGTGTTGGCGTTGGAGGTGGTGGTGGAGGGGAGGCGGGGAGGAGACGAGCTCCAGCCTGCAAGCCCCAGACGGGCTGGCTCCGGAGGGGCTGCACCCAGGCACAGAGCTGCCTTTGTCAGGGTAATTATCCTGACGTTCACCCTCCGCTGGTGGAGCTACTGGATGATAGGGTGGCTAACGCACTAGCGCCACCACTCATCTCTGGAGAAAAGTTGTCAGTGTAGGAATATCCAACCAGACGTTTCATGTTTATGGACTTGTTGCATTCAAGTTAACTTCATCTTGGTGTAAAAGGATTATATACACACACTCTCTCTGTCGCCGCCCTTCCAGTGCATTACCCAGTCAAACACCATTACCCTGATATTAAGGCTTCCACTCCCCAGTCCCTGTGACGCTGCTTGTCTGTCCTGCATCGATAGAATCTACCAGCTTTCAGCAGCCGCTCGGGCCCCAGCCAGCCAGTAGGCGGGACAGGCAGACAAGAAGTGCCAGAGGAAAGAGAGGGAAAGAGATAGCCCAGGTATCTGCCAATCCTCTCTCTGTTTGTGTGTGTGTAGAAACCAAAGCATTATCCCATAGGAGTTAAATGAAGCCTGTCCAAGACAGGGAGACCCTGGCCAACTCTTCAAACACCTTCTGTTGACTGTAGTTGATGTATCAAGGAGGTGGCAGCAGGCCAACAGGCTTGAAATACAGTAGGAAACTCAATAGGCTTGATGATATAGTGTTGTTTACAGTGGCCGACAAGGAGTCATCTTCGTCAGTCTTTCTTTGCTTTCCCCCACTCTTTTTTTTTACTTTCGGAGCTGCCTCCCTTACCTGCTGCTAAGGACACATATTGTTTGCATATGGAGAGAAATGATTTGTTTGGCATGTTATGGTTGATATTTCACTCTGCTATAAAAGTTCCAGGAGTCTTTTGGAAGTATTATATAGTATATATTATTTGGCCGTAACATCAGCTCATGCTTGAATATCTGGTTTGGGAACAATCAGTTGATGTTAGATATTGTGGCTAGAAAAAAAACAATCCATCTTCAGAGACCTGAGTCAGAAATCAAGGATGGAATCTGCTGAGCCCCATCACATCACATCATTCCACTTTCTGAGAGTTTAATGCTTATTATATATACCTAAACATCTCCTTTTCCATCTCAGTCTTTCTCTAGGGTTCTAAGGCATGTTTTCTGCGTGACATCCCCTTCTCAGCCATCTACTTCCCCTGTTATGCCCACATCAAGGCTCACATCACCGAGGAGGATGGAAGGATAGGGCCAGCCAAGATGCTGTTTGCTGGAGCGCTGGCAGGTACTTCAGCAAGAAAAAAGTTAGAGCTAGTATCAAGTTTAGAGACAAAGGTTAGTTTTACGTTTCCAGACAAAAGAATTATACCTGAGGGAGCCTGGACTAAAAATTAAAAGCCCTTATTTTTTCTTTCTAGAAAGCTTCTCTCAAAGTTACTGAACATAATGTTATCTACACAAGACTAAGAAGAAATGAAGGCAGGAAAGTTGTAGTTTGCCTTCTATTGTTTACTATTGAGACTGAATGTTGCCAGTAAACATCATCCATTTTGTCTACCATAATTGGTGTGCTATGGGCATTATAGCAGCTGTAAAGTGGAATTTAATTTCATTGGGATTATTGCTGTTGAAAAGGTCGCTAAAATCCCAAACTGTGTAATGAAGTCTATTAATGTCTTCAGTACTGTATACTTCTATGGACATACACAGATCTCATTAGGCCTGGTGCAATCTCATGCTGTATTTTAAAAATGTAGCCTTTTAGAGTGCGTCCATAACTTGAAATACAGCGTTTTGTGTTGTAAAATACTTCACCATTCATAATGAGCCCAAAAGGTTTAGTCCCTGAGGCAATGAAGTTCATGAAAAACCTTTGGTCAGCTCTAATTCTGATCAAAGTGTGAGAGCAGGTCTTACTCTGCTCTCTCGCCTCAGACCTCTACAGTTCTTCAGTAACAGTAGCAGAGCTCAGAGCTGGAAGCCAGGCAGCCTCTGACCGCAGGCTCCATGGCGGTAGCTGCTAATTAGAGCGTTGCTCAGTGATTGGGGACTATGGTTTTGGAGCTCTGCAGTAGGGAAGCGCCTCAGATGCAGGCAACCAGGCCGACAGGGAAGCTATCCAAACCTAATATATTGGACATGTACTTACATACATGAAGGCAAGCGCACAAACATGCTTGTGCATACTTATTGCATGTTGACCATGCAAGAATGCATTCAGTCCTGTCTGTAGGTTAGTCATCACGATGAGCCAAGAACACCAACACCCACTGATGACTTAATAACTTTATCCTCTGCATGGAAATATGATCCAAAGCAGAGTATGAATATTGCATTTAAACGTAAACGCTAATAACAGACCCACACTCACCTGCCAAGTTAAAAGCCTTTAGAACATTTGCATAAGAAACGTATATATTTGTTTTGAATCCTCGGAGATGTGTCAGCCGCACTCTCTTTTTGATGCAAAGGCACAGCATAACACGGAAAAATCATAAATCCTGCCTCCCTCCTCCACCTCAAATTTTTTTCACTGCTTTCTCGCCACAAGACTGGCAGCAAAGGCCCACAAAATCCGAGCTGAAACAAACCTCATGATTTCTTTTTTTTTCGGTTCCTTCGACACATTTATCACCCCTCTTTCAAATGTATTTATCAGCGGTTACAGCATTCTGGCAATTAGTGTTTTACAGTCAGCAAAGGAAATTGAATTACATGCTCAGTTTGCACAGCATTATTTAGCTAGGCATTACTCTGGTCTGTGAAGAACATAGGGTTGGCCATCTCTAACTGAGAAATAGTTATGGATGGAATGTTTGGCCCTATTTGCTGTGGGATGGTAGGGGTATCCACGTTGTTCAGTCTTTAGTCAGGAGTAGTTGAAACAATCAGTCAAATCATTGATTAATCGTTTGAATGAAAAGGAATTACCTATTTTGATAATTGTTTAATTGTTCAAGTCACTTTTCAAGCAGAAAGGATTTATTCACTCATTTGATGATTTCACCTTCTTCTGAGTGTTTTATTTATTTATTTATTTTCATATCAGTGTTAACGCCACTCTGTGGATTTTTTAATCCCTAGTCTCACAATGGAGCAATGTTTTTCCAGTGGGTCCCCATTTTGTCTGTATCAGCGGTAACGCCTCAAGAAACAGCAGTGGACCAACAAAGGCAAATGTCTATTTTTCCTGATGTTTCTCCTCTCATTTGTGTTTTTTTCTTATCTAAATTGAGGGTCAGAGTGGTGTTATATGGTGTGCATTTGTGATATTGGGCTATCATATTCTCAAAACAATCCATTTATTTGGAAAGGAAAATATTAAATCTGTAATAAAAATAATAGTTTAACTTTTAAGGCTTAAATACGTGGTACCCACACAAGTTACTTTTACCATGTAAAAGTAACTTTTACCAAAAGAATGCATATGGGTATTTTGTGATATACCACTGTGCCATTGCTGTATAGGGGAAGAGTTCTGGTTGCCAATAACTTGGTTGCCTCGACTTTTTGTTGACTTCTTCTGGTGGGGTCGGCACTGGATTCGGGCAGCAGCTCTCTACCTGCCTGTAGCCGAAGGGGGCCAGGGGCTGGTGGATATCCAGTCAAGAATTGCTTCCTTTAGACACTAGACTGCCCAAAGAATATTATACAACTGTGGCCCCAGCTGGCTAGATACAAGCAGCTTTTCCTCCTACAAACCTGATCTCTTTCTACAACTCTGTGCTACCTGCGTGGCTAAAATGATACTAAAATGTACTCGTGATGCAAACAAAACTCCGGGAAAGTGGTTGTTTGTGGCACCTTCTTTTTACAACTCAAATATTACAGTGTGCCAGGGCTGTTTAGAGAAGCTGGGGGTACCAAACTGGGTCACCTGATGAACATCTGCCACATCTGTTGATGTCCTGAGAGCGAGTAGTAACATCACCTTTATCAGGCTGATCAACAGGGTAGTGAATAAAGTTTGTGCTACTCTGGAGCAACCTCAGCGAACTGTGGTACAGAATCGGACTCTGTGTGATCAGTGGAGTGAGGGGTGGGAGTACAGTTTCCCCTCTCTGACTATCAGTCCAGCTGTGGGGGAGTGGCAAAGAGAAGAGCAGGCCAGCTATGTCTTTTTCAACCCCTCACCTGGACAAGTGTCAAGCTGCAGGGAAGAAAGCGCTTTATCACACCTGCTTAAAGGTCCTGAACCGTTGGTCTTTGGCTGAGCTGAAGGAGTCGAGGTGGACATGACGTTTTGGTCCAGACGTTTCCCCAAAAGGCAGTTGGCGTTCCCTGTACAAGCTGCCCGTTGAAAAGCAGGCAGCAGTCCTTCAATGGATAGCTATAACTATGAACAGATACAGAGCCCACCTAGATGTGTTTTTTGTGTTTATGTGTTCCGCTCCATGGTGGAGGATGGAGAGTTGGTGGTTAATTATTGATTAAGAAAAGCACATAGTTTTTCTTTTTCTGTGTCTTTTTGTTTGTGATTTTTGTGATTTTTAATATTCTCTGAAAATGGGCCAATAAAGGGACTTTGAAAACCAAAAACCTCTCCTTTCCTTGTCCCTCTCCCTCTTCCTCTTCCTCTGTTCAGTGCAGGTGGTCAGTCTCCACCGGGTGCCAGTCGGCTACCTAATGCTGAGTTGATTAGGCTTTCTGAATAGCTCGTTTGGCCGTTACAAAAACCAAGAAGTCAGAATAAATCGTCAAGAGGGCAGTTGATGGTAATGACCGAGCCATAAATGATTGAGCCCATTCATTGCTGAAGTGGCTGGAGTGGGGGCTTTGCAGTCACTCCCGTCAGCCAGTCACTTTCACAGTACGGCACACGGTGTGCATTGCTCTCATTACCGTCCATTGTCCGGCCCCGTTCAAACAGCTGTAAGAAAAGTGGGAGAGGGATGAAAGGAAGAAAAAAGGTAGCGATTAAATAATGGCCTTGCTGGTGGTATGGATTGGTTGATGGTGAAGTGATAGGAACTGGCCCCTACTTGTGTATAGTGTATTTATGCAGCAAACTCGCTGCAAGATGGTCAAGATTCAAGATGACGTGTTTTAAAAGAGGGAAAAAAGAAAGCAAAAAAACACTCTTTCAGATGCAGTTAGGACGATATTCAAGATTTCATTTGACCGCTAATGGCTGCTTTCTACAAATCATCTCATTTGTTTGGGGACGATTTAAAATTTCTGCTCTGTTTAGAATCAAACACACCCGACTGTTTAAAAAAAGAAAAGTTTCACCCCACTAAACAGCCCTTGTTCTCCCCAGGCATGCCAGCGGCCTCTCTGGTGACCCCAGCTGATGTCATCAAAACCAGGCTACAGGTGGCGGCACGTGCCGGTCAGACCACCTACAGCGGCCTGGTGGACTGTTTCTGGAAGATTCTCAGAGAAGAGGGACCCCGGGCTTTCTGGAAAGGATCTGGAGGTAACGTTCACTAAGACCAACATAATACTAATGATGAAAGCACTATTTCACTTTTGCCCCCGTTTCCCTCAGGTTATATACAGGGTCCTCTGCCTTATTGGTGGAGGTTGTTGGGCCATTTAGAGCATCTGAATCTTTATTTTTTATTTGCAGCTACTCTTTTCCTAAAACGTTCCTGGAATTAAACATCTAACATGAGAGAGAGAGAGAGAGAGAGAGCTGCATGTAGTATGGTGTAGTAGTGTATCATATTTAGATGTTTGTTAAATGGTAATGTTTTGTAAGACCTATGTGGGATGGGCCAAATGTTTGGCATTGCATGAAAGAAAAGCGAAGTAATTCTATTTTCCCCTTCAATACACATACAATTCTTAGAAATAGAATCATTTGATATTTGCCTTATTGATAAATATTATTTATAAATACTGTACATTGATATAAATATTACATTAATGTAAATACCAATCTATGACAGAAATAGCACTAACTTTAATAATGTTTTCATCAGCTTTTTTTTGGCTGACTTCCTCATGTCATTGTAACTTCTGAAACCAAAGCTTGATTATACACAGTTTAGCAAAAATCTACATTGACATAAACCCATTTCTACCCCATCCTGCAGCTCGTGTGTTCAGATCCTCGCCTCAGTTTGGAGTGACCCTGGTGACCTATGAACTCCTCCAGCGCTGGTTCTATATCGACTTTGGAGGACAGTACGTCTTATTCTCTCTTACTGACCTTCCAACAAGCTTGGTTTTCAGTTTTACTTTGTTGCTACTGTCATTACAAAACTCCAAACCACCCCTTCAATTAATCTACCAGTAATCAATGTAAACACACATATTTCTTCTTTCCATTGTTTTTTGAAGACAGAATATGACTGCTATATATTACAATAGTCCATCCCATTAACAACGGCCATCTGCTTCAGGAACAATGGGGTTAATTTTAACTTACAGTAGCTGCTCTTGTTGCGTGTCCTCTCTCCTCTACCAGAGAGAAAGAAAGACCAAAAATAATTTCCTTGCACATTAGCTCACAGACTGACGCACTCACTTGAAGCTCTGGATGTGACAATCTTCTCAAACTCGAGAGTTTAGTCGCATAGTGATCAGGGCAGGCAGCACCCATTTGACTTGTACATGTACTTTCCCCACTTCTGGGATTGAAACAAGCTAATTTTCCTCCTCAAAATAGGCCTCTCAGAAACAATTCACTCATTTTCTAAAGTTAAAAATGCCCAGTGGGGAAGAGAGGTGGTGAACCTCTCCAAATGACTAAGAAAGTGCTTCTTTTAATGGACAGCTGTGTAGCACATGCACGTATGTCAATGGGTGGCTTGTGGCTTTTACATGTTGCTCCCTCACTCCCAAAGACTCACACTGAAACTAAATCAATTGCAGGTCCAATGAAAATTTGGTGTGGTTTTGGGCGAGTTGATCTTTGCTTAGCAGTCCACGTTGACAGCCAATCACAAAGCTAAACGTAAAATCAACAAGTGAATTGATTTGTTCTGCTCTAAGAGAAAAAAGTTCCTCTTTTGGTTTTCTATAAAGATGTTTACTTCTGTGGTGAACAGTGTTGAATATGATGATATTAATTCAAGATTTAATAATGATAATAATAGAACTCCTGTCTGTGCATGCTCATTTTTTCCTCCTACTAGTTTAAAATAACATCTTTTTGTTTATTGTTGAACAGCTTCCCCTTTAACTCTACCTCTCCTCACCTTTCTCTCCTTTATTCAATTCTCTCTCACTGTGCCTCTGGCTTCCTCCTCCCATCTCTCTCACTCCTCACCACAGAAAGCCGTCTGGCTCAGAGCCCACCCCCGAGTCTCGGATCAGCCTGCCGGCGCCCAACCCCGACCACATCGGAGGCTTCAGGTTGGCCGTGGCCACGTTCGCTGGCATCGAGAGCAAGTTTGGGCTCCCTCTCCCACGCTACACAGGGGGGACGAAAGCAGCAGCGGCCCCCTCCACTGTGAGCACCCCCTGAACCTCCACAGGTAGGGGGGTAAGTGAAAGAGAGGGCTTGCATGTTTGTCAACAAGTCATTGCAGTATTTCAAATAACATATTTAAGGTTATTTATAATGTATCTTCTTATAATCATATACTGTATATGGTAGTCTATATGCAACCATATGGATTAGTGAGCAGGTACTCAGAGAAGATTCTTTGTTGGACTTGTGCAGCATTTGTTTTACATTTGATTGACACTAAGTTTAAACACCATAACCACTTGCTTTTGTTTTTGAATATACTGTCAAATACTACATACAGTTGCCGCTTTTTCCAGTGTCTTCTTTTTGTTGATTTATAACCAAAAGCACATTCCTCTCATGATCATATAGCTAGCTAAAAAGAGAACCTATTGATCATAAATGTGGCACTGTATAAATGAGAAATCCAGAGACATATTTTCATCATCTATACACCTGTTTTTCTCTTTTAATTGTTAATCTTTTATTTGCTCATTGGATCAAATGTATCCACAAGAATATGACCAGTACTTGAATGTAAAGACACAGTGTAACATTCTGATTGTACACAATGTGTACTGTAAGATGTTTGGATTGCGGTCTAAATGTATGCAGATGTGTACATATCTGAGACAGCTGGCACCGACTGCAGCTCTGCAGTGCGTCATGAATCAGTATTTAAATGTGTACAGTATAGAGAATGTAGGAGTTACATATGGTTAGTAATAACCGTGCCTTACTGTGCGTATGGCAGCAACATGTGTACCAAGAGTAAAGAGAAACTTATATTAGTAAACCGAATGTTTGCTAGAGTTTTCATTTTCGTTACCAGTTGAACCCTGAAGGAAAAATCGAGACAACAGTTCATCAGCTATGCTTTAATAGTAAACACAGCAGATTTAACAGCCAGCACTCTGCATTACAATATACCTCTTAATCATTAACAGATCATTAAAGAATATACAGTTGTTTCTCTCGTTCAGAACAAAAATCAAAGTGCCAGTACCAGACTTGATTCGGTTTCTGACACCCTGAAACATCAAGCCGCCGCAAAGCCTTGTGTGTGGAATGTCACCATAATAACTCAATGTGTATATGTATCTGTAATATTTCAGGAATGTGTTGCATGCAGGCATAATACAGAGAAAAGAAGCACAACATAAAGTGAACATGACATTTTGTAAACAATACAGGACTAGTCTATGGACCCTGCTTTATTTTTATGGTAGTGCAAAGCATCGTCACAGCACACATATCCTTATAAGGCTATACGACTGCCACTTTGTATATACTTTAGGCTCACAGGTTGCAAGCAACAAATCAACTTAAGTCACTAAATAAATAAATAAATAAATAAATAAATAAGGGCAGAAAAATCAATAGAGGTCAACATTTTAACAGTTTGCATTTTCCAGTTGAGTAAATGCAAGAATACAGTAAAAATGCGGCTTTGTTTGGACCAGACAGGAACATGTACATGAAGATGAAGAAACTAAACTGATTGAGATGCTCATGCTACAGTGACAACAATAAAAGCACACCAGAGGGGAGTACTACGAAGCAAGTTCCACAGAGCCTGGCTTTCTTATTGGCTCAACAAAACTTTAAACCCCAATCAGAGAGAATTGTTATCACGACGCTGGTTATCAACTTTATATCTTAACAAAAGAATTTTTCATCTGGCCCTCTGCACGTTCCTATAAAAGAGGTAAATTGGGGTGTCTTTTGAGTCTTCTGCAGAAAATGGAGTGATCCCGTGCTGCCTACATCGGGCAGGTTGTTAAAATGGATAGGCGTGTAAACTAAACTAAGCCGTGACTTGGTAGCAAATCATGACCAAGCATGAAAACGTAATCTAAAGTTGTATGTAGTTGCTGTGCCTTCATCATTCTCTCGGGGGGGGGAGGGCAGGACTTTCTATTAACAAAATCCCCCTAAGGCTCCGGTAATGGGTATGTGGGTAATAACCCAAAGGAAATCCTATGAAACAATCCCTCCGAACAGAACCTCATAATGGTGACACAATTTCCAAAGTTATTGATCAGTAAAAGGGTCGCTTTTTTATAGCCAATTAATAATCCAAAACTCTAGGTGTGTAGGTCATTTACCATGGCAATCTACCAGGTTAAAAAAGAATCACCTTCGGGACATTTTGGCTTTAGGTTTAACATACCTTGCTAACCACTAATCTTGCTTCGTAGTACACCCCACTGGTCTCTTTGGAGTCCTGTTCTATGAAGCCAGCTCCATAGGCCCCTCCTCCTCGCCGTCCGCCCGGTTAGCACGAATCTCCATCAGGGTACGAGCGAAGCGCGCCCAGTCATCAGTATGAGTCACTGACAGCTGTAGGAAACATCAAAGAAACACAGGTAACACGGCATTAAGTGTATTGTGTAGAGGCTCCTACTGATAGCTTGTAATAATACCAAAGAATCATCTCTGAGAATGCATGAACACATTTATTTTCAATCAATATTATATTAATCAGGCCACAGGGGACAATGATGGGAACAACCAAAATAAGGTAGTTTTTAGTTTTACGTGCAGCATATTTTTAAATTCCTCACATTCTAGAGGAAATGTTAGAGGATCACCAAAATCATTCTCTGGGGACAACAAATAAATCCCCTAACAATTCATCAAATAGTTTACTAGATAGATTCAGTCTGATATAGATATTTCAGTCTGCTGCTAGCATGGCTAAAAATCTGATAACCTGCACTGACCATAGGATATGTTAGCTAATATAGGATGTCAAACTGAATGTTGGTGCTCTTTAAATGTATCAGCTGGGGTCGTATCTGTGGGAGTCAGAATGAGTGGGACAGAAGCCACGTCTGCCACCCAAGCTGTCTGCAACCGCTTTGCATGGCCAGGCTGTAATTAAAGGCAGCCATTTTGAACCCCCCACAGAGCAGGGCTGGCCGCAGCAGGGGGCTCTGCCAGAACATCATATATATGGTGCCTGAGTGACTTCAGCGTAGCAGCATTTTAACAGACTCCAAGAAGTGCCAAAGAAACAGTGAGGGATTTAGTGTTTGTCAGGCTTTAAAATGCAGCAGGTCCAAAGTGTTGTATTACCATGGAGCAGTATTTAGCCACTATTCTTCCCCCATGGCAGCCATCTGAAAGACTTTTGGGTTCATGATTTGAACTTTTTAGTAGACAACTAATAAAAACAGTCTAAATCTCTGCAACCATCTCAAGGGTGGCTTTTGGTCCCATGGAACTGCGGATATCTCTTTTTTTCACTTGCTGTTCCTAGTTTGAGCTACTGTATATGGTGGGAGTTTCTACTGAAGTAAATACCCCATCACCACCACATACACACTCCCTTTTGGAGTCAGAAAACCTTTAAACCTTGCTCACTTTTATCGATGACTCTTCTCGTTACCATGAACCCAGCGTGAAGGCCACCAGCTCAGCTGAGCTTCTCTCCAACTTACACACAACAAAAATATGCTAAAATTAGCCCAGCGGCTAGGCTAAGGCTAGGCCTCACATGAGGAGCATGAGAGAACATACAGGCATAGACAGGGTGGTTTGCTGCTTTGTGGTGATGGCAAAGTCATGTGGAGGCCATTTTACAGAGACATGAAAGAGGAAGGAAAAAAAAATCTAACATACATTCATGGCAATTCTGACAGTTGGGTAAACATACACAGCTAAAAGACCTAAAATAATCGGTTGTGAAAAAAAATTAACTTATTTATACAGTACTGTTTATGTCTTTCGCCAAAGCCACTGGACCAAATGTACACGAAACACGACAAGACTACAATATGTACTCTAAAAACTAAGCAAATGCAAGTATATATTTATAAAATCATGATTCAGTTAAAATTACATAAACCATTTCCTTATTTGTAACATTCTTCCATCACATGACAGTTTATTTTGGTAGAATCAGGAGAGAAGGAGGTCTTACTGATGAGTTGTAACAGGTTTCATTTAGCACGACTCAAATTTCAGGCACTAAAATCTCTCAATCTTCTGTAGTACAACTTAATTGCAACAGTGCAATAAATTTTGGTCATTGTAGTTCACTCATGCTTTTGGCACCTAGGGTGTAATTAAATCTCTGATTGTTTGAAAACTAAACCCGCGAGAACCACCAGCTCCATGCATCGCAGCACTCACAGCAACAACAGTGTTTTCAGCGGATTCCTTTAACCAGAGCAGACTGCCAAAATATTAAAAGAAACGTTTATTATGTCAGTTAGTTATTTGTAATGATTAATACTTAAAAAAAAAAGAAGCCGTGCTTGCTCTGCCCTTCCTTCTGGGTACCAAAAACGATTCTGTTCACAGACATGGTGTATATACTGTATTTGTTTTATGTGATTCGTCCACTCTAAACATACAGGATTATTACTGTATCTGTACCTCTCCAGTATCGTAGATCCAGACTCGGCCTTCTGAGTCGCCCACAGTCACCTCCTTCCCGCCTGACGACCAGCGGACCCTGTTGAGGGCCCGAAGCACCCTCGATGGTCACACTGGCAGTTGGTACCTGGTGGACAAAAAACAATGTAAATCACAAGTTTACATGTAAATTGGGATGTATGATAAACAACATACTGAAACAAAGTGGCCTATCAGAGGTAAGTCCTGTTTCAAGGTGAGAGGACTACAGCACGTTGGGCCTCAGTGACCAACCGTTCTTACGAAGAAATGGGTTCTAAAACCCCACTTACGCACTTTTACAAAGACTCTGACATTCAATCATGTTGGATTTGTTTTGAGAACATAATCTACACACACTCAAGAGCACTCTAACACACATTTGAGTGATGTAATGTATTTCTTTGCCATCACCACAAAGCAGCCAACCACCCTGTCTATGCCTGTACGTTCTCTCATGCTCCTCATGTGAGGGCGTCACACCTGAGAGTGACGTCTCACCAATAATGGCTCCGATGTGCTGGTCAAGCTTAGATAACTCGTAGATAACTCTTTTAGGTTTGGCAATGGATTTTTTGGTCTCTGATTTTAAGTCAAACCATTTCTTTTTTACATCTTCAATTGAGCGACGTTGTCCAGAAACAGAGTTCATGGAATCCGTGATTGCTTTCCATGCCTCCGTTTTGTTGGTGGCTTTGAAACCAATGGAAACACTACTAAATAGTATGCCACGTTTGGCATTTACCTGGTGCAGTAGAAGTTCTTTTTCGGAATTCCTGAAGTTCTTTTTTTGTTTGGTGATCAGGAGTGTGTGCCTGCCAAATTTTCTTGCACACAGCCCTGAAGTGTTATGTCCTTATATGGGGATTTGCGGGGCGTTTTCATATGCTAATTACAAAGACGTGGAATTCATCAATCCTAAGAACACAGGTGTGAACAATTCTGTTGTTTAAGAACATTTCGTGAATCCAACATAGACTTTTCTTAGGAAGATATTGGTGAATGAGGCCCATTGTGCACTTTGTAAATATATAAAAAATATGTTGTATGCCTCTAATGAGGCACATCAACTTTTACAAAATCTTACAATACATACATAAAAACAAAACCACCTCCAGCCTGCCACCTGCAGGCGAGTGGTGATAAAACTGGTTTGTTTTCCCAGGTACAGCTGCTGTTTTAAGTTTATTTTTTTATATTTTCCTGGTTGATAAATGTAGCCTGCTAAATGTGAATGAGTATGTTTGTTAGTTACAAACCAGTTCCATCTAAAAGAAATAAATTCACATTAACACTGTTTCAGTAGAAATTATTTTTATTTAATGGCTCTAATTGCAGTTTAAGCTATCCGTCTTAATGTTTATGGAAAATGGGAGAATTATGCCATTATAGTCTAATTTACAAAACAAGTTTACTACATTGAAAGCACAACTTTATCCAAATACTCAGGAGGTTAGACCAACATAGCTGTTAAATTTACAACTTCTCATTCATATGTGGACACACACTGTGCTATTTACTGTATAATAACGGCACTCATGTTTGCTGTTGTGGTGAGCTGTTGCTCTTTTTAGTAAATGGCAGTGCTCCTGTTGCACCTTTTAAAACCTAAAACCATCTGAAGCGTTTCAATAAACTGTTCCTGACATGTGGAAGGCGAGTCTGACACATGTCACCAGTGGAGACAGAGGCCTTGGCATCATGTCGCCTCACACACCGAGCTTCTGCGTATTTAAAGCAGTGCTAACCACAGGCTGACTGCCATTAGCCTGCTAGCTTCCACCGCTCCGCCCGAGTGGATCTGAACTGAGCGCTTTAAATTGGCTGTATATGTCTGTGTGTGTGTGCTGGAAATGAGAACCAGGCACGCCACACTGCTCCGTTAGTGTTGTTATGTGCGTTTTTAATACGATGGCAACAATGGACGTCTGTTGCTATTAGACTGACTGTGTATGAGTGAATGTGCATGTGTTTGGTACATCCGTTTGTGTGCCTGAGCAAATGTTTCTCATAAAGCACGCTGTTAGCTGAGTTAGGCCGTTGATAATTAACTCTTCCTCTGTCTGTGAAAAGGCTGCTGTTGAGGGAACCATGGGAAAATTGTCATCTGTGCCGCAGAGGGAAGACCCAATGCTAGGGATAAGATTAGGGAAGAAAAGTGTTGGGGGTAAAACAAGAGGAGAGACATTAGCTGAGACAAATGAAACTGAGGTTAAACATATCCTGGGACATGACATGTGAATTGTATATGCTGGGCCTGAAAGAAAATGAGAAGAAGAAGAGTAAAAGGGCATTATGAGAGAGGGAGGAGAGCATCTGAAGAGATGCAGACTTGTATTACGGTAAAGGCACTGTGGGTGTTGTCTCCATGGAAACTATGAGAGAAGGAGAATGCAGGATCCTTTTATTCCGCCTGTTACCTGAGTGATCAAAGGTTTGGTACCTACTCTCATATCATAGTTGTCAAAAAAGTAGCGTGGATATCTTTTCATTATAATGCAACTTTTTACTTCCTTAAAGGAATAGTTCAACGTTTTGTGAAATATGCTTCTTATTTTCTAAAATGTCGAACTGTTCCTTTAATAAATAAAAAACCTGCAAATGATTGTACAATGATTTGTAATATAAAGTTACCATCAATGATTTTGCTGAGATTGCTACCGTTTTGTTATTTCATGTATTTTATACTATGTTTTATGTTGTATATAATTAAACTGAATAATAAGATGACATTTCCTTCACTGGCCTGAAATGCTCTCTTCTGAAAATAAATGTTGCCCCACAGCATCTTCTTTTATTATTTCCAGCTCCAGCATGGGACTGCGGACTGAGGGCTGGGGCTCTCTGCTCGTGGTCTCTTGCACATCTGTGTACTTCCCTGATGGAACAGAGTGTGGGAGGCAGATGAGACGAGGTGGTGGGATCTTGAGGTTGCCTGAACGTTGGACAGAGGTTGCAGGAATGTTAGTGGGACGTCTTGGTGGGAGCTGGGATGAGGAGCTATAACCCAGTTTGATTTAAAGCGAGGGCTGTGGGAGAAACGCCCACAGGGAAATCTTGAATCGTGTGTAGGAAGGGTTGTGGAGGGGTTGGTGGTGGCGGTGGGGGGTTGATGGGAGGGAAAAGGCTTGGTTGTTTGGTTGTGCGGTTTGGGCTGAAGCCCAGCAACCGGCCCTGAGGACACCAAGCACACACACGCACATCAACACACAAAGAGTTGACACAGAAAACACGCCCATAATGACCTATATTCACCCAACAGTCCACACACACAGTATACACAAACACACACCTCAGTGTCGTTGTTGAGGTTCCACAGGTCTAAACGGCCCATGCCATCTACGGCAGCAAAGATCGCAGGGTGAACTGGCGACCACGCCACGTCATACACATAGTCGGCGTTGTCCTCAAACGAGTACAGAGGCTTGTTTTGCTGAAAGAGAGAAAAAAAGGATATCTATGAAAGTGTGCATGGTGTGGAAAAGCAAGCAAAAGAGAGAGTTACAGATTACAGAAGATGACACACTGGAGATAGAAAGAAAAGAGAGAGAGAGGGTGAAGGAATGGAGAGAGGGAGTGAGTGAGCTTCAGACAGAGTGGCGCTGCCTCAGCCTTGGGGCCTGTCTGCGTGTAGAGCCTAATTAAAAAGCCTAGCACATTCACACAGCACCATAAAAGTGCTGGGAGAGATGAAAGGGAAGGCCCCTCCACAAGGTGTACTGTAACCTCAACACAACAGCTGTCTGGGACAGAGACACAGAGAGAGAGAGAGAGAGAGAGAGAGAGAAAGAGATGGAAATGGAAGGAAAAGGGGTGGACAATTGATGGAGGATTGTGTGTGGGTGTGTATGTGTGTATGTGTGGAGACTGACTAATACTGAATTTCTTAGGCCTAAATCCATATCAATATTTGAGAGTTTAAAAAAAAATCTGATAATGACATGTCAGCAGATGTTCATCCTTGAATGTAAAAAAACAAAAGTTAAAGAATTGTGTCCGAGACACGTACTGAAAGTAAAATAAACTTGTCAGTGCTCTCTGGTGGGCAAACTATTTAAAGGTGACACTGTTTCTAAATGGTCTAAAACATATCTTTGGCATTACTCAATTGCAGTTTCTTGTTACTTATTAAACGAAATACACAGAGGACAGACAGATCTCTGTAATGAGCTAACATAGGATGATAAAATCGATCTATCCAGTTTATCATTCCATGTGTTTGTGAAGTTATGAAGACCTCAAAAGAACGGCAGAATAACAAAGGATCGCTTAATACAGTAACACTTCTTAAAGGGGTCTGCATAAGACATGTCATGATCATGAAGCCTAAAGCTAATGCTATCCATCCCACATTCCACAAATCACCTTCATACTGTATTCACTGTCATCAAACTGGTCGTATAGCTTTTATGACCTCTTAATGACAAGTCCAAATGGTTTCACTTGACTTGAGATTAAGGAAAAATATTCATGACATAATTATAATGGTCTCATGACCAAATAAAACCACATATTTATGACAGGTTATATCGTCTTGCATAATGTTAAGTTGTCATAACACAGACATTGTTGTCTTGGTTAATGTCAAGTGGTCATAACACTAACATGTCAAACAATGATAACTTTGCATCCAAGGACACTGGATGACAACAGTCATAAACGTTCCTAAAGACTCCTTCATGTTCATGACATGGGTCATGTCATGTTTATGATAGTGTCATGTCAGTCATATGCACATCCCTTCAAATAAAGTGTTCATTTGTTTTACCCTTAATACAAATTGTGTGTGTGTGTGTGTGCCCATCTCTCAGAGGGGCTGTTAGGATTCCAGAGGCTCACAAACTGCATTCCTGACAGGTGGAGTAGGAGGGGTGGAAGAGAGGAGACAGGTTAGCTGGAAGAGCAAATAAAGGAATGTAGTCTCTCTCTCTCTCTCTCTCTCTCTCTCTCTCTCTCTCTCTCTCTCATTCCTTCTCTTTCTTTCCATCACCTTTACTTTCTCACTCCACAGTTGTTCTGAAAGGCTGTGAGACCTGCAGACAGATAGCAGTGTTCACACGCACAAACAAACAGAGCCTGGCCAATTTCAAGCCTCAATTGAACCTGTTTTCCAGCCGGTGGGGTGACAGCAGAGGTCATTTTTCTCCATCGCACAGTTTCAGCATTCGATCAGCTGAGCGATTCCTGTTTATGTTCTCTCTCTTATCCTCTCCTTGTTTTAGTCGTTGTCCCACACTCTTTCACGCATCCTCTCACTCTTGTATCTCACATTACCAATTTGATTCAGAATGTTATTTTATAGTGATAATCTGCCTTGCTGAACAATGCCTCTCAATGCAATTTCAAGCTATCTTTCTTAAATATATCCTTTAGGGCATACACTTCAAGTAATGCATCACATTAGAGATGAGGTGAATAAAGTCCTATTATTCAAACTCTAAACTACTATTTTACTTTAGACATTCCATAATCTACCTATTTTAAATAAGGTGATTTGGGTAAATAATCTGCAGCAACAAGTCTTAAAACTAATCTCAAAATGAAGGTTAATCCTTGTGGCGCCGCGCGTAAAGTAACTACGTTGTCATTATCTTTTCTGTGCCGAAAAGCTGGGGAACTTCTTGCACGTTTGAATGGGAAAACCATTACTGAAACACTGATAGTTAACATCACGGTGTAATGCCAAGTTTGGATCATTTTTGAAGTTGAACATTTAATGATTTATATTTTGATGCTAAAATCAGCCGGCCCGTGTCTTCTTTCATTGATACCCATTTAAATACAATAAGTACATTTTTAGTCTTACAATCACTAACACTTGCAGGTGTTATCTCAAAATTCAAAATGTCACAGAGCCTGTGAGTCTTAAAGAAAACCTCTAATCACTTGGACTTTCAGAGGGATCCAAACCATCTAATCTCTGCAGCAGTCGTATAATTTCCTTGCTTCCATGCTGACTGCATCTCAAACATCACACTATCTTAATAGCTTCACACCATAATTCATGACCACACACTAGAGATTTTGTCCTCAAATTAAAAAATGTCTCACAAATGCTGTTGATAAAAATACCACAACAAAATCCTGAACTGAAGATCAAGACTACGGTTTCATTTTCATCACGCAGACGCTCATTAACAATCATCCGAACTGACTGTGATGTAGGCCTTTAATACACTTCTTAAGAGAGCCAAAGTGGAATGATTATGCTTCATCCAATCACTTAGTAGATGCTGGTTTTGGGGTCAAGAGAGCAATACGCTTTAAGTTATGCACAATCATAAACCCACTACCAGCTGTCGCGACGTCTTCCCACTCTGGCCGACTCCGAATGTTTTCACTAACCACAATATTTGCACCGCCGAGTGTAAAAACATCAGCAGACTTCTGTGCAACGGCCTTTCTGAACTGTGAGGGCAAACGTGAACTCAGAGAGAATTTACTGTGTGTGTGTGTGTGTGTGTGTGTGTGTGTGTGTGTGTGTGTGTGTGTGTGTGTGCGTGTGTGTTACAACAGTTGGGTTGAAGGCAAACCTCAGGGGGATTTTAGGTAAGCAAAGGCAGCTTGCTTAAGGTGCATGTGAGGCATGTGTGGTGTGTCTATATTTGCACACACACATACACACACAGGCAGGTATTCGGCCTGCCCACACACAAATACGGGTTATGTGGGATGAGAGACAGACGCACATTCCTGCGGTGCCCCTCAAAGGAAAGGGAATTCCCAAATCCTAAAAAATAACACACTCTTCTGATGAAAATCCACAGAAATGTTTTAATATGTGTCACGGGACCCTTCGCACAAGACTTATGGACTAGCTGCATGCAAACATGAGCGAAAATTCATCAGAGTGCTTTACACAGCCAAGTATGAAAGCTGTAACTGGATCGTGCATAAAGCCGAAGGTATTATGCAATATGCATTATGTATTTTCCTCATATTGAATAGGTCTCTCTTTTTGCTTTTTGGCAGTGTTTGCTGTTTGACACCCTCATGTTGATACCTCTGTCCTTCAACATTAGCATCACCTCCACTATTAATCATGAATACATTTTGTCTTGCTATCCCATTACCTTTTATCCTTTCCACCCAACACATAGTTTATTCCTAACTTCCTCAATATCTGTCTTTCTTCTTTGTTCTCACTGATTCGTCCTCATTTCTACTCAATTTATTTACATGCATTTAACAATGAAATATCAAAACTTATAATCCAGAATTTCTTCACTCGTGCAGTATCTCCTGACGTGTAATGTGTAAATGTACCTAATGCCCTCCTCTGCTTCTCAACACCACCACCACAAAAGTGTGTTTGAATGTATAAGCAAAGTTTTGTATTCTCCAACACTTACTTTGACAGAAACAATGACAGTTAGCTTTTTACTGCCACTGAACTGCTGCCAAATCATTGTACCTTTGCCCCCTTCGGACATAATGTGCAAAAATAGATATCCCAATAGTTGTGTTTTTGTCTATGTGTATCAGGTTTGGTCAGTTTGGACTGCTCTATGTGTACTAAATTGATCAGATGAATGATGATGAAAACTTAAAAGTGTGCCCACTTGATGGTTGTTTGCTTGCTTTCTTCACTACCCTTTTTCTTCTTGTGCATTAATTCGCTTAAAGAGCCCCTATTATGTATTTTTTCTTCCATCTTTTAGTGTGTTTTTTAGTATGTAATAGATGTATAACAGAACAAAAACACATGTCACTCCAAAAGGAGCTTTCTCTCCCACAGACAACACTTTTCTCAACTGCTTGAAAATGACTTACCCCCATTCCTGTTCCTCAATTAATGATGTCATTGATTGAGAAAGCTTGCCCAGTTTTTCAAATGTGCTGCCCATTTGTGCTGCCTTAGCAACCACAGCCTGCCAAATGACTTGGTTGAATTTGGTTGACCAATCACAACAGAGTGGGCCAGCTGACCAATCAGAGCAGACTGGACTTTTCAGGAAGGCCGGCCAAGAGCTTAGTCAGACTGTTCAGGTGGAGGCACTGCAGCAATGGGCAGTGTGAGAAACATAATGTGTTTTTTGAACATCAAAGCCTGTAAACCTTTTCCAGTAGACCCCAAGAGTACAAATAAGACACTGAAAAGGAGTATAATAGAGGCTCCTTAAGCTGAATAGCTTCCTCTTAACGACATCTGCGATGCACCAAATGACACCACTTTAGGCTTCATACAGAGACAAGGATGGCTTCCAGCCTTACATAGCTGTAATTAATGCCTCTATGTGTTGTTCTGACATTTGCCCACACCATACTGAACATATATAGAACATGTATAGTTAGTATGCATAGACACTTACAGCTAGACGTTTGAATTTTTCCCAAAAGATGCTTCTTCCGCAGCAACAACTTATTTGATGGTTTTTTGATTGTGCTGCTTTAAACCATGTTTGTATCTGCATATGTACTCTATGTTTGAGTGTCCCTCTCCATCTCGCTCACTGTAAGTGCCTCATCAATATTAATATATATATACAGTGAGGAAAATAAGTATTTGAACACCCTGCTATTTTGCAAGTTCTCCCACTTAGAAATCATGGAGGGGTCTGAAATTGTCATCGTAGGTGCATGTCCACTGTGAGAGACATAATCTAAAAAAAAATATCCAGAAATCACAATGTATGATTTTTTAACTAGTTTTTATTTGTATGATACAGCTGCAAATAAGTATTTGAACACCTGTCTATCAGCTACAATTCTGACCCTCAAAGACCTGTTAGTCTGCCTTCAAAGTGTCCACCTCCACTCCATTTATTATCCTAAATTAGATGCACCTGTTTGAGGTTGTTAGCTGCATAAAGACACCTGTCTACCCAATACAATCAGTAAGAATCCAACTACTAACATGGCCAAGACCAAAGAGCTGCCCAAAGACACTAGAGACAAAATTGTACACCTCCACAAGGCTGGAAAGGGCTACGGGGAAATTGCCAAGCAGCTTGGTGAAAAAAGGTCCACTGTTGGAGCAATCATTAGAAAATGGAAGAAGCTAAACATGACTGTCAATCTCCCTCAGACTGGGGCTCCATGCAAGATCTCACCTCGTGGAGTCTCAATGATCCTAAGAAAGGTGAGAAATCAGCCCAGAATGACCCGAAGCACACAGCCAGGATAACCAAGGAGTGGCTCTGGAAGAAGCATATCAAGGTTCTGGCGTGGCCTAGCCAGTCTCCAGACCTAAACCCAATAGAGAATCTTTGGAGGGAGCACAAACTCTGTGTTTCTCAGCGACAGCCCAGAAACCTGACTGATCTAGAGAAGATCTGTGTGGAGGAGTGGGCCAAAATCCCTTCTGCAGTGTGTGCAAACCTGGTGAAAAACTACAGGAAACATTTGACCTCTGTAATTGCAAACAAATGCTACTGAACCAAATTTAACATTGATTTTCTCAGGTGTTCAAATACTTATTTGCAGCTGTATCATACAAATAAATAGTAAAAAAATCATACATTGTGATTTCTGGATTTTTATTTTAGATTATGTCTCTCACAGTGGACATGCACCTACGATGACTATTTCAGACCACTCCATGATTTCTAAGTGGGAGAACTTGCAAAATAGCAGGGTGTTCAAATACTTATTTTCCTCACTGTATATAACACAAACCTTTTTCCTGCATTTAAATGTACAGTATTTGAGTGTCTGGAGAGTATCCTTGTGTTTGCACATCTCAACTAAGTGGGTGCTCTGATGGTGAGGGGTGGGTGAAGTAAAAGAAACCCATTTTAACTTCCAACGTCAGACTGTGCCTTTTTTTTTAAATTAATTTGAATTTAAAAAAAAATACTTACTGTAGATTTTCCAAAACGTTGCTCACCTATTTACTCAGCTTTAACTCACACTCTTTCCCTCTCTCTCTCTGTAATTTCTTTTTCCCCAATCAACCCCCCACACATCCACTCTTTCTCTTCTTCCACACAAAAAAACGTACCTTGGTGCTCCACAGTTTGACGGTCCAGTCGAAGGAGGATGTGATGAATAGGTGGGAAAAGTCGACGGTGCCCACTGCACTGTGGCAGCTGATACCCGTCACTGGCCCCTGGTGGCCCTCGAACATCTCACAGATACCCGCCTTGCTACAGAAGGAGGACATAGGCGAGACCTTCATTTAGTGGTCTTAACTTGTTTAAAAACGAAACAGGGAAGTGGTTTGCATCTTCCTGAAATTAATTAACAGCACAGTAAGAGAGCTTGGAGAAAAAGAGAAACAATTAGCTACTTAGATGGATTGGAAAATCGTCAATTAAATTCTAATATTACTTGTAATTCTTAGACCATTTACCCTGTTTCATTTGTTTAATTGACTTTCTAAATGTATATTTTTTGCAGAATTTTTTAAGCGTGATTGTAATTCTTGATTATCCAAACAGATAAATTGAGTGAAGACATAAAACACCAGACCAAACATACATAAGCGATAAAGATTTGTCTGTGATGTTTTGTTCGTGTGTGTGTGTGTGTGTGTGTCTGTCCACCAACCTGCCATGTCTGGATGCAGTGTACACAGTGCCCTCCTCGCTCCCGACCACATAGTTGTTAACATCTCCTGTGGGAAAAGCCATGCCTGTCACCGCCACGGGTTTGGATTTATTGTACACCAGTTCCATGGTCTCCTATGGCACACACACGCAGAGAGAGCGACCGAGAAAGAGAAAGAGAAAAAGAGGCATTACACATTTAAAGACACAAACAGACACATCAGTTATAGAAATTCATGTGGAATACCAGGTGCATTAACACTAAAACTCTGCATTTGAGTGTGTTGTGTACCTGTGGCTGGGAAAGCATGTCCAGACTCCAGGAGCACATTCTGCCGTCTGTAGACACAGTGATCAGGTTGTTGGCATTCTGGGTGCCGACCACGTTCACACAGTAGACTGGGTGCTACACACACACACACACACACAGAAATAAAGACACAGCATTAAATAAAATGGATGAGGATAATATAACATATACTGGCAATTGTTTTCAGTGTCTCGATTACCTCACTTGTAATATAATTACAACAATCCCCACTCAAAAGCTTGTTATTCTGCTGCATATTTTGATTACAATCATAAATCTGTATTAGTCTCATTGATTAGAGGCATCACATTTAGATAAGAAATATTTGGATCCTTCCTAACTGCAGTAGGCTGACAGGGACATAACGTTTTTCATTAATTTAACATGCTGTAATATTAGTTCAATTTGATTTTAAACACGGTCCTGAAATGATAATGTAATTTTACCCTTAAACACTAGACATCATTAGATACTTTGTACAGATGCAGAAGGCTCACATGGCAGTGTGTAGTTGTTCCTTACAACAAGAGTGTGTGAAACAATTATGTCATTACTGGCCAGTAATTGATTTGTGGGCAGCACAAAGGATCCATTCAGCAGTAAGCAACATGCTAGCTGACTGGTTCTCACTGGAGAGGATGAGAGCGACGGCGTCATTGGCGACTAATGCAGCTGTGTTATAAACAGCCCCGGGTCAGAAGATATGGCCAGTGTATATCAGTTGGTTATCTGTTGAGTCAGGTTCAGTAAGTTCCTTCGGAGCATCTAAATTGAGCTGTCCTAGTTCTGTCTAGAATTTGACTACTCCAGTCAGGAGTAGGAGTGTGTGTGTGTGTGTGTGTGTGTCCTGAAAATAATCAGTCTCAAAGATGCAGATTTATCTTGTGAAAAATGTAATGCTGCAGTAATGTGATCATTTAATTTACGACAAAATGTGTCAAATTCAAAAATCTTTAACTCTCCTCTGGGATGTTCCTACTTACTGAATTTATTGTTTTATGTAACTAATTAAAACACAACAGGGAACTTGTTTTCTTTTAGGTCAGAGTGTACCAGGGCTGCAATTAACAATTATTTTTATTTTCTTCATCATAATTTCCCAGAGCCCATGGAGACCCCTTAAAAATATAATATATTTTGTTCGACCAACAGTCCAAAATCAACATAATCAACAAAATCTAAAGATAATCAACTTAGAAATTTGGATATATCACCTTTTAGGAGCTGGAACTATCATATATAATGTCACTTTAGCTTGATAAATGAGTTAATCGTTTGACTGAAGATCAAACGTGATTATTTTCTCTTGATCAAAAAAATCATCAAATAATTTCAGTGATAAAACAAACACACAGTTTGAAACAAATGAAGAAAGAGCTTGAAAACTAAGCTGCAGATTTGATCCTTTTCTTTAAATTCTCTTTGTATGTTTAGTTTTTTGTTAATGTGTCAGCTGCACCTCACTCAACCAATGTTCTTTTGTTTTTGAGTCACAGTAGGGTACCAGCTCACAGTTGGTTCTGTATGTCTTACAGTGTGTGCAGCAGCAGACAGAGGAGTCCTCTGGACGGGGGTCCGACGGTGACTGCGGTTGTCCCACAGGACGATCTGTCCCGAGTAAGTCCCCCCCACCACCAGGTTGGGATGAAACCTGGCAAAGCCCACAGATACTACTGGAGACTGAGGAAAGAGAAGGGGAGAGGGTGAGATAGCGGAACCGCATATTATTCTGGTATGAGGATATGCAATGGGAACATTTCTGATATGGCATCAACTGACAAGACAAGGAACATGGTGAGAATAGAAATGGTTTGGGCCGATGAAAAGTGTAGATAAAACAGCAGACAGTGAGAAAAGAGCTAAAACAAAGAAAGATATGAAGCGAAAACGGTAATGCTAGACGGAGCATGAGTGAGAACGAGTGATCAAGGCGTCGTGATGGGTGGCAGACATCGGGGGATAGACAAGGGAGATGATGAGTTTGGCTACGGTGAGGGTCCGCTGAGGAGAGGAGAGAGGGGTGACGCTGGGGCGGAGACCAGACAAAGAGCGGAATTGTAGTCCTCTTTCCCCCAGCCGTTTCACATTACAGCATCAAAACCCCAGCAGCCACTGGAGCGCTCACTGTAGCCTCCATCATGACAAGCGCACCCTTGAACTCCCTCCCTCCCCAATACCGTGTTTATTGAGTCTTGGTTCCTCTTCACTGCTCGTCCCATATGGGTTTCTGCGTACAAGCTAGCCTTCCCTGACCCAGAGCCACTGAAGCATCTGTGCTGTGGCGTTATGAGAAAATGTTGCTGCATCGTATCGCTACAGGAGGCTAAGTGGTGTTATGCATTGACAAATTCATTCCTCCATCCACCCATCTAGTAAAGCAGCATAATCATGTTGAGAGGAACAATAATTCACAGTGAAAATGGGTCCAAGACAGCGTTAAACAAGAAGCTCACAGACATGCATCACAATTAAAAACAGTCAAACTATAAAAACACGCAGGGTGAATTTCGCAAAAGAATTGTTGCCCAATACAGTCGTAGATTTTGTTGGAAGAACCGCCGTTGACAGTTTAAGTATTCCAGAAAACAGTACGTCAGACATTCTGTTGTTGGAACAACAGCTCTGAGTTGGTGTTTGGAGGCAAATCTTGTCATTATTATCAGAATTCTCTCAAATGAATCACTGGATTAACAAGGCAGTGTTTGCAAGACTTATGTGAATACATTGACAGTATAGTATTCATTACAAATGTTGCAAATGGTTTGCATGGTTGGCAATGATACTACTACTTGGAATAGTGGATTAATAGACAGTAAGACTACGATGAATATACATTTTAGAAATAGAAGGAAATTCCAAATTCATACTTGAGTAACTTTATGAACACTATTAATAGTCATACTTGAGTTACCCTCATAGGAGTGACTCCTTTAAAAACACACTGACATTGTCCAATTTGGTTAACAAACCTTACAGTATATTACAGTATATACAGTATAACTGAGACTGTTTATTTAAAACATCAGTTTTTACATTGTTAGACACAAGGCATTAATGTGCCAATATGCAACGTGGTCATGGCAGTGTTGGGCAGCAGCTGTACTAGATAGGTAAGAAATCTAACAATAGGAGTTCATGTTTAGGAAAAGCATAACATTTGTCTTATTTTTCATTTATTTTTTTCAGTTTTCTCCCTCTCTCTCGCCCGCTCTCTCTCTCTGTCCCAGCAACCACACCATGGGTGAAGCAGCCAACTCCAAACCCCAGTTCGTTTTGAGAGAAGACTGGAAAACAAACCAGAGAAAAAAAACTGACACTGAACACTCTTTCTCTCCCTTTTTTGTTTCTTCTGAGGAGTCACGGCTTCCAGACGAATGGCTCGGGACTCGCTTCAGATGTCGAGGCTCAAAATAAACTGAACTTTGGTGATAAAAATAAAGTGGCTCGTCAGGCGGCAAGGAGGCAGTCTCCTAAAAGTTTATTTAGACGGTCAGATAAAAAGGGATCAGGAGGTTTATTAGCACATAGGATTTGATGGACATAAGCTCTCATTATTCACATTACAAATTGTGGAAGTTTCTTTGCCAGATTTATTCTACATGTAATATAAGCAGTAAAAGCACCAATAACTGCATTAAGATAATGTCCAAAGCATATATAACTGTCTTCAGAACATATGAGTAGACAAGCTAAACTGCAATTGTTGTAACCTGTTTTCTAACAATTTAAGAAAATGTTCCTAACTTACTAAATTATGTGTATGGGGACGAAAAGTTCAAAAAATATTGCAAGGTTTTTAACTGTAAAAGTACTTCAGGCCAAATGTCAAGACAACAGCTCTCATACTCAAGCACACATGGATGAGTCTGCCTTTAACTTGATCACTTTTAAGAGCTTTGGGATGACCTTTACACTCTGTGGTTGTCTGACAGGCTGATGTCTGAAGTCTGCCTCTCTCCTCACCCCACCCCTCCATAAAACTCTATCAGTGGGCTAATGAACCCACGTCCTGCCCTCTGTCATCTCTGTGCACAAACACTAAATACTGTGGGTTCACACACACACACACACACACACACACACACGCACATGGTTTCACCACGACAATCATTTATCAGTCTTCAAAAAGTAGGGGAACTCTTAACAATCTTTAGCCTCTGGAAGAGACAGAGTGAAGGAAGCATATACAATATCTAAATACCGTAGCTATAAAAAATTGTTTAAAATTTGGGGAAATATGCTTATTTGGCTTTCTTGCAGAGAGTTAGATGAATAGTTTTATACCACTCTCACAGGTATCCATTAAACAAAAGGCTAGTGGCAACAGCTAAGCATAAAAACGACAGTTCTAAAGCTAGGCAAGTTGTTTCCCCCTGCTTCCACTCTTTATGCCAATACAGTTGAACTGGGAAGTTGGAAATCTCAACGTAAAAGGCCCCCTGAAGTGGCCAGGTTGGTTCAGTGGGTAGAGCAGGCACACATGTACTTTGAGGTTTATGCCTCGACACAGAGATCCAGGGTTTGAATTCGCCCTGTGACAATTTCCTGCATGTCTTCCCCCTTTCTCACCTAACTGTCCTGTCAAAATTAAAGGCGGGAAAGCCCAAAAAAATAGTCTTTAAAAAAAAAAGGCCCTCTAAAGTCAGATTTCTGACGAGAACCTCATCAACCTGACATTACAATCCAGCATGGCTGCTCCGAGCATCAAAAGTAGTAAAAGCTGTATGAAAGACAATAAACTGTTTATTAACACTTCTGTCTTACAAGTGTCTCATTAAATCAGTAGCACAGCTGTCGATCTTCTATCTGGTTTTCCGACTTATTGCTGGAACACGGTCAACTCAGGTGTGACGTCATTACTGATTGGCTGACAAAAGAAATTCCCCAAACAATTTCTTTAACAACTTTAATACTTTTTCCTCCATTGTTACTTACTCTTTTGTTGCTTACTCTGTTGAAGCACCCTACTCAAGTCTTTCTGCCTAAAGAGACCACAAGACCGCTATAAAAGTGTAATTTATCATTTTAATTGTAAATATTTAGTCTATGGTGTTGTACTCTGTACTCTGTCTAGTATACTACCTCAAATAAATTAAACCTTCCTCTTTTATCTGTCCAGTAAAAATCAATATGCACTTTATTTTACTATTTAACACCATCATAAATGTAAAATAAACACACAAATCTACAAGCATATACAAACACAAATAGGAAACATCCCTGCTCTCTTCTAGCAGTTATGATGCTAAATAAACATCTCTACCCCACATGAGTAATGACAAAGAGAAGCTAAATCAAATCAAGAGCCCCCTCATTTCCTCCATATGTTAGTTTAACTCCTAAGCCCTATCAGTGTCCCCATCTTAAGAGGAAAAATCCTAACTAAACTCTGAATCAACTCTTTGAGAAACCACATGTTATGCCATCATTGCCCTCATGTACTCTCAAGCTCAGAGAAAGAGCTACTGAAAATTAGCCCGGCTTTGTTCCAATAGTGCACATTGAGGCGCCTGCCAGCAGCTACTTGACATAAAAGCCATTCTCCCTAAATGCTTCTAATCAAATGTCACATCGACACATATGTTTTGGAGTTCTATGCCTTTTAAATGTACTGTATGTCATTTGGTGCTGAAATGAGATCAATCCGTCCCGCGCTATAAGGAAGTTTGTGATTTAAGCTCAAGGGAAATTGGTTGACACTCTAAAGCAGATTCTCAATTTGAATGTCATGTAGGAAATTAATGACTGAGTTTAGAGCTGAATTATGGAGTGCTTAGTTATGTTTCGGCTGGATTTCTGTAGTCTTTCTGTTTACTTTATATTAATTTATGAGCCATCAATGACTCAAAAACTTTTGGATCTATTTGAGAAAATTTATTTTAGTGCTTAAACATGACTGCATGAAATATTTCATGTGTAAAGCTAATATACTGAATTAATGTTCATCATTTTGGGAAATACTTTCTTAATGAAAGTTAAATGAGAAGATCCATATCACTCCTAATGTCTGTAAAGTAAATATGAAGCTGCTGCCAGCAGCCGACTTAGTACAAAAACTGGAAACAGGGGAAAACATCTAGCCTGGACTATTTCCTGGCAATAAGCAGTTGCCAGGCAACAATCTGAGACTACAGGAAGTTACTAATCCGATAGATAAACCCACATAAAAAGAAAAATTGTTGTTTTTACACCCTGGTTTTTGTATGTATTAAACAAATACATACAAAGAGTTACTTGTAAGTAACTTGTTACAACTAGAAAATGCATTTCCAGCTAAAATTGCTTGTGAATTTTGAAAAGGTTAATTCGTAAGACTAAATTGAATTGCTGGCATGATTGTGTAAGAAGGTGAGTAGTGAGAATATGGAATGGAAAAGTGTGAATGGTTTTAAATAGTATGAATTTCATTGAAATGTATTGCGGTGTATGAGAAGTGAAAATTGTGGCTTTGAGAGCAAGTTAAAGAGAAAGATTTAGAAAATAGTGTTATATTATTGATATTCTCTCTCAACTGTACTGTGGCTGTGACTTCACCCACACTGCGCGCAGCCTTGAAAAAAAACAGAAAAATCATAAAGAAGCAAAAAACTAAAACAGCAATAAAACAAAAACTGTATGCAAGTATAAATGTTAGAAAGAAGATGAATACAAGCAAAAATTTCCTTAAAGAGCTGAACATTGAATGTTGAAAAAAAGTGATACAAATTCATAGTATAGTCTATCAAACAAAGTCTGAAAGAACATGCAAACTCCACAAAAAACTGCCAGGCCTGGATGTCAAACCGAGGGTCACAGTCTTCACTACTTACTTGCTGGTATAGTTGGAACATTGCAAACACGAGCCACCATGCAACAAAATAGAGTACGTTGAAAAAGGTCATAGTATAGTATGTAGAAAAATGTTATAGTATAGTATGTCGAAAGAAGTGATAAAAAAAAGTAGCTCACCCGTTAGAACCCCCATGCAGGCCCTATTTTCAGAGGCTCAGTACTTGCCACAGTGGCCGCTGGTTGAATTCCGACCTACCTGTCATAGTATAGTATGTCGAAAAAGTCATGGTATAGTATGTGAAAAAAATGATGAAAAGTATTAGCATAGTACGTTGAAAAAAGTCATAATATAGTAGGGCAAAATTAGTTTTAGTACAGCATGTTGAAAAAAGTGATAAAAAAAGTAATAGTTAAGTTTATCGAACAAGAATGATGGTATAATATGTCGAAAAAAGTGATTAAAAAAATCATAGTATGGCATGTTGAAAAAAGTGATAAAAAAGTCATAGTCTAGTATGTCAAGGAAAGTGATGAAAATTAATAGTATAGTATTTTGAAAGAAGTGATCAGTATAGCATGCCGAGAAACGTTATGAAAAAGTCATAGTATAGTACTGTATGTCAAAAATAAAAAAGGAATTGTATAGTACGTTGAAAAAACTTCATAGTATAGTATGTCGAAAAAAGTGATTAAAAAATATTAAAAATAGTCATAGTATAGTATGTCAAAAAGCACGTTGAGAAAAGTTATAAAAAAGATATTGTATAGTATGTCAAAAATAAAAAAAATAAACAAGGAATTATTTAGTATCTAAAAAAGTATAGTATGTTGAAAAAAGGTGTTGAAAAAAGTCATAAAAAAGTCATAGAATAGTATGTTGACAAAAAAAAGAGTCATAGTATAGTATGTTGAAAATAGTGTTAGTATAGTATGTCAAAAAAAGTGATAAAATGTCATAGTATATATGTCAAAAAAAGCCATGAAAAAATTATATTTTGGTATGTCAAGAAAAGTGATAAAAAAGTGATAGTATGTACTTTATGTTGAAAGAAAAGTCATAGTATAGTACGTCAAAAAAGCCATTAAAAAGTCAAACTACCAGCAAGTAGTTACTGCGGACTCTGTCCCAGGTTTGATACCCAGTCAAGGCTGGCCCGTTTCATTACGTTTTTGTTCACATACTACACTTTTTTCATCAAACTATACTATGACTTTTTTTACATACAACGCTATTACTGTTTTCAACATTAAATCTTTGGTGGCACACTGGTTCTGTGGTTTATACTTCTACCAACTAGTGTTGACAAACTGACCGACAAGGCAGTTAACTAACCCAACTTTGAATCTTGTGCCTTTCGTCAAAGAACCGACTCACTCCTGTTTTTTTTTACCTCATTAGCGCCTCCACTAGAATGGTGGTAGAATCAATCAGGAAATGGGCTACTGCGAGCCGAGCAGCACCGAAAGAGTTGTTGAAGAGTTGTAGATTGGTGACCGTGCACCTGGCTACTGAACAAAGCCGAATGTAACCGCTCGAGTCTAATGTAATCAACCGGTGTCTTGGTTCTCGGCAAGTGTGAGTTATTAACCATCTTGTTTTTAGTGCATCTTAGATGATTTTGTTCATGGCAATTCACACATCGATAAGAAACACATCACATACAAATACACGTCATTTTATCTTGGTAGTTATGTTAAGTTAAATGTTGCAGAAGTAAATGTTGCATCAAACGGGTGTCTTACTGCTCGTGCATCTTAGATGATTGTGTACATAGAAATTCATAGGCTACATTAACCATGGATATCACATACAAATACACGTCATGCTATTATAGTAGTTATGTTAACTTAAATGTTTGTTACATTATAGGTAGGCTGTCACGACAAGACCACGCACCAGGCAACTGTACAAGCCTTTATGTCTCGTGCTTTTTAAAATTCTTTTACATACATACTACACTTTTACCTTTTAATGGCTTTTTGACAATACTATACTATACTATAACTTTTCTTCGACATAGTATATACTATGACTTTTTAATAACTTTTTTTCAGCATTCAATACCATGACTTGTTTTGATTTTTATCACTTTTTTCAACATTAACATATTTTTACTATAATTTCTTTCGACATACTATGACTTTTTTTTACATACCATAATATTACCTTTTTAGCTCTTTTTTCTAATAACTTTTTATGACTTTTTTTTTCAACATGCTATACTATGACTTATTTATGGCTTTTTCCAACACACTATACCATGACTTTTTTATCACTTTTTTCAACATACTATACTATGACTTTTTCATGACTTTTTCGACATACTATACAATGACTATTTTCAACATACTTTACTATGACTTTTTTACATCTTTTTTTTTGACACGCTATTCTATGACTTAACAATTTTTTTTACTTTTCTTATCATGACATTTTTTAATATAGCCTACTAAACTGACTTTTTTATCACAAATAAAAAACCTTAAAAAGTCATATTTTTAAAAAATAGTATAGTATGTTGAAAACAACATCATGAAAAGGGCCAGCTTAGACTGGGTATTGAACCTGGGTCAGAGTCCACAGTGATTACTTGCTGGCGCTAACCACTGAGCCAGTGTGTCATAAAATAAATTATGTTGAAAAGCCAATAAAAAGTTACAGTATAGAATATTGAAAAAAATGTGATAAAGAAGTCATAGTATAGTATCTTCATCAACTGAAAGAGCCTTGGTAAACTTCAAATTGAAGAAGCATGAAAAAGCCTAAACAATATGTGGTATCAATATAATGACCTCAACGTGAGCACCAGAAAGCATATCATTTATGTGGATAAAGTTAAAAAATGTGGGCATATCAGCGATTTGAAAAACAGTTACTCTTTGTTTTTTTTCTGAAATATCGAGGTTGTTTAAGGAGGCTTAAAGAAGCACTAAACGTAAACAGTGATAACACAAAAGCTGTAAAAGATATCAAAAAGCTAAATCATTTTCTAATAGTTGATAGTTTAGTGAATAGTTCCATAGTTTCTTGAATGATGTCTGTAGAGGAAAGTATGTGGGAGCAGTAGCATTGAAAAGTGGAAGGAGCCACTTTTAATGTAAAAAGAAAAAAAGCTTAATATTTTCATAACTATAAATGGCGGATAAAAGTTAAATACAAGCACAAACGTCCTTAGCGAGCTGAACATTTTGAATGTTTTTTATAGCTTAAAAATATGCAGTAGTATGCAGTAGTAGGCTACCAAAAATTGTACGGAAGAATCGGATAACAATACTGTAAATGCTACTGAATCTGCATCCACGCAATTGGTGAGCTTTAGAGGTGCTGTTACCTCTAAAGCTCACTAAAACATGCTAGCTGTTTTCCCGTTTACAATCTTTGTGCTATGCTAAGCTAGCTTAGTTGCTGGCTGTAGCTTCATACTAAGTGCACACACTTCAGAGTGGTATCAATCTTCTTTCAAATCCTGAATAAGCACATTTTCACAAAATGTTGAACATTTCCTTTAAATCAAATGCAGCCACACTCCTCCCATCCCCTGCAGCTCCTCTTCAATTCAGATTGATACGTTTGGACATATCGGTCATACGAGCACCATGCCTGTCTAAATAACACCTCAACAACTCTCATGTCGACAAACCTCCTGCTATGATTGCATCTCCATGTCAGGGCTGAATTGATACCGAGCCTGACATTTCATTTCAAAATGAAAAAAAAAACAAGTGGCTCTGTGGATGGTTCTCATCTGATATGCAGCATGGGTCAAACACCTGCCAAGTCATCTCTTGCCAGCCCAAATGGAGAGGATGTGGGGAGTGACAGCTCCCGGAAGAAAAAGCAGCATAGAGAGTCACATTGGTATAGTGGGCCTGAGATGAATTGTGGAAGTTTTACAAGGAGACACTCTTGCAGTCAGAACAGTGGGTTTCATTTCTTTCCTAGGGCAAGGTCTGCTATGTGTTTGTGTGTGTGTGTTTGTGTGTGTGTGTGTGTGTGTGTGTGTGTGTGTGTGTGTGTGCGTGCGTGCGTGTGTGCGCATGAGGAAGAAACTCACACACACAAAGTATCATCTACCATATCTCACACAGGCTCACAAGGCTAAGTGCTTCTGGCAGCCCTTATTATATTGATGGGAAGTGTTCTCTACAGGATAATACACACATGGTAGGCTCTGATGAAAGATGGCACCCAGCAAGGGATTAGAGAGATTCGAAGGAATGACAGAGAGAGAAAGAAAGCTAGAGAGAGACGAACACTCCCTCCTTTGTTGCCTCCTCCTTTCTTTCAATCTTTCCCCAGGCAACAAACTGTTGCTTAAGTGGGCTTGAGAAGGCAGAAATGAAGCAAGAGTGCTATTGTGAGAAGAAAAGGGGTGGGTGGGTGGGGGGGGGGCTGATAGGGCACGCCAGACAGTATCTCCTCCCAAGTAGATCCACGCTGCATCACACTGCATTCCCCCCCATTTACCGCACTCATATGTTTTCCACTCTGCCTTATCAGGACCAGATGGATCTGACTGTCTTTCCTTACATCCCCGCTTCTCAACCTCCCCCCTCCTCCCAACAACCTTTCTCCTCCCTTTCTCCCCCTGGCTTCGCTCGTTTATGACACCCCATGGATTTTGTCACTCTGTGGTTTCTGGCAAGGAGAGAGAAATACCAAGCAGAGTCTCAATTTCACCAGGCAAAGAATGAGGGTTTGACGGAGCGAAAGCATGAGGAGGAGGCTATGGGAACACAAACAAGCCTTTCTCTGCCTCTTAGAGCTCCTTTTTCCAAACAAATTCATACCTAGAATATTGCAATATTTACATAATTCCTAAAACATTGAACTCTTTCTTCAACTCAAACTCTAAGCCAAACTGCCGATGCATGACTATTAAATAAAGAACAGTACCTAAATAAAATGAAAAAGTTCCCTGATTCAGGTCAGAAAAGAATTTAACCAATACTTAAATGTCAAATTTTGATTCTCAAGCTTGGTACTTAAAAAGTATTGGATTCAATACTCAAATGCTCAACAGACATGGGAAAGATTGACTGCTTTTATTTATTTTTCATATAATACCAATTAAAACAACCTCTGATCAGCACAGTTAATGATGTACAAAATATAATATAATTTACCACAAAAATCAACATCAACAGCCAGTAGAAGGTACATCCTTATAGTGTGCCACAAATTAAATACAGCCACACAGTCTTAACCCATGTGCTCAGCAAGCATTTACAAGACTTATCTGCTAAGCTTTCTGAACACAATGCAGCTTCATCCTCCAAAGAGAACAGTGCAATAGCATTATTCACCGGCCTTCTCTAACTCTCTCTACATTGGCCCACTCTCTTCCTCCTGCTCTGCTTCTCTTACTCAACCTTTCTGGAAGTGTCAAAGGCCTCGGGACTGACACAAGGCAGCAAGGTATTAATAAAACTATGACTGAGTGCAATGGGATATGACAGTAGCGGCGGGGGTTGTTACAGGGAGGCGTGTGGTTAGAGGGGTTCAGCAGAGGTTTTTAAGTCAAACCGGCCCTTTAATGTGGTGGGACTTTGCCCACTTGAGAGACTGGTGTGAAGTTACAAGATTGGACCCAACTGGGATGGGGCGATGATGGGTCCAACTGCTGAGAGGGATGTGATGAGGAGAGGCATGCTCAACTGGTACCAGAATCCACAGCAGCGGCAACCCCTTTCCTAAAGAACAAACCCAACCCACACACTGATGGATTGCACACTTCTTCCACTATTTCACAGATCAGGGGCTCCTAAAGTGGGGTCATGAAACTACCAGGGGTCTCTAAGGGGATTGTTCAAGGCTCCTTAGTATACCGAGATATTGTTTAATTTCAAATTTAGTTTATGCACACAAAATTGAGCAGAATTAGAGAACAATTATACATTTAATTTGTATAAACATTGTATTGTATAATAAAAGAAGTTTTACATTAACCAGTACATAATAAAACATAAAAAATAATCACAATAGCTGAAAAGCTGTATAAATAACCAAATGTATAAAGATGTGTACATATAAAACTGAAGACTGAAAACTGTTTTGACCAGATATTTTGATGTCTCCAGTAAAGCGAAATATCATTTTTCACCATAAATGCCAAAAGGAATAGATAAATCTGCAGTTCAATTATTTTAACATTTGTCTTTAAATTTTACTTTAAATGGCTTTTAAATATTTTAGTTTTCATGCCAAAAGCCAAAAACAAAATCCAAAAAATTACAAGCAACTGACCACGCAACCATGATAACAAGCAAGAAAGCCACAGTATTCATGTGAATGTCTGTAATAAAGGCAAGGTAAAAAAAATAAAAATAAAATGTAAAGACAGGAAAAGATGCTGAAAACACTGCTGCATATTGCAAAAAAATGCAAGTGCACAATCCCCAGATTGCATTTGCCTAAAGTCAGACCCACAGACCCAAAAATCAAACCAATACCAGCTTTTAAATGTTTTTTTTGCATCACAACAGCAAGTCAAGGTAAAACCCAGCTAATTAACACATGATTGTGTAGTGTCCAGTGGAAATAAACAAGGTCTTTGTAAAAGTCACTAATCTGTATTAAAATGCAGGTTCAAAAAGTCCAGAAACTAATAAAACTGCACTGGTAACATTCTGAGAGTATCTAACCTGAACAAGAAAATGAGCTCTTTTTTCAGCAAAACAAGAGAATGTTGTAAAAAAGGATAGTTTTTGCATTGCTAAGCCCATTCGCCAAACTGCGCACAGCCAGAAATATAGAAGCTTGACCTCACCAATACCCCATCTGAAACATGATGCCTTCTTTAAGCCGTAGCCTTATACAATAAAGACCCTGCTGAACCAGACCTCAACCACAAACCCCAACCCTCCAATACCGACCCAGCACTGTCATTCTTTTGTATGGTCCACACAGACACGCCACAGCCTTTACACGTGTGCACGATACTCACATTAACATGTGCATACACACAGATAGTATTCAGCCATCTACCTATCCATGCACCAGATCAAAGATGTGACAGATGGATGTGAACAGCTTGGTGCTCTGTTCCTTTAGCTAAGGATGTGGAGGTAGAAGGTGAAAAGAAAAACAGAAGAAAGTAGAGAAAGAGAGGAATGAGGCACCCAGCCCTGTGGTTTTGGGGGGGTTAAACGGCAGAACATGCTCACACATTAAGAGCCATCTGATCCGCGGCTAACTAGCCAGTCGCGACTCTGTTTGCATTTATGAAAGGCCCCGCAGAAAGAAAGAGCAAGAAAAAAATGTCTCTACTCCTCTTTCCTCTCGTCTAACCGCTCCTGTGCTCCTTTCATCCAAATCCAACTTTGACAGGGGATGTCATGGCGGATTCCAAATGACTTGCAACATCTTTTTTCTTTTACTTTCCAGTCTATTTTATTTTTTTATCTTCGTTTATCCTCTACTGTTTATATGAGCACTCCATTTCTAAGTCCCAGCTCATTCGCTCCCCACTATATCTTTCTTTCTTGGTTTTTTCTTTCATTCACATTTTTTCCCCCCACAAAAAAGACCCTAGCAAAGCTCGAGGCCACACTAACTCACTGACTAACATGGGGGTGGTAGGAAAGTGGGGCACTTGGGAGTTTCTGTTCTCTCTCAGTCTGTTCTCAATCTGATATCACTTCATCTAATGCAAATCTTTCCAGTAAACACTCAGAAGTGTTGTAGAAGTGGTTTTTATGAGTTGGAGAATCAAAACCAAACACTAATGACGATACTTTGTTATGTTATAGATAACTATTTCTATGTTTTTAATGCAAACAGATGGCATTGTTTTCCAGTGATCCCGTCTCTACTTGAGCATAGTTCACCTCTGTTGTAGACATTTGTAGCTGATTGTCCCCTATTCATAAACTGAGCACTTTATCAGCTGCTTACACAAATAGCCATGTTCCCAAACGTCTAATATTCAACGCTGATGGTTCACAGATCAGCATGCTCAAAAACCACATTGTCAATAAAGTCAGATGTACTGTACATATTCCATCAGAAAACCACATGGAAAAACTACTGACTCCTACAACTACAAAATGCATCATGGTAATCTATCCGTAAGATGGATTTCAGCAGCAACATAAATTATGGTGCAGTAAAAGAACGGAGTGCTTTAAAAATCCATTATGGAGCTAGCTTCATATTTGCACGCAGTGTGCGGTCTGCAGGAATATGTGGTTCTGTATGTGTTTGAAAAAGGGAGAAAAAATCTATTTCCCCTGTTTGGAAGAAGCTTAAACCCGAGAGAATGTGTGTGCATTTCTAACATTATTTATCGAGCAGCGAGGTGACATTAATACTATTACAGGTGTATTTCCACATTTGCAGTGTTGACATAATTGGGAAACGCAGGACTGCTGACATTAGACGCAGCATCAATGTGGGTGGGCTAACACACATGTGGCAGTGTTGGATTAGGAAGTGGTAGGCCACATCATTACTACCAAGACCTCTCTATATGGCCTTGGTTGTCTCGTGGGAGCCGTGAAGCCCTCACACCCAATCCTTCTATCCCTTTTCTCAGTGTCACTTGCTATAAGCATCTCGCCCATCAGTGAGTTTCTTTCTTTCCCAAAACCTATGTTTTGTCCAGTGGCAGCGTTCAGCTATAATCCAATCTGGAGGGCCAAATGAATGCATGTGGAGCTGCCTTTCATTTCCCTTTCCTCCACTCTTCACTTTTCAGTCACAAAGGGGCAGTCATTTTAGAGTAGAAAAGAGGAACAAGCTGTAGATTACCGGATGGACCAACTGTTGGTTGCCACATAAGGTATGAAAAATGAAAAAGAAGAATAGTGCTCAAGAAAATGAGAGGAAGATGGAATATGGTTTGTTCACTTGTGTATCTCTGTGGCAGTTGTTTGCAGGTTTATGCTTGCAACTTACCACCGACAGAACAGAAAAACATACACAAAGAGCAAAACTAACGTCATGTCTTACCATCATAACCAGCTATAGTTATGTAAATACGTTTGTGGTTTGATAAGTTTAAGTACCTGACAGTGAAAGATGTACTCTGGTGTGGCCTTCTTAAATTTGATGTTCCATACTAGGGCAACACCATCCGGTTCATGAGGAGCATCTTCATTATTGTTATAGGAGGCAACCAGCAACTCAGGATACTGACAGAGAGAGAGAGAGAATGGGGGGGGTCTTTAGTAAATCTTAACACCTGCATAATTGGGGCCAAGACGTGAGAAAGTACTGTTTTGGAAAATGGAAGGAAATGTTTTTAATGCATCATTTGAATTTACAGGGATATACACAAGGCTGCAGGCCTCACCTGAAGCGACCAGTCAAGGCAGGTGATCACACGATGTTTCGACCAGTGTTCATCGTAGAAGAGTCGGCTGAAGGACAGACTGGAGCCACTACCTAAGTCTCTGAAAAAAGACAGTAGATAACGTGAGATAACCTGCATAGAAGATACATAACTATAGTGAGGTTAAGTCAAAAGTAGTCACCTTGGTAACAAAAGTTTAAAACAGGTGATGTTATTCATTATTAAGACAAGCATACAATATGTGTTAATGAAGCTCAGTTAAAATAAAAAATGTCATCTTATGTACACAAAAGGCCTCTAAAGGTCCTGCCCCTCCAAGTTGACAGATGGCCGTACATGTTGCCCAAAGCTTTTAAGATGTGTTGGTTATAGTCATCCCCTTACAGCGGCCATCAGCTGACTCAGCACATTGAATTGACAACAGAAGAGTTTGGTGAGAGAGCATTCTGACTGGCTGTTTACCCTTGTGAGTCAGTCATTTCAGCCAACATGTTGCCTGTGGTCAAACTAGATCTTGTGCAAAATGGTTGCGTTATCAGTAAGTTGTATCACCACCACACCTGTCTATTCGTTCATGACAACTCTGTCAGGGAAATGTTACTAGACCTTTAGTTGTAAATAGACTCATATTTGAGTGCAAATTACTAAGTCTGCAATGCCATGCGAGAATGAATAGTAATGAAACAATGTAGTGAAATGGCGATCATGTTGTTTCAAAAATAGAATGTCCATGGAAAAAAAGAAGAGCACTAATGTGAAGCACTTGGCCATGGCTTATTTTAAACATAATCTCTATTTGACCACAGGCTTGATGCTTCTCTGTGGCTGCAGTGGTCAAAGCTGAGTTGCATTCTTCTATAATAACACAGCAGTATACTAAAACTGCTTTGCACTCTTATAACTTTAACCAACACTTTGATAACCTCCATTTGGAGGCAACTCATCATATAGTAAGACAATGATATTTAAGACATAAATGATGTCAGTTCACAGGAGTTTTAACATCGTGAGAGTGTGACATCAGCAGGAAGACATAGATGGATAGATAGATAGATAAATAGATACTTTATTCATCCCAAGGGAAATTTTAGAATGTATTTTAAAGAACAAAGGAGATTCAAGGCCCCTAGAGTGACACAGTGGGCATGAGTCAGTCTTTGCACATTTCATAGTTTAAGGCATGCAAGTAAACATTCACATGTGCTCTTGCGTCCAAACACAGACTCTTTCCTCCCTGCCCCCACTCGCCTCCTCCCTGCTTACCCCTCTTTGTCCTCCAGCTCCCGGCCGCCGTAGTCAAAGAAGATGTTGCTGTCTTCAGCCAGAGCTCTCTCCATCACCCGGATGCTGCAGTCAAAGAAACTCTGAAACTCAGAAGAATGCAGGATCTGCTGCCTCTCCTCCTCTGTCAGCTCCCGCAGAACTGGAAATGAGCCTGGTGGAAGGAACACAGACATAAAGACACGAGCATGTGAGAAAGATTTGTGTGCATACATTGTGCACAGTGCACACCAACTTTCCTAAAGCCCAAAGAGACATCTTAAAATGTCTTTCTTTTGTTCGAACAATAGTCCAAATCTCAAAGATATTACATTTATTATAATAGTTCTCTCTGTGCCTACGTAAATTCTCTTGGGATGCACCATCTTCCTCTCCAGTATACTATTCTTAACTTTTTTTGCTAAGAAATCTCTCTCTATTTTTTTCAATCCATATTAACAAACAAAAATAAACGTACATTTTTATTTTGAAAAAGCTGTCAAAACAACACCTTCTCTCAATTACTGTTCAAGAGCCTTAAACTGAGAATTTTTTTATTTTATTTTTTTATAATTTATATTTATTCTATTCAACTGACATTGTGACATTCTGCTTTGAATCACTGACCATAGTGAAAATGCCTTGCTGTATCGTACTGTACTGTGTACGGTACTGTCATGTCTACTTCTGTAAAACAGAGTACACCCATGTGTTTCCAATGTCTTATTAACATTCACTTTATCCCTATCAAAACCAGAATCACATTCAGGACATAATAAACTACAAACAGTTCCTAATGCATCTTTTCTAATAAAGCCCTACAGTGAGAACTTCATAAACAAGAGAATAACAAAGCCCTCTGAGCGTCCCGCCTCCCTTTGAACGTAATGGCTGCACAGCACGGCGTCCAGTTTTTGAAGTCATTGTCCCCAAGCACACATGCGATTCTAGACACACAAGCACGCACAGACACACATATAGTCATATATATCGACCTTTACCCTGCCTCTTGACTTTGATCCCCCACATCCCTTTGTATTTCTTACGAGTTGTCAGAAAAGACCCAGTGAATCGAGTGGCAGAGATCAAAGGCCAGACCTTCTAATAGGCCAGGATGGAGAGGAGACGGATGACTATGTGTTTATGAGTGAGTGTGTGTGTGTGTGTGTGTGTGTGTGTGTGTGTTTGTGTGCATACATCGGTCTATGTGTGTGCTTGAGTCGCATTCAGTACAGTCAGGATTGTGTTTATGCAAATATATTAAAATGTGTATCCATCTGTGTATCCATTACGTATTGTATTTTTACCCACCCAAAGATATTACATCTTTCACCACATGAACCATCCGCATGCAATGGCACACACGCACTTCTCCATTCCTCTCCACTTTGAAGTGTGGTTGGGGTCAGTGCTGACCCCCACATGCCATGGAGCTGATATGATGAACCCGCCTTAACCCCCACTGTAACCTACCCCCATCCTTCCATCTGATACACCCACTAACTGGCAGAGGGTGTCACACACAAGTGGCGGCGTTCCGTGACAGTTAGACCAACATGTGAAAAGTGGAATGAAGGAGAAGACTGGAGGGTATAAGATTTGGAAGTTTTCTGTTTGCAGTAATTGGGGGGTAAAACTGCCACAGAGACTTCATTTATGCATGAGGAAATTTACTGAATTTAAGAACACTTAATTAATGAAGTGGTTAACCATTTTTACTCAATCCATCCATGCTTTTTACCTTCTTTGTTTTCCCTGTTGTCATCTTCATCCTGCTGCTCCGACTCGGGGCCTGGCTTTGCCTCCATCATCTCTTCATCTTCCTCTTCCTCCTCTACTGAAAGAGGGTTAAAAAAAGAAAGAGAGAAAGCACTCATGTTAATCAACAGCTGTTCCAATTTTCCTCGACCTCCCGCTGTGTACTGCCTTCCCCCCTTCTTAGCAAAATAATCATTCGCAGACATGCACCGGTGCACCTGACTAACTAACATTTGGTCCAAATAGGTTTCATTAACAAACACAGACACTCATAGTTCTTTTTAGAAAACATACATGGGAAGTTAAAATGCTGTAGAGTTTCAAGTACAGTTGAATTTCTCCAGACTATTAAGTATACATTGTCTTGGGGGAAAAAAACTACACGACTATCCTTGTAAACTATCCTTCTAGCATGTGTTCACATGATCAGTGGACATTGTGCACACAAAACACACACAGCAGGAAATGTCAGAGTTGGTGCGCTCTCCTCTTGTACTCTCACCTTTGACCCCAAGCAAAAAGATCCAATGATATGTGTGTGTAAAAGGGGATTCCCTCTGCATTCCCTCCAATCAGGATCTGCAATTACACTTGCCTCTCCAGAATTTATTGTAAGTGTGTGCTGTGTATGCTGTGTGTGTGCTGCGTGTGTGCTGTGTGTGCATGTGTGTGTGTTTGGAAGGAGGTGGGGTTCAAGAATGAAGGGTTACTGTCAACATAGGCACCTGCTTGTCAGCTACTGCCCCCCCCAACAAGCCCCCACACCCCTCAGGGTATGTGATGGTAACCCTTGCCAACCTCTCCTCCTCTTTTCTGCTGCTCCCTCCCTCCGAAACAGATGCTGAGAGTCGGGGGGCCTCTCTCAGAAGACCTCTTAACACCCTGACATTGTGACCAGACACCTGGGGTCTGCCAGCACACATGCTACACACATACAATCTGTCTTTCTCTCTCTCTCTCTCAAACACACACACCCGGAGCCCTTGCCTGCAGTGCCAGAGGTGGCAAGGGGTTAACTGGCGCAGGGTCAAGCTGACAACAGCCACTCAGTCCAGTGGGAGGAAGTGACTACATCACACCCTCAGACGTGTCATGTCTCTCTCACACACAGAAACAGACACACAAACACACACACACGCCGGGGTGTGTTTAACTCAGCTGGAGTATGGCCCAGGGCAGTGTCAAAACCACTTGCTCAAGGGCTGCTCTTGCACCGGATGAACTGTCCTAACATCACTTGGGCTTGCCTAAGCATTTGATGAACTCAGTGCTGCTCTCTAAAAAGGCACAAATATGAGTATAGTTGGTGGAGCACATTTCTTTCTATTATCATTGCACTAAATGCTGACATTTTTTTTAATTCATTATTTTAGGCTTCTGTCATCCTGTCTTTTTGTTTTTTTTACTACCAAGTTCAAGTTTTTCATATAAGACTTATTATTTTCATTATGTGTATGTGTATATAATAAATGACTAAGTTAAATAAAACACATAGTGGTGAGGTTCAGTCCAAGTGTTTACCAGCAAACTGTAGTGATCCAAATTCCAATGACCCACCAGTATGGAGGAGAGACCAGAGAGGACCAGACAAGGCAGACTGCCAGACTAGCTCCATGTCTGAGCTGCCAAAACAGACAAGCAAACAGAGACACTCAGGAATACCCTTTTTCAGAGCCTTTTGTCACTTCCTCCATGCCTTCAGTTTGTCAAGCTTTCTCATGAATGTTGTTTTTGTCATCAGTCTCATCACTGTTTTACTTCACAAACTGTTGTCATTACTCCACAAAGGCTCCAGGACGTGAAATAGAAACAGCAATCAGGGTCCTGCTAACTAGCATTGAGTAGATACATTACAAACTTCTATTCTATATTCTTGACCTTACGTGACCGGTCCAGTGGTTGGAATCTGTGGCGATGGGGATGGGAGGAGCGTGCGTAGAGGAGAGAGACCACATTGAGGAGCGGTCAAACTGTCAGCCCCAAGGACCACAGAACTCTGGAGCAAGGCAGCATGATTCATTGCCTATGGGTTACCTCACTGAGGGGAGATGGTCCAATTCCTGTATTAAGATACTGCTGATGCCATTTCCAGCGGCCATGCATCAAGTTGTTCTGTCAGAGGCCCGCACTAAAAATATCCTGGCAATTTCCTTTGAATGGAAATTTTCTGAAGTACATTGTTGTGCGTGTAACTAAAGCAAAAGCTGTATTGCAGTAAATAATACTGGACAGTAGGACTCATGGGTTGGAAATAATAATATGTAACTGTATGTAAAATTTACACGCAAAAACACACTACAGGGTTTTCTGTCGAGTTGCAAAAGAAGCAGAGAGGGGAAATCAAAAGAGACAATCTTCCACAGTTTAAGTGTGTCTTTGTCGTTTCCACCTCTTTTCAGTCACGGGATGTTTTCTCTTTCCACCTGCCGCTTAATACCTCTCCTCACTGCAGGACAACAGGTTAACTGGTATCCTCCTCCTCGTCGCAGATGGTGGTCCACCTTGATGAAAATCCGCTTGGGGGCTCCCGTTTTGGCCTGCTACACACCCAGAGTAATGATATCCTCGGTAGCCTGGGGCCATTGCATCTGGCTGCCTCAATCTTCTCCTGGCTGCTTACTCATGCTGGCCTTGCCCAGTCAATTCAGAACAACCCAGCAGGTATGTAGGCACAGATTTACAGTGTGGAAATAAACACACACACACACACACACACACACACACACAAATACAAATGTGTGAATGTGTTTGTAAATGCATATGCACAAGTGCACGCACACACGCACGCACGGACACGCAGAGACACGCACACACAAGCGTGTGCGCAAACACACACACACACAAAAACAGAAGCATGTAATATTGATTCATCTGAAGATTATCTTCTTGATTAATCATTTGATCTTTAAAATAAAATGTGAAAAAATTGCTTTTTTTTAGTTTTTTAACTTACTATCATAGAAGACTAAATATATTTACATTACAGAAGCTGGAGCCAGTAAATCTTTCTTATTTTGTGTACAAATTACTTTAACGATTACGCAATTATAAAAACAGTGGAAAGGACTTGTGATATTCTGAAAATTGTGCTTGTTTTCCTGCCTCGTCCAAAGATAGGTCATTTTTAACCCTGTCAGAGAGACAAGAAGGAGTTAGTTAGTAAATAAAATGCAACCAGCTACTGTATTGAAGCTAATAAACACTTTACTATCTTGAAAAAGAACAATCTAGATGCAGCTTGGTTTAAAAACGACAGGCCTATTTCTAAATTGCCTTTATTTCGAAAATTTTAGAAAAGGTTGTGTTTTGGATTCTCATAATGTCTTTGATAAGTTTCAGTCTGGCTTTCGTAAAAAACATTAGACTGAGACTACTCTCCTTAAGATCTCTAATGTTATTTTGATGGCTGGTGATGGGGGTAAATGTTCTGTGCTGGTCCTACTAGATCTCAGTGTAGCGTTTGATACTGTTGATCACTGCACTCTGATAGACTGAAAACAACTGTGGGCATTACTGGATCAGCTCTGGATTGGTTTTCTTATTATCTTTCCGACAGGAGTTTTGCTGTGTCCAGGTACATATTTGTCCAATGTCTGCTCCTCTGTCCTGTGGTGTGCCCCAAGGTTCTGTGCTCAGCCCCCTACTGTTCATTCTGTATATGCTTCCTCTTGGAAAGATTATTGGTAGTTTTGAAGAAATATCTTACCATTGTTATGCTGATGACATCAATTCTATTTATCTTTTAGCCCTAATAGGTCAGACAACACTTGTTTAGCCTCCATTAATGAATGAAATGACAATTTTTTGCAATTAAATTCAGACAAAACTGAGGTAATGATTTTTGCCCTAGACAGCATTACCCCTAAGATTAGGCAGGCCATTGGGGCTCTATTAATCTCTGATTATACAGTGTGAAATCTGGGTGTCATTTTTGACAAATCTAACAGTTTTAACAGTGTTTTAACAGTCATGTGAAATCTGTGGTTCGTTCCTGTTTTTTCCATCTCAGTAACATTGCTAAGATCAGATGTGTTTCTAAAAAAGAGAATGCTTGTTCATGCTTTTATTTCTTCACGTATGAATTATTGCAATGTACTGTACACTTGTTTAAACAAATCATCTTTGGACAAACTGCAAGTTGTACAGAATCCAGCAGCAAGAAGACCAGCAGGAGATTGTACATTACTCCTGTGCTTAAGGTTCTTTATTGGCTACCAATAGGTTTTAGAGTGCATTTTAAACTTTTAATCACTACCTATAGAGCCTTACATGGTCAAGCTCTCTCTTACATCCAGGATCTATTGCACGCACATACTTTTGGTCGCTCTCTGAGGTCTTCAGGCCAAGACCTTTTAACTGTTCCCTGAACAGGTTTTAAAACCAGAAGGTATCGTGCCTTTTCTGTGGTAGCTCCGAGGCTCTGGAACTCTTTCCCTTTTTGAGGGCCTTGGATTCTGTCGAAACTTTTAAAAAACACCTGAAGACACATCTTTTTAGACAAGCCTTAGCAATATAGCTTAGTATTTTATGTGTTGTTGTTTTTATTTGTTTTACTGTAAAGCACTTTGTGGCCCCTCTTGTCTGTGAAAGGTGCTAAATAAGTACAGTTTACTTACTTACTTACTTACTTAGTTAATATTATGTTTTCTGTGCTTGACACTTTTGTTTGCCAGCATAAGCATCTTTTATGCTTTTAAAAACCAACAGAAGTGAAATAGTTCAAGTGAGAATAATGGGCTGATCTGTTTGTGGAATAAAAAAAAACAGTCTTAATGAAGGCTGATACACCGCTGAGAAATTCATTAACTTAAACATCTTGTATTATTTCACAGTAGGCAGCTACTATCGAGCATGTAGAGAGTTTTAAATATACTGACAGCATATAAAAGATACACGCTGTCTTCTGCTCCCCTTCGGCTAGTGCATAAAGCACAATGGCATGGTGTGTCACGGCAATAATGTGTTAGCATGTTTTCTGTTTGGTAAGGATCAAAGTCTTAGCTGACCTTATATTCTGAACTCAATCCACAGTAAGTGCTAGTGTGCTGAAATGTCTAAGCGCATGCTTGGAGCGGTTGGCGTGGTTATCAAAGAGCTGCGGGTGTATGCGTGTGTGTGTGTGTAGAGGGGAGGATGAGACCAGGCCCCAATTTTGTCATCGACTACATTATGGGGGCAGAGGCGCAGACTTATTATAGCAGTATAGAGGTGACTGTTAAACTGAGTCACGCATAATCAAAGTTGACATAATTCATAATTTTTTATAGATTTATATTGTATTAATCATAAAGAAAGAGAGATACTGATATCATAGAGAAGAGGAGGTAGAAACAGGTAGAGGGACACAAAAGAGAAATATAGCAGAATTTATGGGATCCCACACACTGGAAATAACCCTACAACATTACATGCATGCTCACGCGCTCGCACACACGCACGCACACACACGCACACACACACGCACACACTCACACACACAGTTCGCGGGGGTTCTGAGAGGTTGGCTGTTGAGAAGACCACAACACAAGCACTATGCAGAGGAGTAGGAGGAGGCTGACATGACTTGAAAGGCTTCTCTAATGTGGCCCTGGCACGACACACACACACACACACACACACACACACACACACATACGTATGCATTAACTCCACTGAGAACAGCTCTTATTGTTAGAGACAGACACAACACACACACACACACACACTACATCTACTTCACCTCTGCATATATTACAAATGACCTGAGGCATCAGGGGAATTTTCTCACTTTAATTTGTCCCACCTCCAGTAATATAATCCTTGTTATCCATAAGATTTATCTACCCACAATGATTTTATACGACTGAAATAATAATATACTGTAGGTCAAAGCAAAATGACGCAATTCTAAATCAAGTGTGATATGACAAGCCTACGGCAGTTTCTCTTTTTCAATTATTTTTAACACAAACATTTTTTTTAAAGACATTAATCTATAGAATGATTCCGTACAAATCTAGAAAATTGTATCAAATCTACACAAAATGTACACAGCAAACAGTAACATTGGGAATACAGTACTCTGGCTCTTCTTTAACACACCATTTTTTATCATGACTTATTTTGAGTATAAACCCAAAGATTAAAAAACTGATCTATCTTACTTTCAATGCTTTAGACCAATGCACCTAAAACAGGTCACTAAGTTTTGTTAATAAACAGCTGGACTCACACAAAACTCTTGTTCTGAACGCAGGGAAACACTGCCACCATTTTAGGGACCTCTTTTAGTCTGGTTGGACAGCAAATTGATGGTTAGAGCCAGCCGTGTAGTAAAGTCAAACAGATCATTTTCTGAGAGTTGAGAGGTCAAGAATCTCATTGATCTGTTGATGGTCAAGACAGACAGAACAGACTGTAGAGAAAAGCGTAACAAAATGGCATAAACTGAGCATAGCAACTTCTTGCAAGTCCAGAGAAATAACACCACTTAAGACACATACAAAGTCAGTCAAATGTGCTTGTTAAATACTTTTTTTCACCATAGACAGGCCCAGGATTTAAAAGACAAAGTGACAACTCATAATCCTCTAAACCCTTTTATTTCAATTTGTTAATTTCTTTTAGTTTGTTTGCCTTTCCATTTGTTTTTAATAGAAAATAATGCTTTATATTTACCATGGTTCATCAATTCATGATTACCACAGTAGGCGTAAAAGTATTTGATGTATAACTGCACATTAGTAGCCAGACCTGGTGTAGAACTGGTGAGGGTTAAACCCGCAGGATGATTTAGATTAATTCATCTCTTCACCACACTTCCTCACACTGATCAAACATTGTGTATGTGTGTGTGTGTGTGTGTTTTTTCAAGTCCACCCAAGTCTACACCGTATGCACACATGCATGCCCTCACATAATCAGCTTTCATTAATGCAGCCCATTCAGGTCTTTGGGGGTCTGCGGCTAACTCTGCAGTGTGCTGCGGGTGCAGTCTGAGTAGATTCTCTCCCCATCTCCTTCTCTTTTTCAGCGCCCTCCCACTCTCTCTCTGTCTCACCCCCATTTTCCTTCTAGCAGTGCCACCCAGGCTTGGCCCCGACCCAGACCCACATCTTTAAACTGAGCCATCATGCCACGCCACGCCATGCTCTGAGCCCGGCCACAAGACCCTGATTAAAACCCATGACTTCAAACTTTCCAAACTGTCAAAAACCCAGTCAGAGAGAGAGAGAGAGAGACAGACCAACAGTCTTACATAAAATCACCGCTGTGGCATCGACTCACTTTTCAACGCGTCATCTGAGCTGGGATTTGTGTCACTCAGATATAGGGCTGTGTGTATGTGTGTTTGGGAGTGTGTGTGGCTCAGATGGTGATTGGAGGTCTGTGTTTGGCACTTGGATGACGATGGTGTTTCATTTTGTTTTAATGAGAGACGGACGGACTGATGTTTTTATAGGCCTGCTAAAGGTTGATGCTTGGGGTTGAATACTTCTGGATTGTACTAAAATAGACAAACATATTCACAGCAACACTGTCAAATAAATATCTAGACCTATATTATGAGTCAAAGAAAGCAACAATAAAATCTAATATGTCAATTAAATTAAGACTTTAAAAGTCACCATGTTTCAGATTCATTGTAAAACTGTTATCTTAGGATACCATAATTTAATTTCAGATGATACTAATTTATAATAAAAAATCTCTGACACGTGTTGTTTGCAAGAAAGAGGGAGCCCTCAAGAACATGTGCCAAGAGTGCTCCCTGCTGGAGAGTTGACTAATAGCATGCCACACTGCAACCAAACAGACAACCAGAATTGTTATCAAATTTCACTTCAATCAACTGTCAAGCTATAAGCTATGATAATGTCCCGGAAATGTAAACAAGTAACAAAAGTGAGCTGATTTGAAAGCCTGTTAAATTTGATCACCAGGGTGGACTGAAGAACATTTAAAAAACAAAATTACGTAGTTTCAACCTAGTTTATTTGGACTTGACAAATAATATGTGGGATTAATGTTTGACTTACTGTATTAAAAGGTTTGGTGCCATTTCTAAAAGAAACAGACAAAAGGCTCAATTATGCCTAACAAAGAGTTAAAAAAAAACATCAAACTAAAATGAAGCATGCAGAGCTATGAGCTGCAGGCTAGCTGTGGCAGTGAACCGCTACCCTCTCAAATGAAAATCCCTGGAGAGTCGAAGGGTTCTCGTAGTACAAGCGAGACCACCCAGGCAAACGTTCAAGACACACTGTTTTTTTACACACGTATAAAAAATGCAACAAGGAGGGGGAAGGGTGGGGCACACATGTCAAAAAGTCAAGTTCAATGAGATGCAAGCGAAAACGGGAAAAAAGAAAACATTTGAAAAAAGGACACATGAAACTGTAGTCCTACTCATCTAAAGCACTCATCAGATGGCAAATATTATTTTGGATGATGGCCATTTTGCTAAAGAGAGAGAGAGAGCCAGAGGGAGGAAGATGAAGAAGGGATTTATGTAACTTATTATACAGTGGTCATAGGGGAAAATTGCAATCATCTGTGACTCACTTGGAATACCTTACGCACTGTGAAATACATTATTTTCTCTAATATCAAGAGGTTTTCTGGGTTTTAATGCCATGGCCATTTTGACAGAAAACCGCTTGGGACCCTAAATCAATTTGGTAAGTGAAACAGGAGTGAAGGATTTGCCCTTTTGAGGGCGATGACGATGAAAGTAAAATTCAGAGTTGTTTCATGAGGAGAGAAAGTGAGAAGCGTTGGTCGATTATGTGCGTCTGCAGGGGAAAGACGAGGGGAGACCATAATAGCAAAACCCAAGTCTGATCTGAACTATCAGGTTGTGTGTGCAGCATGTGTGTGAACATGGTTTAAATAGTATCACTAGAAGTGGCTACCTCAAGGCAATCAGAAGTCACCAAACATAAAAAGGCAATTCTAAAATGTACTTTCAGTAAGAAATTCAGAGTAAAACAACTAAGTACATTTTGTACTCTCACTGTGGTTATTCTCTATTTGTCTTGATTATTGCCCTTAGAAAACATTCACATTCTCTCTCACACACACACACACATGCACGCACCCACGTACGCACACACACACACACACACAGTTCAATCTGTTGTAGCCGCCTGCCTGGAACAACAACATTGTATGAGACAAGCACTTCCATATGTTGCTGCATGCATCCACACATACTGTATATGTACATACACAGACACATACAGGAACATATGCAGTGCAGAGCACATACTCATACAACCTCACTCCTCCCTCTAGGACCTTAAAGACCGCCCACAAACCCCTCAGTCATGTTTGTATGGAATGGGAGTGTGTTACATTCACTGTTTTTATTTAAATGCGTTGCTGCTTCACTGGGTTGTAGAAAATGCCAAAGACAGGCACAAGATAAATTGAATGAGGGAACTTAAAAGATCTCAGCCTGCTGCCCAAGATAGTAATATTTTCCCTCCCTGATTATGTTGTGCAGGAGAAACTAGACAAAACAAAACAGCTCAAATCATTCATCATTACTTTACATGGCAACTGCTAATAATAGTCATTAAGCTGTTTACACAACCCTACATTTTATGTGGTTACTGTATTTAATGCATTGTTAACTGTCACCCACTACACTCTCACAACTTCAAAACACTTCTTTAAATTATTTGTCAGGACACAGTGCATATCCTCTGACTTGTTTATTGATTAAACTCAAATAGTTTTGCAAGTTGTCAACTTTCAACATTTGACACAGAAATATTTTGATAAATAAAAAGTATTAAAGGGTTAGTTCTGATAATGTGCGGGTTGTATAAGTTTCTTATCCATAGTCAGTGTATCAGTAGATGGACGTTGGTGTTTTAAAGGGTTAGTTTGGATTCACCAAAGTCGCACAAAAACAAACTAAGTGATCGAGGCAGCGGTTGAGCAGAAACTCCTGTGTCCTGCAAGGTAAAATTATTGTTTTGGTCAAAGGGGTCTGGGGGTTTTGAAGAGAGCAAAGATGGATATAACAACTTCAGTTCCCCATCATAAAGGGCTGCCTGACTGAAACTCAAACCGGTGAAAATATTCTAAACATAGCATACAATTAAAATGATATTGACTTTTTTAGGTTGGTCTTATTTTTAGGTGGCCAGAATATATTTTGCTGCTGCCCCCGTCCACAGCAGTACATTGCTTAGCCTCTGCCTGCTTATCCAAACCGTGGGTGTGCCGACCGCCATATACTGTAGGTTATACAGTGACTACGGCTAAGCACCTCATACAAGCCCACTTCAAAACATCCAAACTCCCTTTTAGGTTTTATACCTGTAGTCACATCAGACAAACTCATACATGTAATATAAACGCTTCATTGACCTAGTGATACAGACTATTAAACTCATGAAGAAATGAGTTTCAGATGGATTCCAATACTTTTTGATGCCAATTTAAAAACCAGCCATGTTGGATTGAATCTTTAAGGGCCTTTGGTGTTGATAAATATCTATCAGTTCAGGACCTGTTGAACCACGTTTAATATCTTTATTTTTATTAATATATTTAGAAGTTTGTGAAAAACATGAAGAAAAACACTCTAATTGGACCGATGTGGTCCAATAGTCAGGATCTTTTCATAAATTTGGCGTTTGGCTTCTTAACTGCTCTATTATAGGATTATGTAGAGCTCAGGTGACGTTTGTGTGTGTGGCCGCTTTGCCAGTGTGTATGTGTGCTTCTGTGTACATTTCTGGTGGTGTGTGCATGCTTGTTTATTCTCATGTAAGTTGGTCTGCACATGTGTGTTTACATTTATGAATCTGTATGCTTATATGTATGTGTGCGAGTACACTCACAAAATGGGTTTTCTCTTGCAATTAGAGGCCATTACCAGTCCACCACATGTCAAAAGAAAGCCACTTATTGCAGTAAATATACTTAAGGAGTGAATTACTGACCAACTATATACTCAAGCTGTATAGACCCTGAAAACTAATGGGCCAGAAAATACTAGAGGGGGAGAGAGAGAGGGTCATGCATGCATACTTTTGCGTACAAATGCACGGACATTAACACATACACGCGCTTGACCCAAAGAACTTTTTTCCCCACTAAGAAGGGGATTTCTCTCTTGTTCCTCCTCTTCCACTCCTCTGTTTTTTTCTCTGACATTTATCTTTTACATTCTCTCGTTTAATACCTCCAAAACAAAAGAGATGTCAATTGATTTTAGAAAGCACAGTCCCCTAAACCCTCTTTTATACATGGGGATCCTTTAGATACTGTCACAGAGAATAAGTACCTCGGCATGGTGCTCAACTACAAACTTAAATGGGACATTTGGACCGACAGATTATATACTAAGTCCCAACAAATAATGTTCTTTCTAAGGAAACTGTTGTTTGTCAGCAGCAGTATACTTCAAACATTTTATTATGCTTTCCTTGAAAGTGTTCTCCCCTTTGGCATCATCTGTTGGTTTGGCAACGCCACTGAAGCACAGAAAAAGTATATTAGAAAAAGTACATTAGAAAGATAATAACAACCAGTAAACTATCAGGTATTCTATTTCCAAGTATGGAAAGTATATACAAAAACAAAACACTACAAAAAATAGATCCAAGTTCTCTTTTGTTCCGCAGGCTATCAAACGCCTTAATAATGAAGGTCCTGCACAGTAATAAGGTCTCTCTTTTTTTCCAGCTGGTCTGGAAACCCATTCCCCCCCATATGCCTGAGTGCTCTGGTGTATGTTATAAGTAGTGATGTCTACATGTTATGGTTTTCTTTGTCTTGTTTGTCTTAATGTTGTTTAAAAATGCCATGTGATGTGAATTCTGCTGCAACTTAATCTCCACATGGGGACAATAAACATGAACAACAACAACATTTCTCCCTTCCCTTCATTTTGTCTTTATTTTTTTGCCTACCATTTCACTGATGCCTATAATGGATCTTTTAAGGCTCCACTAAGAGAAACCAATTAACTACAAACTGGGTTAGACTACACCCATGCCAACCTGAACACATGTATACGTGCACAAGCCCATGCACAAAATGCCTGCAATCCCCTTGACCGTTCCTGCTCTTGCCAACATCTCAAGCTCGCAAGCAAACACGCAAGCACGCGCGCGCACACACACACACACACACACACACACACACACACACACACACACACACACACACACACACACACACAGATAGTTATCTTTAGATTGGCATCAGTAAAAGTAAAAGAGCGTGTTTTTCACAGTACTGAAATTCACTCTGTTCATGGCCAAGAGCGATTGGTGGTCCCAGTAATATTTGTTTGTTGTGTACAGAAGTAGTTACAGGACATGTTCAACATACATACAGAATAGTACATAGTACATACAGTCATCAAAAGTTTTTATTTACATCTATCATTTTGATTGAGAGACCCCTAGTGGCAGAAAAGTGTATGTTTAAAACGGTTGAAACGGGTGACAGTAACAACAACCATGCATTTAGGAAGTTAATCAGCTGATTGATGGGTGAAAGTGGAGGTAAAAGCCTGTGGTTATAAGGCTAGTCCTATAGTATAGTTTGTTTCAGTGTTTATTTATATTAGATTCTGTTTTGGATGAAAAGCACATAGTAAATTCGAAACACAAGCTACTTCTCTTTCTTAAGAACATGTCAACATGGTTAGGTAGAGATAGAGGCATGAAACACCAGCTACCCAACACACACTTTGTTTGACCTGAGGTTAGGTTACTATCACACACCACATTAGACGTTACTTTATTTCCCTGCTATGTCGTTAGACAAAGCGTCCATCCCTTACGACAAGCCGGGCCATTCATACCCATTAGGATAGCAGTAAATAGCTGGAGCCAACCGTGACTGGGGCTAATCCGATTGCCTGACACAATGGACGCTCATGACAGACAGATCAGTGAGCAGCCAATGGGAAAAGGAACCTACATAGACAGCTACACATCACGATTATAGGAAGGCAATTGGTCACGGAAATGAAAAGCCATATCATTAACTAGTTTAAATGAGAGTCACACACACAAACTCCATGGGAGTTTTAAAACACAAACTCTGTACAACCATACAATTTGATAAAGCTGTATTCAACACACACACTCCTACAAAGCATATTCATGTCACACACACACACAACTAGCCACCTAAGGGCAGATATGAGAACTGTGGAGGTCAGTAGTTCATGAAGACAAGAAGTCACGAGAGTATCGCTGATTCATTTGTCAGTTATTTAAAGTGATCACACTTAGACTAAACTTCTCCTTCCTTTCTCTCACACACTTGATGTTAATATTACAGTTTTAATACAAAAACACCTTCTACATTAAGGAGTATCCAGTAAATTCAGGCCCTTCCAACATTTCATAGAGATAACAATGTATCTAGTCATACAGATCATATCTAGAAACTTTTTAAAATTGATAGAAGCCATAGGATGTGATCTTTTTTATAAAACACTAATCCTTTTTGGAACTTTTTCTTTTCAGTTTGGCAGGTCAGTACAGTCCAACCAGGATCAGTTTGCTAACCTTGAGACATGCTGAATTAATGTTAAAATGATCCTGAAACACAACAAACTAACACAATTTAACACACACACACACACTCACAACCACACAACAAACAGATATAGAAATCCAAACAACTAGAGGTCCTTCATAGAGATTACCACAGCCCTGGGACACACCACCATCATTAAGACATCAGATTTACCCTTCCGTTCATTCCTCCTGAGCAGCCAGCTGGCTTTCTCCACTAAATCTCTCTTCTCACTCTAAAATATATGTTTTAACATAACACAGAGCTAGCATTAGTTTTTTTACAGAACATTTTGGCCCAGCTCAGAGCCAGAGGGCAGAGAGGAAAGGGAGAAAAAAAAGACTAAGAATGTATAAGAAAGAAAGAAATGAAGACAGCACTGGGTTGGGTGTAAGTAGCCAAACTGTAAAAGAATGAAACGGGTGATTAGCATTAAAACTAAGGTAGTTTATGGTTATTTGCATTATTTAGATTTGGCTATCAGTTAAATCATTTCAAAGTGAGGTTGTATTAGGTGGAAAAAGAGAGGAACTTTTTAATATTGTATTAATGTAAAGTGTAAAGTTATTGGTCTGATAAATACAATTAGTGAAATTGAATACATTTTTGCATATATGCATACTAAATTCCAAACTAAAACCACACAGAATGACCCTAGGCCCTGCCAAGTCAATCCTCATACAGCCATTAGCTACTAATGGCTGTATCGTCCTAAAGGGGACTTAGGTGTCCAACCTTACAGTAAACTGGAAATTGTTTATTGTTTTGCATCCCTAGACAAATCCACTGAGGATTAGCATCCAATATTTTAAAGTTACAGTTATAAATAACCTATTTTTTAACAACAAAAACTTAGAGATTTAATAGAAATCTGTAACCAGCCATTTTAGCTGGCTGGGAAGACAAAAACAGAGACAGAAAATGTCAAGTTGTGGCCTAACTAAATATGTACACAACCTGTAGCTGCAACCTGAAAAAGAGATGTGGGTTGTTTTGTGCATGTAAGGTTCAGTAATTAACAAATGGAACTGGCCTGAACAAACACAAAGCCAGAAGTGAAGGCAGGTGCTCTACCATCAGCCTCTTTTCCTCTTTTCTCCAGACACACAAGCTTTGTGGTAGTCTGCAAAAGGGTCTCCTAAGGCCAGGGTCACCTCCCTGTAGACCACCACTGCTCTGCTCTGGCTCCCAGATGTTCGTGCACACCCACATATGCAACACACACACACACACACACACACACACACAGAAAATGCTGTTGGAAGCTGAAAACAAACAAACCTAAATGGACCGACACTTGTTTACATGTATACACAGACTACTTGAACTGTGACAGCATGTAGGTAACTGATAACCTTTGACTAGCCCTTGTATGAGCAAGCAGACTCTGATTCAGATTCTGGTGTGTGTGTCTATGTGTGCGGCGTGCACATGCACGTGCATGTCTCCCAGCACAGAGCACAGACATGTGAGTCAGTGCATGTGCACTTGTTGAATAAATCTATTCCTGGGTTCGTCAAAGAAATGGGGGGAGGTGAGGTGGGCCGTTTGGATGCTGATGAGGACAGACGTGTGTGTATGTGCATGGTGGTTTGGTGGAGGAGGGCAGTGGAATCCACACCAGACCATCTATTATAATGACAGGAAGCAGGAAGTACAACCCCTTCACAGTCACATGGCTGCCAGCTGTCTTGGCAACTACAAGAGGGAAGATAGCGAAGATCATAGGGGGAGTGTGTGTGTGTTTGTGTGTGTGTGTGTGTGTGTGTGTGTGTGTGTGTGTGTGTGTAGGTGTAGGTGTAGAAGTATTTGTATGTGCATTCCTACACGTGAAGATGACATTCCCTAATGGAATATCTGCATTTGGAATAAGAGCAAAGTCTTAGAAGTTCAATTTAGTGGAACAACTGCAACATGTCATTCATCCAAATCTCCTTCGCCTTTCTCTTCCAATAGAAAAATACTTAAATCTATTTTCCTTGAATTTACAACCACCAATGTTATGCCAAATCCAGTGCAGAACTAACCTTAATTTCCACCATATGGATGTGTTTAGTAACTGCAGCTCAGCACACATGAGCACACCCGCTTGCAGAGACACAAATATACACCTACACATTTCCACGTATGCACACATAACCTCGCATGCCAACACACAAGCATACACACACATTTACAAAGACACACATTTTCTTGTGTACCAATTCTTCCAAGACCAAATCCTGATGATGAATAAATGACAGCTCTTCCTATTAAAGAATACTAAACTGTCCATAATGGTTACGAATATGTAAACACACATACACAAATGTACATCTTTGTGTGTATACAACACAAATACACACAGCGATGCTCCAACATCCCTCAGGAAACATCTGTAACCTTTATCTGTCAGCCTTGAAATTACTCCAGGTTTACAGACTGTGAACTGGCTAACAGAAGGAGTATCAAATTCAACCACACAACGACAATAATTTGCAACCTGAGACCTTCTGTTGCCTTTTGTGAACTTTGGTGCCCCATGGACCCTAAAACAGCTTGATTCATAGACTATAGATGGTGTGTCACTAATGCAAACGTACACACGCACACAGAAATACTCACCTTCAGACAGGTGGGCAGTGAGTGGCGTCTGCGTCTCTTTGCAGTAAGAGACCACCTCTTTGGGAAGGAAGTCTACCTGTGTGATCTTAGATGCTCCCAGCCTCTGCATCCTGCGTCTGGGTAACAGAGACAAGATGTTCCATTTGCATAGTTATATAATGCATAAACTCAATTTGTCGTGTATATGGTACAATATATTTGCATTAGTTTCAAAGTGTAAAGCAATGAATAACATGTAGAGCCTTTTGTCTGTAGCAACCACTATATCAATATTCAGAAGATAGCATTATTAGTGAGTGGTTGAACCTTTAAATGGATTGTTAAATTAGACTATTATTTCGTGCCAATGCAATGCAACACATACAGAAGCCCTGAAAGGCAAGTGAAAAAAAAAATCAGGCTCTTTTTTTCTACGTTTTTTTGTATCTATAAAAAGAGTTGTCACACTGCCATGTGGTTATTTTGGCTAGAAATGATTAAAGTACATTTCTGGTCACAAGAAAGACATGACAGTAATGTTACATAATTGAAACAAAATTTGTTCAGTTATACTTAGAACAGAACATGGGGTAGCGGTGCCCTTCTTCCTCTTGTGACCGAAATGAGTATTACAACAACATTTTTGTTTTCCCACCCGATTTCACAGATGAAACAAAAAACAAATAATATAAAAAAAATGTCTTTGTCACAGTGAAGTAGAGGAGAGAAGGAAGATGTACCCGTGCTCAGAATCAGCCTGCAGCTGCAGCACAGAGGGGTCTGTGTCCCACTGCAGCGTCCTGATGTCACCAAAGGGGGGAGAAAGGACATGCATGTTAACATAAAGACATTTTAACAAGCACAAACATTGGCACGTGTCAGCAGCGCAAAAACACACATTACCACATGTATGCGCATACACACTCACCCACAGACCACTTGACTAGAGAACAGCTTAACACAGGGATTCCCATCAAATTTCATGCAGAAATGGCACTATTAATGGAAAGATTTTTAGACAAGTGGATATAGTGTGGGAGGGCTATACATTAGAGAGACATTGTATTTCATTTAAAATCGAATGTACTCCGTTTATTGAAAGATATACAGTATGCTCATCTCTAGTAATAGATTTATTGGTCTTGAAAATACCAATAATTTATGGACAAAAAAATGTTTCCATGGTTGTGTGGAAGAAGGGCAAAATGATTTCATGGTTTTCAGTGGGAAAACAATTTGACCTGGTGACTTGTAAATGCAGGAAATGATTGCAGAAATCTTTGTTTGGATGTTTTAATCATCTACAGCATTCAATCTTAGCAACATACATCAAATTTATTTGAGTGACATTCTGTGTCTTGATGTTTTATTTTTCAAATTTGTGCCAAATGACGCATGAAATCCATGAACGATGTATCCAACAATATGATTACCATCTCACACCTACAGCACAACATACATCATCTATGTACAGTACATATTCACATAGAGTTCAGCATATGAGATTTAGCTTGCTCTACATACATGACAATATATTTGCCATGCATCATCATTGAGTGTCAAACCATGATGAAATTGCTGAGCTCATTCAGTGCATTTGCATTGTTCTTCAGCAGTTATAAATTCCTTTGTTTTGGGGAGGTAGGAATAACAGGGGAATCAAACAGCAATTGTAACCTGGAGAGTTTTATGGCAACTTGGTTGAAATAAACCAACTGTGAAAGGATAAAGCTTCCAACATCACTACATTTTTGTTGATCCCTTTTAGGGCCAGAAACACACCCAGACCTTCAGCTTGTGCCACACAGCGCCAGGTGAGAGTGGCAAGGCATTTCTTTAGCCTGACAGACCGGCTGTTTTGCAAGAACAGCTGTGACACTTTAAGCAGCAGATTGTCAACTCTTTGAAGGCTGAAATTACTTCCATGGCTCAACTCATGCAAACAGATATATTTTGAGCTGGTATAAAGGGAGACAGTTGGGCTTCATACAGGAAGTCACCAAAGGAATGAAGGAAAGAGGGGCACTGCGTTAAAAAAAACAAAAACATGAAGGGAACAGCTAAGTCTACTGACAACACTGAGGGTGCCTCTTTGTGTTCACAGGACAGTAAACTAAGCTAAAAATAATAAAAGGTAAGAGCAGAAGGAATTCCTGGGTTTGACATGAAAATGCTTACCTTGAGCTCTGTGCTTGGGACTTGTTTTTAGAGAAACCTGACCTAAGAAGGGACACACATATACACAGCCACAAATGGAAAAGCTACAAAATGGCATGCCATCATCCAGGGTGGATTTGGGGCGAAAAAATCTTTCATTCCAGGCAGTGGAACTAACTCACCAATTTGTAAAATCCAATTTGTAAAAGCTTAAAAAGAAACAAAAAGTCTTATAGAAGAAAATGTTTTTCTGCTAGGAACAGTATTGAGCTCCCACACGTTCTTAATCCCCAATTCCACCCCTGGCCATACCTGAACAACACATTACTAATGACCCCTGAGGGCATCACTCACACACTGACCCCTACAGTCAGCTGCCACATAAAAGCAAATGGGAAGCACTTGATGACCACTCACTAGTTGAGAAGACTTGCTGGTTTAATTTAAAAGAGCAGTCTTTTGCAGAACTTAAAGGTTAATAGTTGCTCCACTGGTCTAGTGTGTTATCAATGAGGGGAAAATCTTACATTCTGTCACTTGTGCTCAAATCAGCTACTTTACAGAAAACGTATGGCTCATGTTCCATTAGGCTCCATATTCAAAACATGGCTCCCTAAGGCTGCTTTCTGAAAGTTTACCAATCTGGTACTTACTTGCACAGAGATAGTATCTGGCAACATGCAGTATTTTCAAATTAACAACTTATTTGCAGGAAGGATTACAGCTGAGATGTATCTGGACATCAAACTTAACTTCCCAAGACTAGTTATAAGATGCAACAAGCTGTACAGTGGTCATCAAAAAACCAGATGCCATGACAAGTGACAGATACCACATTTAAAACCTAACACAGCACCACAACCTTACAATTAGTGACACACATCCTTACCTAAACCTGTTGTGCCATTGACAAGAAAAAATACAAAATATGTGTCAAAAGTGACAACATGCAAAAGATATCCACAGACCAAAGCAACTTCACATTATGATCATTTTTAGCCACATGATTTTTTTCAAAGTCTAAGACTCAGGGACCACATACAGTTTATTGCTAACCTCTCAAAGAGCAGTGAGCAAAACCTTCTGGTATAACATTTCCAAGTGTGATATATCTTTCACATCTAACATTGAGCTTGGGTATGACATTCTTCATTTTTGGCCTACCTGCCAGCTGCTCCTCCATCAGTTGAATCCTGGCTTCCCGTCTCACTGGGTGTGCTCACTGATTTGGAGGGGGACACAGGGGTCGGGACTAAATAATGAAAATAACATGAATCTAACATTAAAGGCTGCAAAGAATGGACTGCTCAAATAAATTGGGATGAAATGCAACAAAGTAAAACGAGTGATGGACAAATAAAAAGAAATGTTCAAAAGAAAGGAGAGGGAGGGCAGGGCATCAAATGAATTGTTGATTTTGGACTTATTATATTTTCAGCTCAGCTTTATTTGAAGATGCATTATAAATATCTTGAGCTAATAACAGGCGTAGCAGTGACACGATTTTTAGGTGTTGAGGGTGTTGTTGCAATTTCAGACCACTAGGGAACAATGCTTCCAAAAGTTTATAAAAAGCACCTTTGGGATTCAACCTACAGTAATCTATCCAATGTGTGTGCCGTAAAGGGAAGCTATTTTTTAGCAGCAACATTTTCTAAATTAATGTTTTAATGACATTTTGAAAGTAGGAATAGTATTTGTGTCCTGATACCCTATTACAAGTTATGATACGCAAAAGGGTACACAGTGGAATAATAGAAAAAGATGATAAAAGGGAGTTGTGACACATCAAAGTAATTAAGAAAAATGTTCAGCACAGTCCAACTGCAATGTGCATAGAAAATAATAGAATCAATTTAGGATAAAAAGACTAATAGATCTAATGGATAGTATGTGTAACAAAGATACTATAACTATCATGCAGAGTCATGGCAACACAGACAATAACATAGATAGAGAGAAACATACTTTATTTATCTGATCATTTCACCAGTTTTTTCATCAGTTAGGCAGGATTTGACTGACCATTTTTAGCAAATTGCTAAATTTGCTAGTCTAAACATTAAAAAGTTCCTCAGAGCTTTTTTAGCTATTATATGTTAAACTTCAATTTTACGCACATTGCTAGCTGTGTTGTAGTTCTGATTGAACATTAGGCTCTAAATCACATTCAGTCTACCTTCACTGTAGGTATTGAAACAATTAGTTAAACAGTTTGCAGTACAATCATTGTTTAAGGTGTAAGAGTGTTATGTACCTAGTGAAGGCTCCGGTGAGATGCCGATACTCTGTAGCAGGGCCTCAGTCTCCCTGCGCTTGCGATCTAAGTCTGAATCCTCTGGGGTGGCCTCTCTCTTCTGCTGGCTCTCTGACTGCTCAGGATACATAGCAAAATATCACCTTATTCATCACGACTTAAAGGATAAACTAACCCATGCACATGCATGCACTTTTCGATCAAAAATTTCCAACACAAACCTTCTGCACACAGATGATTTTATGCATGTATGGACACACACAACCTCAGTCGATTTTGTGTCACAGTCAAACAAAAATCAACACACAAACTAAACACACTAGAGAGTGAGTGCCAGTTGTGTGAATGTACTCACTTTTTTCCATACCTCTTTCTTCTTCCTCTCCTCCTCCTTTATCTTTTTTTCCTGCCTGATTTGGGCGAGGCGCTGCTTCTTACGCTCCAGTTCTGCTTTTAGGTCACTTTTGTCCGACATGGTGTCCTACGGGGCTTGAAGTAAGAGGAACGAACAGGGTTGAGCTACGTATGGCACTGTCACAATATGCTCTGGTTTCATTAGAACATGATACAGTATAAAAGAGTGTAAGTTTATCCAGTGAGCCTAAGTGATGCTTCAGAAAACCCACTGGGTGTGGCAGTTATACATCCATGTACAGTAGATCCATATACAGAGGGATTTTCATACTGGTTTGACACTTGTAGCCTACCTATTTTCCTGGAACTAGTCCAGTGTGTGTATGTTATAGGGATACACTTCTTCTGTTCAATTCCTTAGTCAAATTAACAGAGTTATCATTAAAAAAAAAAACTCACCACCAGTGTTACTATACTCTAATATATGATCCATGGGTAAGGTTCAAAAGCTCAACGCCATTATTGCCACTATTCCTGTTTATTGAACATACAGAAAATACTAGTTTAATTATTTAATTAAAAGCAGACTAAATGTAGTCTTAGGGCGAGGATCTAGAAAAGGCTCACTGACTTCTGCTACCTAGCAGTCTGCACCCTGACCAGCGATTTTGCAAATGAATGGCACTTGACCCTGAAGGTTTAAAAACGTCTGCTAAAGCTTTCTGGAATAATAAATGGGAAAATAACTAAATGTACGCCGTATACAAAGTACACAGTATAACATAAAACACAAGTAGGACACAGGAAGAAGAACAAACCTCAAGGCGTTTGTTTAACGCATGCTTTCGCAGCTAGCTAATCACAAATTTGACAGCGTTTGTAATGTACTCACGTTAATGCGTTAAGGCCTTGCCATAACTACTTCAGTATAACGTTAGTGCATTTTGATAACAAGTATAACAAAAAGGGCAGTATTTTATTGCCAATAACAGTGTAATGTACTGGTATTATTTCACTCGTACCTTGTCCACTCGTAGGCTACTGATAATGATGTGTCAGCCGGCAAAGATGCTGTCTCACTGTTGCACCCCGAAAGAGAAAAATCAACACATCCTCTACCTAAATCACACTGAATCGAGGTCTCTTAACCACCGAATAGGTCGTTTAAACCTTTCGTATGGCTAGTGATGACACTGGTAGCATATAGAGCATTTCAGCGGCCGTTGACCCAAATCATACATAAAGCAGGTGCACCGCACGCCGATACATCCCTAGGAGGAGTAGGATGATGTTTAAGGAGGAGAGGAAATCCCACCTCCTTTGACGCACACTGTCATCTCATTGGTTTTGCAACGTCGCCATCTTGTGGCCACTTGGAGATGTGCTTTAGAGTAACGTTAGCCAAAAACTAACAAATATACAAATGTTGACACTTTACAGTCACTGTACCAAAATAGATAAGTAAAAATGCTCGTGGTTGAACGCCCGGTGACCTTTCGTTAGCGGGCCATTAATAGCTAAAACAGTAAAGCAGCGGCAGGTAAGTTAAAGGGTAATACGGTGCAACGGTTGGACCAAATGTGTCTCTAATGAAGATCAGAAGAAGTAACAGCTATTAGTGGCAATTCGGTAAGCGTCCCCCATATATGGTAAGCTTCTGATTCCATGGTAAAAGACCGGTTACAGTACGATTTAGGGACATTTTAATTTCTCCTTCTTTTTGCAATGCGACACTAACGTTGTGTAAAACTCACTTCATGTTATCATACTATCCGTCTGTCAAAATCTGATTTTGACATCTGTCAGTCAAAATATACATTCACCTGTCTCTAAACTAAGCATTTCTCTAAACTTCATTTTCTTTTATATCCAGTCATCATTATTCTGATTCAGAAACACAGTTTCAGATTTGTGAAAGCTTTATTCTATGTGTGAAAATGCAATAAAGGGGGATTTCACAGTTTTTCCGTATGTAGACCACAATTAGACAGTCCAGATCCGAAACCACTAGCTACACGTGGTCTTGTAAAATCTGGACTAAATTATCCCAGAGAGGCTAAAGATTCTTAAAAACACAGTTTCAGTTTTGTGAAAGCTTTATTCTATTTGTGAAAAATGTAATAAAGGTAGAATTCACAGTTTTTTTCACATGATGACAACTTTGAACCAGGTCCACATTGAAAACCACTATTCCTAGATTTCCTAGATCAAATCTGGACTAAATTATAAATAGTGGTTTTGGATATGGGGCTAGTCCAATGTGGTCTACATATGAATAAACTGTGAAATCTTCCTTTATTGCATTTTCACAAATAGAGTAAAGCTTTCACAAATCTGAAAGTGTGTTTTTAAGAATATTTCTCTCTGGGATAATTTAGTCCAGATTTGACAAGTCTAGGTGGTTTGGGATCTGGACCTGGTCTAATATGTGGTCTATGAAAAAAATTGTGAAATTTCCCTTGCGTTATTAAGACAATAAAGCTTTCACAAATCTAAGAGTGTGTTTTAGTCATAATTATAATTAACCTTTAAATACAAGAGGTTTAAAAAACGGAGGATCAGACACTCAGCAATGTAACTAAAAAACTATAAAACATTTGATTCGGCGTAATGTTTTTTTAACTGAAAATACCGTAACCACACTGTTGAGCTCTGAAACCAATGTAAAAGCAAGTACATATTTCGTGTATTAATATATATCATTGCGTTACTTTGTATTTCTCACTACTAACGTTACCGTTATTTCTATTGACTGTAAAATGAAATCCCTTCTTTTCAACTTCCTCCTCCACATCCTCCAGTTCCAGGACAATCTGGACGCTCATTGGTTGGTTTTAATGTCAATCCCTCCTCCCCCGCCACAACAACACACACCGCTCACTGTAATGGAAGTTGTATTTGAAGGACATACACTTGCTGAGATGCAGGGAAGCTGCTCGATAAAACAATGATGGCGAACTCGTAACCAGCAAATGTGAAAATTATTCATTTAGCGTTAACGAAGGGGTTATTGTACGTTACGACACCAATCTTAGCCCTGCTAGCTAACAGTCGTCAAACTGGAGCGTGCTGAAGACAGTAAGGACAGTTCGTCCCCGATACACTGATTGTGGGGGTCTGCAAAGGACAGGAAAAATGAAGTTCGCTCAGTTTTTACTGAAAAACGGGGCTGGTATACCGAAACAAGTGGAGAGGTTTGCTAAGTTCTCCCCTTCTCCCTTATCTATGAAGCAATTCATTGACTTTGGTAAGTGTTTCGCGTTGTAGGCTATCGATTCTTCGGACACTGCATCATTGTTTCCGACACTCACACGGCTGTTGCACAGCTCACGTTATTTCACCTGGTCATTGACGTTGAAGTGCATACTGTATGCAGACAGATGTCATTGTCATTGCATGTGTTAGCTAATGTTTATGTTGTCATGTATTGTGTATCTAACTGCACATGAAGTTACCACTTTGAACTGTGGGTTTTGAGGACTATAGTGACCTCGAGAAAAAAAATCTAGGCTGATGTGGTTGATCTCCGCATTGACATAATGCAACCGATAATGTTACTGCTACCTAAGCAAAAAAAATAAATAAATAAATAATAGATATAACAAATACTTTTAATTTTTTCATCATTGTTTTTCAAAAGGTTCCTCCTCCAAGGAAAGTCTGTGTCCACAAATAATCCTGGACACATTTCATCTGAATAGTAATGTTCGGGAAAGGTTTCTGTTTTATATTTTGACAGGATGGGGTCTAAAGTTGGATGCTTTCTCGGTTATCTTTTCCCTGTCTTTGTCCCCTCATGTGACTGCAGGCTCTGCCAATGCATGTGAGAAGACCTCTTTTGTGTTCCTGCGGCAGGAGCTTCCTGTCAGACTAGCCAACATCATGAAGGAAATTGATTTCCTCCCTGACAAGCTCCTTAGCACTCCTTCCCTGAAGCTCCTCATCAGCTGGTAGGATCTCTAGACTACACTACATATCTTTCTGTATAACCTGTTGTAACAAAATCATTGTTACCAAAATAATTTGTTAGTTTTCACACAATTTCCTGCACCTGTCTGCAAGAAGAAAAGAGCATTACGGTGCAGAAAACTAGTATGACAATCCTATTGGATATCTATTGTTTTTTTCATTTTAAGGGTTCCCCGGTTCATTACAAGGTCATAGAGGGACTGGTTCTTGTTTTAGCATAGTTATGAAACAGTCGTGTCTCAAAGCAAACTTCCTCTGGATTTCCGCCCTTGTATTTTTAGCTTCAGATATAAATTAGATCCACTCTGTATGTCATTAATCCTTTAGTTTTTTGGCAATTCAACTACTCACAGAAGGCTTACAGCTGTGATGTTGCTGATTTTGTCAACGGTTATGTGAGTTTTTTGTTGTTTTCTGTTCTATTAAACACATATCAACTGTTGTCTGTTGAACTCGCTGGCTAGATGATGTTGATCTGGGAGCATATACCCGTTTCAAAGTACACTGTGACTGTGTACATGTTGTAGAAAGTGAAAGGGTGTAAACACTGAGGGTGCAGCAAAGTACAGGTAGATAAATATGTCCGTTGCAGGTTTTCAGCTGTAAGTAGAATAGCTGTAATCATTTCCATTCAGAGTTTGTTTTTCCACCAAAGCTGTTACTTCCCGGTAGCATCATAAAATCACAGTATTCTTTACCCTAGCATGTTAATTATGTTTGGTGCACTAGTGACATTAAGACACATAACAATAAGGTCATTACCCCAACTCCACTCTTCTCATGAAATCCACAGTAGTGGCTATATTTGGCCATGCACTGTGACTTTCTCTCCTTACTACTGCAGAGATGTTTTTGCAGATCTGTTGCTTATTAATATTGTTGACGAGGGGAGAGCGGTCACGCCTGGATATTTCCTGGCAAGCTTGTGAAAAAATACAAGTCAAAAAATAGTCTATTACAAGATCAACATGACAGCAAAGAAGAGTGTTAAAGGTCAGTTCGGGGGCAAGCTGAGCTGTTTAGAAATCATTGCTAGCAGCACTGCCGTTCACCTTTTACCCAGTTTTCCTACTGTGAGACAGTGAGTGAGGGAGAGAGTGTGACTCAAAGTGGTGAGCACTCTAGTTGTCTTCGTGCACTTACCTACACATAAGTTCTGTGATAAACCGAGCAACTAGTATCTAAAGAGAGTACTCTAACCATGTGGAAACGCTTGATGCCTGAAAAATGTCAGCTTAGTACAACAAGAATTTACTGCTTGCTGATTACTTTTTAATGCTTTCACATAAATGTAATCATCAGATTGATAGTCATTAAATGAACTAGAGTTGAGTTCTATTTTCTTTTCAAATCCTTTTGTGTCCACCAGGTATTCACAGAGTTTGCTGGAGATTGTAGATTTTTTAGAAAAGGATCCCGATGATAAGGATGTCCTGACAAAGTAAGTAATTTACAGACACTTTCCAGTACACACATTATTGCTTGTGTAGACCTTAATGATATCCTTGTCTTGTTGTTTTGTTGCTGCTACCAATCCAGTTTGGTCATTCTTCAGTAACTGCCGACACCAATCCAATAACTCTGTAATTAGTTTTTAACTGCTTATGTTCAACCTCACACTGCAAAGTTAATACCAGACTGGTCTATATTCACAACGTTCCACTTCCGGGATTGCTCCGTTGCCACCGGAAATTCCGCTGTATGTCCTTCTTTTCAGCCGTTACCTTCCGCTTTCTTTATGTTGGAATTATAAACTCCGGTGGATTTATGAGGACTATGGTTACTGCTCCTCAGATCTTTGCAGGGTAAATCCAGACAGCTAGCCAGACTAACTGTCCAATCTGAGTTTTCTGTTGCATGACTAAAATAACCATGTTGCACAAAAACAAGTTCCTTCCCAGGGCTATTTTGCATTGGCTATATACTGCCCATGACGATTGTGATTGGTTTAAAGACATGCCAATAAACCAGAGCACGTTCCTCTCCTATCCCGGAATGCTGTGTGGCCAGACCCTCCTCTACAGCACTGTGGAGGAAGGTCTGGCAATGGGAGACAAATATCAGACTCATGTTCACGTACCTTGTTGTACAGCTCCTGAAGGCCACTGTCAGACTCAAAGATTGAGGATTGAGTTAAGTTAATGCTCCATTGCGCTGGCAAAATCCAACATGCTCCAGCACAAAGACGAACCATTCATGCAGCTCAGTAACAGCAATCATTCTTTTCAATTTGGAGCAATTCATCTGGTTTACTCAACACATATTTTAATATTTGCTACTTGGGTGTAGACTTTATATCAGGTAACATCTGTCACAACTCATGATTATGTTATTAAAATGTTATAATCAGCACTGCAATAAAGTAGGTTTACTTGTTCGACAGAATTAGCTCCTGGCAACAGGAAATGTTTGTCAGAAGATGGTCTTCTTGTCATTGTTGTATTTATTTTCCACAAAGCTCAGCCCTGTTGTTACAGCATTTTTCTATATTTAGCAGGCATGTGTGCCCACTGTCATGCGCACAGATGTGAAGATATTCTAATATACCCGGTGTAGTAACCCACCCTCACATACTCGCACTAATCCATCATGTCTTTGGCCTCAGGTTCACACAGACTCTGGTAAACGTCCGTAATCGACACAACAACGTGGTGCCCACCATGGCTCAGGGTGTGGTGGAGTTCAAGGAGGCCTTTGGCGTGGACCCTGTCACCAACCAGAACGTCCAGTACTTCCTGGATCGCTTCTACATGAGCCGCATTTCCACACGCATGCTCATGAACCAGCACAGTCAGTATAGCACTCAGTGATTAACTGTGAGTTAATCAACACAGTTGCTCACTCGAAACACTATGGTTTGTTGTGTGGTGTTAGGGTTAGGGTTAGTTAGCTAGTAGTACCTGTTGTACATGTTGTCTTTGTTTGTTTTTAACTTATGACTGCAGCATGGGTTAAGTGCCCAAGACAAATTTCCCACTTTTTAATCTGGATCTCAGGTCATTATAATGTCAAAGTGCTAGTAATGCTTGAGAGCAAGCATTAAAAAAATGATCAGATTTTGTCTGATTATATCTGATCTAGTCTTCTCTGATCATAGTCAATACCCAACATGCTTTGATAGTGTTTACTTTTATTGCATTAAAGGATAGAAGAGTTTATGTGTCAGCAATAGGTGCTTTAGCTAGTGTTAACATTCCCAACTGAACTCACTCAACTTGATATGTGCTTTATATTTGATTTATTATTAACAAATGTACAATGAAATGTGTCCATACGTGAGTCAAACACTTTTTTTTTTGCATTGTGCCCTGTAGCATTAATCTTTCAAGGCAGTGTGAACCCAGCCCATCCCAAACATATTGGCAGCATTGACCCCAGCTGTGATGTTGTGGAGGTAGTAAAAGGTGAAAATGATCTTCCTCAGATCCAATATTGCGGTCACACACACACACACACACACAGATTGGAAGTGTTATTTATTTCCCACCGCTCGGTTTGTACAAATTCATGACTTTTTCCACTTTCTTGCTTGGTTTCACAATTTTTTAGATGCCTATGATACTTCAAAGATGTTGTGTGAGCAGTACTACCTGACCTCTCCTGATATGGAGATCACAGAAGTCAATTGTAAGATGTTTATATTGTATCCGTTTATCCACATTTGTTTCCGTTACTCTTGCCTATTCTGTATCTTTCGGGCTTACCTGGATATTTTCTGCTGTAGATGTTTGTGTGAGAGGATAGATGTACAGTATTAATCTTTGTTGGTTTAAGTAAAGCCCTTTGTGTCTGTGTCCTGTTAGCTGGGCCTGTCAAGAGCTGGCATCAGCATCAGACATTCCTAACTTTGACCCATTATCTACAGATAATGTGACAACCTAAACAGAAATAGACCAGGAAAGATCAGTCAGAACATGTACAGTACCAGGGCTTTAAATATACACTTTACATACCTTTACATAAGGTCTAGATGATATAAATCAAAATGATAAATTATAAAATTTCTTGTTCCTTGCTTAATTTTTCAAGAGTAGCTCTAATCTTTTTTCCACTAATGTTGAAAAGGTTTGTCTTGTCTCAGGTTAGAGTGAATCAGAGGTCTGCATTCACTCACTTTTCTAGTCAGGGTTATACATTTTACAAACTTTTTTTTTTTTTTTTTTTTTTTTTACATATAATTAATATTATCACATTTGTTGATAGCCAAAATCCCTGACCAGCCCCTCCACATTGTCTATGTGCCATCCCATCTCTACCATATGCTGTTTGAGCTTTTCAAGGTACAGTACCCAACAAGCCTAAAAATCAGACATGTATTATTCATCACCACGTTTCTATTCGCTCATTTTTGTAATCCACTTTGTATGTTTTTCTGTCAGAACGCCATGAGAGCTACAGTGGAGACCCATGAGATGGCCCCAACGTTACCCCCAATCAAAGTGCGAGTGTCACTGGGAACCGAGGATCTCACTATCAAGGTAGATGAGGACAAGAAGACTGACTGGGCCGCAACTTTTGTACTAAAGGCAGAGACGGGGAAGGAATCTGCGAGAATTTAGTGTGCTTATTTGCCAATTTCTGCCATTAACTAATCTGTATGCATGTCCATGTGCTAACAAATACCGTAGCAAATACATAAATGAAACCCTGATGACTTGATTCACAAAGAATGACACTGTTTAGATTCCATTAAAATGGCAAACAATAAGGAGCGGATGAGTTCATTATGAGAGGAACCTTGGAAACCTAACATACCTCTTGTTTATTTTAGATGTCTGACAGAGGAGGTGGAGTCCCTCTGAGGAAGATTGAGCGCCTGTTCAGCTACATGTACTCCACAGCTCCAAGTCCAGTCCACATAGATAACTCTCGCAACGCACCACTGGTGAGGCTAAAACTTCAGTGTTGATGATTGTCTTAGTCAGTACACTAGGCTACATGCTGGCTTTTGAGTTTTAAACACAACAAAGCTTTATATTGTGACTAAAAGTCAACTAGATGGTACATCTCCCTATTCTATTCAGGGACTTGCACAACTGAGCATGGTTGTAAATTAGCTTATTACAAAGAGGGATACAGTCAGCAATTGTTCATTGGATTAAACTGTAACCATGAGATAAACTGCTGACCTGTTTACAACGAAAACGTTCCACAGTATCTACTCTATGTTTTTAATGTTAGCAACTGCTCCAGATTGGCTTAACTGTATTGATATTGTAACTCTGTTATTTTCCCTTCAGGCTGGTTTTGGCTATGGCCTGCCCATCTCCCGTCTGTATGCCAAGTACTTCCAGGGAGACCTGCAGCTCTACTCTATGGAGGGCTACGGTACCTCAGCTGTCATATACTTGAAGGTGAGAACTGCACTACTACCTTCAATCAAAATGTCAAAAATAACCTGGAAAGCCAAGTGTACTGTACAGTAGAGCTCACACATACATGTACTGTCAACTACACATACTGGATCAATTGAGTGGTTGCAGATTTAGGGCCCTATCTCGCACCCGGCGCAGCACGGCACAAAGCCAGGCGCAAGTGTCTTTGCTATTTTAAAACTGACGCAGTTGTCAATTTCCCATCCTGCTCCCACGTCTTTTAAATAGCAAATGCATCTGAGCCCATCTGTGCGCCGGCTGGTCTTACATGGTTATTTGTTGTTATTTTAACAGTGCATTAGTAAAATGTGCCTAGGCTCGTGCACAGCGCGCGCACACAATGCTTGTTACATACACACACAGGGAAGCGCGGCACCACACATGCATACAAAAGATAAAAAATGGAAATATTACGGGGCAAATCTGCCATCATAATAGCAATGCGCCAAGGTACAAAGGCGCCTGGCTGTTAAAGGGAATGGAGATGATAGGCTGATTGGTTTATTGCATGTTACGCCCAAAATACATGACCAACATGACCTTTTTGAACCATGCGCCCAGCACACAGACCCTTTTTCCGCCATCAAACTATGGCCATCAGAAGTTGATTTTTTACATGTCCTAAACGCAGCTGCGCCATGCGCTTCACGCTGTGCACTTAGATCTTTAAAATAGATGGAGTTAATACAGACTGTGTGCTACTATTGTGTGTCATGTTGTAAGTTATAACTGACCACATGTTCCATGTCAGAAGACAGAGACCTTTGCACCTTTGCCATCTCCGCCTAAAGGAGTGTACAGAGTTTTTATCGAGCAGAGGGAACTTTGTAGAAAAGCCCAATTAGAAACAACCTGGATCTGTCTCTTATTCATGCAAACGTGTCTGTGTGATACGGATGCAGACTAATAAGTTGCCTTCTGCTCTGTATTACAGGCCTTGTCCTCAGAGTCAGTGGAGAGACTTCCTGTTTTCAACAAGTCAGCCTTACGGCATTACCAAACGAGCATAGAGGCTGACGACTGGTGCATGCCCAGCAAGGATCCAAAGAAACTGGGCAATTCCAAGAGGACTCTGTAATGGTGGACTGAGGGAGAAAGCGGAGGACACTCTAGGATAGTGTCAATAAAATTATAAAAAAATAAAAAAAGGGTCCATGTTGGAAGAGATGGATAAACTTGTACTGTAAGTGGGAGAAGGAACCAAATGCTTTCAGCATGCTGCTGGACCTGAACGTGGAATGTGGATTCCCTTCTCACAACTCTTAGATGGAGGAAAAATGCTCATTGTTGGTGTCAATAACCAGATACAAGCACCAATATAACTGAGCTGAACTATTACTACCAGCCCCCAGGCAATTAAACAAATTAATTTCATTATACTATACGGTGATTGCAGGCTGCTAATGGCAATGGAACAAGTCAAGTATAATGCCCTTTTACCTCACTCATTACATTCATAATAACATGGTTACACCTGTTTTGGTTATTTTGGGTTTTTTTTAAATTAAAAATATATAATTTCACAATCTAGCAAGGCTAATAAGGCAAGCAAATGGTATTTGGTTATTTCAATTGCTGGGTAAAGTTGTCATTTTGCATGAGGTTCAATGTGTATCATTGCCTTGGAAAAACCCAGTAAGCCAGCTGCAGTGGGGGGACTTTTAAGTTAAACAGATTGGGAACATGTTTATGGAGGACCATGTCTTTCATATTTAAAAATAAATACAGAAATAAATAAATGCTCAATAAATAAATAAGCACACAATTAATTGCCCCAAAAAATACAATGAAGAAATAAATGTAGGTAGAAATTAAATTATACAGTGAGACATAAATGTATATATCTCTTTTAATTAGCTTCTTTATTTATTCACCTTTGTAATAATTACCTTATTTATTTATTGTCCGTTATAATCTTCAACTTTATTTATTCCTTACTTATTTTTTAAATGTATTTATTTCTGTGTGTGTTTAATTTTTTTGTCTGTTTTATTCTTCCGTTGCATTTTCTACCCTATTTATTTTCACCCCTGGTATTTATTTCTGCCTGTCACTTTTACATTTCTGCCTGTCACTTTTACATTTCTACATGCATTTCTGCCTCATTATGCAAATGAGGAGGGGCGGGTCTTAAGGGGTTAACTTCTGCCCATTGGTTGGTTAGCATTTTACTCCCTCGGTCGAATCTACATGCCACCGGCCACAGATACAACACAGATGGCTAGCTACGGTGAAGTTGTCAGTGAGCTCAGGCATTTAGCAACTGTTTTTGAAAACAATGCTAACGTTATAAGTATTGACTTTATAATTTTTTCGTTTAGACGCTCTGACAGAACGTGTGTTTCAGTCAGCGGTGTCGTGCCAATGTACTCGTGTATCCCCTGGGCGGGAGCGCGCATGCACACAGAGCGGAGCTTCTGCTGCCCTTCGAATTGTTTAACTGCTGCACTTTGAATTAAACGGAACAAACAGCGGCGTGGAAGACTCGGCAGGGTTACCATAGTAACATGGGTCTCAGTTAACTACATAAATACGTGTATTTGTCTGTTACATTAAGGCGACGTGTCAAATGTTTATAGCGTGGTTTAATATCGAGTGATAGGCGTATCCTCCCTGTCCCTGTCTACCATATGAGTTACAGAGGAGGTACTCAAATATCAGGCCGTTTTTTCACCTGATATTTGGGTATCCCCTATGTAACTTTTGATAAACAACAGCAAACCTCTCCAAATTGTGTCAGGTTGTTTATTGTGACCTATTAAACACACAAAATAACACCCATGATGACAGGACAGACCCTTTGCATGTTAGGGATGGGATACATAAAATATCAGGTGAAAAATGATATTGATATTGATATTGATGATAGTCCTTCATGCAGTGCCATCACATAGGTTACACACACACACACACACACCGCCGTGAGAAATACTAATCAACCTGTTCGCCGTTAGAAGCGGCGCACAACTTAGGACTTCTCCATCCTGAGACGTCTCCGTTGGATTTATTCTAAACATCCACCTGCTAAATTTCATCGGGTTTTTGTAGTGCAACCTTCTTTGAACGAACTGCGGCTGTTATCATTCTGTCTCTTCTGATGTGCGACAGGAAGCCAGAGAGAGGAGTGGATTTGGAGACAGACAACCCACTCCCGGGCCGCTTCTAGCAAGGGAAACCCCCCACGCGTTGCGCGCCTGGATCGCCAGTAGAAATTCGCGTCGCGGAGTGCGTGTGCATGCGTCAGGCACTAAATGTGTGTGTTCGTGCACGGCAAAGCCCCGGGCTCCGTCCTCAACAGTTACTACCGGAGCGACGGAGAGGAGAGGTGGAGAGCGAGAGAGATAAGAGACTGAGGACAGACGGACGCGGGTCTGTCCTGTCATCATGGGTGTTACTTTGTGTGTTTAATAGGTCACAATAAACAACCTGACACAATTTGGAGAGGTTTGCTGTTGTTTATCAAAAGTTACATAGGGGATACCCAAATATCAGGTGAAAAAACGGCCTGATATTTGAGTACCTCCTATGTAACTCATATGGTAGACAGGGACAGGGAGGATACGCCTATCACTCGATATTAAACCACGCTATAAACATTTGACACGTCGCCTTAATGTAACAGACAAATACACGTATTTATGTAGTTAACTGAGACCCCTGTTACTATGGTAACCCTGCCGAGTCTTCCACGTCGCTGTTGGTTCCGTTTAATTCAAAGTGCAGCAGTTAAACAATTCGAAGGGCAGCACAAGCTCCGCTCTGTGTGCATGCGCGCTCCCGCGGCCAGGGGATACACGAGTACATTGGCACGACACCGCTGACTGAAACACACGTTCTGTCAGAGCGTCTAAACGAAAAATTATAAAGTCAATACTTATAACGTTAGCATTGTTTTCAAAAACAGTTGCTAAATGCCTGAGCTCACTGACAACTTCACCGTAGCTAGCCATCTGTGTTGTATCTGTGGCCGGTGGCATGTAGATTCGACCGAGGGAGTAAAATGCTAACCAACCAATGGGCAGAAGTTAACCCCTTAAGACCCGCCCCTCCTCATTTGCATAATGAGGCAGAAATGCATGTAGAAATGTAAAAGTGACAGGCAGAAATGTAAAAGTGACAGGCAGAAATAAATACCAGGGGTGAAAATAAATAGGGTAGAAAATGCAACGGAAGAATAAAACAGACAAAAAAATTAAACACACACAGAAATAAATACATTTAAAAAATAAGTAAGGAATAAATAAAGTTGAAGATTATAACGGACAATAAATAAATAAGGTAATTATTACAAAGGTGAATAAATAAAGAAGCTAATTAAAAGAGATATATACATTTATGTCTCACTGTATAATTTAATTTCTACCTACATTTATTTCTTCATTGTATTTTTTGGGGCAATTAATTGTGTGCTTATTTATTTATTGAGCATTTATTTATTTCTGTATTTATTTTTAAATATGAAAGACATGGTCCTCCATACATGTTTAACAACTCTAGCATAAACACAAAGTGAGCAAAGTCTGTTCCCCCACTTTTGTTCACGTAAGCATTTCAATCCTTTGCAACTTGCAGCATTGCTTTTTACACACACACACAAACACAACTTCTGCATTTCGTTGCAGTTCAGTTCTCATACAACTACAACATTTTAGATGCACTATAAGAGGAATTTACACTGCATGGTTTGTGTAAAATAGCATCAATGTAAAATCAATTGTTCCATTTTTAGTCTTTCAGCTTCTTCAATAAGAGATGTGAACATGCTTGATGGAGTTCCGTAGAGCAAAATGAGAAAGTGCCTTTCTGTAGAGGTGGAATTTTTAAAACAGTATTGCAACATATTTGAAGTTATTATGTATGGTTAAACTGTGATTAATTGTATTTTAACTGTAAAACTACCAAGTTAAAGGTGCTCTAAGCGATGTCCCGCGTGTTTTAGCCTGCAACATTTGTTGTCACATACAGCAACATCTCCTCACTCTCCGCGAGCTGCCTGTCCCCAGAACACACTGTAAAAAACTGGGGTCTCTGGAGACAGCCCAGGGTCTACACACAGCAACAAAAACAAACTGTGCCAACCTGCACCACGAAGCATACACAAACAGTGTTTCAGCGTTCCAGCCAATAACTGACAAGAAGGATTTGGGGGTGTGGGGTAGTGCGCGGAAGCACAGAAGAGAGGGTGAAGCTAGTCTTTTTCTTTTTTGTTTGAGAATACTTCTAACGTCAAGAAGAAATAACGTCACCCAACATTGCTTAGAGCACTTTTAACCTTTACAATAGTAATTTCACTCTGTTGAAACTGGTGAAAAGTTAATTGCAGTAAGTAACTAAAATACACACTTTTTTCTGAGAAAGTTTTCAGTGTTTTCAAAGAGTAACTTTCTAGAATTGCACACAGTCCTTATGATAATGTCACCCTACGTGTTTTGTAATGATGCATGTGTGTATATTTAAGTGACTGACGTTAGAGGGTGCAAAGGACTGTGTAAAATGTTAAATGTTGCACTGCAGAAAACTGTACTTTCTGTGATAAATGTAGCAGACACAGACAGTAACATCACAGGCAGATGCTCAGACAAAGCTATATTGAAGCTGTATAGATATAATGGGCATAGTATGGCATTATCTGTATCTAACAATTTCACATATTCCATGCCCCCATTATGCCACCCTTTGCCAATTTTGTAGCATTTAGAATTGTCTTGAGATCTTGTTGATTAAAATATGAACTCACTAATTTTAAATTTTTATGATTTATGAACTGTCTGTACCAACAGACATGTCTGCAGGGCCTGGTGTTCCTGTACTAAAGTTGTGGTTCGCTACTAAAAGGTCCAGTGAATGTAGAAAATAAAAGTTATTCTTGTCAATATGTAATTTCTTATGCCTTTTGCAGCTCATTGTGTGCTTATGAACCTCAACATGTGCTTCTATTCTAACTAGAAATATCTGTAATTAGAAATTAAGCTGTTTGTAGAGTGTAAAGTACACAGTACGCACCAAGTTGTTGCCTCCTCATTGTCCCCCTCTCCCTCAACAGCTTGTTTTCAGGAAACTTTATATGTCTGTCACTGTCGCAGACACAGTCCCGTGGCTTTTTGTGGCCAGCTGCCAATAGGGGTTTGAGAACAGGCTGTCCTGCCCTGTTTTGCCCCTCCATTAGTGTGCCCATACATGTCACGCTCTATTGCGGTTGTGTTGCTTTTCTCTCCTTGTCTCTCTCAATTGTGTTTTCCAGTTCATTCAGGCAATATTGGCATGGCGGCAATACAAATACAACATTATGCAAGCACGTTCTCGAAAATAAGAGAATAAAAAACAACCTCACTGCAATGCCAGAATAACTTCAGCGGTGCAGTTCAGTTAAATGTGGAAGACATTTTTCTCTTCCTGTTATGATGATGTGCAGTTCAAGAATATAATCTTTCTCTGCCTGACTTTTACTGGTCTATTTTAGGAGCTCAGGGACTCAGGCCTGACCCTTTAGTCATCCAGACAATGTTTTCCCCACAGAAGACTTCTGGTACACTATGCAGACATACAGAGCTCAGCCACACCTGTTTGGGTATGAACTATGGACTGCCATAAGGTTTGTGTTGATTAGACCAACAGCACACTGCAGGTACAAGCAACTGTTGTAAGATGATGAGGTCACGCTTGAAAAGATACGACACTGCCTTCCGTATGCTCGGGATTGTCAAGTCCACATAGATAACTCTCGCAACGCACCACTGGTGAGGCTAAAACTTCAGTGTTGATGATTGTCTTAGTCAGTCGTATGCTCGGGATTGTTCAAAGAATGAGGAAACAGAAAATAGTTTAAACAGTCAAACACATTTCCTTAACTGTTATGTTTGCAGGGAAAAACTACAATCTTACAATTCATGTTTGCTATCTTTGTGTGCACTGTATGAAGAAAAAGCTCCATTGCCTTCGTCCAATCCTAATTCAACCTTCATCTTTGTGTTTCCTGAGGCTGCCTCTCTCTCTCTCTCTCTCTCTCTCTCTCTCTCCTCTCTCTCTCTCTCTCTCTCTCTTCAGGCGCAAGCCTCAGTCTCGTGAGTGCTTCCCCGTATTATACACTAGCATTATCTCATCCTGTTAAATTAAACCTAACACCTGGATAAAATAGACTGAGATGCTCCCATTATTACATCATGCTGTTGTGACTGTGATGATTGGCCCTGGTCACAACTAAAAGTCTACCTGAGACTTTTCAAGGTTGTAGTTAGTGGTCTTCCTTTAGGTGAGAATCTACAGTACATTAGTCAGAAAACAGTTCAAAGATAACATCTGATGTTTGAGTTAAGGTGGACATAAAAATTGACAAGGATATTAAGTTATCACTGTTTTACAGAGTGACAAAACAACTGGTTCGAGTGCATGGCTACATGTGCAGCCCACCGGAAAAACAAGCACTAGCTATGGAGGGCTTTGTCAAGTGTTTGTTCTGCAAATAGCTGAGTATCACAAGAGTGACAAGCATGTGTTTGAGAGTGAGCATTAAGGCAGGTTGCCAGGTAGATTTGGATTCTCCCAGGCAGCATATGTGATAGAGAGACAAACAAAAGACAAACTGTCTTTACTGACACTCATGCCACTTTAAAAGAGACAGGTAAGACTCCTGTAGAAGGCACAAATAATAATAAAATATAAAATAATAAAATGACTACAGAAAGAGAGGTTCTGGGGATAGGATGGTGGTTCCATGTGACCCAATGGATAAAAATCCTCACTTTTCAATTACTATAAATTATTATATATATATATATATATATATATATATATATATATATATATATATATATATATATATATATATATATATATATATATATATATATATATATATAGCCTACACATATATAATGCAATTAGCACAACAATTTGTATATTTGTATTAGTAAATTGCTATTTTCCCACCTCTCCCTTTAATCTCTGCATGTTTCTAGTTGAATATTCAATTGAATCATAATTTGTAATTATTTGTATGGTGTCATGTCAAGTTTCTAATATCAAACACCAAAGAGGGATTTCTTATATTCCAGACAGAAGCCTCTAGGAATGATTTTTTATGGCAAAAATATAAAAAGCACACGTTAGCGTCAGCTCCAACTTTCTGCACTTTCTATAGTCTGCAGACCGGAAGTAAATGTTTCTATTCAAATCGTCAGATGACAGACTGCATGTTAGAGTACCATACAGCAGTTGAATCTTATGAACAGAAGTCTCTTCATCAGTACAGTATCCCCTCAGGTTCCAGTAGTAAATATTTCTTCACGGCATACGGCAGAGACAGCTGTGCTACACCTCTGTGACAGAGCCTACCCAGGCTGGCTCTGATGGCACATCTGGTCATGTGGAGCAGGCTGCGAGGAGTGTTGGAGCAAACAGCGAACAAGGAGTCGTAGAAGTCTTCATGTCGCTGAGGAAGCAAAACTGTTGTAATGTAACTTGAAGTATTGGAAAAAGTCAATGTGTGACACTCTGACTTAATTCTACACTAAAAACCCAATTCATACTGTCCATGTACAGGAGATCATTTTACTACCTTGTAGCAGTCATCAGGAATGGCAGCTCTCCACTTCTTTGTGGCCTTTAAGTGTTCATAAGAGTTGACCATGATTTCTATTACTTCAGGGTAGTCATAGCATGTCTGCAACACCTGCATAAAACACAAAATACAAAACATACAACTCGCAACATGAACATATCCCGATGACATAGTAACTACAATACAGTTGTGCTCATAAGTGTACATACAAATGGTAAAGTTGACTAAAAAGAGGAATAAAAAAACACCTTTTTGAAATCGATCTTAAAAAAAATTATGAAAAATCCATCCTTTAAGGACACCACTTTTCTTTGTGAATGAATAATGTATCGTAAATAAATAAATGTTCTTCCTTAAAATACAGGGGACATAAGTATACACCCCCCTATGTTAAATTCCATAGATGCAGATAGATTTTTATTTTTAAAGGCCAGTTATTTCATGGATCCAGGATACTATGCATCCTGATGAAGTTCCCTAGGCCTTTGGAATTAAAATAACCCCACATCATCGCATACCATTCACCATACATAGAGATTGGCATGGGGAACTTTCCATAAGATCATCTCTCAATGCAAATCAAACCAGCTATTAGGCTAACTGAAATAAAACCATGCCAAACTCTAGGTATGGTGAAGAATATTATCTTCTTATATGATTATCCATCCCGTGTAGCATTGGCCCGTCTCCCAGAACAGATAATCTTGGGCTGACAGGAACCCATGGGTTCCTGCAATCATGCATCCCAGTCCAATATTCCTAGACCTTATTACAGGACCATAGAACAGGAAGTAATTAGCCGTCCTCAGTGTTAAATTTCCAACAATTTGGCTTGTCTTTCAGACCAATCCTAAACAATCGGGAGGGATTCCAATCAAAGTGATGCATAATCTTTAACTGAATGAGTCGTATCCTCACATTGCGTTGTAACATTTTAATTCACCCACAGATTTTGTCCCACTCATCATCCAAAGTAATACTCAGATCCCTTTCCCATGTCTTTTTGATAACTGTCCAGGCTCCATCCCCCAGGTTCTGCATAAGTATAAAATAATACCCAGTAGCCTCATAACCTTTTCCATACTTTATCTAAACATTCTAGAGCGTTCGGGGCTGAAGAACTGGATCCAAAAATCCCCACCAACAGATGGTGAAGTTGCATACACTACCGGTCAAAAGTTTGGGGTCACTTATACATTTCCATACCACTCCATTATAGACAGAATACCTGCTAATTTGGGTGGGGGGGCTTATCTTTAATGCAATATCTACATTGCCCATTATCAGCAACCATTCATCCAATGTTCCAAATGCACATTCTGTGTACTAATCTATCATTTAAAAATAAAAAACTAGAAAAACATTGGAGAACCATTTTACTATTATGTAAGCACATAATGTAATCTGAAAACGGCTGCCCTGGTTAAAAAAACAATGCAACAGCTGGCATTCTGTCTACAATGGAGTGCAATGGGAATTTCTATGTGACCCCAAACTTTTGACCGGTAGTGTATATCTAAAAAATTGAGACCTAGTGGTTCTGAATTGCTGTACCACATCCTCCACAATATGCCACCGAGAACCAGATCCCCCAGTGTGACAATTCTTTTTTCGAACAATTCCCAATAAAAAGGGGAGATCTACCAATACATAACTTTGGATTTCTCAAAACACTTGATGAAGTATTTATATATGGATCCAGTTCAAACAGCCGGGCCACTTTGGTCCAAATGACATTTAAGTGGGATATTATCAAATGTGTTTTTTCCTCGCCATACAGTTTAACAGACAGGCATTGCAAGAACAGGCTGCTCAATACCAGGGTGGGGCTCTCTGAGGAGGAAGGCGTAGATACTGTATTAAATATTATTTGATAACATCAGTCCACCTCTCTGTACCTTGTGAAACTGGGGTGGGTAGATCCGAGCTGTGCTATGGTTGAGCAGCAGCTGATAGCAGAGCTTAGGTATGGCCATAGGCCTGACATCAGTCACTTTGAGGAGATATTGTATGGGTGCACAGCCATTCATGTCCATCTTATGTGTATCTGCTCCGGCCTCCAGCAGCATCTGCAACAGGACATGATCACAGTTCCAGGCTGCCTTGTGAAGAGCTGTTTTATAGTCCTCTTCTCGGAGATTGGGATCTTGAACAGAAAGGAAATGTTGTAGAAAACAAAACTTAAAAGTCTCCATGGTACACAACAATGACAATAGAAAAGTCCGAAAACACACCTGCATGGTGGTCCAGCAAGAGGCGACAGACAAGATGGTGATCTTGGCTGTATATTTGTTCTTTAGAGTCAAAAGCCCAGAAGCACGCAGTCATCAGGGGAGTCTCCTGGAGAGAGTTGGCTGCATTCACAGATGCTCCGTGAGTCAAGTAGAGAGCCACAAGTTCTGGGATGCCGAATCTGGCTGCTATGTGTAAAGGTGTGTCCTCCTCATTGTTGTGGCTTGGCATATTGACGTTTGCACCTCCATTGGGGAGCAAAAGCAATCATTATTTTGTAGTTTTAGATGTATTTGCACTTTCATCCATCTACTAATAATATATATCCATCTAGACATGCATCCTTCCCTACTGACCTTTGGAGATTAGCTGCTTGGCACAGTCCACAGACTCCCTGGTGATGCAGTAGTGCAGTGGTGTGTGGCCGCTCAGTGATAGGCTGTTGACTTTTGCCTTGTGAGCCAAAAGCAAGGCGACACAGTCGCTGTTGGAGACCTCGCAGGCCACGTGCAGTGGTGTCTTCCCATTAGGCATCCGGTTGATGGCTGCACCTTCCTGAAGGAGCACCAGTGCTGTTTCCACTGCATTATACATCACACATACATGAATACCCATCGCCCAGGAATTCTCCAGTTTGTAGCCTGGGAGCCAATAGCCTGTAGCAAAGAAGAGAAAACAGGTCCTGTTAGCCTACTTTCTCAATCAGGACCCCAGTGAGTGATGGGGTCCTACAAGAACACACTATCTTCTGGCAAATTTGGAACTGTACTGTATGGATATTTCACACGACATATTTGAAACTATTGGGACCCAGTTAGGAGCATTACCATTAATTAAGAAATAATTTCTTTTTACAAACTTTAACTTAAAATTCTGCATAGTTAGTCATTAATGTTCAAGGTGATAGAGAAATACTTTACACTTTTATTGCAGTAGGTTTAATCCCCAGTAGCCTGAGGATGCATGTTATTGTAATTCATCTTCTACAGTGTTTCTGGTTATATCTGGCTTTAGGATCCAAAGGGATTTGTCACCACCTAGTGGAAAAACTACAGAAGAAATCTTTGTTGTAATGACATTCAGGAGTTGTTTATCTGTTTTCCTGAATGAATGCTTTGTGAAAACATATGATTTCTTCATCTTTCTGGCCCCTAATGTTTGATATAGCATAACAAATTAGTTTATCACCATTGATTTTATTGCTGCTGGTGAAATGTGGATCAGTCTCATCCGACTTTCTCCGTACCTTGTTTGTATGAGGCCAGCACCATGCTGGGGTCTTCCACCTCCAGCACCGTGTCAATGTCAAGTTTCTTGGTGCGCAGAATCTGCATAACCTCCTGGGCATTGTTGGCCTGCAGAGCCTCCAGGAACTGTCGCTTCAGCTGTTTGACAGCCAGTTGTCTGGGGCTCAACTCCTCCATGTGTTGTTCTCTTGAAGAAAGGCTTCTCTCCTTGTATAACACTGCCAAACTAGCCGGCTCAAACACTAATGTTCTCCAAACAGCATGAAAGAGATTGAAAATAAACACAAAAATAGTGATAATAAATGTGTCAATCATACCCACACTGAAAGGCCTCCATAAGCCCAGCTATCAGATATGGAAGGTGTATGAGGAAGGGAGACGGAAATTAAGACGGGTAACAAGTGACAAGAGGGAGCCGTCAGGGAGAAAATAGCCCTGGAGTAAAATTAGGCTGAATATAAATAGAAAGGAGAGAGGTGAAGGACTAGAGAGCTACAGCTAACTGTGGCTGACTCCCGAACAGCCAGTCTGCTGAGATGTCCACTGATAGAAAGTAACAGGCCATGTGAACATGACATGTGGATGGCAAAAGGTTTCTAAGAGAAAACAGCATCTTCTCTTCTACTCTATTATCTTCTACTCTATCTACATAGACATAGAAGAATGAAAAAGTATCAATTATAAACATAACATGAATTTGGCACACTGTTTTGCTGCATGGGACATAGATTTGTCTCTAGCTAGCAAATGGCCACTAAAAGATGTAGAGGAAGTCAGACACATGGAGAAAAAAGAAGAAACAAAAAGACTATGGACAGTGACCGCACGTTTTATTCTTTGTGACAAGTAGCTGCCCTCTCAAACTTTTCAGAATGCAAAAGAGAGCAAGGTAATAACAAAAAATGAGGAGAATAAGCACAGCTTTTTAAAAGAGTGAAAGCATGGCTAGCAGTTTGTGGTGATTATCTTTAGCTCTTTACGTACATTAAAGACAGACCCTTCCAGACATTAGTCAAAGCCTACCAGGAGCACCAGGGTCTCATCCATACGACGGTTTCATCACATAGAAAAGATCTGGAATCACATTTTGGCCTCAGGTGTGACCTTTAAGACTCCTCAGCCCTCAGACAAACTGTGCACACACACTGACACGATAGAAAACAAGGCTTCTTTAGGATTCTTACAGCGTATTGCTCTCAATGTTTTACTATACATACAAAAGAGTCAAAAGAGTGCAGTCGGCAGACTGACTTGACAGGAGAGAGGAGGGGGTTATTCACAGAAAGGTTCAAGTGTTACAAAATATTTCATAAGAATACATTATGAGCAGTTTATTGGAGTTGGAGCACTGGAGCAGCACTATGGTTATATTTTGGGAAAACCACAAGCACAATGGGGGAGTATTACTGCATTTTCTTCTCACCATACTTTAAATCCTTCATTTGATAACAACCAGTTTAATCTAAATCACTTTTAATGAACAGGTTTGATTAGGTTTTGGCAATAGGAAATCATTATACAATTCTGGATAAATCATTGTAAAGTGTTAATAATACTCTTATTGTTGTATAAGTTATCATAAATAGTGGTCAGTTGCTTCATTAAATACAGAAATAAATAAATAATAACATTAACAAATCAGCAATACCTGTGTTATTACTGTGGCATTGCATTGCATGGAGGTGTCTATCTACTATTCTTCTTGTTCTTAAGTTAACAGTTCACCAGGCAGGCCCCTTGAGACCAAAAGGAATCAAAACAAACGCTGCCTTTCATTCGATCACGGTGACACTGGTGTTGCTATAGTTACTGTAAGCCTACAAAATGATTATCGGGAATGCTCAAGAAGTAACACAGGGAACATGTCTCTACGTTAGCTTCATAATCATAAAAACAAGAAGTGCATAAAATATATATGTCAAAATAATTACAAAGGTATATTTTTTATCTAACAAGTAAATCAAAATTGTTCAAGTCTTACTGAACCAGTTTCCTAAGAAAATTAAATGTATATTGCATTTAACGGGTGTAATTTCCAGTGTAACTTCAGTAGTATCAGGTGCGATAATCTGTAAGAAGATTTCTGGATTCACTGCATCTGTCCTCCATCACAGAGATGATTCGACTATATGGCAGCATTCCTAAATATTATTCAGAATATTCCAAAGTAATTTGCATGGTGAACTTTGACCTGCAATTTTCATGAAAAAAAAACTACAACAATTAGAACTATTTAGTCCACTGTATGTGTTTCGACACTAACACAGAAGCGGGTGGAGTTCTGAAAAATTCTACTACTCTAGAATTTCTAAAGGCAGCGGCGGGGTATTACTTTGTTATTTAGAGAGGATATAAAAAGAGGTCAAATGCAGGTTACAAGCGGTGTCAAAGCAACATTATGCATATAAGCAGAACGTTTCATTTCAACGTTTTTTGTTTGTTTTTGTGGTACAGGCTTGGTAAATTAAAAATGTCATGATTACATTGTACCTGAAGTCTCCATTAGAACCAGTCCAATGAGTTACAGTATGTCCTTCATTCGTCATTCATACTTGGTGAACTGCTTTAGTATGATACATGTGTACTGTTGGAAGCATTGGACAAGCCAGTGCAGAGGCTAAATTTACAGTATGTGCACTTCCAGTGTTCTTGCAAATACTGAGAGAGGTTGTTTCTCCCAATGAAACTTGGTTACCCCTTCAGATCCTATTGGAAAGTTCCAGTTTCTCCTCCTTCCATAAAAGTAAGCAGCATGAGGACACCCAGTGGTGGGAGATGAGTACTGCCTCATGAATTCCTCCACACAGGCCTGACATGTACAGTGAGGAAAATAAGTATTTGAACACGCTGCTATTTTGCAAGTTCTCCCACTTAGAAATCATGGAGGGGTCTGAAATTGTCATCGTAGGTGCATGTCCACTGTGAGAGACATAATCTAAAAAAAAAAAAATCCAGAAATCACAATGTATGATTTTTTAACTATTTATTTGTATAATACAGCTGCAAATAAGTATTTGAACACCTGAGAAAATCAATGTTAATATTAGGGAAAGTAGCCTTTGTTTGGAATTACAGAGGTCAAAAGTTTCTTGTAGTTTTTCACCAGGTTTGCAAATACTGCAGAAGGGATTTTGGCCCACTCCTCCACACAGATCTTCTCTAGATCAGTCAGGTTTCTGGGCTGTTGCTGAGAAACACGGAGTTTGAGCTCCCTCCAAAGATTCTCTATTGGGTTTAGGTCTGGAGACTGGCTAGGCCACGCCAGAACCTTGATATGCTTCTTACAGAGCCACTCCTTGGTTATCCTGGCTGTGTGCTTCGGGTCATTGTCATGTTGGAAGACCCAGCCTCGACCCCTCTTCAATGCTCTAACTGAGGGAAGGAGGTTGTTCCCCAAAATCTCGCAATACATGGCCCCGGTCATCCTCTCCTTAATACAGTGCAGTCACTCTGTCCCATGTGCAGAAAAACACCCCCAAAGCATGATGCTACCACCCCCATGCTTCACAGTAAGGATGGTGTTCTTGGGATGGTACTCATCATTCTTCTTCCTCCAAACACAGTTAGTGGAATTATGACCAAAAAGTTCTATTTTGGTCTCATCTGACCACATGACTTTCTCCCATGACTGCTCTGGATCATCTAAATGGTCATCTTTTCTGTTTGTGCTCCTAAGTTATGGAATGCCCTACTTTTGACCATTCGTCAGGCTTCCTCAATACCGATTTTTAAAACTCTTCTTAAAACTCACTTCTACACTTTGGCTTTCAACCCAAACTGAGACTTGATCCTATCTGTTTTTATATAGTGTTATTGGGTAGATTTTCACCCCCAGTTTATTATTTTTATGATTTTGTGACTGTTATTTTTATTTTGGTTTATGTTTGCTGCCTTCATGTACAGGACTTTGTTCAGCTACTGTTGATGTGAAAGCGCTTTATAAATAAAGTGATGATGATGATGATTGGCACACTTAAGACGGGCCTTGACATGTGCTGGTTTAAGCAGGGGAACCTTCCGTGCCATGCATGATTTCAAACCATGACGTCTTAGTGTATTACCAACAGTAACCTTGGAAACGGTGGTCCCAGCTCTTTTCAGGTCATTGACCAGCTCCTCCCGTGTATTCTGGGCGGATTTCTCACTTTTCTTAGGATCACTGAGACCCCACGAGGTGAGATCTTGCATGGAGATTTGCAGCTGTATCATACAAATAAATAGTTAAAAAATCATACATTGTGATTTCTGGATATTTTTTTTTTAGATTATGTCTCTCACAGTGGACATGCACCTACGATGACAATTTCAGATCCCTCTATGATTTCTAAGTGGGAGAACTTCCAAAATAGCAGGGTGTTCAAATATTTATTTTCCTCACCGTATGTGCTTTGTCAAAGCAATAGAGCGATTTCACTGATCTATATAACTAAACAGGATAGATATCAGTCTATCAAAATGGCACATCAGACATATTTGTATCTGTATTTATCACTGTACATGTTCATGGTCTTTATGTCTACAAGTGATGGCTAATGCAGACGGCTCTGAAGATGATATAGGATGAGATGAAATTTTCACACTGGATATGAATAAATAAACTTAATTTACAGCAATGAACAGCAAAAATAAATAGAACTGAGTAAATTCTTAAATCTTAAATGAAACAGGATGGGTTTAAAATAACAAAAATGAACAGGGCAGGATCCTATTAACCAGCTGCTCATTTTGGTTTTGGTTGGATTTTCTTGGTGAAAAAGTCACTCGACAATCTCTCAGTTGGGTGTGTAGCTCCACCACTGAGAACTAATTGAACTACTGAGCAGGTGTCCTTCAGGGTTCATTCTTGGGGCCTGCTGACGTTCTGTTCCACGAGTTGCTACTTGGTGTGGTGCTACAGTAACGTGGGAGGTGATTTAACAATTTAATTCACTCTGCCGTGCTTTCTTTGCACGCATCTTACTGCTGCTGCTCTAACTCTCTCTTCTGTAGCTTCTCGCGCTGTTTTTCCACTTTCACTTGATTTCTCTTGGCCTTCTCCATCAGAACTTTAAGGTCTTTGATCTTTTTCTTGATCAGGGCACGGTCCTGGGAAGAAGTAACTCCGAGGGCCTGGAACAAATAAACGTGCATAAGCATCTTTTTTTCTTCCTATATACTGTATACATATGCCAATTTTAGTTTCTTTTAAAATAAACACATAACATAAACAACATTTTTTTAAAGGATCCCTTACATTATTTTTTTTTACATTTTACAGTTGATATATACACTTGTCATTGCAAAGGACAAACTATGAAATGGCAGCACTGTTTCTAAATTCCCTCCAAAAATATGTTTGGCATTGCTATACTGCAATATATTGTTCTCATTGACATGTATACTGACATATATGGGCTCTAATATATATGAACGTGAGCACAATATACAGTATGTATGAACAACCTTTAACTTACCTTTAGCTCAGCACTCTCCAGCTGTAGCAGCTGCTCTCCTTCTATGTTTTTGGCAGTGAATTCTGGGATGTGGTGTTCTAAGTTGAGGCCCATGAGCCAGCGGGCCACTTGCTGGGAGGTCCACTCTGTGATGCTGCAGTTTTGCCACTGATACTGCTTCTGTCCCTCGTCTAGGATCTGAACAGGGAGAGAGACAGACAGGGACAGAGAGAAAGATGCGGATAAGATGCCAACTTTCCAACTTTAACATACAATATTTAACCATGTGCCAACAGTGTATTTTCTACAGAATGCTGAACAATAATGTTTAATAAACGCTTAATGAGCTCAAAAGAAATCAACAACCCATTTAAGGCAACTATATTCTGTAGTGACACATATTATGTGGTGAAATCATTCTTCACCATGAATGATGTGTGGGAATGAAACACAGACAAATGGGTTTTACTCAACAGACACAAAAACATGCATGCAAACACAAGTCTCACCTCATCATCTATCATATCCAGACTCTGAATTTGGCAGCATTGAAAACAACAGAAGATGACTGAGTTGTTAACAGGGGGAAAAACAATATGGCTTATGCTACAGTAGCCTAGACCAGCATTTGTATCCAATGAGCCTGAACTGGTGCCTACATTTTTACAAAGTTGGGGTCTGTTAGTTCTTGTTATGGATGAGAACTGATGGTTATTCTCATACCTTATATATTATATTGCATTATGCATTATCAAATGGTTATTAGTTTAACCATTTTGATACTGCATTTCATTACCCTGCCCAACTTCCATTATACAAGTAATAAAAGTATATAAAAATACAAAATAAAGTATTAAAGTACGTGTATACTGTATGGGTACCTCATCTGAGGAGAGCACAAGTGTGTGTGAGCGCCCCGACATCTTGGCTTCGCTCATCAGGCCGCTGATCTCCACTGAGCTGCTGCTGCTGGTGCTCAGATCATCGTTCAGAGTGGGTGCCTAAGAAATCAACAACACACTTAAAAGACTGGTAGTGAGAGCCAATTGGCTCTGAAGCTGAATTTAGTTGATTAGATGGAATGCTTCTCTATTTCTATTTCTATGAACCAAGAGACTGGACAAGGAGTGAATGAATTTAGGGGAATGAAGACTTTTCCTCTAAGCACGTATCAGATTGATTTACGTGCTTCTTCCAAATATTTGACAGTCAATAACAAGTACATTAGACTAATAAATTTAAGCAAGACATCAGAGTTGTCAACATCCCTCATTTTTAAGATGGTTCATTATAGCACAAACTGTAAATGTATTTAGTGGTTAGAAATGATTTACATTACTGGATGCTGTCCAATTTAAAAAACACTCTCTCTGTGTCCTTGTGAGAGTGTGAACATTTGTATTTAGATCCAAGATCTGTGCTCAAGCATACAGAGACAAGCTGCTACTAAGAAATACGGACGATCAGGAGGAGAAAAACTAATATTAATAAATAGAGTAATTTTATTTTATTTATATTCATATTAGATTTTTAGAGTTAAAAGTGTATAGCTTCGTCTTGCATGTAACTATATACTGTAGCTTGAAAGAGTTCTTTGAATTTCATTACTGTCTGAGGTAAAAGCGTAACTAATCTCACAGGTTCAGCCTTTCAGCTCTCTGGGCTGAATCCTTGCTTAAAACCGCCACGTAACTATAAATGCGGATACATTCTAAATTGACTGATCTTCTGATGTGCACTTGTCTCGAGCTGAGAGCATGCCCTTGGAGAGAGAGAAAAGGACTGGATTTGTTCAGGATCCAAAAAATCTCCTTTTTAATCCTATAGTAAGCACATCCGATATTACACAGGATTAGTAACAGTTTTCATGCAAGTTCCTACACTGCAAAAAATGCCCATTTTAGACTTTAATCGTATTGTATCTGTATGACATTTAACTGATTAAAGATGTATTATGAAACAAACTGATTTGCACGGCTAACACTTTTTCCCCAACAAAATTCACATTTAATACAGAAAAACAGATTAGACAATTGTTAAAATGGACATTTATTACAGTGTTGTTGAAGACAGAGTTAAGATTATAAAAGATATTTAGGAATATAAAGGAATACTCATTGATTGTCTTTCAATTACTAATGCAATTACGCATTGTCAAGTACTAATTCCCTTAATTTCTAAACCACGTTTACCTCTTAAAGTACCAACTCATTACCATTTCAGTGGATTAAGGTATAATTTAACAAAACACAAAAGAATACAATACCAAGTAATACGAATAGGAGAAGAAGTGGGGCCATGTAAAGGAGGTCTGTTCAACAGAAATAACACAACATTGTATAACAGTGTGTAGGTATATGTATATGGCATGGTAAAAAGCCTGCTCTAACTGGACCAGTGACTGCAAAGTGAATCATTATTTGCCCAATGACAACAACAAACCTCATGTACCTTGGCCTTGAGTTTCTCTGGATTGTCCTCTGCTGATAGCTCTGTGGAGCTGAGGGAAAGATATGGAGAGATAAAGGGAGGGAGGGGAAAATGAAAAAGAAGTCAGTGGTGACAATAACCGTATCACACCTTCATAAACAGTTTCTGGACCTGGACTCATTTAGAAGAGATACAACTAAAAACATCCAGATGTTCTGCTGGACAGACAGATTCAAGTTTCAACAGAATTATAGAGAATATGTTCTGCTTTTCTTTGTCTAACTATGGTTTTACAATAAACTGAACTACTAGTATGTATAAATTTAATTTCTAAATGTAAATATGTCATTCGTCTAGCTTGATTTCCTCATCACTGGTACCATTCTGACCATAGAAGTCCTTTAAAATAATTGATCGCATTCCAAATCCCAATATTTTTTTACAACGAATATTTAGAGAAAACATTCACTTCGGTTTCCAAATGACAAATTCTGACAGCTTTATCTTTTACATACATTAGTTTGTAGGTGTATTCAAAACAAAAACATGGCATTTCACTATTTGTTATACTACCCAGGATCTGGAGCTTGTCTGTGTTCTTCCACACAGTGAGAGAGGCTTTGCTTCGCAGGAGACTGTGAACCTGTGACCACAAACACCCCACACTGAGATTACTCCATCTAGTTACAGATGTATTGGTGACAATTTGATACTTCATACTTCATTATGAAATGTAGTGAAGGGAGGGGGAGCACTAACCTGCGGTGGACGGCCGGTGCAGTGTTGGTCTGGGAGAGCTTTCTGTGCTGCCAGGGGCCCTGAGGACTGCAGCTTCTCCATCACAAGAGGCCACACTACGAATCGAACCGGATCGACTGTGGGCTGGACTACCTTGCCACTCCGAGACCTAAAGACAGACGTAAAGAGACAAAAAGAGAGAAATAAAGATGAAGCAAAAAGAAGACGGTATAAGAAGAAGAAGAGGTAGAGTGAAGGGAGAAAATGTATGAGAGGGAGTGAGATGAGGCCAGAAGATGAGAGAGGAAGTGCAGCGAGAACAAATTGCAAAGGAAAGAAATTCCATGAAAATTTGAAAGAGAGGAAAGCAAAAGCTCAGAAGAAAAGGATGAATAAATTGCAATCAAAGGAAAAGGGATCTGAACAGCCAATGCTGCAGACTAATCTGAAAGAAGTCACTTGAAATACTTTCACCATATCTAATTCTTCTTCCCCTGGAAGCCTTACACTGCCTGGCTTCTGTGTCATTCTGTTCCAGTTCTCGAAGTTGCTCATCCAATCTGAACTCATTCCTGCTCTAGCTGAGTTAAGTGACAGCATTAGCCAGAAGAGAGCATTTCATCCAGAAAAAGACTGTGGCTGTTATTATCACACTGGGAGAGACAATACTTTGTGACAGCGCAACACAGACTCAATTAGTGCCGGAGAGCAACACGTAGTAATTAATCCATTAAAGGAATAAAGCGGAATAAACAGGGGTTAAAGACACACAAAGAGGCTGATAAACACACACACACACATGCATGCACGCACAAACACACACACACACACACACACACACACACACACACACACAATTATGTGTTCAAAAATAACATCTGGTTGATATTTCAACAGATGTTGTGTGCAGGTGTGTGTGTTTTAATACAAACCTCTCCCTCGGTGGAGCTGATGCTGTCTCGAGTGACTCCTCTGTGGCTCTTTTTGCTGGGTGAATGGGGAAAGCCCTCCTTCAGTTCTACACACACACACACACACACACACACACACAAAAGAGTAAAAACAACTGTGATTTAGCTTGACAAGGTAAAAAGTATATTATGTATAATCCATCAAGATCCATATATACGTAATTTGTCCATTAATTAATTCTGTGCATATTTTCTTTTGTTTCAGTCTTTTTAGGAAGCACTTCATTTTCACTGACCCCCATACTGACACCACCATTAAGTAAGTCTATTAAAAAAACATCAACACAGTTAAAGAATCAAGTCTTCCCCCAAAAGTAACACCATTAATTAGGCAGGCAATTGGCACTTTTCTGCTCATTCCCTGCACCCATTCCCCTCCCACACGGAGATGCCGTCAGATGGGCAAAAAACTGAATCCATCTAAATTTAAAATGATAATTTTAGCAGATTCTGTGTCTTCTCTTCCTACATGCTCTCTCTCTCTCTCGTGTATATCCTTTTTCAGCAGACTGCTGAATCCCCCCTTTTTAATATTGCATAATGTCACTCAGATCAGTGCAGATCCAATCACTCTGTTATCCCATGTGCACAGTACAGTATCAGCTAAGGGACTTGTGTGTGCACACTTCATTTTGAAAGATGCAACCACTGAAATAAAGCCTGGAGCTTAAAACGACTTGAGGAGAACAAAACCAGACAGATGTGCTCAAAAGGGATTACGAGTTTGTTTTTGTTTGCAGAAGTCCAAAGTGAATCCAGAGTCAAAGGTGAAAGTGTGTGTGAAGGTCAAGGCAGCAGGGGAGAGGAGGATGTGTGTCTAAAAAATACAGACCCCACTCTGTGTGCATTTGCATTTTGAGTGTTTTAACTACAAGAGAGCTCAAAGTTTTCAACGTCCTTCACAGGGCAAGCGGAGTCGATAAACTGCAGGAGCTAAAAAGACTTGAAGACCACTTTGTTTAGTTGCATCATGGGTCATCTTAGGGACCAAAAAAAAAATCTAGGTACAGTGCTTAAACAAGTTTATTTAAGACCATATATCATACATAAATATGAGGAGATGTGGTTGTTTATGTTATTTCAGCGGTCACTGCATTCATTAAATGAATAGTTTGACATTTTGGGGAAAACGCATATTTGCCTTCTTGCTGGGAGTTCCTCGGGGAGCAGGGGGAAAACATCTAGCCTCATATTTTAGAAAGAAATACACCTACCAACACCTCTACAGCTCAATAATGAACATGTTTCATGTGTTTAATGACAGACATGAGATTGGTATTAATCTTCTCACCTAATTCTCAGCAAGAATGTGAATATTTTCCAACGTGTAAAAAGTTTCCTTTAAAATCAATATCATAATAATGATCCTAGCAGTCCCCTAAAAAACACACCTCTGGCTTGTGCTGCAGCCCTTTTGGGGCTGTACTGCTGAGTGCTGAGCCTCTCAGCACTGTTGCTGTTGTTGTTGTTGACCTGGATGCCATTCTGCTTCATCAGCTGCATTAGCTCAGACTCTAACGTGGCAATCTGTAGAGGGAGAGGAACTATTTAACATTAATCAGCCGCAGGCATTTACCTGTCAAAACAGCTGATTAGCCTTGTAGAGAGAAAAGCAGTGGTGCTGTTACTGATCTTTTTGATCCCGCTGATTACTGGATTTGAATTAAATTCTCTTACACATTTACAGTCTATATTCAATTGAACTACTGCTTTAATAAATGTAATACAATGTACAAAATCAAACAAGCACAGAGTGTACTGTAGTGGTCATGAGTTTTATTTTCACTTCAGGGATTTCTGTGTTGTTTGGAGGCCAATGTGCAGAATTCTGCAGACACGGAGGGAACAACATTAACACAGAGTGACATACAGTGAATGATAGCTGTGATACATAGACAGAATAGACTTAAAATGAACTAGTTTACCCGGACTTGCAGGCCCTGGATCTCAGCCAGGTGAGCTTTTTCAGCCTCCTCCAGCCGCCTCCTCTCTGCATCCTCCTTCTGGATAAACTCCACCTCTCTGGAGACAAAAGGGAGGGGAGAACGTAATGTGGTGAGTAGGTGTGGGCTAACACAGGAAAACAAGATACATTTAAGTGTGTTTCTCCATGTGTGACAGTGCCTGCCTCTTGCTCAGCTGTGGCAATAAGGGAGCTGAGGCGGTTTTAGGATGTCAGTGTGACTTCACTTTGACCCTGCTGCTCATGGTGAACACACACACAAACACATGTCTACAACTAAAAAACAACACAATAATATATTCTGCCGTTTGCTCATTCCTACTTTGCCCTTGGTCTGTAAGCTCCCATCTCTTCTCTGCAGCTCAGTCCTCTGCTACAGATTAGCATTGAGTGCTTGTTTCATGAGTTAGCTTCCACTTGGCCTGCAGGGCCAGAGCCAATTAGAGTAAGTCAAACTAGAGCTGAGCAGGAGACGGTATGATGGGACTGACCAAAGAGATCAACGCACTGAAAAGCAAGAGAGCTGCCCTGCATGAGAATGGAGACTTGGCTCTTACTGATAAAATGAGATAAGACTTTGGCTATAAAAAGAGGCCTCATGGAGGGAAGATCAGTAGATTTGTTCTTTTCTGTCCATTGAAGCATGAGAAGCATATAAAAGGAATAATGAAGAAAGTCATCTTTAAATTATTAAAACGTTTAATGGCAGGATTGAAGCAATGACATAATTTGAGGAATGGTTCAAGTGAAGGAGTTAGCAATTCATAGAGACAGAGTTGGTTAAAAATAAGAAGTGAGTAGCATTAAACTATGAGAACTAAAGCAACAGAAAGGTCTGGTCTGAACTGGAACGCTCAGAACAAAAAAGAAAGAAGCATCAATGGTGAGTTCAGGGCAAGTTGCCTTGGATCAAAATCTAAACAGGTTAAAAGAAGAGATCTAGGAGACCAACTTAGAAATGAGATAAACAAACTATCTGCTGCTGAAGACCTTAAGATGTGATTGGAAAAAGCTTGTGGACCTTGAGTTAAGAAGCTTTAGCCCTGCACTGAATTTAGTCCCTCTGGAATTCAATAATACATTTCATCAACCTTTTCTTTAGATTAAAGGCGCAGGAGGTGCATGTGTAGGATCTGAAATTGTTCGATTTTGCTCACACAGAAATACATGCTGCTCATCAAACACACAAATCTGAGGCAGTTATACTGACACCATCAGAATAATCTGAAATATGCTATAATCACATACTAATTCTTCACATAGTGGCTTTATATTGCCAAATGGTTGTTAGTAGATCTTAATGAACTTTACTGATTCTAGGTTGCCATTGTTTCAGCCAGTTGTGTTCAATGTCTGGAGACATTCTGTAGTCCTTCTCCCAACAAAACAATTTCAGATATAAATTACCTCAATTAGAGAAAGCAGAATCAGTTATAGTAATTTTGGGTTATAATCCAACCGCCGTTGTTCTCTTATATGCAAAGCACTATAGATAATCATACATACATTTTCAAACTGAAAACAAGCATCTTAATTGAGGTCCAATTGTGGTTAAGCCTCTCATCTAACTGGGATTTCTTAACAGAAAGAATTTAAATGTCTTGCTACAATGTTCCTCCCTCATTCTTCAATCCCAGATTAGTATGACCAGTTTAACCCAGGTTCACTCACTTCTGCTGGAAGTCTTTGATGAGTTTCTTGGCTTTGTTGTACTTCTTCTCTAGAGCTTGGTACTGTGCCTGCGCCTCCTTCAGGTGTTCGTTGACCGTGTGGCAGAGGGTTTGTGCTTCGATCCAATAGCTCTCCAGCTTCAACATCCTCTCCTTGTTCTCCTCGATGCTGGCCTTCAGCTGGCTCTTCTCCTTCTCCCAGCGCTGCTTTTCCCTCTCCACTGACGTCAACTGGAAAGGGACAAAACCAACCCCAGCAACAACATCGGGACTTTATCGGAGAGCAAAGTTGTGTGTTCTGAGCTTACATTTTTTACCATCTTATACAATTTGTCCCTCAAACCAGAGCATTGTAGTATTTTTTTTGTAGTTTTTAAGAGTAGTTGTTGTTTTTATTGCCTGCAACTACATAAAACATGCAAAAACCAGATTTTTAAAACTGCGAATGACATCTCACAAAGCTGGTCAAAGATAAATGCTTCATAAAGAGTCTTTTTAGAGCAAAGTCTGTATTCAGAGCACTAATGAAATCAGTTTATTTTTCATAAAAGTGGATTTATCCTTACTCCTAAAAAAAGCTTTTTAAGCACCACTTTGAGGAATCTTTGACAGAGCATATCAATTATACACTTCAGATATGTATATAGGTAAACATACACACGCATGCACATACACAAAGCTTTTGGCTCTCACCTTCTTACTTTCCTACTATCCCTTTCTCAGCTTTCCCTTTGAACTCCGACAAACTCCTGTCATTTGCACCCACATCCAAACAACCAAAATGTCTGCATTTTCTGACCAGTTTTCCCAAAGGTCTAAAAGTTCTTTAACTGCACACAGTTTTAATCTCTTACCTTGTTTTTGAGCTTCTGAATCTCGGCCTCGGTCACTGTGTGTTTGATCTGGAGCTGTTGGGAGCAGAGGGGGAGAAAAGAGAAGATAGGAGAGAAAAGAGAAGGCGGTCACATCAAATGCATGGCTGCTGCTGCGCAGGCTCTCTCTGCTGTCGATAAAGTGTGACGGACAGAGGCAGCCGACCCTGTCCTCCTGACAGCATCCCAGCTCCAGTACCGACACACACTCTCAAAGGAGAGGCAAGAGATTGATAGACAGACAGACAGACAGACAGACAGACAGATGGATGGAACTATTCTAGATGCATTGGCATCATTTCAAACACATTTCCCCAAGCTCAGCAGGGGATATTTGGGTTTAGCTTATCTTGACATCCTGATTATTATATAGGATCTGTGAGTTTGAACAATATTTGGCCATGGTGCAGGCTTTTGTTGGGGTGCGGCAGGTTACAGGAATTAAGCAATAACTCATGGAAATGCTTCAAAATGTTAATTTTGAAATTGGTCAAATGCTTGGAAAATCTATGCACAACATAAATACCATACTAAATTTAGTGCAGGTCACAATGCTGATTATGTTAATACAACATGTTACTTTTATTTTACAGCTGCTGATGATTGGACCAAGTTTTGTGGAGCATTCATTAACACATTATAATGTGAAGTGGGTGGGTTCTTGTGTCCTACTGAGGTGAGCAAACTCAGACAGTGGTAAAGAAAGCGTTTAGTGGTGCGTGTGTAAATTCTGCATCTGTGTTGACTGAGGCTTTAACTTACTCTTGGCTCCAAAACATGCAGTAGCTCAACACATTATCAAAAAGTAAATGGACTTGAACAGCAGCCTAGTAGGGAATACTATGTTAAAACAGGACATTCATATGATAAAAAGGTTTAAGAACAATTTCTTGTCCAAGAGCATTTTTACTTTGCATTATAGTTTAGCTTGATATCACCTGCGGTGCTTACACTGCAGCTGAAGCCATTTGTTAAATGTGTCATACAGCTATTGTGGCAGTCTACAGAAAGGCCCAAGTGGTATGGTGCCAAAAACAGCGCTGGAGTGTTCGATCAATATTAGCAGCTTCTCAGCAGCATATAAAGCAGAAATGAGTTACCAGCCAGTGAATTTATTTACCATTTTATCACTGTAGTTTTTTAGGTGAGATCATGGAAAGCGATGGGAGCAAAAGTTCAACAAAGTGGGTTTCTATTTTCAAAGCCTAGTCATATGAAGAGTTGCCAAAATCAGGATACAAATCGATTAAAATAAAGGTTTAAAGTGTTAAAGCTCTTTCTCTTCGTCTGTAGGTTTTAACCAAACATGGGTAATTAGAGATGTAATGAGCATTTGTCTTATATCGCTTTTGTATTCAAGCCTCTAGTCATCTAGATTAGGAATTAGGGAGAGTAAGCGGATCTTAGAGCTTGACAATAGAATATGAAACCACTCGCTAGAACCCATTGTGTTGTTTTATTGAAATACCTTTTTCTTTTGCTAAGTTATTCTAGTGGGTGTGTGGGATTTATGCTTTTTATTGTATTCTTCAAAGCACTGACAGAGAAATATGTGGCGGGCTCCCATCAGAACCATTATATATTGGCAATTCAAAAGTAGGGATTGAACCATAGATAAAAAAGTATCTAGGTCTACCTCTCTGAACTTCTGGTAGAGTTTAGTGGCGTCTAACTCCGAGGGAGACAAAATGTCCTCTGACTCTGGCAAGTCAAACACCTCGATGCTCTTGTCCTCGCCTGCCACCGTTGTCCCTGCCTCCTCGTCATCTGTGGCGTACTCTCCTGTCTGCTGTAAGTGAAAAACACAAAGACAGTCATGCAGTCCACTTTTTCGCAGATGCACTTCATACAAACAGCAAAATGTACAGAGTGATCTAATTCTCTAATTTACTTTAATCCACAAAACGGTTTTGTATGATGCAGCAGACAGAATATTATTTCATCCATATAGTATATAGTATAGGATTCAGAACAATGATAAGTATTAAAGTTTTTTTTTTACAACTGTGAGACACATATCTCTGGGATTCTGTGTAATAATAAAACTGTACATAAAAGGTACAAACTGGGACTAGCTTCAGCCTCAGTCTTTTAGTGCAATAGCACATATGGAGCCATCAAGTGCATAGGACCCATTTTTCAAGATTCATGTTCTAAAACTAATCAGCTAAAAAACATTAAAAAGTTAACCGACTCACAAAGTTAGCACATGTTTATTTAATTACCAACCTGCTAGCTAGCTAGCTACAGCTGATAAAATCTGCATGCACCAGCTGAAACTATCCATTTTTCTCCTGCAATCTTTTTTCACTTTCTATTTTGCATAAGTAATGATATTTTAATGATACCAGTTATATAAGAATGAGGTAGTTGGCCAAAACGTTGTCAAAAATAAATCGGTTTGACAGGCTGGTCGTTTCTATAAAAATAAGCCAAGAGATAAGTTGTACTGGCCAAATTTCAACGTCACTTTTTTATTATCTTTAAATATTAGTCCCCATCTTGTGTAAGAATGAGGTTACTGGTCAAAACGAGTAAGGTTTGTGTCTGTAATTGTGTCTCTAATGGAGCCAGACAATTCTAGATGTCAGCAATCTAAGAACATCTCTGACTAGTAAAAGTCACTTAACATTTTATGGATGGACATTAATGTAGGTCATTATGCATTGTATATTTTTGGCCAATGACCAACAGAGCCTGATATTCCCACTGGAGCTATTATGTGAAAACATCTCCGTCTCCCTCTTATAGTAACATCACACAAGATGTCTATCCTATTTAACATAGTCTCTTCCTATCAATCAGTCAAGTTGATTGTTTTGCATGTATACATTTTATCATCTAAATGTAAATGCATCTCACTACTGCATATTCCCACATTACATTGTGATTCTTTCTGTCTCTTCTTTGGTCTAATCTGAAAGCTCTTTCCATCGACACACACACACACACACACACACACACACACACACACACACACAATCTTGGCCTATATCTTCCCATCATCTTGCTCCTCCCTCCATCTATCTCCCACCCAGATAGCAGATCTCAGGCCTTGTTTTTTTGTGTCAGAGTTACCATTTCCATAATAGGCTTGCTTGTTGACATGGTACCATCATCCTACATTAAGGTCCCATTCACTAAAGGTGGAGTTAACCACTGAACATGGCAGGGAAGTCAAACACCAATTTGCATATGATAAATGTATCACCTCCTACCACATGCATGAAGAATCAGGAAAGGAAGGGGCAATTTAAGGAGAAATCTTGCTGTTGTTTAGAGGGTGCTCAGCATGTGATGATCTGCACTATGAACGTATAAAATGAGTATGATGTATGATGCAAAATATTCAAATCGTCTGCATTCACCACGCCCTGATCATATACCACCCTCATATATTATCTTGCTTTCTGTTTGTTTAACTGGTGGAACTTACAAAATTTGATTACTTAGAGTTGTTTAATATTTTTTGTATTTTTGAATTTAAGTCAATAAACTAAAAAACTATGTTGCAGCATTCATATCATATGGGGGTTGCCATAAACTCAATTTGTTATGACAGCTAAAATTTATATATGACTTGATGTTAATTAATAACAAGCAATAAGAGCCTGAATAAGCAAATTAAATGAATGCCTTACATCAGCCGAAATCTGTTGTTCAAGATAATAAAACCTAGATTGTATGGCTGTAGCACTAAAATATCAATTCACTTTATTTTTACCCTCACACCACCAACTAATTGTCCTGAGAAATAGGAATCTATTCCACATGTGTGGTCACATGTCTCCATGTTGGTGCTGACATGAGAGAATAGATCTGTCAGCACAGTGATGCAAATCAGCCACTTCTGTTCATTCTTGATTGATGTGTTCATTTTTGTTGACTTAAGTGGAACAATGTGCCTTTTATTCTGTATCTTTACATTTGTTTCTACATAATTTGTATTAAAAACAAATGATTAGTTTAACGATTATTTTTATACTATTTCTTTTAATTTAATGTTCATAAAATATCATAAAACACAGAAAAATGGCGACCACAATTTACCAGAGCTCAAGATGATGTATTTAAAATTAATGTTTTGACCAAATAGCATTTCAACTCCAATTCATTTAATTTACAATCATATAAAAAAGTGAAAATGGAAATTGTCAGACTTATATTATGAACCAAGTGTGTGCATCTCCATGCTTTTCCCATGTGTGTGTTCACATTTAACTGCTGACAGATGGGCATGCATGTGTGTTAGATTACATTTCAAACTTACACGTGGACTGACATGAGTGTTTTTTTTGTTTATTTGTTTATTTCAAAGGATCCCCATTAGCTGATGCCAAGACGACAGCTAGTCTTCCTGGGGTCCAAACAATTCATACAAAATACATCCAAAATTACTTACAGATATATAAATTCACAAAAAAGTGAAAAAGAAAACAAAAAAACAAAAAAACAAAAACAAACTAACAATACAGAAAGTACTAACAACCTAAATATAATAAAGAGTAGTACAGCACATGATACAACCTCGCTCAACCAATCCAGACAATATTAAGATATTGAAATCAAATGTAATCTAAGTATTTTTTTAAAACCAATTTTTCCCTTGGTGTCCCGAATCCCAACTGGAAGATTATTCCAATATACAGCTGACCTATAAAACACAGTCCTCTTCATACAGTCAGATTTAGGTAGTGGTAAAGAAATCTGTTGACTATTCGCCCCTCTTGTATAATGTGAATGCATATCTGAGCAATAAGATATGTTATCGTAAGAAATTTAGGAATCCCAGTATTAATAATTCCATAAAAATATACCAACATATTAACAGATAATCGATGATTGACCTCCAACCAAGCCAAACGTTCATGCATCTCTGCAACCCTAGTTCTCAAAGAACAACCAAGAACCAGTCTTGCAGCCTTATTTTGTGCAACTTGTAATTTTTTTAAATGACTATTTGATGCCGCAGACCATACAACAGAACAATAATCCAAATGACACAAAACCAATGAACAAACAACACGCCTAACCAACTGTAATTTTAAAAACTGTGCACATTTACGAACAACTGCAACCGCTCTACCCATTTTAGTAACAACATTGTTAATATGATCCGACCATGACAATGTGGAATCAAGCCAAAGTCCCAAAAGCTTCACCTTTTTCACTTGCTGTACATTTTGGCCATTTACTTGTATATCCATTTTGGGATTATCAGATAATCTATACTTAGAACCGAATATAATACTCACAGTTTTTGAGATATTTAGTACAAGTTTATTTGCTTTAATCCAATTATACAATTTGCTAATCTCACTAGACAAAACCTGATTAATCTCTAAGCATGTAGGGGCAGCATAGTAAAGAGTAGAATCATCAGCAAACATAGTCAGTTTAGCCTTACTGAGTATATGCGGCATATCATTTGTAAAAATTGAAAACAACAAAGGACCAAGGCAACTTCCTTGAGGAACACCACAGTCCAGGGACTTACTACTAGATAAAGCTCCATTAAAATACACTCTTTGCGACCTCTCAGACAAATAGCTCTTAAACCACTTGATTGCAGAGAAAGTAAAACCATAACTAATAAGTTTAGAAATCAAAATTTCATGGTCAATCACATCAAAGGCAGCGCTAAAGTCAAGTAGAAGTGTACCCACAAGCATTGAGTTGTCGATAGATGTTAGCCAGCTATCCGACATTTGTGTCATTGCAGTGCAGGTAGAATGACCACGTCTATAAGCATGCTGAAACATCGTATTCAAATCATTATTAGAAAAGTAATCTTGCACTTGCTCAAATACAATCTTCTCCAACAATTTACTTAAAATAGGCAAGATGCTAATTGGCCTACTATTTAAACCACAGAAAGTTGATTTCATGTCTTTAGGTAAAGGAATGATCTTTCCCTCCTTCCAAAGATTTGGACAGACACCACTGATCAAACATTTGTTGAAAATGTGACAGATTGGTTTAGAAATATGTCCAGCTGCTAACTTCAACAGCCGACCATCCAGGTTGTCTGTACCAGCACCATCCAGGTTGTCTGTTCACCAGCAGACCCCCGTCTCTCTAACAGTCACAGATCGCAGCAACCTTTCCACCTGCACAACATTAACCAGTTTTTTATCATCTAAAATTAGCAATCTTATTAACAAAATACTCATTAAAATAGCACAAACAAAAGAAGTACAAGTATATTTTTTTCCCCATAATTTCATTGAGTACATAACCTTCTTAGGTTGAAAAATTCAAAACAGAATGCACCTTTTTCCCTTTGATTCTTTCATCAACCCAGGGAGCACTTTTGGCTTTAACAGTAAATTTCTTAGATGGAGCATGACCACTCCCATAAAACAATCCATAAATAAATTAAGAGATGCTTCAGCATCATCAATGTCACTTATCAAATTCCATTTAATATTATCCAATTCATTCAAAAAACACTCCTCATTAAATACCCTATAAGATCTTTTCATAATAATTTTAGGACAGGCTCTAGGTAGCTTAGCTATCCTAGAGACAGCTATACAGTTGTGATCACTAAAGCCAACTGTCACAGAAATAGGTGTAGAGCACATGTCAGGATTATTAGTATAAATGTGATCAATACATTTTGAAGTTAAAAATCTTGTATTGTTACTAAAAATTCTCGTCGGTTGATCCATTAATTGAGATAAACCACAAGTGTCTGTGATGAGTGTGTCTATAGCTAACTGAAGGAGCATTTCTTCCCCTTGGGACAGGAGCCCCAGCACCACTAAAGAGCTGTACCAGGCAGACCTAAGGAAATTATTTTTATACAAACAACATAACAATTTTAATACAATTACCATTCTTATGGTGATGTGTCTTTCTGGGGATTTGTGCCATAGGGTGTTCGTTCAAAAAAAAAAAAATCTTTATCTTGATTTTCATTATATATCCTACCTGAAATTACGACAGGACAAACATACGACAGGCTGAGGGAGGTGTTATTTTGTGTTCAAATCAGACTCTGGAAAGCAGTGAGGTCTTTGCAATTGGCTGAATTCTCAACTCTCTATAGGAGCTTTAATAGGAGTTGACAGTGTTACGTGTGTATGGGGCTGTAATTATGGGAGCGCTGGGATCAGCTTCCGGGGCCTGGCAAGGAGTTTCTTATGCATGAAGGCTCTCAATCCACCAGGAAATTAAATACTTAAAACACTGATGGAAATCACTGAGTGAGTGTGTCTGCATGTAAATCTACGCATGAGTGCAGCTGTTCCTGTGTGTGTTAGTGAGGGCACACTATGCATTGATTTATGTTACTTTAGTGTGATCACATGTGCATTCATAAAGTGTGAGTGTTGCAGGGCCATGAGCTCAGTGAACATGCTGTTTATAAGCAGCAGCAGAGAAGGAAACGCTGATGCTTTCCAGGACTGAATCTCACATGGTATCCTCTTTGGGGCGTGAATGTGTGTGTGTTTTGTGTGCGAGCATCAAAGCCCACTGTCAGTCAGCTTTATGGAGTTAATGAGCAAACATTTTCAGTAAACTGTCAAAACAAAAGAGTTGATCTATATTAAGTGACAATCAGAAGTTTCAAATTTCCAATGAAGTGTCATGTATGAGAAGTGTGTGTACTGAATGAACTTGATGAAAAAGCAGATGAAATATGTAGATATAATGAGCTTAATCAGTATAAGAGATACTGTTTATTTTATTAAGTGTGTATATATATATATATATATATATATATATATATATATATATATATGTTTGTAAGTATGCACAATCCTTTATTGCACCCTCGAGACACCCTGTACAGTGGCCATGGTTGTGTGCAGTCATTACCTCGTCATCATCAGCATCATATTGGGCGTACTGCTGCTCCAGCAGCTCTCTCTGTCTCCTCTCTTGCTCCAGGGTCTGCTGGATGAGCGTGGCCACCTCACTCTGATGGCCCGGACGTTCACGGCCAATAACAAACCTGCAACCAAACGCAGGCAAGCACGGTTACTGCATAGACAGTCCTGGCAACACATACACAGGATCAACCAGCGTGTTATTACGTAACAGTTACTGTACATCTGCCGGGCAGGGCTGGGAGACGGGACACATATACAATAATATGAGAAGACAGTCAGCTCAGCGAGGCAGCCTGTTATTAGCCTGGCAAGGAACTGAATGAAGAAAGCCACAGGCTATGCCTCCAAGCTACTGACTAACTACTGCAGTTACACAAGGAACCAACCAACAATGCATATCACATGTGTGTGTGTGAAGGGCATGTTCCTACCTACTGTACATGTACAAGGAAGTGTGTTAGATTGAAAGAAGGAGACACACAGAAGAGAGAGAGAGAGAGAGAGAGAGAGAGAGAGGGAAAGAAATTAAGAGAGAGAGAGAGAGAGATTCGAGATAGGGTCTAATAGAGAGAGCTCTTTCATATATTTCTAAAGGCGATGTAGAAAAGGCCTTACGCTCCAGCAGAGAGGCATATTTGATCTATGTGTGAAGAAACAACTGTAGGGCAGGACAGAGATAGATCATTTTATTTAAAGGAAAAGAGACAGGGCCCTGGCCAAGCTAAGTACTGTACTGGAACACGCCTTTGGATAGCAGGGAGGTCTGAGGAGCAGCTGACCTGAAAACAGCATTTCTCCTCACGCATGGGGAGGCTGTCTTGGTTCCTCCTTGCCTCCCACTGTTCAGGGCCTGCCACACACAGCGCTGCTTACATTCAACTACAGAAACCTTCACTACTGATCTTGTTTACTCCAATTAATACAGGCATGGCTCTTATTAAACATATAGTATGGAGCAGGAACTTGAAGGGGCAAGTGAAACACAAGGCTCAAATGCAGAAAGGAAAGATGAATTGACCATAGTGGGGATATATTTAGAATTCCTCTTTTTGTTAAACTTTTTTTCTATAGGTTGGTAACATTTGGTGCATCATGACTTTTGAATATGGTATTCTTTTTTTTCTTATTTTTTGACGAATCCCATTAAAAGAAAGGAAGCCTTGTGTCAATATTTCCTGACTCCCCTGTCTGTGGTTAGATATATTAAAAACAAATGGGCAAAAAAAATCGGGAAGCTAATACATTTTTTGGATTGTTTTAAAAGACAAAACAGTTCCTATAAGAGCTGGCCACTGTAGTTTTCAGTAAATGTAACCCAAAGAGAAGTAAGTAGTGCATTTGCTGGGGACTATTTTCAGCTCTGTACTAATGTGGTGCGCTAGTGAGTATTTAATAATAATAATAATAATAATTATGTATACTATATTAGTCCGGCAAGGGGAAAATTACAATTTACACTGGATTTACAGGAGTAGGAAGCTTCATTTGGATGACTCTAAATAAACTACATCATCATAATAAAGGACCATGTCACCCAATGCAACAGTATGGCTCATTTATGTGTTTTTAATAGTTTTTGTACAACCACTGAAATATGTGGCACAAAGAAACAAGCTATATCAGGTTTTGGCAAATTCTTAGTTCTTAATTGATTGTTGGTTTTGGACATTTCATAGGGTTCATGGTGGGGGGGGGGACTTCTGACTAAAACCTGTAGGATATGCTGCTGGAAGTAAGGGTTAAATATAGGTACAATGGCAAATCTAGGACAGTTGGCCATAAAACTACTTGTGATCAGAGAAAGAGAAGGATTTACCGAGGAGGAGGAGGAGGAGGAGGAGGAGGAGGAGGAGGAGACTTGATGGAGGAAGACAGAAATAGTGAGAGCAGAGAGAGAGAGAAGCGTGAAAATAGGTCTGTTGATTCTATGAGAAATAGCAGTGAGTGTAGTTTTCATTTAGATTTGCTCTAAGTTTGTCACAATGGTGTATTTCCTATATTGTATTAGTAATTCAGTGTAATTTTAGATCGTTAATAGTCAGATCAGACTATAAAGCTTTTTGCACTGCTCATTTCAATCTATACTTGCTAGATAGATGGACAGGTGATAGATGGATCCTTTTCAAGGCTGCCTTACCTTTATTGCCACATCCTGGTATGTGGAAAAACCCACTGTCAATATTAGTTCAGCAAACATCATCTGTTCTGATACTGTCGGACATGTCTTTGCTCAGACACAAGCTCTACTCTCTGTGTACTGTACTCTCCACACACCCATCTATCCACAACTCCCAGAGTGAAAATTGTGAACAGAATGGTTGAAAACCCCACAGAAGCTTTTGGATTATATAACAGCAATGTAATGGCTGTCTTACCGTGTGGAGTGTGTAAATGGATGGATGGTTTAATTAATTCAAAGAAAGTCAGCGAGGAGGACAGGAGATACTCACTATCAGATGATAGGGATGAAATAGAAATAGAAAAGATAATAAAAAAACATCCGAAAGGAAAAAACAAAGACAAGAGCAACAACCAACTGACAGTGAAGGATGGCAGTCTAACAACATTGCCAAGGCTGCATTGCCACAGCCCTGGCTTTCCACATTAAAGCCTTTCAGCCGTGTGTGTGTGTGTGTGTGTGTGTGTGTGTATGCTCCCCACTGCTCTAAGCAAACCCCTGCCAAAAACTGCTTGACTGTCAAACATATCAGACATTTGTCACATATTGTGTTCCCACATCTTCTCAGAATCTCAGATATGGTAATGGCGTTAAGGGGCCTGCCAAACAGAATCTCACTGAGCATGGCTGCTTAAGCAGCTTTTTTGCAACTTTTGCACCATGACAGCAGGACGAGCAACACTTACAATTGTATCAAGCTGTCGTAATAAAAACTTAAGACTGTAGCTCACTGATCATTGCTTGAATTTAAAGGAGGATTTAGTTTGTAAGTAATTATGTCTGATACTGTACGATGGTACGTCTGGTTCTTGGGCTGATAGCTGCTTGACACACTTCTATAATCTTATGGTAATCCAAAGATCCTCATCAGCGGGTGAAAACATACAAATCTTATGTGTGAATGCTATAAAAAATAAAAGATTTAATCAAGCAGTGGATCTTAACATCTTATTTTATATTTAAGCTTTGACCGATGTTGGAGTACCATAATTGAACTTCCAATGTAATTGACCTTGATTAATTTCTTGAATGAAAATTCACTCTTGTAACAGTCATGGAGTCACTGGCACTCCACTCTGTACTGTGTCTACAAAGTCCATATTCAAATTATCTCAACTAAGTTGCAGAGTTGTTTTTGTACTAAAATATAAGAGTATAAGATTACATGTGGGACCAATCATTTGTTGTACCTGACCACTCCTGATGTGTTCCTGAGGACGGTGGCAGCGAAGCTCTGGGTGACGCCCACCAGGCTGGTCCCATCCACCTCCACGATCTGGTCATTCACCTTGATCCTGAGACACACACACACACACACACACACACACACATCATCATTCAAAATTTTCTGCAACCATCCTTTGTGTTTGATTTACTGGTGATTCCAGTGTGACAGTCTGTGTTCACAATCTGTGTGTACATGTGAGCTAAAAGCCCATACACAATGTCCCGTCTTAAAAACACATGACTTATGACTTATGGAGCAACAGTACTACATGATACTATATGTATGCATATTCACTTTTTTTTTTTTTTTAGATTACAACAGTGCCAAAGTTTATTACGATCACAAATTTCCACTGTGATAGCTTAACAAAGAGACAGAAGAGATGAGGCTGAAAACAAACTGGGAGAACTACCGAGGACATGGAGGCCAGCTAGACCTGAGCCACAACACAGCCAGAACTTCTGCTCTGCACACGATGAGACGTCAACATAGCTCTTGATCTGAAATAAAACTCCAGATGATCCACTACTCATGACAGAGGATTAGAGAAAAAAAATACTTAGAAGAGACGCCCTTGCTAAACATTCAAATAAATCCACTTTGAAATCTGCTTAAAAAACTTTTGAGTTTTGAATAATGCTCTCATTATTTGTCAACAAAACAGCATATTGTTCTAATACTTCACTGCTTGCAAGCACCACATATACATATATCACTTTCTTCTACAACAAACCACTCTGGTCTTCGCTGTAGAGGTCCTGTTTTTAATTGATCCAAGTAATAACAACATGCAAATATGTAGGATTTCTATCACATATCCTTTCTATCTCTTCACTATAGATAATTTAATACCATTTCATTCTTGTCCAATAGTCACATTTTTATGATATAAAAAAGTCCAATCATACCAGCACAACTACTCTGGAGACTGATGACGTTCAGGATAATTGAGAGGATAATGAGTTTTTTTCAGTTCTACAGAGATCACTAAGCATGCAGCATTACGGCTTCCATTTATCCTGAGCCAGACAAACAAATTCAGCCTCACGTTTCGTTGCAAACCTGCAAATTACAATTTAATATCTGAGCAAATTTCTAAATCAAGCAATGTCCTCTGATGGCTGCATTAACACTTGCAGTAACCAGTGTCCTTTCAGCTCCTTGTTTCAGTCTGTCTGAACATACAGCGGCTGCAGAGCATGATTTTCTATCACCCAACACTGACACCCAGCACATCAACCAGAGCTGCCACATAGATGTGTAGAGACACATTAGGCCTGATAGGTAGATAGAGAGCAATTGTCTGCCAGTTAGCAGCTCAGACTCTTTTTTGTCTTGCACGGCATCTAACATCTCAATTTGGCTCCAAGTAGCCAAGGCTGGTTGACATATATCTGCTGAGCATAGGCAGCAGGGGAAAAAAATAAAACATATTGACAACAAAGGAAGATTCATACCAATATAGCAAAACTCATGCACACCTTCATCTCATAACCCCCATCTCACCACAGTACAGGCAGTGGGCCACTGCCAAGCCCATCTATCTGTCTGCCTGTGAGTGTGTGCATCAGACCATTAAGTCTGACCCAGGGTGAGAGAGAGCCCTATAGCTGGAAAGGGTAATGAGAGAAGGAAATGACATTCTGGCTAGTGTGCGTGTGAGGCAGATAGCACTTAGAGGGCAAATTAATGTGCAAGTTATCCAGTATGGATCACTAATATCTCAAGTCTTCAGTTTATTTCTCTCCTGGTCTGTTATATAATGTTTCAATACTGCATTAAACTGACCTACACTATCAAAACATTTTATTCCTCCTCTCTCCTGCTCTGTTTGTAGAAAGGTCAGCAACAAACAAGTTCAAGGTTGAAACTGGCTGGACTGGATTGTTTTTACAGTTAGTCTAAATAGTGAACATCACTGAGAGCAACACTGGGACACCAACACTGCTAACCACATCAGAAGGATTGTACACAGTAAAATATGATCCACAGTATTCCACACACTTTGGAAAGTGATTCATTATGTATTGACTAGTACACTAGTTGTTTTTTTAATGAACTTGCAGGATCACGGGGCGAGCGGGTTAAAGAACACTAATATGTACTTACTGTACGCAAGAGTCCAACTGTATAAATGTCCAATCCAAATATCTAACAATTGTCCAAGTTTAGGTATTTAGTCTTTATTCAACATACATCTTCTACTTAAGTTGATTTTTGCATGATTGAATAGAACACGGTATACTGTAGATCCAAACAGTAAATGTGTGGAGAGCTGTATTGCATCGTCTTTGCCACACGGCCAGCAGGATGGCCCTAAATTAATGTCATTGTGCAAAATTTCCCAGTAGTCTGGACCAAAGGAGTGGACAACCGACCAACAATGCCATCCCAGTCACTAGCGTGGCTTAAAATGTAAGCAAGCATAGTTTCTCTAGAATGTATTTGCTACTCTATTAGAATTGTTAACAAAACAGCAAAAACATGGAATAGATTGTGGAGAACTAAGAACAGTAAAACTTAGTTCACATGAGAAGAAAAAGGGATCAGATCTACAAGCTCAGAACTGAATTGAACCTGAACCTTACTGCTCTCATACCTAGGCAGTATGGAGTGGAAGTGCTTTTTGGTCTTTACATCATTTTATGAGGAACCTAAACCACACAGGCACACTAATAGGTAAAAGCTGACAGGTTAGAGGCAGAAAACCACAGCTCGCCTGCTGGGAAGCTGTCATCTCCTCCTCTACAGCTGGTTTACTCTGCACTGTTCACAGTTTTTAATGCACAAATACAAACAAGTTTCTCCCTTGCAACAACAACACGCACACACACATATCATCTAGTGACAGAATATGAAAGTCAACACAAAAAACACGAAAAAAAAACATAATACACTTTAATGCAACGTTGATGTCACACAATACACAAACAGTATACACACACCTAAACATAATACATACAATCCTGTATTAGACTTCATGTCCCAAGCACCTCTACCAGTGGATCTAATCTGAACCCTTGTTGCTAAATCTGACAGGGACAGAGTGTGACTGTGTGTGTGTGTGTGTGTGTGTGCGCGCGTGCATGACTGAGAAAAGGTGGGGGTATGAAAACACAAACAAAAGAGCTGATTAATTGCTGTGTAATTTTGAACAATAAGTACGTCACACACGCTGAGCTTTCATGCACTCTAATCTGCTTTACTCTGTCTCCAGACTCACTTATCACTCAGGAATATGTGTGATGTCCAATGAGAAAACAAATCTCACCTGGCGTCCCTCTCGGCAGCTCCGCCCTCTATAACGGTCTTGACAAAGATGCCCAGTTTCTCCAGGCCTGCATCAGCGCCGACACCCATCCCGATGATACTGATGCCCAGGCCGTCATCATCTGGAAACACACACACACACACACACACACACACAGTTAAAGTGTGAATGTGTGTGATGGGTTTTGGGCCTCCATTTTCTAACTTTCCAATGAGCTTGGATCAAACCCAAAATGGCTCCTAGTAAACTGATGTCAGGTGGACTGAGGGATACATGCAAACAATGGATGGATAAATACACTCCACAAAAGAACAGTTGATTTATTAATGGAGAAGAGGAGGAGACATGTACTATAGGCAGAGTGGCCTTCAGATGATTAGGAATTGTGCTGGATGGGAAATTCCCTTCCAGCGTAGCATTCGTCAGTCTCGATCCAGCTTTAATTATTCATGAGTTGTTAGGGTTAAGTAACTGTGAGTGGATGGTGAAATCTTATGATGTAAAGTCATTCTATTTCAGGTTCTTGGCAATATTGGATTTCAACACAGGAAAACCTCAACAGCTCATGCTGTGGAATTAGGACAAACTGTGCACTACAACATCTTTTATTGCAATCAAAGGAGATTTGTAGTGAACTTTTGCATTTAAACAGGATGCTGCTGAAAAGCAGTAAATACGTTTTTAAGGGTTTTGAAAATAAGACAATCTTATCGTTAACGTGTCTATGTATCAGTTTTTCTTGGATTTGGGGTGTTATTTTGTGTCTCTGGTGCTTCCACACGCAAACAAACTTGAAAAAAATGATCTATGCTGTTTTGAGTGAGATACAGGTTTCTCAATGTCCTCTGTCTTCAGCCTCCGGGTGACGGCTTCCTACGTAACTAGTCGAGATGAGGTGGCTAACATTAGCGCATGCTAGCTTGTTCTCAATGGCAAAAAAGTGCTACAACACATACTAGTTCACCATAATCTACAATAGAACTACTTACATGTCCCTGTTCTGCAGGTATTACACAAGTGTGGCCTCGTTTAGAAGAAGTCTCCCAGCTAATCATGCCTTGTGCTGACCAAAGTTGGAGAAAAAGTTATCTAGCTGATGTGATCTTAACTAGCTACTGTGCATGTGCGACTCAAAACAAAGATAGTATAGAAGTAAGATGTCTCACTTTGTAGCTAAAACAGAGACCCAAACACACAGGGTGAAAACAGGATCTGCGGCAATGTGCAGTACATAAAAATATGTTGTTGTTTTTTTTTAAATGAAACCATGTAAACTTATTCCAGTACAACTACAATTGAAATTAAATCTGAAAATGAGCATAATATGGGCGCTTTAATGGTTGGACCATGTATTCAAAATGTGAAGTCATATGAGGCGGTGGATAAAGAAATACTGAAAGAAAAGTTATGAAGAGACAACCTTTTTGATAGAAAGGCAAAAATAGAAATATCATACCTAAAGAAAAGTGACATCCTATATGCGAGTGATTCTATACTGGGTATATTGGGTAACTGGCAGGATCCACCTCCTTGTTACAATGTTCTTAGATTTTCTTTCCCACCTTTCTCTAGCTCCACCGGGAAAAGCTCCAGTTTCTCCACCCTCTTCTCCAGCTCGTACTCTGCGGAGGAGGCCACAGGATCCACCTCTTCATTACGCCGGTCATAGTCCTCGTTGGAGTAGGTGTTGAACACCTAGAGATGGAGCACAAGGAATTAACGAACTTTAGCACACAAAATCAAATGTAAAGGTTGACTCACATGATAGAGATAGAAATAACCACCACACAAATATGACAAGGCACTTATATTATTTTGATGAGTAAACAGTGAGTATAGCTTTTATGTTCCAAACCAATGCATTATCTATAGAAACAAAGCTGACAACACTGTTAGACCTTCTAACAAAACACAACTACCACCACAAAGCAGCCCCTTAACCAAAAGGAAACTGTAGTGTAGAGAAACATAATGCGTGGTCCTCGTAGGAGCCTCTCCTCCACAGCAGGAGTCAACCGTCACTTCACATCTCATCCCTGCCAAGCGCTCCCACTGCTCTCTGCACTACAGAGGAGGGGGAGGAGGTGAGAGAGCTGGGCACAAGCAGACTCGAACATGCATGCTGTTGTCACGTCTGTAGCTCAGGGTTCTGCAGAAAGCTGGATGCTGGCGCCGAAATAAGCGGTGCAAGGGTATGCAAAGTGTTTACGCGGATATGTGCATAGGCATGCTTGGATGATATACTGTAGATGTCAACCTGGCTGTCTTTTCTCAGTCACACACCAACTGAACACCCACACTGATTGCAGCTGCTATTATTAAAATGAGAAACTAGTGACATTTGCCACACTGTGCTGCCTCCTACAAGCAAGGATTTCAGGGTACAGTTTGATGAAGTCAATCTTCAAACAACACTGCATGCCAAAAGAGCTTCACCACATCCACCCTGCTGCACTGACTGAGCAAGTCAGTCAGTGTGTATCTCCGTGCCCTGTCCTCTCTGAATTTGGTGAAAGAGATCAATGAGGCGTTATGCCACATTACATGCATTGATTGAAGCCTGAAGCCAGATTTTTGTTTGTCAATAAGCAATGCTGGCTTCTCTCATCAACATTTTAGTATGGTTGGAACCATGAAAGTTACAGATAATGAGGGTACACTTATTATTGTCATTTGTGCTTTTAGTTAAACATTTGTCATTCTGTGGTCTTGTATTGCCAGACCTATCTCCCTAGTGCTGCGGAGTAGTGATGCTGTAAGGGTTGTGGCATGGATTTCACTAATATCTTACCATATGATAAATATGCAACAAACTACAGTGAATGATGGCACTCTGTTTAAGAGACACTGTGCTGGTTGTACACACAGCTTGGGCACATTGATGTAGCTTGATGCTGCTAGAGATTGTTGTTATTCTTTCCCGAGTGAACTCTATCCATGACCTCCCAGCCATCAATCATTCAGTGTGATCAACAGCCCTGCATTAGAAATGCTTGCATGCATGCACACACACACACACACACACACACACACACACACACACACACACACACATGCGCACACGGTGAATGCTATCACCAGCATTTGCCTTGTCCTGGACGTCCTGGATGCGATGCTACCATTGGCAGTATGTACACTCTCTAATGGCCCCTGTGAGTCATCGTGTGCCATCTACAAACACATTAGCATTTAGCCAGTCACTTGAAAGGGAAAGAGAGAGAGAGAGAGAGAGAGAGAGGGTCATGGAGAGACATGAGGACAGATGAGTGTGGATCCATGAGAGAATGCAAGCATAGAAAAGACACAGGAGGCACAGTGATGGATTGTTAAGAAAAAGGCAGGAGAGGGAATTCCAAAGAATGTGAGAGACAGATGAACTGAAAGGATGGTGAAAAGAGCATTGGTGAGAGATGGATTGACAAGATAGAAAAAAAGAGCATAAACAGGGGAAATACGAATAGGTAGAAAGAGGGTGAAAAAGAAACAAAGAGACAGACTGTAGCATTGAATGGAAATCATTGACCCACAAGATGAGTAAAAATCCTGATGGTTATTGGGTTCTACACGGAAACTAGTAGTATATATCTCCAGATTACCCGAACACCACCTGGTTTTCTAATGAGGAAAGGCCATGTTTAGTCAATTTGGTACATAGTCAAGCAACACTAGAGAACGTTTTGTAACTTAAAATAATATTTCCAAAATTGTTTCAGTAGTTTAACTCGTAACAGGGTAAACGGCACTTCTGCATTCGCTTTGCGGCTCTCTACCTGCTATGACCGCATTATGCAAGTTTGCCAGATCGGGTAGCGGATCTTTAGTTCGAAAGAGACATAACGGGACAATTCCGCTTCCAATTTATAGGGGGACCGAAGCGGGAAAGTTCTCTGGTGCTTTAAGGCACCCAATGACACATTTCAAAAATCCCCCTGGTGTAAAAAGGGGTCAAAAAGGTAGAAGAGATTGCTGAAATGTAAAGGTCAACCAGTGCAGACTGATTACTGATTCAATTGATGTCTTTTTTAGGGTTTTACTATGAGTAGACATTTTTACATTTCTCTTCTTAGATAGGATGTAGCCTATAATCTTGTTCTCTGACAATAGTTGGATTAAGTTCTGTCAAAAAAAACTTTTTGACCTGAAGAGAAGAGAAGGACAAAAAAAGACAAATGTGTGAGATTGTAACTGTGTTTAACCTTGGCAGTATGGTAGGATACTGCTACCTGCTGCGTATTTTACTATAGGTAGCTGAAAAATGGCCAGAGTACAAGTCAGGACCAGGGGTTTCATTTATAAAACTGTGCGTAGGATCCTTACTAAAAGTGTACGTACGCCCAAAAGTCCCAAAATGGATCTGCTTCTTGCAGCTGAGAGAAGAATTAATGACTTCCGGTAACTTTGAAGCTAAAGTCGGCCACAGTGTGTACGTACTGTAATAATGGCGATACACAACATTGACATTATACATAAAGTATATGCTGGCCGCAAGGATTTATGGATGGCGAAGTTGGTCTGTAGGTTGGTCGGTCACTTTGGTCCAGACTTCGTTTACCAGGTGGATTGCCGTGACATTTAGTACTAACATTCATGGTACCCAAAGAGTGAGCTCTACTGACTTTGTTGATTCCCTTACTTTTCCTCTAGCACCACTAGCAGGTTGACATTTTTGGTTCTGAGTGAAATGTCTGGAGAAGTATGGGATTGACTGCCATGGAATTTGCAATGACACATTCATGTTTCCCACAGGATGAGTCCAACTGAGGTAAACAAACACAGGTATTGTCGGATCTGTCAAGTTTTGCACCAACACTGTCTGTATGTAGGGACAGACTCAAGAGACAAAATAAATCTTGATAGCTCCACCAAACTTAATCTGACGCATATCAATATGTTTACCCACATAATCCAATCCCTGGGAACAGCAATGTCACAGCACTTCACCCTATCTGCATTGCCAAGATGACAAACACCTGCAAATTTCCACTTTCAAGTACAGTTGGTGTGTGCTGAGGCATCCCTGGAATTGAATTGTATTAACATGTTGAGAGATTAAACAGAACACACAACCATTTCCATGTAAATATAATCATCTATGCTGCTTGCAATTTCTTTTAGGTTTAATGCACCCAGGATGAAAAAACCTTGTGTCAACAGAAAGTCAAAATTTTAGGATTTGCATAAAAGTGTCTTATTTTGAGATGGCTGGGCGTATAACTTAAAATCATAAAGTAGGGTTTTAAATAATTTTATAGACTTTGAGGTAATCCTCATCTTTAATCCATACAACACACTGTTCGATGCCCCTGATACTAAACACACGCATTTTGCGTTTTGTCAGTAATCAGTCCTCTTACAATGGAGGTACTGGTACTTAAGTGCAGACAGCATTTCTGCTTGGGCATCCACAGAGTGGCAGTGTTATTATCTGATCATAAGTACTGCAGGAGCATAGAGGGATTTGGTTTGACTCTTATGAAATGCAGTTGTAATGTCATTTGTGGATGCTGCTGCAGCTGCTGTGATTCTGCAGATGCCCTCAGCTGCAAACTTTAAAAAAGCTGAGCCCTCTAACACAATACAAGTGTCTCTCGCTATTCTTGTTTTTGCATATGGGGGCTTGAGTATGTATGCTAAAATTGCACGTAAGTATTTGAGTGATAACAGTATGAGTATGCATACAAGCTTTGTGTGCATGTATGTACAGCCAATTAAAGTTTATGTGCAGGTACAATTCTGCATGAGCATGCATGCATAAATGTAGATGATGCCAAGCTGGTGTCCTGAATCAAGATTCATCTCATTGCCTATGGTGCTAGATGACAACCTCTCAGCCAAATAATGTCTGTCATTCTGTCTGGATAGCATTTGGTCTAGCCTCAGGGATAGATGAGCAGGGATTTACCAAGGCCGTTGGACAGTCTGGCAAGGTCGGTGACTCAAGTCTGTTTGGTGTGTTCCGTGCCGTCGTCCGTTGGGGGGGCCGTCGGCCTTCATTTTGAATTGACATGCTCGGTCGAAACGCGGGCACTGCCGGCAGTCAGACTCAAATGACCAATCTGATTGGTGGAGTGCTAACCCAGAAATGACGGATGTGACTAGTGGGAGTCTCTAAAAATCTGAAAATCTTTTAAACTGACCTTTGTTGTTCTGAAAAGAAGACAGATTTAGCAACTGCATGACCTATTTCCCGCTTTAGATGACTTCAGAAACACATTTCGGTGAACTATTTTAGTAAAATATGAGATTGTATGAACAAGCCGCCATGACAGTCTGGCTACGTGGCGCGTTCGTACAATAAGCTGCCGTTGGCAGTCGGCATCGCTTTGGTGTGTTCCGAGCATAGACCACTTTTTAGCCAACTTGGGGAGCCGTCGGGTTGGTATAAAAAGGAGATAACATTATTGGGGAGTACATGGGGGGGAGAGGAAGTGGCAGTGAAATGAGACACAGAGATGGAGGATTGGGACAAAAAAAAGAGGGCAAATGAGTTGACACAGAGTTGCAGGAAGCTGTAAGATGGTAAGAAAATGAAGGAGGCAATATCCACAGAGAGAGAAACAGTGACTCATTTGATTCATGGGTTAGAGCATCAGCAGACAGTGAGGCCATTGTAGAGTGAAACAGGCAATGAGAAAGAAATAAAAAAATGAAAAAAAAAAAGAAGAGAAAAAGCTGAAAAACCGGCAAAGCTTGGGGTAATTTGCTCCAGGGTTGTTTGAGTCCCTGCCTTAGATATCACAGCATGGTGCCAATGCCCGGCCCACTGCCTTTGATTGTATTAAACTGGGCCTGTGGTGTGTTCGTGCCAGTGGCGGCGCCTGCACTGCGCCTTTCAGACAGCGGACACTGCCCAAGGCAATACGAGACTTGAAAGCCCAGAAAAAGTGATCCTACTGCTGAGGCACGAGACCAGCAAACCCTGCAGTGGATTAACTACAGCCTGACACATGCACACACACACGGACACACACGCATACACACACGGACACACATGGACACATGGACACACACACACACACAGTCTTCTCTGCTGCAACAGCTCAGCACATTTGCGTTCCATTACTTCTACCTGTGGACACCAATCCACTCACACAACACCGTGCCAGAGAACTGACAGGTGCTGAAGAAAATGTCTGGATGCTGAGGGGACGAGACACTTGCTCATGATGGAAATTAATTAATGCCTTGCAAGAGCAGACAGAGAGAGACCAATGTAAGCAGGTGGTGATGGGAAGAAGAGTTAAAAAGAGAGAAACAAACAGAAACATTCAGTAACCCATTCTATATAAAGATAAGTGAGAACATACAGATTTTACAGTCAATTCAAGAACAACCCATCTGTCATTTTGGCATACATCACCCCACGTCTCAGGAAGTGAAACGGACTTTTGACATGTCGGGGGGTGCCAAAATCTAACAAGTCAGCATTTCTATTTTTAACTGAAGTATCTTCTGCATACAAAGTAGACACACACTCTTCATAGAAGTGGTCTTTTTCAAATATTTTAGATATATCCACTGTACTCTTTACTTAACATAATTAAGCATTCATTTCAGAATTGTTCCAGAGCTTTTTTCAGCTTCTGTTTCTGTGGCCGGCCTCCCCAACCCCCCCCCAAAAAAAAATGCAATTCAGTCCACTGTTTACAGCACAATACCACTGGGTGCCATGATTCCCACTAACAAATCAAGCCACTGGCCATCTACATGATGAGGGACACAGAGAGTGAAGGCGAGTGAGGGCAAGAGAGCGCAAGGGGCCAGCACAGCATAGTAAACAACTGCAACTAAATGGCTGCAGACAATGTCCTGCTTTATTTGGGTCTTGGTCATGTACAGTGAGTAGGAGGCTACAATCAGAGGAAACATAAGATGTTGCTTGTTACAGTATTGATGCTCTGATGCCCACTTGCAATGATATGTTCTTCATTATGCTGCAACAATGACTTGGCAGAATTTGGTACCACAGTCAGTATCTATTCATATTGTTACACATCATAATAGCCACTCTGTGTGATCTGCAGTAATTCTGTTTGTGGCACAGATCTCAGGACAGAAATCCTTTTTAAGGGTTGGTAAGTTTAAATGCAGACAGTTCACGATAATCATGTTCCTGACTATAACTAAGGACATGGTGACAGCACAGCAGTCTGAACTGTCTTTAGCAACAGCTTAGCAAACACAGAGAACATTGTGTCACTGAGGCACTCTGTTCTGTGCAGTTTTTAAACAGCAATAAAAAAAAACTGGCAGCACGCTGATGACATCATTAGTAGGGATACAGATTGGGTTGGTGGGGTTTGTATCATGGTTTGTGATGACACAATCCACTGTGTGGCCACTGACCATCCTCAGAAACCTCAAGGCATGTCTCGCATTTCCTGGATCATTAAAAATGCATCCCCCGGGGAGGATTGGGTGGCACCAAAACAAGCAAACAAAAACACCACTGCATTAATAATGGAGTGACTAAGCTACATGCACGCAAAAATAAGCACATACCTAACACCCGCGCTTGGAGTAGTTGTACCTGTCAGAGATAAAAGAGGAAGGAAAAATATTTTCCATTCATAGCTGGACTGGCTGGATATCTGCATAATAACATATAAAGCCATCACACAAGTTTCTTTAAAACTAGATGATTTGTAAGGAATCTAGTTGTTAGTCAAAGTTTTTCAAATAAGGTCCCCCTCCCCCCCCCAAAAAAAAGAAGCTTAACTAAATACATGACAACTGTCAGTCTGAAATAGCTTAGCTGCTGTTTCTGCTGGTCTAACCAAAATGTCAGCTGTAGCAGTGTCAAAACTCTCTCCCAACAATACCCTGCTCTCTCCCATTATGACCAGCCACAGATTGCATAATTAGGAAGCTGACAACCAGTTTTACTCAGCTTGCAGAGGGAAAACATCAGATTTCAGGACAGGAAGGAGACCAGTTGGGTGCTAAAGAATGTAAAAATTAAGAGATATACATATACAGAAAGAGCTGTATTGCAAATGATATGGCAAAATACCATTTAGCAGAAGTTAATCAGTATTTTGTAGACTTTGTCTAAATCATGAGAATGATTAAAACAACAAGACTTTGGATGAATAGATTTTTAGCTGTAAAGGCATCCACTTCAACACTGGACTATATTGAAGGTGGCTAAGCTGTAGCGAAGCTGCTTCAGGCCTCAAATACATTTTACAAATGACATTGCCAAAACCCATGTCAGTATTGGTTCCAAAATTTGAGCAATGCTGTTACACATATACCATCATCCAGAAAGACAGACTGCCCTTAAGTAGAGTAATCCTATCCATCAAAAACACAGTCAGAAAGTCCCTGGCTGGAAGCCATCTCATTTCAGCTTGGGAAGCACAAGACTGTATTAGGTGATGCTCCAGATAAGGATGATGTTAGAATCACATTTTGCTGTTGATGCATGTAAGTTGGATTTAAACAGGCATGCACAGTAGGGAGGTTAGGATCTTTGTTGTCATGTACTGGGCAGTCAAAACAAGCTCTCAATGGTTCAAAGATATCTGGCAAGTCTGTCCAACGGCACTTTGGGTGCTAGTTGTCATTTTCTCTGTTTACAGGCACCAGCAACTTTGTCTTTATGTTCTTTTATGCTAAAAGTACAAAAGTACGCAGAAGTACATAAGGAAAATGTAAGTAGGTTGTCTTTGCAACCAAGTGTCTATAGTGGGATTTAAATCAGTCTGAGGCAGGGGTGGATTAAGAAAGTTGTGCCAAACTGAGGATTCAGTAAAGCAGTAATAGCAATAATACACTGTACATTATTTATAGTTACATTGTTTGTGAGTGTAATAAATTAATGTATTATATATTATAAACTTTGTATATACTGTAATATATAATACTTTATATTTTCTAATTTGAAATAATATCAATAATTTGTAACTCCAAATAGCTTGTAGCCATGAAGAGATTATGAGACAATGGGCTCACAGACACAGACAAAGTTACCCACTCCTCTGATATCGGAAGAAGACACATAGATCAATCAGTGTCCTGAGCTACTGGCAACTATGGGCGTTGGTAAGGTGTGTGTGACCACACGGAGAGGTGACTGTTTGTTTAATAACGATGGCTGCTCCTAAAGTGGTTAGCGTTTATGCTACAATAGCATCCGTTATGTCAGAACTTCAGAGTATTTCTTTATTGAAAAAAGAGCAAAGAACAGCACTGATGGCAAAGATGTGTTTGCTCTTCTCCCAACTAGCTTTGCCTAGAATTTGATAGACAGATGGCTCATCCATTCACCAATCTCAATGATGCTTCTCAGTTATATCTGTGTAACAAACCATCTGAAGCAGGTTAGGTCCAGGGGCCCCTGGACCTGTACCTAGTAATACTGACAAGCCAACTACCTATCACCTTCTATCTGAAATAGGGGGCACTAGGGGTGGACAGATTCTGTGAGGGGGGCCCGTGCCACCCCTGGCCACTGCTCTGGTCCCCGACCCCTGAGTCATTTAAGTCATTCGTTTTCAAAGTCCTTGAGGGGGTTCCAGGGGGTCCCCAGCAAAAAGCAGAATAATTTATTTTCACTTTAATTCCATCCTCACGTAAAAGAATGACTGAAATGACTAAAACAATGACTAAAAGCAGAAGTTCTATATATTGGGGGTTCCTGGTCCACGTTGGTACCAGTTTAGGGGTCCTTGGCGTGAAAAAGTTTGGGAACCACTGATCTAAGTGTTGACCACACATCCTTTAAATACAGAACACTAAGTCTCTAAGGTACATAAAAAGAATAAACAATACCATCCCTCTTACAGAACACCACTTTACATTCATAAAAATGTCTTGCGGTTCCAAAACCATTGCCTCAGAGAAAGGAACAACACACATCTATCATATCGATTATGGCTCTGAGCTTAGATCCGTGCTACTCAGCATTCCACTAACGGTGCAGTAGCAGAATCTAATGGACAAAACGCCAGTCTTTGTGATACAGTCACAGACAGCATGTGAAGTGTAGGGGCTGATTACAGAACCACTTTAGTGGCCGGTGAACTTGTGCTCAGATCATCACATTTGCCTAATTCCATTAAGATGTCACGATGTCTGATGAACATACAGTTTCTCTACAGGAACAAAAGGTATCATTAAAAAACTACCCTAAACCCATTCATGTAGAGAGGGAGAGAGGAAAACAAGAGGAGACTGACACAGCAGACTGAGTGCAGAGGGTGAAGACGTGTTCTTCTGTCAAACTCCTGGGGTGCGGTTCCACAAGGAGAAAACACACTGCATGCAAAAATATCTGCAACAAGTGTGAGATGGTTAAAAGCTTTTGGGATATGTTTGGGATCAAGAAAACAAACAGGGGAACTGAACACTGACTGAGACGTGTGCCATACCTTTCAGCTGTCATATAAGCTGCATAGATCATACTTGGACAACAGGACATAAAAAGTGCAACAGAAAATTGAATCTACTGTACTTCAGTAGCCTACTACTACATCAATCTATATGCCTAAAAAACAAACTAGAAATTCTAATGTCAAGGATAAAACCAGTTGCTTGAATGAACATGAGATCTGATTCTCTTCTGTAGGTCAGTGCCTTCGGGAGAGCAGCCTGCCATCACCTCGGGCAGCTCAAAGCAGTCACTTCTCACTGGGTCAGTCAGGATGTTACAGATGAGTGAAAGGATGTGGAAATAATCTTTAATAAAAAAAACAAAAAGCAGTGTTGGATGGGCCCTCGCTCCTCTGCCCGCATCAGGGTTACTGGCAGACGCCGCTTTTTGCGACCGCGCATTAGCACGGCACTCAGACACTACAAACCATCACCAATGAAAAGGGAACTCCGTGCTGAGTTCAGTAATACGTCATGTCGGTACACTATTCGTCCTGCCTGCACGATCCGTTCTGCGCATGTGCAAAATGTAAGCGCACGCGCAGATGATAATCATGATTTACCAGGGATTTACGGCACTGCACGATCCGTTCCACAGTAGCGGTCTGCTGTTAGCCTCCACCGGAAAGCTAACGACGTTAGTTTAGCTAACAGCTAATTCGGCTAACTGCTAGCTGACAGCTTGATTCAGCCTAAAATATCGTTACTCAAACTAATCAGTGGGGAAAGCAGCTACAGCTAAATTAAAACTTTACAGTAATAATAAAGACAAGTATTAAGTGATTGTATTTTAAATGAGCACAAGTAAAGTAGAACTGACGTAACAGCTGTTACATATTTAAACGGTTAACTTCATTGATTCTTTCATTTTACATACTGTCTCAGCCATAGACATATATGTGTCTATGGTCTCAGCTAGCGGTTAGCCGAATTAGCTGTTAGCTAAACTAACGTCGTTAGCTTTCCGGTGGAGGCGAACAGACTTTCTTTAACTGTCTATGTGAACAGATCGTGCAGGGTCGTAAATACGCGTTCATCATGATATCATATACGCATGCGCGAACATCTTGCACATGCGCAGAACGGATTGTGCTGGCAGGACGGATCGTGTACCCACACGTCACACAAGACTCTATGTCATACAGTTCATTAGCTTGAAAGGGGGCGTGGCCAAAGCATAGAGGTTGGGGCAAACATTTGCCAATGAAAAAGAAAGTCTCTGCTGAGTTCATAGATACCTCACATTAGACTATACGTAATATAGTTAATTAGCTGTGAAAGGGGGTGTGGGTAAAAATATAGGGTGTGGGCCAAACCGTGACTAATGAAAAAGGAAGTATCTGCTGAGTTCAATGATACCTCACACAAGACTCTGCCTTAAACGGGTCATCAGTTATGAAAGGGACGTGGCTTACCCATAGGGGGCGGGACAAACCATCAACAGTGAAGAAGGAATTCTCTTCTTCATTCACGATAAATGAACAAAATGACCGTCACGCCACTCCCACACCGTTGGACAAAAAGTTTTTCTTTTAATAACTTTTCATCTTAAGGCGTTAAGAAAAACTTTAAATCTCTAGGAAGAGTTTGTTAAAGTATAGCACCTTAACTTTTAGGCTTACTTCATGTTGCCACTAGGGGCGCTATGACTTTGAGACAATATCGGTCGTCAGGGTTAGACTCTGAATCTAATGATTTTAGAATTATGAATCCTGAAAGGTTTCGAGCCAAATGGACAATGTACACTCAGGTTACACCCACTTCTTGTCTCTCTCGATGGCGGGGGGGCATGGCCACCATGCCCTATGATGAAAAGTTTTTCTTTTAATAACTTTTCATCTTTAACGTCTTAACCCTTGTATTGTCTTCACTTTCAGGACCCTCTTGTATCCCTCGTGTCAAATTGACCCATGACTTATTTGGGGTTTTAAAAACAATTCTGAAATAAAATTTTACTTCATAATCTATTAACAACTTTTGTCTTTATCGCAATTTCAAACAACTGAGATAACATACAGTATATGTTTAGGGAATGCAATCAGTCTCTACTAGAACACAATTAAAAATGGAAGTGTTATTCGTTTTTTGTCATAAGGTTATAATTAATGTTACAAATCCACTATGGAAAAAAACATAAGTGGTCATATCCAGAATCATTTTCTGAATTGAGTCAGGAATACATGTTTATCACAGAAAATAAGGTAAGGCCCTTGATTTTCAGGTAGAAAAAAATTTAACCATTTTTCTTCTTGTAAAAATATGAAATGGGTCAATTTGACCTGAATACCATACAAGGGTTAAGATGGCATTGACCAAATTTGATCAGATGAAATCTCTATGAGGTTGGTTAAAGTATGACATGTGGAAATGGCCAAAATCACACTAATTTCAAACTTTATTTTCAAAATGGCAGACTTCCTGTTGGGTTTGTGGTATGGCTCCAAATATGTTTTTTGTACGTTTTGACATACTTCATATGTACCAACATTTTTTTTAAGGGGCGCTAGCGAGCCATTTTTGTGCGCCTATTCCCGAAACACTTAAAATATGTACATTTTTACCAGACTTGATGCAACCGCCAATTTTGGTGAGTTTTTGAATATGATAAGTTCCTCAAAAAGGCAAATTATTTGCCAGAAGGAGGAAAAATAATTCCTTCAGTTTCAATAGGGCTTGGGCCCTAATAATGTTTACCATGTTCACCATCTTAGTTTTCCATGTAGTAATAATGATAATGGCACTCATTGAAAAGTCAGTGGATCACCAAAATTATTATAGTTCATCCTGAGGCAGGCATAAAAATATGAACCAACATTCATGGCAATCTATACAATAGTTGTTGAGACATTTCACTCAAAGCCACAAGAGTAAACCTCATGGTGGCACTATACAAAAAGACAGGCAACCCCTAAAGTCATTAAGATTAATCGTCTGGGAACCATGATTGTCTATACAAAATGTTGTACCAATCCTAGTAGATTGAGTAGATCAACATATTTTGAGGATACGTGGAACCTGATACTTCTAGGAGTAGTTTTAAATCACAATACTTTTTACTTGAGTAGATTTGTGAAGAAGAAACTGTACTCTTACTCCGCTACATTAGGCTGCAATGAGCATGTTACTTTTCTTTTTACCTCTTTGGTATTCTACGCGTCATTGTTTTTATCCATTCCCCTCATTTTCATTTTGATGAGAGAGAGACTTCCGCTAAAGGCTCTACCACGTGACTTTGTTTCACCAATCAAACTTAGTTGTGCAGTCTCGTCACGTGACCATACTCAATCTAAGTGGCGGGACGGGTTATCTTTACAGTCGTAGCAAAACAAAAATGTCAGAATCAACCGTTGGCAATGCAGACACAGACAAGGAGTAACACCCCCGATTTCATATTGAAAGCATGTTTACCTTAGTAAAAGTGCAAAACAGCAGCTACATTATGCGGTGTCTTCTGTGTCTACCAAAACAAACGGACATTTTAGCATTCAAAAACTCAACATCTAACTTGAGGAGACATGTAGCGGTAATTTTCTTTAATTACTTCTTTCTTTTTTTGCTGTGGATAGCCGAATGTTTGTCTTTTAGGTTACATATGTTTTGAACATTTCCTATGTGTATATATATATATATATATATATCCATCCAAATTTGATGTGATAAGTCTCAAGACTTATCAAGCTATTACTTATTAAGCTATTTTGTAATTAATATATTTATTTTAATTGATTTTATTGATTGGATGAACTATATTTTGCCTAAAGATGATTATTTTGTATTTTTGTCTGTCTGATTGAATGCTTGTGTTAGAAAATGAATCAGACGTTACTCAACAGTTGAACACTTTTTTACTTTTACTCAAGTAATTATTTGGATGACTACTTTTTACTTTTACTTGAGTCATATTATTCTGAAGTAACAGTACTTTTACTTACCCACCTCTGCGCTAGAGTAGAGGGAAGGGAATCACCAAAGTGATAGGAATTATGCACTTTATCCCCGGAATCACAAATGTCTGAACCAAATTTCATGGGAATCCATCCAATAGTTGTCAAGACACTTCACTTGAAAAAATGTCAACCCATAGTGGTGTTAGATGAAAAGTCAGAGGATCACCAGTCAGTAGGATTAATCCTCTGGGGACCACGACTGCACAGATAATCAGTCCAATGGCTGTTGAGATACTTCATTTTGGACCATAGTGGCAAACTGCCATACCAGTGGACAGTCGTCCACAGACACATGCTGCTAGCATGGCTAAAACTAGATTTATGAACTCAACACTAGGTAAGCCAACACAATGACAGGCTTCTTTGAGCATCTGGACCTGTTTTTTGCTATATCAAACAGAAGTCAGTGAGCATGTTGCCAAAAGACCTGGTTGTTTGTCATCTTCTCCCTGTGGCTGGCATGATGATTTCCAAAATTAATTAAGCTTTCAAAGCTGGGATGTTGAAAATATATTTATCCGCTTTACGGGGCAGGACCAAGAAATATTACATGAAAGGGAGGGAACATTGAGTATTAGATTATAACACGGCAGTTGTTTTTTCACTGGTCTTCTCTGCCATCTTCTCCCACAGTGGTCAAGCTGGACTCGTGCAGGGGCCAAGGGCTGAAAAACAGCTTTGTCTCTTTTAATATAAAGACGAACAAAAGACAGAACTCTGTTCTCTGTTCCTCATGTGCTGAGAGGAGGGTGCATATGAAGGAGAAGTGGGTGGGGTGCATGTCTAATTGTGCGTGTGCGTCTGTGTATGGGGGGGTAGGTGCCTCTCTTGAATATTCCATATGATCAACGAGCGTCTGTCCTTTTCATAGAAAACAGAAGCCTTGAAATGACAGACAACAGAGGAGCATATTCCCCGTCTGTTCGACTGAAATCGGACAACAAGCACTCACTTTCACTGTATGATTAAAATACAATTTGCTAAATTGATCTCAAGAAAAGAGTATTTTTGGTACAAAAACATACATTTATATCACATGTGACGCTATGTTTGAGCCGGATAATGTAAGAACTAATTTCCTCAGTAAAAATGTATACTGATTGTGTGTGCTTTTATGGGGTGGGGTGAGTCCTAAGACAGAGGAAAAGAGAAAGATGCAAAAGGACACACATTGAAGAGACAATGCAGGGCAATTAGTGAGCCAACAACACATTCTCTCCTCAGAATAACTGGGCTAATTGTTCTGCTTCGTTACAGCATGTTAATAGGATTGATCCTCAACTTGTGGAATGTTTGTGTTGGCTCCAAATCTCTTTTACATGAACCTCAAATCACTGTTGCCCACACATTTCAAAAGTTTACACACACAGCAAACACATCACTTGCATGCCAACAGGCTGAAAATCAAAAAAATAAACATAGACTGATTAAAAAAATAGCATAAAAAGGATACATCACACCCTAAAACATGTTGTTTACTGCTGCAAATGTTAAGCTTATTTACTCTAAATGCTTGAGGATAAAGACTGGTAAGTATTTCCAATAAATCAACTCTATCTTCCCAATCAACAAACACTGGCTGCATTGTGTCCAAAACAGCACTGAAAACAGTATTAAAATACTTTACAGCAGAGGATGCAACAAATGCTATGGTAAAGATATTTCCACTGATTTAAAAAATAGAAGTTACCAGGTAAATTAAACTGTGGGAATTGGGCTGTGTGGCTGCATATTCACCAGAAACAATCACCATTTTCACACCCCGTATTGGGGTGTAAGTAGGACATTTCAGTCCCTTTGAAATCCCTGTAGGATGGAAAAAAATATGTAATCGGTTTCTTTGCTATACATCTGCTATTATCACTGAGCATACCATACACAACAAGGCACACACACTAGGTCCACTATATTCTACTATATACAGTATATTTGACAGATTCATGTGGACTGTCACAGAAATGTACCAAATAGAAAGAGATGGGACTGTGAGAAAAACAAACACAGTATCATGTGTGAAAACTGTGTGGGTGCAGAATCAGCATGACCAACACATGCACAGATGTTCTGCTCATGAACACGTCAATTTCGAGAAGGGCGATCTGCCCTCATCACAAAATAGCTGCAACAATTTGCTATTATATTTACCATATCACAGACTGTAACCAAGGAAGATTAAATGTGAAATGAAACCACGCTATAAATGATGTGTCTAATGAGGATCAAGATAACTGATGTCAGACAATGTTTTCATGATCATATGACCTCATAAAAATGTTTGTAAAAACAAAAAAGCTCCCACAATGAGTAGTTAAACCGTAACTATAAATATAAGCCCATAAAAAGCTTGCTGTTGTTTTAACCTACTTTTGATAAGTGCTGCACAGGAGCTTTTATGTTGGATTGTATTCACTGTGTGTACACAATTAAGGCTTCCACAATGTTTTGTTCAGTATCCAACTTACTGTAATGGGGGCAGTGCTGAAACGGATCTTCCTCTTTAGAGGGATGTCATCTTTGTTTTCGTGTGGTAGACCAGGAATCTCTGTCAGATCAGAGCCTGGGTCGTAAACAATATCCTCATCGTCTCCGTAGAGGTCATCTTCAGGATCCGTGCAGCTTTCCCCCCAACCCTGGTAACAGGCATCCCCGTCTGCATTAAAAATCACCCGCTCATTCCCAATGTATTCCTCATCAGGTTCTTCCACCTGCTCCTTAGGAGATTCAGAGGACTTGTCTTCTCTTGAACCATCCCCATCCTCCTGGCTTTCCCCAACAGGCGTAGTTGGGGTCGGCAATGGCTCAGGGGTTTCATCTTCAAAAGTGTTGTCGGTAATCACAACATTATCTGTATGTTTTGAATCTTTGGACACCCCTAGATCCTCAATATGTTTTCTTGTTTCTGAAGGTTTCTCTTCTTCTTCACATGAACCATTGACCTGGCTTCCGTTGGTGACGCCAGAAAGCCGCTGCCTATCTCTTCCCGTAGTCTCAACCTTGTCTGCTTTGTCTTGGGCATCTTCCTCTTGTGGTTCTGGTTTCAGCTCAGAAGCAGCTGTGCCAGGACTGGGGCTCAGAAAGTCCTCAGAAGACAAGGATGTAGGAAACTTTCCCCCTGTCCTGCCACGGTAGCTTCCACGAACTGGAGATTGTCTTGAATCATCTTCACTGACATCACCTCCTGGGCGCTGGAATCCCTCTGGTGAGTAGAGGGCCCGTCTGCTGACTCCTTTGTATGGCGCACCTTGGTTGTTGTGATTGGCATTTTCAAAAACAGCACTCAGTTGACTGACAGTTGGCGAGGACGCCTCTGTTCTGGAGCAAAGTGAGTCCAAGGAGTCTGTGCTGCCTCGGTTAGACCTTGCACCTCGCCAGTCATCTAATGCTCATGGGAACCTCGTTTATCCCGTCCGTATGGAAAGACTGGTGACTGGGACTGGTCACGTAACTGCTGCTCAAACAGCCTCCTGGTTTCAGAGAACTTTGCTCCAGCACCTCCAACCCTGTCAGCTGATGCGGAATGCTGGAGTTTTATCACTGATCCATCTGCCTTGTTGATGAAGTTGGTGGGCTTGACCAGCTTTTGTGGCGACAAATCATCACAAGCCTTGGCCTTAGCCTGCACATTTTCTGAGCCCATTTGCATAAACATGTCCTTAATGCGACTGACATGGCCACCATACTGGCGTCCCCTTGGCTGCTTCACCCGTACTAGGTCTTTGGGCTTGGATTCTCCATCGATCCGAGGCTGGTCAAAGGCCTTCTTAAGCGCCTGAAACTCAGCCCGGTAAGCATTACGGTGGGGGGAGGAACTCCGGAGGCTGGTCCTCTCCCCCGAGGTCTCCGTCTTCAGCATGATGATGTCTCTGGATTCAGAGGGGATGTCAGCATCGCTGTGGCCTCATTAAAATGTGGGTTTGAGGAGTATAGTTTGACCTACCGCAATCCTGCCTAATCGGATCCACCTGACGTTATTGTTCTTTAGGCCCATTCACACCTGCAGAGGTGAAAAGAGGCATTATAAAAGATAAGAACACATTGTAACACTGTATGATAATGTGAGTTGAAAAGAGATTACCGTTTAAACATGCGCACAATTACTTCACAAAAGTGGCTCTTTCTCATAAAAAATGATGATTACAAAGCTTAAAAATAGATTATTTTCACCTGACATTAATGACACAATTAAAAAAAAATGAGAGCCAAATAAACTGATGTATGATATAAAAGCTCTTAGTAGAAGAGGACTAGGAAGCCTATTGAACCCTAGTAGCACTCTGATTATGTTTTTTTTCTAGCACTGCTGCACTGTTTACCTTTTCAAATCAAGACTTACTGTAGAGTTCAGACTTTGAGCTCTTTATGTTTACACTGGTGCTATACTGAAGGGAATGTTGTCTTATTCTGTTTTTTTCTCCCACTCCCTCTGTTTTCTATAGTAGCCTAAGCTGTTACCCTTGCACACTTCCACATCACATCTCTCTAAACCGTCACTGACATTATGCTGGCTACTAGATGCCAGCCCTCAAACAGAGCATTGCATGGCAGTTACAAGCTTTACGGCACTAACAAACTGCTGTTGAACGCACCAAAATGTGTTGATAACATCCCAGGGACAAAAATGCTAACCATTACATAGATAGACTTGCAGTTTGCAGTATTACTGCAGGGTAGAAAGCCAGTGTAGTAGTTACATATTCCATACCTACATCCATTAATGTTTAATCCTGTTTGGAAATGCATTCCACAAAGACGAAAAGGAAATATGACACAAAACAACATTCATCTGGGACACAGGGAATCCATTAATCTCGGCTGTGCTGAATGGTATGGATGCATCAGCATCAGCATCAGCAGCAGCGGCAGCGGCAGCAGTGGCTGAAACCTAAATGTCCTGGTTCAAAATTCACCATGCTGGAGTCTTGCTCGTCCATTATTACACCTTGTGCAAAATAACTACAAAATAAATTCGAACTTGAGTAACATCGGCTTCGGAGGATATCAAACAAATAAAGTTCATGGAAGATGAAATTGAGGCTTTAATATTGTGTCAGTGGGATCAGTCAAACAGCATCAGCCACGCCGCACACAACATGACAGCTCTGTTTCTCCCCCCTTCTGACAATGTTAAAAAATGTTTTTGTCTACATTTTTTTTCCTCCTATGCAGATGTATTACGGTCGCAAAAATATAAATGACTGACCTTATGCGAATACACCAAAAGAATAAGTTAACTGTTAACCACAAACCACAGCGATGTTGCCTCAATGTTACAAAAACAAAAGAGTCAGACTTACATTCATGGCTCCAGCTTCGTTTGACGCGTGATAAAAACTAAGCTGCAATACAGAGGCTAAACTCGTGGAAAATATGGATGCTCTTGTTGCAAAACCTTTCGAAAAACAAAACAAAAACATGTCTATCCCAAGCTCGTAAATTGTCCGGGACTACAGAAACGTTTGGACACACTAGCCTCTACAACGCCATTGCAGGCAGTGGGTGATGCTGCCAGCCGCGCTATAGGGGTGTCTGTGTAATGTGGCAGCTCAGCTCACTGAGAGCTGCATTTGCAAGGGTTATCCGATATACGTCTGCATTAGGGTAAAGTAAACATACTTAGCTTTAATGGTACCCGGTGTTTTGCAAATATAAAGCCTCATGTGACAGGTGCTAAAACCTGAACTGCGGAATTGGTTTGGTCCAATAATCTGCTGTGCGGAGGGGGTTTCACTGAGCTGCAGTCTGGCATGAATACCAGCACACAGCGACTGTAACTTTACTCGCTGCTTATTGTTCATCAATGGAGTTGGGTGGGGTAGATAGATTCAAGGACCACTCAGGCTATGCGATGAGGGTTCAAATTAGGGTGTCTCAAAATGTGGTGTGAGGACCACCAGGGTGCCTAAGGGGGTAGAGCCAGGAAAATGAGGTAAAGTTGGATTTGTCTGTTAATTCACAAATTAAAAGTCCCTGTCGGTCTGCTGAGATCAATAAGGATGATAACAACATGCAATCTCCTAATCTACATACAGGTGCAACTGGCGATGTTTTCAGTCTGGAGAGTGAGAAACGTTCAGCCACATGTATTTTAACAATATTTTAAGTCTTATAAGAAGATCAGTATAGAAATTCTAGCTGGCTGGGTCACAATGGAGTCAACAGAAACCGCCTAAAGCACGGGACTGAATTCATGTGATAAATCACTGGAAAAGAAGCTTTGTTAACATCCAGATATGTGATTAACCTAACAAACAGCATTGAGTAATAGAATGGATTTTGATGTGTTATAAGTATGGCATTGTTGCTTATATGCAAGCTTTTGTAAGCACACATTACAAGTTATATTAATTAAAATGACAATCAAAGTTTAATCATAATTCATTCAAGTGTGATTAAACATATGGATGCAGCATGCATGTGAATGAGGTACCTCATTTGTCAACTTTAAATACTAACTTCAAATAAAACTGCTTTATAAATGTGTACAGTCATATAATCTGCAAAAATAATACATGCGATTTACGTTATTATGTAACCATTTCAGTCCATACGGAACTCACTAAAAGCAACACATTTGTTATTTTTTTATTCAGTAGGCTACTGTTGTTCTATTTTTAATGTGGTCCGTCACATTTTTTGAAAGCAGCATCTTGAATTTAGAGATTAAAATATTATATGAAATATTTTTATAGTTATTATAGTGTATTTGCTATAAGGTCTGTTGTATCTGCTGCACTACAAGAAACAGACCCACATGAGCTGTTGCATCTTGCCTCACTGCTCAAAAGAAGCAAACTCAGGACAGTTACAGTGTAACTTACAAACTCACTGCAGCCCATACTGAAATCAATCCAAATCAAACACATTTGGCCACTATCTTAACCTTGACTGCCACTAATTTTGAAACGGAAATGCTGTTTTCTCAGTCTTCATTACTGTGAATCTTAGCACTTGCATTAACCTATAGTTGTGATACATTCATACCCTGTCCAATCATTGGCTCAATGTGAAGATGTTGCTAAGCAACCTAAAAATAATCTGAAGGGTATAAAGGGAGGATGAGAAAACAGAACAGCCTTGCACTGCAGAGCACAGAGGATGGATAGCATCATGTTTATTACCGGAGGAAGTGATGCATCCAGTTACAAATTTGCCTTAAACAACAGCCATGCCACTGTCAGCATGATAACCAGAATTAGGATCCTTTTCTGCAGGATCAAAGTGTTAGTGTTAGCTGACATCAAGAGAGCATGAGGGGTGAATTGAGGGTCCCACAGCCCTTTAGCAGGCCTGACTTGGAGCCAAGAGGCACAAACATGACCATATGTCTGGTAGGACTGTCTCTACAGGGGGTCTGTGTAGATTGGAGCAGACTTCTCAAACATCTAACAGCTGGGCTCAGGAGGTCATGCTCTGGTGAAGTGATGCTTGTGCATGCAAGAGGGTGTGTCGAACTCCTGATCCAAATTTTGGAGGCATCAATAAATCATCAAGCTGAAAGATCAATAAGCAATCAAAGAAGCCTCTAGTAAATGAATGAATTTAGGAAACAATGAAAAGATGAATGAACAGAGAAATTTCATCTGCATTCTGTTCTGGATCAACAGAAAAGCAGCAATACGTCAGACACTCCTTGTATTTGATATAGGCTACATGCACACAATTATAATCCCCTTCTAACTCGACCAACATCCCAAACATTTTCTAAAGGCGTGACGCTTCTCATTCCGATTCACACCGTGTTTCTGCCCCTTATTTACAAGACAGCCATCTTTTTCCATCCAGATGTTGAGCCAATAAGAAGTCGTGCTGTTTCCAGTGAAGGAAGGAGGCGGAGGAAGGAATGCTGCAGGATGCTTATTATTATGGGTGTTAAACCCAGTGGCGAATAGATAAAACTTGCTTTTTCATGACATATTTACAAGGATGCTATGCACCATGTCTGCTGCAGCTGTCGCGGTATGGATTGGTACGGGTACGTATCGATTAAACTCGGAAATATCCGGGGATTTTTTCACGCGTTTGCCTTTGATGCGGTGTCCATGCTAGCTAGCTAACTAGTTAGCATGCCGCTGTAGCTGCTGTGCTCATTTTTTCCAAGAGACTGAGGAGGAGACATGGAAAAATGGCTAACAATAGACATACCGTTACACGGGTGGAGTGCTTATATATTCAACGTTTGTACAGTAGCCTACCTTACATCTCCAACGAGGAATATAGCGTTGTCTTGCTAACCTATATGTTTCTTGTCATTGATTCAGATTGACCTAAAATAACCTCTTGCGCAGGCTTGTATTTATTAAGTACACCAGGTGTGTTATGAATGCCTAATTAAGTAGCTAATGCTAGCAGCTCAGGTTACCCTTAATTATATGTGGGGAATAGATGACATGATATTACACTGCTGCAGTTTTGTTACAGCTGCATCACTAGTGGTACACTCATTTTTAAGCAATATACTTTCAGTTGCCAGCTTGTTAAGTACACATAGCAAAAACTAATTCAGTCTAATATAATAACATTTCAATAACAATAAGCCTATCTTCCTGAAGGTTGTAATGTTAGAGTCAGAAATCTTGGTTTAAATTAGTCATATGGACTCATACCTGGATTTTAACGTCCATTTACGATTACTATCAGCCTACTATCACCTTAAAGTACAGCAGGAATTAAATGACTAATATTTTAGCAAGACTAGATGTGTCCATGCCTTTATCTACACCTTACAACTAACAATTCCTTTAATCATCAATTATTTTTTTTCTTGAGCCATTATTCGTTTGGTCTATACAAAGTCAGTGTAAGAGAAATAGTGATTTATAAATAGCATATATAATTATAATCACCACAGCCCAAGAAGAGATACCCATGTGTTGTTTTATTTGTCCAACAGTCCAAAACCCAAAGATATTCCATTTACTATCATATATGACTAAGAAAAGCATTAAATCCTCACATTTAAGAAGCTCTTAGTTTCTATGCACCACATATCTTAAACAGGCTCCCAACTAACTTGAATTAATTAAAATAAAGGCTGAAGACGTTTATGTTTGCCTCTACATTTTGGGCATGCATCTCACCATGAATAAACTTGAATCTGCATTTCTAAAACAGAAAAAGTGAACATTCTTAAAGGAAGAATTAGTAGCACAGCTGTTGTATTAGGCTGCTTTACCTTTAGCTAAGTGTACTTATAAAACATTGGCAACACACTAAATGTATAGCTCAGAACGCCTTGTTCCATTCATTATTTGTATTCATTGATCCAATAGTTTGCATTGTGCATGCCTATGATGTCAAACACATCGCTTTTCATGAGAGAAATGGCCATATGGAGCGATCCATTGGCTTGAAGCAGAGAACGGCCCTGTACAGAAATGGTGAGTGGGTGTGTGCAGTGGTGCACTTTATGTGTTGACCCGCTGTCCCCTCCCCCCTGTCATAACACAGTGACACGCTCAACTGTTTCCCCATTAATACTGGCATTATTGTTTTCAGTTGTCTGCTGTCCCACAGACTTGGCCCACTTACGTTTCCTGTAACAGCAGTTTACTGAAATTGTGTCCAAACCTTTTTCTTGCTAGAAGTAGAATTTATCCTAAAGCATTTACTATGAGACAAAGGTCTTCTGTTTAACATGATACTGGTACTTTACTGCACTGAGTCAACCCAATCGTTTTTAACAAATCTGTGATTTACCTACCTTTACAGAGCGCTAGAAGATTGAACTGGCTGTTTCATGTCCACTCTTGTCCTTAGCCAGAGCCTTCTGCTTGTTGTGACACTACTACTTTCAGTTCCAGGTCTGTGTTTAGAACAACGAGGCTAAAACTCATCATAGGCAGAATACCAAAGCTGCGGTCCAAACAGTAGCAATCCTTGTTGTCTGTGCTTCCCTGCTTAACACCAAAGAAGCACATGCATTCCTTCTGACCTGGACGACGTTCACATACAAAGCTGATTCAACAGAACTAAAGATTATTCCTCCCTTGCCTCTGCCTCAGCTAGCTAGGGGCTGCAGTTACTGTAGCTAAAGCGGCCCATTAGAGGGACAAGGGTGGTGTATCCTCCTCTTGGTGTATGCTACCAATGGCATGTTTAAGTAAGGCATCACACCTGAGACTTCAGCCAGTCCCAAGGTCAGCCCAGAAAACCATAAAACCGGATTAGGCATTACCACCTTCACCAACAACTGTCAGTTCTATACTAACAAATGCAAGTGTGTCAGTTTATCATGACTGCCTACAATGTATTAAGAATACTTGAATGCTAGTTAGTATGTATGCCCAATTATCAGGAAAGTGTAGCTTGTTGTGTGAATCAGCATGCACTTTATATTTGTCCTGCAGTGGGAGCTGACAGGTTAGTCTTCAGTTGGCAGTCTAGTATTAACTGTAATTGGTGATGTATTATATACAGGAGCAATGCAGTCCATCATCTTGGCAGAAAGTCAGACAGCCACAGATAAGCAGATCTGATGTTATTAGCAGAGCCTCAGTGTAGCTTAGTTAGTTATATTTACTACCTGACTGCTCTCTAAATTGAAAGTGACTGCAGTCAAATTTGAGTCTGAAAAACAGTCCAATAGGGTCTTGTAGGCGAGAATCGCTCATATAGGCTGCCAGGAGTATGTATTAGGCCTAAACGCTTGTTGTTAAATCAGAGCTTTAATGTTGATAGGCCAAAACACATTTCAAATCCCGTAGGTCATTTCTTATTTCTCAGACCATTAGGTGAGACCAGGCCATCTGGGCTCGCTTGTGTGTCCTGCCTGTCTCATCTGTGGACGTGCCTTGAATGTTTACACCCCAACCAGTTGGTCTCTGAGCAGAACAGAATAGCCAGTACATGACCTTGACCAGGAGTGTGTGACTGTGGTCCTTTGTGTGGTGAAGAATTGATGAGGCCCAACGGGTCGGGTAAAAGAATCTGAGCGTGCGCATTCAGAGTGGGATTTGCAGATCAACTCAAGTCATCACAGAGGGCGCCACTGGTGTGCTGAAACTGAATAAGGTTTTATTCTTGGTCTCTGAATAACCTAAATCCTAATGTCATGGGTGCAGTAGTAGCAGGGAGAAGAGCTATGGCGTGGATTAGTCATGCTCGGGCGGCTCCCTCAGTCTGTTCTTGGAAAGAGATGTGGTGGATATAACCTCAGGTTTCCATAAGTAACACCACATTTAGTGGCCGCTAAATGATATTGATTGTATCTAGCTGTGACTGAGCCCCTTGGGACATCGGACATATGGCCAGTTCAGCGTCTCTGTTTGTGGTCACAGATGTAACCCAGTTTAACATACATAAGGGACTGTTTATAACTTTCCAGCAGCTCATTAGTGTGCTTAGATTGCAGTTAGGCAATTTATTCTTGTAGATGTGGGCTTCCTTACTAATCTGCAGCTTACTGTGTCACCTAATCTTCTACAACCCCTTTGTGCACCCTGGTAATAGATAACTCTTTACAACCAAAGATCACATACTGACTTCCTTTTTGGGATTAAAATATAAATCCTATTCTATTACTCTGTTCAGCAGAGACTCTCTTTGGAAATCAGCTTTTGTTCAAGTAGAGTGCTTAAAGTACAGTAGTAGAGCCTCACTTCCTGTTTATGTTGATGATAGTTATGTAGTTCTAGCTGTGTTGGTTTGATGCTAATGAGAAGATGAAGAGGAGATAAACAATGGGACAAATGTGCAACATTTTGCCAGTGGGAAGGCACACACAGCTTTCCCATGCCTTCTTGTAGCTGTGTCAAGAGTTAGGTGTCTGCAGGCGAGAACACTTCAAACTCTTGTTTCCTCCTCTTGCACCTAATAGAACAGAGCTCCAGTTTTCCCTTCCTCCCTCTCTTGCTATTTCTCTTCTCCCTCCTTCTCCTCTTCCTCCTTGAACACGGAGTCTCCCATGGTGATTAAAAATTGAGTGGCCACCCACTGAGGGAGAGAAAGGGGGGTGAGAATAGAAAAACACTGTGCAAAAATGTTTCAATGTTGAAAGAAGACTAGTGAGCAAGTGAAGGGGAAATAGTGAAAGGGGAAGATGCAAAGAGAAGGCATGAGATTTGCTTTTGTAAGGGGGCTGCCATTTTCCAAGTAATACCCTCCACAAATAAAGGCTAAATGTTTGAGTTTCAAATTGGGCTAAACAGAGAGTATAATGGAGACACAGTGGGAGGAGGGCATGAAAACAACTCAGTACAATCTGAATGACTCTCATTACTGCTGCTTTTACTCACAGTACCTCCGCTCCTCTGACCCTGAAATTGGTTATTTTGATTTCCTGGACCTAAAAATTTGAGATTCCACCTTCACGCTTGGCTGCTTTTGCACTGCGTCCTTGTGTGAAGCAAATGCATTTACCTTCAAGAGAATGCAGAAGCCAGGCAAGAAATCTAGAAAAATCTATCATTGCGAGCAGTATTTATTCTCAAAGCGTTAAGTAGGTTAGACAGTGCTAGTAACCCAAACATTTGCTTTATTTGTTCTCTATTAACAAATTTTTTTTTCTAATTAGTGCTGCTGGCAGGTCATTAATGATGAAAAAAGCACGAAAAAGGGTTCTGCTTTCAGGAGCTAATTTTCTTTTTGTTTTTAAAATCTGTTTCAGTGGTCACCATCTTGTCGAGATCGCATTCAGACCCTAACGTCTACCCATCTGCTGGAGTTCTGTTCGTCCATGTTCTGGAGAGAGAGTATTTCAAAGGAGAGTTTCCTCCCTACCCAAAATCAGGTATAACACCCATGGCTGCAACTAACGATTATTTTTAATGTTGGTCAATCTGTTGATTATTTTCCGATTAATCGATTAGTTGTTTGGTCTATAAAAAATGTCCAGAAATGACAATCAGTATCCTACAAAGCCCAAGATGATGTCCTCAAATGTCTTGTTTTGTTCACAACTCAAGGATATTTAGTCCAGTGTCATAGAGGAGTAAAGAAACCAGATCATATTCAGGTTTAAGAAGCTGGAATTAGAGAGTTTTTACATTTTTATCTTAGAATGAGCTCAAACCAATTAATTGATTATCAGAATCGTTGCAGATTAATTTAATATTCTAGCTCTAATAACACCATCACATTCATACAGTCTGCATTTGCTGATTGTGTTGACATTTTTCATTATCTAAATGACTTAAACATTCTCACAATTTAGTTGTTTGCGCAGTCACTTTAAAAATGCAGCATTGCATTGTCCATTCATCACATTGCACTAGTAGAAAATGCACATTCACAATTCAGCTAATGGGTCTAAATGTACATTACTGAATTGGTTCTGACCCATAACAGATCATAGGGTCACCCCTCATTAAAGAGCTCTGCCAACAGGTGATGCCAGCAGCGACCCAATCACTTTCAACACCAACCTGATGGGCTACCCCGACAGGCCAGGCTGGCTGCGCTACATCCAGAGGACCCAGCACAGCGATGGAGTGCTCTATGGCTCCCCCACCGCAGAACATGTTGGCAAGCCCTCGGTCATAGAGGTGGGTGGTTGGACCACTTTCAAAGTAAAGAGAAGGAGGATAAAGGCATTTGTGCTTCTGTTTAATATGTCAAGGGAGGAAAAGTGAACAACATGAAAGCATTGAATTAAAAGGATCTGTCATTTGTGGTTCTAACTAAGGCACACATAAAGGTAATGAAGTAGGAACACATTTGGGTTGATTTTACTGAACACATCTGATTTGTATGCATGTTGTAATAGCGTAGTACAATGTCACACTATGAGTCTTCAGAGTTGAATTCCATTATGTTTTTTCATGCTGTCTTTGTCCCCCATAAGCTACTGTAGAAATTATTTTCCCAAAAGGCTTAGCATTCCCAGCGGCACACATGGGCCTCTTTACGGTGTCTCATTTGGGTACAGGGCCTGCATATTGTATCTAGCTCAGCCTTGACCAGGCTGTGATATAAGCTGCACTGATCTGGGCTTAAACTTTCATCACTGTGTGTTGCAGATTACTGCCTATAACAGACGCACTTTTGAGACGGCGCGGCACAACTTGGTCATAAACATCATGGCCACAGAAGGTAAGAGGTGCCTATGAGAGCTTACAGGAAACAGAGATCAGACTGTGCAATTTCCCTGATTAAATCCTGAGAGCACATTCAGTACTACTAATGTAATGGACCTCCCTGAGGAGAGAATGTTGCCTTTGACTACTTTGGTGAGCGAAAGCTAATCATTTTTTAAGTCTACATTGTGTTGATTCAACCATGCATTTCATATAAACAATTATAGACAATTTACAAACTCTATTTGCTGAAGACACTGTAGTGAGAATATTGTGTCAACAGTCTAAATCTAAGTCTTTAGATAAGTCAAATATCACAGGCTGGCTGTCATAAATCAGCATATGTTGTGACTTCTGTAAACACACATTCCTGTATTGGTACAATATGTCACAGTTATGAATTGTTATGATATAACTATAGGTAGCAGCTGTTCCTTGTCATCTGTGTGATTGCACCTCACATCTGTGCATTTGTATGTTTGCTCGGTGGCATGTCGACCAGTCGCTGTACATGCAGTACAATATGAATTGAATTGGTTGAACGCTCAGCAGATGTTCGGGATGCTAACGGGACATCACTCTCCCTTTTCTGTGATGTCATCTGCCATATGGCCCTAGAAAGAAGCCAAGCCAAGTCATAACAGAGCATACTGGTGAAATCAGTATCAACTATGCAGCAGTAATAAAGTATTAATGATGTCTTAGTCAGCAGAAGACCACTGTAGCTGCCCCCTGGCTTCTTTCTCCCTCCTCTTACTGCCATTCACCTTTTTCTCTAACTCTCTCTCCTTCTGTAAACACAGAGTTCCCTCTGCCCTACCAGGCAGAGTTTTACATCAAAAACATGAATGTAGAGGAGATGCTGGCCAGCGAGGTGTTGGGGGACTTCCTGGGAGCGGTGAAGAACGTATGGCAACCTGAGCGCCTCAACGCCATAAACATTACCTCGGCGCTGGACCGTGGCGGCCGTGTGCCCCTGCCCATCAACAACCTTAAGGAAGGGTAAGGATTTTTGAAGGATTGGCCGGACTTGTATTGCATTAGTTGTGAATACAAAGTGCTTTTTTACACTGAAGGAAAGATGATCCAGTTACAGCTAAATCAGAGTTCTTTTTTTTCTTCTCAGGCTCATTTTATAGCACTTTGCATTGATTTTGCATTTTAAAAACTGAAGTAAGTGCAGGATTAGTGTTGTGATTTATGTATAATTTCTCTGTATAACTTATACACAATAAGCATGAGGTTTAACAGTTTGAAAGATTCAATTGCTTATATTTTCAGCCCACACACATGCTGACATTTTATTTAATTGGGGCCCTGAGGATCCACAGTTCACAGTGAATTTCACAGTGAAAGATGAGTACACTTGGCCGTCAGCACCAACAGCTACTGTCAGTTGGTGTAGTTCAGAGGGGAATAGTACTGCCCACATGTACTGCCATAAGTTGTGCATCAAAGATACATGCTGACGTTTTGGAAGATGAAAGCATGTAGGAGAACACTCAGTGGAGGAGAAATACTTTTGCAAGCCAGCATAAACATGTAAAATGTGGCTCCATCTTCTCTTCTCTTCTCCCATGCTTTGTATTTCCATGTCTCTTCCCCCCCCCCCCATAGAGTGTATGTGATGGTTGGCGCTGATGTTGCCTTCTCATCGTGCCTGCGGGAGGTGGAAAGCCCACATAACCAGCTGCGCTGCAGTCAGGAGATGGAGCCGGTCATCAGCTGTGACAAGAAGTTCAGGGCTCAGTTTCACATTGATTGGTGTAAAATCTCTCTGGTGAGGATTGTCTTGTACAGAAAAAAGTACACCACTCTTCTTTGTGCTCCATGAACAATGTTTTTGACTGTCATTGAATAAATATTATGCCTAACTAGAATCACATCTCTGACACGCACCTTATTTCTTCAGGTTGACATCAACAAAGTGGTCCCCGTATACATTACCCGTCCCGACCCGGGCACCGGGATCCTGCCTGAATTTGGGGAATACAGCCCCCCTTCTGAGTCTCTGATGGGCCGTAACTACTTTTCAGACTTCCTCATAACACTAGCTGTTCCCTCTGCTGTGGCACTAGTTCTTTTCTTCATCCTCGGCTACACTATGTGCTGCCGTCGGGAAGGGGTGTAAGTGTGTTTACTTCTATATTTTTATGCAAATATTGCACCAGACACCCCGACAAACATTTCAGGAAAGCAAAGAAACTGTTACTTAAGTACATGAGAACTGAATGGGAGACAAGATGGATAGTGCAGGATATTTAGATATGAGCAACAATCTGGACTGGAATTGCAGCTTGTCATTACCATCCAGCTGTGTGGTCCATTTCTCTTAAGTTCCCCATGAATATCTGTCACAGCTTTTTGTTAATTTCATCACGTACGTATGTATCTTGATGTTTTGAACCATAGCCAATGACATCAATAGCCATTCATCCACGATAAATCCGTTCATCATTCTCCATCATTTACAGGCTGGGAGAGACGTGCCCCCTCGCTCACTCAGTGTTCCGCGCCCCCATCGCCAGTCCCACTGCGTCTTACCAAACAATCCATTCACTTGTGTGTAGATGTCTCTTTAACTATTAATACTAGTATTTAATTCATCCATTTTGTTTTGTTTCTAGGGAAAAAAGGAAACATGCAAACACCAGAGTAAGTGTTTTACCTCTCCTGTGTTTTTCTTTATTTGGGTCTGCTTCTGTCCCCCCCCCCCCTCTTTTTGGTTTGTAGTTTTGTCATCTATGTTATCATGGACAGCTTTCTCATATCCATTAACCTGTTCATTTGTGTGTTGACATCCATTCATCGAATGGGCTGCTCAAAAATTCAATGACCCGGTGTAATAAATGCTGTTAGCAGTAACAAATTGCTTAAAACAGTAGCTACAGAAGTCAGCCAGTGATAGGCAAAGGTGGAGGTTATATTTCTGTTGTACATGCATGAATTGAGTGCAGAAGTCATCAAAACACATACAAAGTGATTGCCTGTTCAAATGTTTTAAATGTTTTTCAGATGAGACAAAATAACACCATCAACCATGACAACACAAGCTACAATACATGTTAACTTCACTGCCTCTCCCCTCTCTAGCATCGAGCTGGTCCACCACAGCTCCATCCAGAAGTCCACCAAGGAGCTGCGGAACATGTCTAAGAACCGGGAAATCTCCTGGCCCCTCTCCACCCTGCCCGTCTTCAACCCAGTCAGTGGTGAGGTGGTGCCGCCCATCCACCCAGACAACTATGAGACCACCAGCATGCCCCTCATGCAGACACAGACGTGAGTCAAAGGTTGATTCGGTTTGGGTGAAGAGAAAAGCCTGTGTGGACACTCTATTGTGGTTCACGTGAAATACACACATGCATAATGCTCATTAGCAGGCATGCAGGCGATTGGCTTATAGGCATCATTATATAGCAGAAATATAAGTATAAACAATACCATTATTGTTTAATCTTGTTATTAGTGCTTCTAACAGTACCATGTTTACAGCTAAAGCTGCAGCAAGCCAGTCAGGCCTACGACTAGAGCTTAAGAGGTTCAAGCTGTCACATGATATTTCTCAATGGGCTTGAAAATGTGCTAATATAAGTACTGCACATGATACTAAAGGCTCTTGTAATGTATGTGAATGTCTGTTTATTTTTTGTTAATGATTTCAGGAATCTACAAAACCAGATTACGATACCACAGCAGCGGCCATCAGGTTAGTATTTCCTTCAGCCTTTGTTTAGTAGTCAAGTAATCTGTCTTACTTCATCTGAATGGGTAATATGTGATGTGACTATTTAATAAATAATAAATTACAAATATAGATGCTTGCATGGCCTTGTTACAAGAGCAGATGTCAGAGCAACATTTAAGAGTTGAGTTATTATGAGGGTGTCCTGACATATGTCTATATTGAATGAGTATATGCAGACAATACTATAAATATATAAGACATACAATACATTAATACAAATTTTGCAGTCAGTTATTTTGCAGTCTGACCTTAGACTTTCTCCATCCTTGCATTACTGTAAAAATACAAGCATCCAGACTTTATTCAATTGGACAGACTATTGGGAGCAAATCATTTTGCTACAACTCCACAAGAAGTCCAGCGTGAGAGCTTTATTCTTCGTGTATTGGCGCCTCCATCTCCTGCAAGTCTGGTGTTGGTGTGTGAGCGCCCTCCTGTGTACATAGTGTTCAGCTGCATGACCGTTCTAGCACTAACCTGCTGCTTTCTCTGTTCACTGCTAACAAAGGAGATAATTATGTCATGTCAACATTTCGAAGGCTGGAGGTAGGTGTTGCAGTTTGTTTATGAATTAGTGTAGAGAAAATTCATCATCCAACAAAGTTATTTAAGCTCATCTCTAATGCTAAAAAGGACTACCGGTATTATGTCAAAACTTCAATGAGAGTAGCTGCCAATGAACTTTAATATTCCTTTTGCGTATTCATTCTAGGTAAATGGTATTCCTGAGGAGAGAAAGGTGGCCGAGGCACTGAATTTGTGACCGGAGACAACAGGAGTTGGACCCGACTTTGATATATATATATATCCCTATCTTTGTTTTTTTCTAACATTTGTGCCAATCCGCATGCCTCAGAAGTGTCTTTACAAAGATGTATCATCCATATGCACTTACACCTTGAACAGTGAGTGTGAAAGAGATCTTAACAGCTTAGCTGATTATAAAAAATACATTAGAATATTTTGGAATATTTGTAACTGTGTTTGTATTTCTACTTGCTTTGCACAATGAACGACTTAAAGGAAAAGGGAGTTTTACAGGAAAATGCTTTAGTTGTCATGTGTTATAATTAAATGTAATGTGTCACATGATAATAAATTATTTCAAAATAATTTGTTTTTACAGCTCGTTCCTTTGTCTCAATAATTAAAGACAATATTTGAATGACAAGGTATATTTTCTTCTAAAAAAGAAGCCGGAAAGGTATGTTTTATGAAGGTATTATTAACAATGTACAACGGAATAAAGGCATTTATAAATATGGATACATTTCACATTTTTAAGACATCAATTATAATTTTTGTACATGTAACACATTTCAAAGAGGCCCCTGCACAGGGATATAAATAGTTGTTGCTTTTACATGACCAAAAAGATCTATTAAGGCCTGAAACAATTACCAAATGTATAGCTGTTGATTGGATCAGTAAACTTCACACGTCAACTCAAATGCCATTCTCATCTATACAGTGAGGTGATGTCTGGTTATAGAAATAAATTTACTTGGCTCTTATTCAGTCTGACCCAAACTACACATCATCAGATAAATGACAAGAGAAGCCTCAAAGCTGAAGACAAATTGTTCCACTGTAAAGAGGAAATTAATTCTTTGTGGACCCATGTTTCTTTTACATTAATTTTGTGTAGAAAACAATTGACAAAGCAATCTTTTACTATCCCATGGTAGATTAAATGCAACTGAAAATTCATAAGCAATACAGCTTGAATTGTACATTATATATTTTTTGTATCTGCCAAATGACCTTTGACAAAACATTTCATTTACCCAATAAAAACGTGCTAAAGTACAGGAAGTATCTGCACTGGTAGTTCACCGCAAAGATAAAGAAAAAGTAGGTCTTAAAATTAAAGTGCTAATCTCTCTTAAATGTCTGTGAGGAACATACCGGCAAAGAGACGTCACCCATTTGTCAGCTGACAAAATATACAATATTTTCCTTTAAGTGACAGCAGTATGTCTTCTTAGCTCTGTTAGCACATCACTTAGTTGTTTTTAAATGTTGATGTGGCCCTTGTGCAAAGTGCCAAGCAGACGGAAGATTGAGATCACAGGCTACACCACAGATGTGACTACGTATATCTGAAGATGTGCTGTACCTATAAGCCAATGAGAGAAGCGGTCTGTATGTCCAAATGCATTCAGTCTAAAGAAATCACTTTTTCACTCATTGACCAAAAGGTTCACTGGCAGTGACAACAGATGGAGGATGTGCAAGCCAGTGCATTTTCCCCAACAGAGCTAAGAGGCATACAATAGGACTAAAACACTGCTGAAGCATTGCTGTATAAAATAAAGTCTCTCACTCTATCATACAAATATACACAGACTATGAAGTGAGTTAGTAGGACAGACGGGTATTGGACTATAACGGCTCAACCTCCGCAATGCTTCTCTGAGGCAAGTGGTCATCTATGAGACGCTGGGATGGGTACAAAATTATCCATGTCATACTTCCTTCACAAACAGCAGTCATAAGCGCAAAGTACAAAATAAAACAAATACCCAAAAAAGGAAAAACTGTATAAAATATAAGCTTAATTTAAATCATTAAATACTGTACATACCACATAGAATTCCAGAGCTACAGCAGGTGACCACAGTATCTTTCATAAATTTCTAAAATCACTAACAAAACCATTAGCAAAAATATGTTGAGGGATAATCCAACAATTTAACAATTGCACTACAAATTTAAACTTTAGTCTTGACAGTTTTTTTTTTGATCACCCACGCCAGTTGTTGGTCCATATTTTACATATTTAGATATCTATCTAGTTTAAAGTCACCAGAAATACTGTACAAAGTAATGTTGACAAAATGCAGCATAATTGAAACATTTGCTTTTAGATATCTGAATATGTAGATTACGGATCCACCTGAATAAAACCACCTTCAACTTCTACTGCCATGTGGACGGAGTGTGTGCCTAGTGATCCCTTCCAGAGTAAAGTTATAATAGGAAGTACTGTATGTGACAAAATAAACTTCTTAGTGTGTTTGGCTAAATAGTAGCAATGCTGTAAAAAAAAAAGAAAATAATAATAATCACACAGCAAGCAGGTTTTAAAATACGGGCCTTTTTTCATTTTAAATTAAATTCCAAATCTCTCCTCTACTTTTCTATTGAATCCAGATAATGTAAACGTTTGAGCGTTTTGTTCTTTTTTTCTCTCTTTTGCAAGTTGCACTTTGCCCTGAAAGGAGCAACTGCTTTTTGGGAGCATTTTTTCTTTTATTCAGTGTGCGACTTTCACAGTCAAAAAGTAAAGACTGAAACCTGGCCAGCAGAGAGACACTGTTCTCCCACGGCTCCCTGCGTTGTCTCTTAACACCACTGAGGTCGCCTCCTGTGGCCACCAGTAGGCTAAAACACCGGGCCTGCTCCTGGCTTAGATCTGGACCTCACTTCAACCTCAGCACAGAGCTTGGCGGGTGTGCTGTGAATCCCCCTCCTACACACACACACACAGTCCTATCAAGAGGTGTCCATTAGGCGCCGGGTGTGGGCTGGCTGCCACTGGCCAGCAGCAATACAACCAGACTAAAAAGCCCAGCAGCCCCCAGTCTCTTCAGCAGGGACACACTGTCTTTGGGGATGACCACCTGGGCTAAGTCATTGGTGATGAGGGAAATCTCATGAGCCACACAAACAAAGATGAAGGTGCTAACCATGATGTTAAGTGAAGGGCTTCCTGGGATCAGGACCAAAATTCCCTTGGTGTCTGCTGCCAGCCAGATGTGGTACTGGCATATGAACAGCTGGGGAATACAAACAAAGCATATCCAATAGTATGTAATATCATATTTGCAATTTGACTTGGTTGCCTCCAGGGAGCTACAAATCACACACAAGAGTTAGCAAGCATAGTATGTTGTATTTTATCAGTTTTGCTTGACATTTAGCACATTTTTTACTATTACCTTATCTTAGCTACTGATTACTTATTTATTTTTTTCTTTTATAGGTTCTTCTTACCTCCAAGGAGATCTTTCCAAACCATGCAAAGAATGAGCTATAAATAGAACGGGCATAGCCAGGAATGTTCCTGATGAGAATGAAGGCCAAAATCTGTTGGCAAGAGAGTTAGAACACACTGTATTATGAGATTCTTTGAAGTATCATTTGAAATAGGAGGCTGAAGTCAAAGTTGTGATCCCTCAAGTTAGAGTGATATCATTTACAATCACTACAGAAGTCAAATGTGAGGTGTAAAATCACCCAGTTTAGGGGAAATAAGCTCAACTGTGTTCTTTATGAACTTATCTATTGCACTACATCAAAAACCTTCCCAGTGGGGACTGGCTCTATATAATACCAGCTTTATCTTTAGCAATAAAAGAAGGAAACTCCCTTGTTACACTCATGTTATCCATGTGACTAGGATAATGACATCTCAAGGCCAATCCAAATGAATTACAACTTTGTTATAAGTGTTAAAACAACAAAAGACTATTTTATGTAAAACCACATGACAGTGAAAGGAAAAGAAACAAATATACAGATACAAAATTTTACCTGGACGACAGAGATGTAAGGATGCATCTCATTGCACTCGGTTTTGGTTTTGCAGCTGCTGGCCCATACTGAGTATGTCTAGGAGGATGGAGAAAAGGAGAAGGTACAGTAACATGTTTTGATCCTTCAGCTGCAACAAAAACAAGGAGGTGGTTGATTTAGTTTGATGAGACCTCGACCAAAGCAGCTACTGTAATCCCCAACTGCTTTAGGGACTCAAAGAACAGAGAGCTGCAGCTGCTTCAGTGCTACACAATATACATTTTCCATGTAGGACCAATAGATTGTCACAATACTAAGTTTACTAACCTTCTTCAGAACAAGAACTTTCTCAAAATAAACACAAAAGCATCAAGAGCAGATCTTTGTGGTTGTTCGGGCAGTTACCAGGTGGGACATGTATGTACGGTAATTAGCCACCTTTCCTGTGTAATTATTCTCTCCTAAGCTGCGGTTGTCAGCATGCATTTTGTTCAAATACAATTTGGAAAGAAAAGGACCTTAAAGACGGAGAAGATGACAGCAATCTAAAATAATAAGCAGTGTTGGTAGAAACCCAAGTGTAGAAGTGTCTTACTATGAAGGAGACAACGGAGAGGAAGAGGAGCAGGTTGGAAATCTTGGCAGAGAAGAGAGCCTCTCCCTTGCCCTCAGACAGCACTTGGCACTTCTGAAGCACCAGATAGATGAAGGCAAATACCATGCCGTGTATCACTGCCTGCAAAAGAAACATTGCCACATTAAAGCATATTTTACAAAGTTTGGAAAATGTGGTCCCACTTGGGGAAAAGCTTTTGATGCGCTCTTCCACATATTACATTTCAAAGAATGTTTAATGCAAAACACATTTGACTTACAAATCGGTCTAGCTTCCATCTGAACCACCACTCATGGACGCTTCCATCCAGCTCAAAGAGCTTGGAGATGGGCCACACAGAGAAGATACGCTCAAAGAATGCCTGAAGTCACAACACCAAAACATGAATATTAAAACACTATACTATGAGAAGTATAGTGTAGTAGTTCTCAAAATAGGGAGTGCTGTTTAATTAAATTTACTACACATTCAAAATTCCAATGCATATTTATTCAATTTGCTTCATTTTGGCTAGAAAACATACCTACAACATTGTTGTACTTTAAAGTATGTTTAAGGACATAATTATTGAATTGAAAACATAAAACCCAATTCAAATATTAAATTTCAAGTTTTACAAACTTAAAACTAAAGTGAGGTTGCAAGTGTGACTAATGTGGGATTCAAATATTTTTTAATTCACCCACCTGTGAAAAGGCAAAGACGCAGATGAACAGCAGGAGGCCCAGTAACTTGGCCAAGACCCCAAAGTGCCACAAGCCACTACCTGCTCACAAAACAGGACAGCCATTAGGGAAAATGTGTCTAAATGCAACTCTGCTGCTGACATTTTTATGACAACTTTTACATGTATTGTGTTGAACTAATTGTGTGTATTAATTCACATGGTGCAGGAATTTTTCTAAGTGTATGAAGCATTTAAGTGAATACATAAAAAAGGTTACATGTTTTTTAAACTGCCATAAATTCTGACACCTACTGTTAGCTTTCTTCTGAAGGATCTGAGGCCACAAGGCCAGCGTTACGTAGATGACGACAAACCAGAAGGTGACCAATGGGACAAAGTAATAGAATTGGTAGGGTCTGTTCATCACCATGCAGAGCACCAAGACCAGGAAGTTTAGACGAAAAAGCACCTAGAGTGGAATGAACACAGAAACATACACAGATAAATCAATAATAGCATCACACTGAGATTAGTCCCAAAAAAATAAATAAAAACATTTGTACTGTTATTAATAATAGTACTTCATGCTAAAGTACAACTATATTAGTTACAGTAGTCGCACGCCCTAAAAATAATTAAAATGCTTTTTCACCTTAGACTCTTATATCAAGATCCTGGTTAAAGTTTAACTGACTGGAACCCTCACCTGGCACACTCTATACAATCCAAAGTCTCCTTTGAGCCAAAAAAAGGAGAAGTGTCCATAGCCAGTCTGAAAAAGGTACGCTGCCACCAGCACCCGCACATGCATGTACACTGGAATGAACTGAAAGACAAAAGAAATAATAATGATATGCTTTTATATGAAATGATTATGCTTCAAAGCAGTTTACTCTCAAATGGATGGGTAGAAGACATATTTTGGACTCACAGCGCTGGCTCCAGATATGTGATAGATGAGGATGACCAACTGCATCCAGCCTTTCCACTCGTCCGTTTGCTCTCGGTTGAGTAATTTGGTCTGTTTGACAAAGAAAAAGAAGAACATATTAAATTGTATACCAGATATCAAACTTTAAACTTGGTGCGTTATTAGCAACAGCAAGGAGAATCCAATTTCTCAAACTCTACTACTGTACATTTCCTAATTCCTTAAAAACTCAAGAAGGCCATAGGAAATTAGACTTATAAAATAATTTCAATTCCAACATATGGATCAGTTACACTAGACCAAAATATTGCACTCATCAGCGCCATCTCACCTCCTTGCTGTTCTCATTGTAGAACACTCCCAGGACAAATATATAGATGAAAGGGATGAAGAACGTGGAGTGAGTGTAGAACTTCTGCTCTTTCATGAACACATCTGCTCTGTCACAAAGGTAAAAATAGCTCATGATGAGGCCCATCCTGCAAAGGGCCTGAAACGGCGCCTTCGGACCCAGGGGGGCAGCTGCAGTTGCTGGCTTCTTCTCCTCTAGGCTCTCCACGTCTGAGGGCACAGGCCGGCGGTGACGGTTGTTGCCAAGGACATGGAGAACCAGCAAGACCAGGGCTGAGCCCAGGAAGAAACACGCTGACAGTTTCTGCAGGTGGTTTGGGGGTGGCAACGTCTGGCAGCAGGAGCCATCAATGGGCCTCAGTAGCTTGTTGCACACAGAGTTCATGAGGATCATGGCTCCCTGACAGGACAATTCCACTGGGTGAGTAAGATTCTGAGATAAAATGTTGCCATCATAGCTGAATCTGAACCACTGAACATATAACAATCTAACTGCCAGCAAATAATCTAAAATTAACTGAAATCCTGCATACCACATTCCTGGTGCTCTCAGGCAGGTGCAACCCGTCGTCTGACTGCGTGATAGTTTCCAGTGCAGCCTGGCGGGACGCAGCCAACAGCTTGACCCGGGACCTGCTGTTACGCTTGCTGCCGTTGAGCACGCCCACAGCCGCTTCATTGTACAGCTCCAGCTGTTGGTTGGTGATCATCTTCCTGTTCTCACTCAACACCTCCTCATTTACTGGGTCTAGAGAACAGAAGTGTGATAGGTGTTTTGGGAAGCGTGAATAGGAAAAGAGATTTAGTTTAGAGGGTCCATGTAGGAGAAGTTGATATTCACAAAATTGTGCAATCACATATGTGAAATTACCAATCATTTAGGCTGCTCAATAATGAAAAAAAAAATCATAATCATGATTATTTAACACAATTAGTCATAGACTTTAAAGAATTACTGAACTTAAAAAAGAATTGTGAAATTTCACTTAATACCTTTCCCATTTGAACATCGTTATTCCAATATAAGAGTTTACTTGCAGAACATAATGTGCAAATGAATATTTTTTTCTGAATTATTTTTTTTTGTGATCATTAGTAGCCTAAATCGTAAACGTGATTACAATTTTGATTAATTGCACAGCCCTACAATCATGTCAACTTTTTAGTCAAATTAGGAAATAAGGATTTAGTGATGACACTGTAGCACCTAAAATACGCTGAGGTAACTAACCATCTGACCTGTGTGAACACTTTGGAATCAAGGCTTTGAACCAGCAAGCCGTTCTAATGGTAATCCCATTTGACATGACTGCGGCAATCACATCAGAGACTAATCCCTGTGGGGAAGGGGACAGGCAATAATACTTTACTAACCTGACTGAGACGACAGATCATAAAAAGCTTGACGCTGAGTATACCTTGCAGGACCCAGTAGACCTCCCCATGGTCAGCCAGCTTCTCCAGGTGCACAGCAATGGCTGTCAGGTTGGTTTTGTACTGCAGCAGTGTCTCGCTGCTGCCACTGCGCAACTTGATGGACCACTGTGGTAAATGGGTTAACGGATGAGATTAAGATTGACATAACTAAGCCACCTTGTTTTGTTTTGTCTATTGTGAAATGTACAAGCATGGCTAAGCACTCCTTTATACAGCTTACTGTTGCAGCTCCAAGGATGACAACATCTGGCTTTGTTGAACCTTCCTGAAACACGAGAGAATTTGCAATTAGAAAAGCAAATCCATGTCCACCACTGTAAAGACTTTGAAACATCCTTGATTGATAATGCTCCCAACTTGTAAATAACAGATCCTAACATGTATACTCACGTGTGTCCATGACGTTAAGCGCTCCTTCATTGAATTATTTGCCTCTGGATACCACAGGAAGTCCTACACACAAAGAGGACATAGACGCTTTATCAGAGTATGTTTTTACAGGCTGAGAAAAGGAGATAAAAACAAATCCAGAAATAGCTTACCACATTAACAGAGGAACTCTCATCTTCAAAGGGAATGTCCTCGTGCTTCAGACATTACATGTGGGCAGACAGATAGGAAGTCAGTTAGGCAAATAGTGTTCCTCTTTTCCCCTGCTTGATATCAGACCAAAAATAGTTACGGCTGCGGCAAGACTGTGGTGTGTTCCACTGCTGCATTTCTTTTGTTGATGATTTTTTTGTGCAAACCAACTGATAGTACCTCACATTTTTGGTCCAAGTACATTTTCTTAATTCTACCCGTTTTGGGTTTCATGTAGGTGTTTATTAGAGATATTTAATGAAATCACATCTATATAAACACTAAATGGAAATAAAGATCACTGGTACTTTTTCTCCTATTAGGGTCATAAGTTGAGTTGAAATGTCAAGCTTCAGAGCTATAAGTATATTCGTAAATTGATTACATTTGGGATATTTTTATATTCAGCTATGCAAATGACAGTGAGTCATTATTAGTAAGGCCTACACGTTGTAGGTTGTCATTCTGGCTTTAGTTTGTCCCATTCAGAAAAGGTTTTGGTCAATCAGAAGGGTGTGAGGAACAAACTTTTCATAAAATGGAGACAATCAGCTCTATGATGCTGCTGTACCTCTTTGTCTGCTCTTTTTTTAACATGTCTTTGGTTATATATGTGAGATAAGGTAGATTTAAAAAGCAGACAGATTTTAGAATCCCTTATTTTCATTAGATACTTTTAGTTTATAGACAGTTGACAGTGCTCAGGCCACATGAGTGGAGAGTAAAATTAGAAGAATTTTGTACACTGGAGGTGTGCTTCCCATTTTAGATCTATAGGCTGTGTGTGCACCATCAACACGTCACTGCTACCTCTGAACAATTTCCAAAGAAAGCCCCTGGGTTAACATGGTGCTTCTTCTCATTTACCTTGTTTCCATCCTCTCTTCGCTCAGGGTCAATAATTTTGATGAAGGAGTAAAATAGCTGCCTGATTCGTGAATCACCGACAAAGGCCACTCGCTTTTCAGCAAGGCAAGTTTTGGCTTCACTGTAAAACAAAAAGGAAAATCCTAACAACTGCAGATAGCAACCATGTATATGTTGGGTGCCGTTTCATTGCATTCTATAACATCATCAGAAGCAGATCTTATTTCACATAGTGTATCTGTGTGGACGGACACACACACACAGACCCACACACACACAGACACACACAGACACACACACACACCATCTATCAATGCTACACACTTCTTTGTTTATCTTTGTCTCACATATGCTTACTGCTAGTGTGACTCACATGCTTTTGTATTTGTGCATCATGCAGCCATACGGCTGCCATACATTCTCCCCCAAGTAACGTCCTCTGGACAGCAGCCATTCACATGAGTTTCCGCCTGGAGGGAACACACAGAGAACCCCCCCTCAGTAAGACAAAACAAAAAAGCACTATTCTCTTGCTTTCACTCATAGTTTCTCTGTGATTATGAGTGAAACCTGCTGTCTATAGTACCCTGGCTTTTCATTCAGAGCTGTAAAAAGACTAGGGCTGTGCTAGGGACCATAGTACAAAATGAAGCCATCAGCAATTTAGCTCAACCATAAATCTCTTAAGCTATTAATTTGTGTGCAAACTGAATGGAGTTATCAGCAAAAATAATAAATCCACAGAAACAGGGGAACATGAAGGACCTGCGTGCTGTCGAGATACATGGGCATGTAGTGCCATCGTAAGCAAAAGCAGCTGCTCTCAGTGTGTACAGAGGTTTGTGGTTCCTTTTCATGTCAAAGTCGACTCTATGCAACACATATATGTAGGCGTATTCATGTCCATGGCAATATATTTTTAGAACTCTGGGCTTTGTGCGTCGCTGTCAAACTAGGGTGTGGGACACACAAAACGAGCTCCTGTTGTAATACCTGAACATGAGTGTGCGTCTTGTCTTGGTCGATGCGGCTAACTAATTTATGCGTGACAAGACAATGCAAACGTGTGAAAAGACCTGAGACAAAATGCGGGCTGCTACAATACTGTTCCAAACCACAAACACTAGAGTGTGTTAGATTTACTAGCTACAACAAACTACTGACGAGTTTTATGTGATAGTGTAGCATGTAACGTTATCTGTGTATAAACGGAATATGCAGGCGATTTAAATAGCCCATTTATGTCAACTGTTTGCAGCATCAACCTATCATTACACACGTCTCTCCCAGCAGTAACCAAGCGTGTCCTGACAAGAGCATGTAAACACAGCTAAATGCAGTGTTAGCTTTATTCGGCTAGCTAAACTAGCCAGACAAAGGCAATCTAAGTTACCGTTGATGAAGTCTATATATGCAACCACTTAACGTTGACTGCATTCTAAGGCTAGCATCCTGTATGGCTCACCTTTTAAAAGCAAGCACTGAACCGATCCGCAAAGAGAAGTACTCGCAGACACAAACAGATAGCTCTAGCTAGCTAGCTAGCTAATATTAGCAATAGCTGGTGTCAAGTGTTTCACTGGCTGCATCAATAGTAACTTTAAGAAACGGGAGACCACTTACCTCCATAGTACCGCGAAGCTGTGTGAAAAACGAGCAGTACAACGACGACTACTATCGATATCAATTTGGCATTTTTGATTGTAAAATGTTGATTTATTTCGCGTTTGCCCAGGCTATAGGCCAGGACCGCCATCTTTGCTCCTCCATGACAACAAGCATCTGTGCTGTTACAACAGAGCGGCTCTCCCCCCGGTGCACCATCTGCACCATCTGCCCCGTCTTGCGCCTGGTGTTGCGACACCGCTTGCTTCATCACCGCACTGGTCAAAACCAAGCATTTATCTAATGATAATGTATCGGAGTAGGCTACGTTAAAGTTCGGTGCCAATAAAAAGGGTTTTGAAAACAAAACTTCAGCCTTGCTGGAGAAATGTCCGCGTTCATTGTACTGGGTAGCCTATGTGGTTAAATGTACGCAAACAGTTATTTTGTTACCTGGATCGTGGGTTACTTGTTGAACCTGTTTAACTAGAGCTGCACCCTTGAATTACATAGCTTTGTTTACTCCCCGAGCAAAGTGTAGGCTAACAAAATCCCTGGTATAATAGCTAAGTTGCTCATGACAGAGTTCCTGATACGCATGATCCCTCAAAAATACATTTAATTTAATAAAAAAGGGCTATAGCTGTAGCTTAGGCCTATTGCAATCAATTATGTTTCTCTGGGTTTTCTATAAAAAAAAACAATACCTCATTAGCAGAGACTTGCCCTACCACTTGGGAAACACAGCCCGAGCACATATGAAGCAAACATACTAAATAAAAAGATCTATTTATTTTTAAAGCAGATTTTAAATTACATTGTAACTATTTATGTAACAATTCGCCCTTATGAAATCCAAAATTCATTAGCATAATGGTTGACGCGAGCTTTTACTTTGAAAAGTAAGAGAGAGAGACACAAAAGTATTTTATTCCAGATGCGAGCTTTTATTTAAAAAAATAGAAGCTCGGGGACGGCACCAGGCGGGATGGAAGAATGATTTTTTTAGTTTGCCCATAATCTGCATTTATTTTATAGACGGACATAAGTGTTTTATTTATCAGTTTATCCGACATATTTTTTAAAGTATTGTATTCATTTGTATGATTGCCGTTACTGTTTAGTTAAAAAAAACACAAATGTATTTTATTCATTAGCATGATAGTTGACGCGAGCTTTTACTTTGAAAAGTAGGCTAAGATAGATATATTTTTAAGTATTTTATTTTGAAACGTAGAAGCTCGGGGACGGCACCAGAAGGATTTTTTTTAGTTTGCCTATAATCTGCATTTACTTTATAGACAACATATTTTTTAAGTATTTTATTCATAGCATGATAGTCGACGCGAGCTTTTTATTCCAGATGCGAGCTTTTATTTTGAAAAGTAGAGGCTCGGGGATGGCACCAGGCGGGACGGCATGACATGGGACGCTCCATGCTGCAGCCATACACTCTTGGAATTTCACCTGATTCACATACTACAGATCATAACCTTTCCAATGATATATGTCTATCTACTGTGGAATTGTGGAGAAAGTCAAGCTCAAAAAGTCTATCATTTAAGTCTATCATTAAAGCCCCAATCTGTGGTTTTAATATCTTTTTTTTTTAAAGATTATTTTTGGCTTTTTATAATACAGCGATAGTACACAAACAGGAAAGGGAGGAGAGGGGGGGAATGACATGCAGCAAAGGGCCGCAGGTCAGTTTTGAACCCAGGCAGCTGTCTCGCCTCATCATTTATTTTTATGCAAAAAAGATGCTGTAGACCCATAGATGCCAAATGCATATTGTGTCAGAGGAAACAAGTCTTTGCTGCTCAGTAGTCAAAGATACTCTATTTATTTATCTATCAATTTGACCAAAGGCATTGTACCTAGAGCAGGGATGCGAATGAAGCAAGGCATACTGCCCCCTAGTGGTTATAGCTAGTGCTGCAAGTGACATTTAATGTATTGATGCCTTCATCTCCAGCTAAACAGAACTGCTTCTAAATGTAAAGGTAGAATTAAATCCAAATTTCCAGAAAGCTTGCATATCCCAGTTCCCTCAACACACTGATTCTCAGCCTCTAACAAAGTGACAAAAAGTAATTTCTGCAGGAATGTCATGTCCCTGTATTGAATCTAACTAATCGGTATGCATTTATCACTGCAATTCAAGCCTTGATCCAAACCACAGACATTTATTTGGATGCAAAAGTTGTATTATGCAAGGAAAAGCAACATCAGAGGATGCATATTTACAAGAAACAATGCACGTTAGTAATCACACATTGGCATGGACAGTGTCAACAGACATTTACTGTACATTAAAATTGGATGCTGTTGAAAAGCAAGAAAGAGGAGGGGGTAAAAAGGGATGTGACTGTGCTTCCACAATAGGAAGATGTTTAAGTTAATAAAGATGTGTTATCATTATCCAAATCTAGAACCAAAGTACAGTGACAAACCTTCAATGGTGTCATTAAAACATGAAAGCACTTAATTCACTGAGCATTGTGTTTTGGAACATTGGACATGCTTTATTTCAGAACTTTTCACAATTTATTTAAACATCTCACATATACAAAATAGGTACAATAGACTTTGTGGTTTCATTTTTTGAGACAGAGAGAGAGAGAGAGAGAGCCACCTAAAAAGAATTGGATGAAATATGTCAGTATGAACACTCAGTGTGGGGTTTGGAAGTAAAAAAAGCCTGAACAAAAAAAAAAAAACAATAAAAAAAAAACTTCTAGACAAAACAAAAAAGAACGAAACAAAACAAAAACCAGACATCAGATTTAGGAACATTCCACCTGCTTAAATTGGGGGAGTATCAGGGGACGATTGCAAGACTCCTTAAATGTCAATACAAAGTAATACAGTAAAAAGTGGTTTGCTCCACAGCTGCATATTAGCACCATAGATCTCTGCTTCAAGTAACTGAGCACCTTCCGATACATGACAAAGCTTGAAGCATTAGAAGTCTTAACATCCCGGTTGTGGACCCAGGTTTTGTCAAAAGTATTTTCTTTAGGTATACTGGCATGAGGTAGCTTAAACCTTTTTTTCATGGAAATTGTGGTTTTAAACCTCCTCTTTGGAAGATATACAAAGACCACAAAGTGATGCATACTTTCAGCGTTTTTATTTCACTTCTTTTATTTTTTACAAAACGATGACATGATGTCCCACAACAAGCTGTTTTCCCGCGTCCCTTTGGGTTGCTGTATTAATTTGCATTGCACAAACGCTCCGTTCAGTCCGTTCAGTCCTCTCAGATAGTTGCCCATCTTAAGCAAGTGGATGTGCAGAGAGAAATCAGCATTCGGTATAAAAAAAAACAACAAAGAAAGAAGGGCAGAGATTTTGTTTTTTCGTTCTTTCTCTCTTTTTGGGTGTTAATTTATCATGAGTCTATTTATTTGAAACAGACTGGGCCAATGTCCAAACCAAACTCCTGATCAGCTCCACCAATGTCCAAAGGTGCAATGTCGAGGATGGGCAGGCGAGATGGTTTATTTGTTCTGTACTCAATCACTGTCTTGCTCCATTCACCAGTGTGTCTCTGCAAGTATAAAGGAAGAAAAGGAGAAACCCCATTTTAGAATAGTGGCTAAATACTACAAATCACACTGAAGCAACAAAGGTAACAGAAATGACCAAAGAAAACAAGAGAAAAAGCAAAGAGCCACTTACAGTGCAGCCATCCTCCAGCACGGAGAAGGTGAAGCGGCTGTTGCCCTCGGCTCTTAGTTCTACATCATTGGAGCCCTGGAGAACCACAGCCTTCTTCAGGTTACCGGTCTCCTCACTCATGTAGGCGTTGCTGTTCTTGCAATGGTAGGTGATGTTCTGGCTAGCCTGGTTGGACAGCAGGCGCATGAAGGCAAGTTGGGTGGCCATGCTCTGTGGGCTGAGTGTCTCATCGTTGTAGGTAAACTGCATTAAGGAAAGAATGACAATCAATATTTCGAATATAAAAAATATAACATTCGTTGTTACTGTTATTTCCTGGTCTTGTGTGGTGTTAAAACCATTTTTCATTTCAAATAAAGTAAAATATGTCTACAATGCTCACCTCAGTACCACCGTTGATGGTTTCTCCAAACCACACGTGCTTCTTGCTCTCGGTGCTTCTGTACCAGTTCTTGTGGGCGATGCTCTCGGGGTGGGCATGGATGCAGGTCTCGCGGGTGGAGAAGTCGCAGAACACCTTGATGGCATCATTGATGCATCCCTGGTTGGGGTCAATATAGTAGAATCCTACAGGGCAGGGAAAAAACAGTCACATTGATAGAGAGAGAATCTCTTACTCTTACTTCAAATGGGCTAAAAAAGACATCTAAACCTAACTAAATGTAGGGGTATATATGCCCCAGGGGTGATATCTTACCGCTGCTCCAGTCGGGGTGGCTGAGCTTGATGTCACGGCAGGTGCGGGCAGGGTTCTTCCTGGATCCCTCTGGGGTGAGCAGGTTCTCAATCTGAGTGTTGAGGGACTTGATGGTGGCATCGACCTCGTAGTCCTTGGCTCTCAGGGCAGGCTGATCAGCTCTGTACTCATCATATCCAGAGACATCATATCCTCCACCAGCGGGGCCGGGAGGTCCAGGCAGACCGGGAGCTCCAGCAGGACCCTGATATGTATAAGAGAGTGGATTGATATCTTGGATCCTATGCAGGTGCTCCTTGGGATCTTAGGATCCTTGAGGTTGTACAGTGGAGCTGAACTGTCTGGTTTACAAGACTTGTGTTGTGCTTACAGCAGGTCCGACGTATCCAGGGGGTCCACGAGGACCAGGAGAGCCAATAGTACCATGGCTGCCAGCTCTGCCATCCTTACCAGGGGGTCCGTGGGGTCCAGCAGGTCCCTGAAGATGAGGTCATCACATGTAAAAGTCAAACATTTGCCTTTTTTTGGAAATCCTGCATCCCATGTGACTGTAAATTACAGTATCTCCTGCATTTGGTGTTTAGTGATCACGAAAAGAACACAACATAACAGGGAGAATTTAGAAAGTTAAAAATGCCTTGTAATCTTTTTACATGTTTTTAGCTCTGAACGTGGCTTATAACATTACAATGATCACTCCTTGATACTCTCTTTGAGTATCAGAGAAAATAGCTCTGCTAATTCTTATCTCCAATATAGGTAAGCATTGGATTTGTTCACATGGATACAGGTGGAACAAGAAAACCATTAATGTATTAAGGTAAGGTTATTAGGATTCTTCTCACTCTGGGTCCAGCAGATCCACTTGGTCCAGCAGATCCAGTGTCACCAGATGGTCCCTAAGGGGAGAGACGGTGCATCACTGAATGGCATCATAGTAGACATTAGATTAGTCAATATCAGCACATGCAGGAGTACATTTCCATATTTTGTATGCATTATGATAGTGGGCTGTCACTTACAGAAGGTCCGGGCATTCCCTGGAGACCAGCATGTCCACGCAGACCCTTCATGCCTCTCTCTCCTTTTTCTCCAGCAACTCCCTTCTCACCACGGGTTCCAGCAGGTCCCTATAGAACACACACACACACACACACACACACACACACGTTACATCTGTGTATTTTTAGTCGATGAACACTAGTTCTATGATATATGTTTATTGTACTTACAGCGGCACCTCTAGCTCCAGCGGCGCCAGCGGGTCCAGAGGGACCAGATGGGCCCTAGTGACAAGGTGAGACAAGAACAAAAGGATGAGTGAAGAAAGCAGATGCTTGTAGATATTGTGTACGATGCAACATGTTGCTACTTTGAAATGGCCTGGTAGTGAATCCATTTTAAAAGAGTTGCTGTTAATACTTACAGCCTCTCCACGGTTTCCAGGTCTGCCAGAAGCTCCAGAGGGTCCAGCAGGTCCAGGGGAACCAGCAAGTCCCATGGAACCAGCAGGTCCGGGCTCACCACGGTCTCCCTAAACATGGTGGAAAAGTGTAGATGCGGGTCAGAGCACAGCGTATGTGTGTGTGCTCTGTATACAAACGTGTTTTAAAGTGTATAAAAGGGCATTACCTTGAATCCAGGATTACCAGGACGGCCAGGGGGTCCATCGTTACCGGGGCTACCCTGTAGATGGTTAAATATATTACAGTTGACATATAAGTGTCTGTCTTTATATCAAACTATCACGTTAGGTTGTTTGTGAGTCCGTGTTTTTGTTCATCTACTCAAGTAAATATTGATATGTCAATATATTGCTGTCTTCTGTGCAATATGATAATCGATAGGCTGGGGCTAAATATCGATATTTTAATTAATTAAGGTTGCGATCAACATATGAATGAGGGAAACTTGAACAAGTTAACTAACAGAAGAGGAAGATGTTTTCAACAGGATGGCGGACAGCGGTTTGAGAAAATCAGTAGCTGCCCCAGCCATGTCTAAGTCCAAAGTCAGGACCTATAGTTGCTCTATAGTTCTGTAATTTTCATTTACAGACTGAAAAGCTGTTTTTACAGTTTTGACTTGCATGGATAAAAACAGAAAACCTGCACTTAACATTTTGTATTCATAGTTAGACTCTTGTTGCGATGTATCATTATAGGATTGTCAAGCAATATATTTATTATAACAGAATAGCCATGTATCGTGCATCCTATCGTATCGTGAGTTACCCTGTGATTCCCACCCCTACTGCTAACAGGTCATCACAGTACTTGTTATTGGCCTGTTCAATCCTTACCTCACGTCCAGCCTCTCCCTGAGGTCCGGTCATACCAGGCAGGCCAATGTTGCCAGGGGGACCACGGGCTCCAGAGGGACCAGGAGGTCCAACTCTACCAGGCTCTCCCTGTGATAGGATGCAGAGAAAATCACTGGATTTTTAGCAAAGACGCATGTGTGGGTCATTCAAACCATCCTGCAAAATGGGCATGGTGACTGAAAACTAGCCACAAAGCTGCATGTTCTTTAACACACATGGATATTCAAAACCCTGCATAATTAAAGCTCAATTTCAATTTTTCAATTTTCTTTTCCATTTTACAGTTGTGTTGTGATTGTTTAAACTGATAATATTCAACTGCCAGTACACATTTTGGGACAGTTCCATGTTGGATAAGAAGGCTTTATATGTTTAAATTATAAACTGAAAAAACATGGTTTTGAGGCTATCATAGTGCAGGTGAATCTTTTGGAGGGTACTATCAGTATTAATTAGTACATACCAAAGCACCAGCACCACCAGGTGTACCACGATCTCCTCTAGCACCGGGCAGACCAACGAATCCCTGAAGTCCAAGAGGACCACTGGTTCCAGGGGGACCACTAGGACCCTAAAAACACACAGGCCACATTTGAATGTACTGAAGATGGAGATCTATGGATTTATATTACCATAATAGAGATATAAACGCTGTCATATTTATTTTGCCAACTGTTTTTTAAACATTTCAGTGTTCCATGGTCTCATAATTTTGACCTGAAAAAAGTAATAACTTACAGAGGGACCAGACTCTCCAGAGGGTCCTTTCTCTCCAGATAGACCAGGTGGTCCAACCATACCCTGCTCTCCAGAAGGACCAGCGGGACCAGGATCACCACGGAGACCACGAGGACCATCCTTACCAGCGGGACCAGCATGGCCAGGGGGTCCAACAATACCCTGAGAGGGGAAGAGGTGGAGAATGTGTTATCGTCAATTGGGATCACTCTGTTTCACTGGTATGAGAAGCAGCATGATGAGTGCAGTCAGTGTTGGCTTGCATGTGTGTTAACTAATCATCATTATCTTTACATAATCATCGTAAATATAAGAGCAGTACTCACAGCGGGACCAGCTGCACCAACTCTGCCAGCAGCACCAGAGAAACCAGTCAGACCCTGCCATCGGAAACACACACCATCAAAGGTTACAGTACACAGCGGCCATCAGAATGTGTGGTGTCATTATGTATATGTTTATGTGTGTTTGTGTGTGGACATCAGAGGTACAATAAAGTATTTCCTTGCCTTGGTGCAGAGGTAAAATAGAACAGAAAGAACACAAAATGCTCAATCAAATGTTGACATTTTAAAAGGAGTACTGCTGTAGCTATATGGGGTATTTTCTAAAAACTCATTTATTCTCAATAATAGAGGCAAGGAACCCCATTTATGAGAGGCTAAAAGGAGGCCAATTATGATTTTGTGACTCAAGCTGCAAGAAAAATCTTTGTCGCTCTTGTGGTGAAAAACAGAGCCAATTTGTCATTTGACATTCTCAAAAGGAAACTTTGATATTTCTTATTAAATTTGCACATTAGCTTTTTGATTTAATTTGCAGTAACTATGCCCCAATTAGGCTGAAGTGAGTTTTTGCGTGTTTGTGACAGGTACAACAGTGATGAAATCTGTGTTTATGTGTGCTGCTACAATGTTTCAATACTCACAGGTGGGCCGTTGTCTCCACGAGGACCAGCAGGTCCAGCAGCGCCAGCAGGACCCTAGATAAACAGATGAAGAAATCAGACACCATTCCATATTGCTATCATTCATATCTCATCTGAGTTTATAAAGTACAATCCTACATTCTATCCCAGAGAGGTTTAATGTAATCTAAATGTAAATCTAGTAATTATGTGGTGTCAAAGTGAATGCTCTCACTGTATTATTTGACCCCATTTTAAAGACTGATATTTAATAAATTAAGTCATGGTAGAGCACATCTATTCCAATCAGGTTAGATTTACCAAGTAGCAATGCAAGTGTGTGTAAGCCCAGTGTAAACGGTACTAACAGCAGGTCCGGACTGTCCAGCGGGTCCAGCAGGGCCAGCGGCGCCAGTTTCTCCCTTGACTCCGGCAGGTCCACGCTCTCCTCTTGCTCCAGTCTGACCATCAGCGCCCTGTAGGGAGCAAGTTGGGTTGGGGTTGGGTCAATATCTGGGAAATTGTGTATGTGTATGTTTTTGTTTTGTAGTATATCGCATATTGTATTGCAAGGTAATTGGCTTACAGGGGGTCCAGCAAATCCAGCAGATCCAGCAGGGCCAACCTCTCCACGCTCTCCCTGTGGACAACAAGCAGCAGGTCAGGAAGAATGTTTATGCTGCACATAACAAAGCTATATGTTGTCTTAAGATCTTCAACTGCTATGTACTGTATGTCAACTCATTCAGGGTGAATATGGTAAAACAGCTGTTTAGTTATAATGAAGGAAGTCAGCCACAGCTACTTACAGGGCCTCCACGAGGTCCAGCAGGGCCGGAAGGTCCAAAGCCCCCACTCTCACCCTAGAAGACAGAACAGTGAGTTTTTTAGTTTAGCACATCCATCATCCATCCATCCACGCATCACTTTATCCATGCATCACTCTATCTATCCATGCATCCATCCATCCATCCATCACTCTATCCATCCATCATCCATCCATCCATCCATTACTCCATCCATCCATACATTCATACACACACACACACACACACACAAAAACACACAAAAGACATCTTTTGCCAGCATCAGCATTGTTTTAGACGTTCTATTGACTTTTGTACTGTAGATGTACTACTAGCAGTAGAAAAAACTGTCAATTGGAAAACTTGATCAGATGATATGAGTCCTACAAAAGATAATGTTTTGTTTTGTCTCTTTTTGGGGCAACACACAATTCAAATATAGTATCATTGTTTTGTTGTATTTCTGCCTCTACATAGGCCAACACGCAGGAAAGATTGTGGAATAAGGATAACCTTAATATTTAAAATATAAAGTTGTGCATTTGTCTGCTGCATTTATTATATTATCACCACTGCTATCTGAAATGAAGTTGTAGTTTAGCCATTGTTGTAATATTATAATATTGTAAAACAGCCATTAGATGGCAGTGTTGAGGTTCTAGCTACAGATCCAATGCTACAGCATGGGTTATCCCACAGAGGAGTTGGATATACAAGGATATGATTTTGGGTTGGTGAGGCAAGAGATCCTTTCTGACAGTGATTTGATCTCAACAACACAGCTTGCTAGTTCTCTACTGTAGGTCACTGTTATAATAGTCTGTCAGCCATCTTGAATAATGTCAGAGGCAGCCATTTTTAGGTCATAACAAAATTTCCATACCCTTAATTAATCTGTGTTACATTTTACTTCTAAAACACCTTCGTTGTAATGGTTTATGTAATTTGTTTTGTGGTAAATAATATCCACAAATTCCAGACTTACCTTATCCCCATTAGCTCCAGTGGGTCCAGGAGGTCCGGCAGGTCCGGGCATACCCTAGAAACAGAGAGGAGAGGATAGTCAGAACAAGGCTCTGGTTGCTACACTCAAACTAACGTAATGAGTGGTTACCACTTTTATATCAAGTGCCTCAAGAAAAATTAGAGTTACTTACACGGCTACCATCTCTGCCAGCATTGCCTTCAGGTCCTCTGTGTCCACCCTCTCCCTAGGAGAGAGAGAGAGAGAGGAGGAAATGTTAGAGAAGAAAGACATTCTGATTAACATGTCTGAGATATCTGAGGGCTAAAATTTGTATTTGCAGGTGGTAGATTTTTGGAACTTACCTTCTCTCCCTTGGCTCCAGGAACACCAGCAGCTCCACGCTCACCAGGCATGCCACCTGGTCCCTGGTGTCCAGCAGCACCAGCAGCTCCAGCAGCGCCAGGCTCTCCCTGGAAACAGACATGACAATCTATGGCTCCTTTTTGCATTAAACACACATTTTGCGTTAAACACACATGCTCCCATAAATGCAGTATCTCATATATATATATATATATAGATAGATAGATAGATAGATAGATAGATAGATAGATAGATAGATAGATAGTCCTTGCAGCCATGGCATCATCTTACCTTGCCACCATCGCTTCCGGGGGCTCCAGCGGGTCCACGGGGTCCAATAGGTCCCTGAGCGCCAGAAGCTCCGGTAGCACCAGAGTTACCGCGCTCTCCCTGGAGGAACACACAGAGGGGGTCAGTGTATTGTCTTTAGCTACTCAAAGCCGGTTGTTGTAATGTTTTATTATTTGCATGCAAATGTAATCTGCCACTGAGAAAGATATATTCTGTTTGTATTCTGACTATTTTTATGGCTTTGGCATCTTACAATCTATCAATCTGTGAGGCTACTAGAAAAAAAAATGGATCTCTTGGCACACAGGCATGGACTAGTAAACTAACCTTGGAACCAGCAGGTCCAGCAACTCCATGGTCCCCTGGGATTCCCTATAGACAGGAAGGTGAATTAGAGATGTACTGCTTATTCTACCATTTATATGGTTAAACTGTGCAACATGGTGGTAGTGTGTTTGTGTGTTACTTACTCTCTCTCCGGGCTTGCCAGCCTCTCCAGGCCCTCCAGCGGGTCCAGGCAGACCCTGAAAACATAAAATCGCAACATCAGGACCACTGAACTCAACTTCGCCCTATTTGCAGCTACTGCTATCTAGCTCAGGAAGATGGGTTGTGTAGCTACAATGGAATTGCATTTAGACTGAATTTGCTTTCATTAGGGCACTTTTTTGGTTTTGAACATGCTTTTTTTTACATTTTCTTAGCTCTGTTTACAGTGAGGAGGGAATTAGAAATATATTATGGATCCAAACCTGGAAGCCAGGAGCTCCAGCAGCTCCCTGCTCTCCCTTCTCACCAGGGCCGCCCTGTAAAGAGAAAAAGAGAAGACCAATGTTAAAAATGGCACACTGATGGTTATAGTATCAAAATCATATTATAAATGGTGCACGTAATTGTCCGAACAGATGTGTATATGTGTATAAGGATGCTTACAGCGGGTCCAGTTGGGCCAGTGGCTCCATTGTTGCCATCAGGTCCAGGGAGTCCCTAGGCACACGATGACATGTTTTAACAACTGACAATAGAGCTAAAAAATCATGTTAAAACATTTTATCAATGAGTTACTTTATTAAACACATTCTGGGTATTTTTGACTTACTCTCAGACCAGTGGCACCAGTGGTTCCCTTATCTCCAGGCTTGCCAGCGTCACCCTAAAGGAGGTATGAGGTCGGTTAAGCACAGGTCATGACAAATTTGAAAAACAAAAAAAAAAATGATGTAGTTTCAAATGCTCATGTTTCAGTCTTGACTTTATTTCTACTTACATTAGGTCCTTTGGGTCCGGGAAAACCAATGTTTCCGGGCTGGCCTCTTGGTCCAGTTGGGCCGGGAGGTCCAGTGCGGCCATCTTGTCCGGCGGGGCCCTGGAGGAGGAAACAGAATGTATGGCAGGAAGTCATGTTAATTGCATTTATTTGAGCACATATTATGTATAGTTAATATCATAAACAGCACAGAATGAGACTGATGAAAATGTATGTGTCCTGAAGTAAAAGCTGTGAAGTTTATTAATATTAAATTCACAAGTTTTAGTGTAAAATTCAGATTTACTCACAGAGGCTCCCTCCTTTCCTGGGGGTCCGGAGCTTCCAGGGCTTCCTGGGAGACCCTGCACAAAGTACACATCAGTCATTAAGATGCATGTATTGTCATTCATTTGAAATGTTACAGCTGACCCCCTGGGCCAACTACCTTTCAACAATATCTTGGGTTGAATCATGCACACAAGGCAAATTTACATCACATGATAGCCTCATACTAAAGCCATTACTGCAGTTACTGCTTGTAACTCAGCTATTCCAATTTGCCACAGGCCTATTCTGCCTTTGAACTAGACTCAGAGAACAAACAGAGATCACATCCCTCTGACAAACACAGAAATTAGCAAAAGACTCACCCTGAGACCAGCTGGGCCAGATTCTCCGGCGCGGCCAGCATCTCCAGGGGGTCCACGAGGTCCAGGAGCACCAGTGGAACCACGGGCACCAGGCATGCCCTACAAGAAGGAGAAAAAGAGATCCAAGAGAAATGAGGAGGAAGTTTCATCTTGAACACTGACTATATTTGGAGGCAACACATAGTCAGGTTTCTCATCTGTGTAATTAAATGTTGGTGGAATGAGATCTTGTTCATTGAAGACTCACAATTGGGCCAGTTCTTCCCTCACTACCAGGCATGCCACGGCTGCCGGGGGATCCCTGTAAGAGGCACACAGGCATTAGCAGGGGAGCCAAGAAACGCAGCTCTGAATAGGGAATCATATGGGCACAACAACGCCCATCAGAGACGATGGTTTGGTACTCACTCTAGCTCCACGGCCTCCAGCAAGTCCAGTGGCACCAAGCTCACCAGTTGGTCCTCTCTTGCCCTCCTCACCCTGAGGTCCGGGGGGTCCCTGAGGTCCAGAGTTACCCTGAGGAAGGCAACAAAGAAGTTGAAGGACAGCAGTCATAAACACAATATTCAGTGGTCTTCAGATTCAGTTTGGTGACATTTTAAACAAAAAGAACAGGATCAGGATGTGAACTTACAGGCTCTCCTTTGGGTCCGCTATCTCCCTTAACACCCTGAGCACCAGGATCTCCCTAAAAGAGATAAGCAGATGCAACTATTGAAACAATCGATCATCTGTGTACATTCATTTGTGAGTGTTTCTGTGTCAGTATGCGCGTTGTGTGTAGGTACATCTCCATACTAAATATGTATGTTTTTGTAAATATTTGTGAGTTGGTTGTGTACTTACAGAAAGACCTCTCTGTCCAGCAGGACCCTGAGGGCCCTGGGGTCCAGGTCCTCCTCTTGGTCCAGGGAAGCCAGGAGCTCCAGCAACACCAGGGGTGCCCTAAGTAACATTAAAGATGGACAGATGAGCATCACTCAGACCTAACTTAAAATACTGTCATTATTTGATTGAGTGTTTTGCCTTTATCATCAAATATTTTTTTTAATATAATATACACACTAATATTAACACAATTAATTAAGAAATTATATTATGTTCAGTTGTAAGAGAAAAATAAAAACTGCATCCTGCAATCAGTAAAATTACAGCATGTTCTATGATTACAACAACCTATTTACAGTATGTGCAGCATGGCATTGGCCTAATTGTTATAACCTTTGACCCTAATTGACCTTTGACCTATTTATGCTTTAATAGTACAACTTGAGTACTTACAGCAGCTCCCTTGGCTCCGTTCAGACCATTAGCACCAGGGTTACCCTACAGGGAAAGAAAAAAGAAATCTTATCAAAACAACTAAAACATTCAGACTGAAAAATCCATTGCTATAATGGTTACATTTGACTTTTTCACAGATTTAACAAGAGCATAATATGGAATATGTGATATTATCACCCAAAGTAACTACAGTAAATGACAACATATAAAGTATTATTTACTAAACTTGAGGAATCAGTTAAGGGACAAATTCATGGATAGCAATGGCACAGCTTCCAAAGACAAATCAATGCAAACAAATTATTGATAATTTGTAGCCTGGAACAACACAACAATCAAGACAAAATCAAGTACTAAATAAAATACATGTTGTTGCTTATAATTTTTCCAGGAAGGTAACTTGGGAGTCTAAGAGGCAACATCTTTATATACTTACAGCTGGACCAACGGGGCCAACAGCACCATTGAGACCGGGCTCTCCTCTTGCTCCCTGAGCTCCAGATGGGCCAGTAGCTCCAGCAGGTCCAATCTCTCCCTGTCAAAGACAAAAATACATCCATAATCAGATAATGTCATCATAATAATGGATGTGTTGGTATGCTTTTGTTTTAATGGTATTTTCATTTCAAATATAAACGGCCGTGAGTGACTATGTTGACTATGTATGACTATGTATGTTACATGTACAAATTATTCCCATGGGGATAGTATGCAAGAAGTTATTGGGATGGTGAACAATGACAGATGGTGACAGAGTTAATTTGTCTGAGACATGCTTATACTGTATGGTATTGAGAATTGTCTCCTTTTATGGTCCGAAACATGAACATCTCTGGGAGGATGTGTTGCCAAAGGACAGTAAATGCTACAGGAAGTGACATCACACTTACTTTTGGTCCGGGGCCACCGGGGAAACCTGGGGGACCAGCAGCTCCAAGGGGACCCTGGGTAGAAGAACAGCAGATATGACATCAGGATATATGTAATAAAGATAAGAGCTCACATTAAGGTCAAAGTTTGTCTTATATGGGTGCAATTATATAATCAACATTCTGTGGCATGATTACGCATTTTTCTGATATTATATTACACATTATTATTTATACAATAAGATAACAATCACAAAGCAGTCTCTGGATAGGTATCTTGATGATACATTTTGAGTTTAAAGGTCCAATACTCACAGCAGGGCCAGCGGGTCCAACGTTGCCATCAGCACCACGGGCACCAGCAGGGCCAGCAGGGCCAGCACGGCCTCTCTCTCCAGACATACCACGAGCTCCCTAAAGGGAGGATACACAAAAAACAATAGAGATGAGCAAAGTGTCTTTACTGCAGATGTGTAACAGCAAAGAAGAAATTTTGTGCATAAATGCTGAGCTCAATGAAAAACGTACAGCCAGTCCAGGACTTCCGGCAGCTCCATGGGCACCAGGCTCACCCTAAAGGAGAGACAGGAGACGGGGGATTATGGTGATGCGTTATCTGGAGCAAAGTGACTCAAGGTCAGAAGGTAACAGGTCAAATAGAGAAAGGAAGGTGAAAACCCTGACAAAGTATTGGTATTGCTAGTATGTGTGTGTGTGTTATTATTTAAGATTTAATATGTATTTATTTATTAGGACAATGCACATTAATCAATGCACCAGTGTTAGCCAGTTGGCTAATTTTCTAGTCATAGTTACCTCGAGAAACTATCCTATTTGAAATACACAAATTCTTTCAGAAACTACATTACTCTAAATTCTAACCCCAAATGTATCAGTGGGCTGACATCGACATTAACAGAAGAGAAACTGGGATCCTGCATGAAATAAAGTACTCAGTAGGAACGTTTATTGTTGCAGTCATGAGGAAGGTGAAGATGCTCACCTTAGAGCCAGCACCACCATTCTCTCCCTTGCGTCCATCCAGACCAGTGTAACCCTGTAAGACAGAAAGACAGCGATGATGAAAGATGTTTATAAGGGATAAAAGAGTACTATTATTAACACTATTATTGGTACTAAAATGGGCTGCTTCAGAAACAAGCAAAAAAAAGGAAGAGATTAGGGGGAAGATATTATGGACAAAGTGTGGAGACGGGGATCCTTGTGAGATAGAGCCAATTATCACAGGAATCAGTATGTGGGATAAACACAACATATGCTTGTTTGACCTCTCAAAAGAAGCCATATTGACAATAAGACATTCAAAGTATTACATGAGAAATTACGAAAGCTTGTCTGTTGACAAAGGTGCTGCCCCAGGAAGTTTACTGTTTGGCTCTGAGTTTTTCATACAAAACAGGGACTAAAAATCTTAAATGGAAGCCATTGACCTCTCTATGAAATCCACTTTGCATCTCAGGAGGCCGAACAAATGGAAGTTAGGTCCATAATCACATGTGTAGCTTTTCTGCCTTTTTGTCTTTCTGTTTTAGAGCAGTTTGTGCTTGCGGCTTGAAGCAAGGTGATTAGCCCTCCTGTTGATTAGCCCTCCTTTTGTCCTCAGGTCAAATTTGACCCATTTTGTATATCAGAAATTTGGGTTTCTTTTAAACAAATTTTAAAACATAATAACATGGATGTTTCTTTTCATCCTCACAAGTAAAATAAATGATCAGTTCCCTACTTTCATTGATTTTGGCTGTTTTATTCAATTTAATAGCATTTAGAGAGAAATAAATTGAGAAAAGGTGGATGAAAACAGTGAAAATAATGTCGGAAAAAGCTTCTAAAACATAAAAAGGCGCTGAAAAATTGGACGGAGGCATCAAATAAGTGACAAAAAATGGGTTCCTAGTGGTAAAGAGAGCGCCCATATAAAGAGGCTCAGTCCTTAACGCAGAAGTTGCGTGTTTGATTCCGACCTGTAGCACTTTCCTGCACGTCATCCTACTCTCTCTCCTCTTTCATTTCTAAGCTGTCCAGTCACTAAAGGCCCAAATGCCAGAAAGAAATCATAAAAAAGGGACAAAAGTGTCAAAAAAAGACAACCAAATTTATTTTTGTGATACATTTTGAGCCAGAAAAACTAAAAGAAGACAACATGAGGGTTAGGTAAACCATGCAGGTAAAGTTTCAGTCAAGCAGAGAAAAATATCAGCACTCACTCTGTGTCCCTTCATTCCTGGAAGTCCAGGGGTTCCGGGGAATCCACGAGCGCCCTGCAATTCAAAACAAAGAAAATATTACTGAGACATGCACCACATTCACAGTTCAGATGTCTGTTTTGTATCTGTTTGATTCATTCTCTTTGATTTGGAGAGCATCCTTTACCTGTGGGCCGGGGGTTCCTCTGTCTCCGGGCTTACCAGGTCTGCCGTTGTTACCCTGTAGATCAGGAAAATAAGGTGTTACCGTTTGACATTGTAGCTGCAATAACCCGCAGTAATAACTCAAATCCAGCATAACACAGCAGGGAAAAGCCTTTACTGGACTTGTGAACAAAAGTAGCCTCTGAAAAGTGTTTGTAGAAAAACAAATGTATACGTACATCCTCTCCAGATTTGCCAGGGGGTCCAGGTGGGCCACGAGCACCGAGGGGGCCCTTGGGAAGAAAAACAGAGAACATTTGAGAACCATTTAAGATGGTGGCATCACAAGGGTAGGTCTGACAAGGAAGTTATTCCAAAGCAATTCTGAACATGTGCGTAATGTGTGTAATTTGAAGAGTTTTATATAGTTTTTTGAGGATAATCTTACAGTCTGTCCAGGCTCTCCGGGCTCACCAGGGTGTCCGGTGTGTCCCTGAGGTCCCTGTTGAATGATGATAAGAGGCAATTAGTCTTCATATAAACAACATAGCAGCAGAATGAGCATATGGGTACGAAAAAATGGTCAAGTTGGATATCAAATCAGTCCATAGTTTGAATTTGTGGGTGTGTGAACTTACAGGGGGTCCAGGAGGTCCGGAAGGGCCTCTAGGGCCAACCAAACCCTGAAAAAGAGAAATAAGTTAATTGTACATATTGTGTGTCAACACTAAATTCATCTACGCTGGTGCACTTAGTCATGAGTGTGAGTGCAACTGCACCAGGACTGGAATCAGGTGTGAGGTATAAGTATCTTACCACAGACCATAAGTGTTTATGTGTAGGTAAGGATGTAAAGACACACACAAAATAACTGTGGAGTCTGTTTCTATTGAATGAAAGTATAGATGAATTGTGCTGTGTGTCAGATAGAGAGGGGCCTCACCGGGGGTCCAGGGGCGGGGATCGGGAGCTTTTGAACCATCATACTGAGCAGCAAAGTTCTGATAAACAGAAGAAAAACACAAGATGATAAGTCACAATAAGAAACTTTTAATAATATAAGGACTATTGGAATAGCAGTAGTCACTGTTACAAGCAGTTATCATTATGAATACATCAAATTTAATGAATGCATATTATACAGAAAATCATATCAAGGTGGTGCATTAAAATAATTTACAGTAAAATGCAAATGAGCATCCTACTTCTTTGTTTAGACATTGAAGACTTAAAACTAACTGACTTGAACTAACACTAATAGTAACCTTGTTGTATATTATCTGTGTGTCACTTGCTGAGCCATAGTGACAAATGGGTAAAGGACAAAAGTCACGGATAATAACGTCATTAATAAGATTCAATACTTTTCCATTTCAACATAAAAACAAACAGAGCACCAAGGGTGATTATGATCACTGCACAGAATCACAGCCTGCAGCCCTGAATGAGTCAAATACACTCATCAAACGATGAGACGAAACGAAAAGATAATTACAATGCTTTTTTTCCTGCACAGTTTGCATCATTAGAAATAGTGGACTTACTCCTCCGAGTCCAGGGGGGCCAGGGGGGCCAGCGGGGCCAGGGAGTCCGGGTTTGCCGTCTCTTCCATTTGGGCCCTTAGGACCCTGTAAAACACAGATGATATAGTGAGTCACACTGCTACGTAATAAACAGCATGCTGATTGGTTTTACTGTGACTCTCAGATTATTCCATGTCATAAATGAACTGAAACATTAGATACAGAGATGAAGCTCGACCACTGATGTAGCAAATTTTGTAATTATATGATATGATGAGCAGACAAAACTTAAGTGGGAGAAACTATTTAAAAAATTAAATTGTTGGTAAAATAAATAAGGTTAATGTTTTAAATTGTACCAACCATATTCACATTACTATTATTGTCCGTAAACGTTAGGGCCTATGGCTGATGTAAACAAAGGGGTGTGGCCTACTGAGGTTAGAAACTCAAATGACGTCAACAAACGCTACCCTAAACTCGCATAAAATAAATACCACATTAAAATGCCTAAATTACATATTTGATAACAGTTGTTTGATCGAGGGAAGAAGAATTTCACTTCAGCTTACCCTGTCACCTCGAGGTCCTTTGTCTCCTCTGGGACCCTGCAGCAGAAGAATCACTCAGTCATACCAAAACACAGAGCAGAAGACTCTGCTGTTCCTCTAGCAAGCATGTTGTCTAATCTAAACTATACTAAATGTAACTAAAAGCACAACAAAAAAGATATGAATTAAAGTCAATGATCGGTACTACGATAATATCAATAAAATGTGTGTGTAAACAAACTTGACCTTACTGGTAAGCAAGTTAAAACACATTTCAGTGATTGGACTAGACACCATTAAGATGCCCTTTGAACTATACATTATGTGTCATTATGTGTCCTTTATCAGACAATAACAACATGATGTGCTCACCTTTGTGATTCCCTAAATAGAAAAGAAAATAAATAAATGTATGATTTATTTATTCAGTCTTTTCAGGCTATATCAAACATTCAGCTCTCTTATCTTTTGCATAAGCATATGGATGAGTGGCCGCTGTAAGAAATAGCTAAGCAAAATACGATATGCTACTGTCACAATGTGAGATAAAACATGCTCATGCAGATACTGGAATAAAAATGAAAACACGGCAGAGAAATGTCCATGTAATATAGATGCTCAACATGTGCACAAAGATGCTAAATGAAGTGTCCCCAAGCCAGACTCAACAACCCCTGAACATTAAGAGCATATTAGTCCACGGAACAAATACAATTCTAAAAGGTTACCAGAACCACACAGCGTACTACACCTTTAAAACATTTAAATGCTACACACCATGCTGATTTAGGCAATCTCAATTAGGAAGAGAAGCAGCCTATGTTTGTCTTAGAGGGGACCAGTCTTACACTGATGGATAACAATTCAATAATTTTAAGTTTTATCTGAGCTGAAACTCTCAGCCTTTTCCTCACTGGTCTGAGATCAGCTTTCGAACATCAAAATCAAATCCTAATCAAGGAGCAGAGAACTGACCCAAAGCCAGCTGTTAGGGGCAAACCTCCCTCTGCCCCTCAGAAAGGATCCTTTGTACCAGGCCCCAAGGGTGCCTCAGAGCTGCGGTTTTAGCTTTCATTGACACAAACTTTAGCCAATAGGACCCTCACCTATTCATGGACAGGAAGGGCAAAAAATGCAAGAAATAACTTAGTTCAGGGGCAGAAATTCCTAAATGAAATGCTCTGCCATCGTTGAGATTGCTCAAATGGCCAAGACCAACCGAGACGTCTTTCTTTCATGGAATATTTCAAAGCATTCGGAAGAGAAAAGAAGCAAAGAGACAAGGTAAAGCTATGATTAAGAAATGTTGCTTTCATGATTTCATGCATGTAGACTAACCAAGTCTGTGGCGTTGGAGAGATGACGAGGAGGAAGAGGGCAAAAATGAGGGTGGGGAAGAGAAGAGGGAATACTCCGTTAGAACATGAACAGTCAACTGAAATAGAAACAATGACATTTGAATCTATCTCTTTTCTTGTTAATTGAATTAACCTCTTTCTGTATCAAATGAAAAAGGTTGTGGTTTTCCTTTACATGAGAACAAAGTATATCAAAATGTACATGCTGGAATGTAACTACACTATGCAGAAACAACACTGTATGCCTTCATGTGAGACATTAAAGTACACAGTAACAATGCTTGAGTCTAATAACCCCATGTTTAAATTTTATTAAATAATCAGTGAGAAACAGAAAGCGGCACTTCTGTGTTATGAAGGCCTTAGTTGTCATCTGGGATGTCAGAGTTCAGGACTGTCAGAACTTAACTGCACTTATCACCAGTACGCGAAATGTTGAACAAATCCTTCCGCATTGTTTACTTCCTTTATGTCCTGTAGCACAAGTCCCAGCTCATGGCTAAAAGTGTAGCTGAGATATCTGTATGCTCAACGTCTCTAAACTGTCCAACAAATGTGAATTTAGGTGTTCAATAGCATTCCAGATAGTTAGGATCCAGCTGCTAACATGTCTGAACAGGTAGCTTATGCCCTTGGGACAAGAATAGTTGGCTTGCCACTTAAAACAAGACTAGAACTACACCACTTGTATTGGGACATGACATCATGACATCTGTAATAGATGCTTGTTCTGATTTCTGCTGAAATATTATTAAAAGGTGTGTTTTCTGATTTTGTGTTAAAAAGGGGTGAATTTGAACATAAACAGACTATCCAAATTTGTAAAATAGTTTTGACTATCTGATGAGAGCATCCTTCATTGATGGCTAATGTTTGTTTCTCTTATCCACACTATGTTGCATGTGGACATCACCTGGTCATGGGTGGGTTTGGCACAGCTGGGACCTCCCCATGAACTCTAAGCCTCCACGTCTAATCATGACCACAAGGCGGCGCACTTGGACATTCAATGTGATGTGTGACTACTTATCTCTCTATCTATTTAATGTACCACAATAATGAAAAAGAAGCCACAAAGCTTTAACTTCAATGCAGATCTTGTCTTTAAATCATTTTTTGATTTAAATAATTATACATTAGGCAGTAAACTGCAACTGTTAGGAAAGAAAGTCATGGACAAGGCTATTTAGTTGATCAGAAATCTAGAAATACTATAATATGTGAGCATTTAGTCTAAGTTCTTCTTTTTGATAAACAGATTTATCTCTCCTTAACTCAAAGAGAAGAATTCTATCTAATTGTGCCAAGTAGATCTTTGCACCCATGGCCACTAGGGGGAGACATTATTGTTTCCTATATGAAAGCCTCATTAGCGGGGCGTCCAGATGGAACAATATGTACAACGCCCCACGCAGTTTTTTCATCCTGTCTCAAAGAAAATTCACATTTAGCCTATTTTAATGACTCCACGTGCATTAAAAGTTCTGAAAAGACACTAGGCCGACTACTTTAGAGGTCTCTTTTCTGGAGTGCAAATTCTCCCTCTCTTGGAAACTAATCAATAATAAAATAATTGTATCCTTGGGGGAAAAAAAGTGAAAAATCCTCTGCATGAGCTCAATCCGTTGAGCTTTATTCTGTAGTGCTTTGAGCTGTCTTCAGGTTGACCTCCATGTAAGTCCCAAACAAAAGCCAAAGCGCAAGATCCTCAAGCAGTGGGACTCGAGAAAAAATATCCATCACAGAAAAGAGCAGATATTCAAACTTACATTGGCATGACGCTAGGTATGAAGTTACTGCAAGCAGCAACAGAATCCGAGAATCCACAAAGCTGAGCATGTCTACGCAGACATGCAGACTCCTTGTGCTGCTTAAGCCCTGTTTTTAAACCTCCTTCAAGCAGGCATACAGTTGTGGTGACAAGAGTAACTCCAAACTGAGCAGAAACCGGCTGCCGTGATGCTAGAATAATAAAGTTCTATCAGGCCTATTTATATGGCAGGAGGGTCCCTGGTCTGCGTGTCAAAAGTCAGCCCACCGGCCAATGAGAGAAGAGAAACCCAATCTGACTCCCATCCCTCTCCAGCTCAGACTCAGTCATGTGGTGCTGCATCTCCCAGCCTTCTCTCCACCAGAACCCGTTTGGCAAAGCTTTGGCGATGATGACGAGTGCAACGTTTTAATTAGATCCATTCTTTTTGAGGACGTGGACAGCGTCGACGTTTAAAAGAGAGCAGAAGGCCAACGCGTTTTCCCTCTTTACGGGTTGCATTGACTCCGTAGTGTCAGTACAGATCCGGGAGCCGGGTATTCAACCTTACGCCCAGCTTAGGTTTGTGCGTAAAATGCGCCCGTTTTAGTGCGCGTCGGTGGGCATTAGTGGCACCGAGAGGGCCCAAGTCTTCTCCACTTTGGATTTAATTGGGAAAAATAACTTTTAGACACCGTGTAGTATTATTTTTTGAATGATTGTTGATCTATTGGAGTTTATTGGATTGGACTTTTGGTGGGCCGTTTTTACGCACGGACATTTTCAAACATTTCTTCCATCTCAGCCTTATTCTTCTATTGCGTTTGAAGACACTTTAGTGGCAACTTTGTTATTCTGTTATAATGCGGCTACCATCTTCATCATGCAGGCGAAGATTTTGTGTCATATTTGATTTCTTCTCCACACAAGTGGAAACCACACGCACCAATCACTTCCTAAACATTCCACCTGTGTGTTAAAATAAACTTACTTCTTACATCTGGACATTTCTGCAACATCTCTAAACATTTAGATCGAATCACTATCACTATCAGGGGAATGGGATTCACATTCAGCATTGGCCTACTTGAAGCTTTAGTGTGAAAAAAGACAGGTGTGGAGAAGACATCTAGTTTTAACCTCTCTCTCACTCTCTCTCTTTCTCTTTCTGATCAGCTCTTACCTGCCCACATGACCAGACATGTCATCTATGCTACTACCACTCCAACAACACTCACGGCCCTCATACTGCCTTATATTACACATCATTCCAGTTAGTAAAGCACACAGTATAACAATATTCCTAAAACAAACGCAGTGATACACTCTGGGCTTAAACACTTGCACTTACACTATTAACAGAAAGCATCTATTGACCACTAAAACAAAAGTATGACACAGTGGCAGCCCTGTGTCCTGGCTGCCTTAAAGAATAAATTCACAATTCACAGGAGGAATGATCACAGTTAGAAGATGTTCTAATAGTAGGCTACACATTTTTTGAGAACCTATCATTGAAATGGGAGGTTTCTCATTACAAAAGGCGTAAACCAGAAAAATCCATTCATGATTTCTTCAAGTTCAACCAGTGATGCAAACAATGACCTTCCTATTCCCACTAATCTTATTCTGCACCTCATAAAGGTTATTTGCTGCATCCTATAGTCAATAAAGTCTACATTTCATGGAGATTGATTTGCATCAATAAACTCTTTATAAATAAAGCAGTGTGTTTGTCATGCAAAATATTACAAGTGGAAAGGAAGAGGAGATCCACTTTAAACCTCAGGGATGGACCCGTTCCTAAGCATTAATGCATTCATAATGATGAAAAGATTGTTTCTGAATGGTTTATCATATATTATGTATTCTAAAGCTCTGTTTTGCAACATAGTACAGGTATGTACTAACCATTGCAGCCACTCTAAAAGAATATCTGATAAAGGTTATATCCAGGTTCTGGTATATTACAGTTGATCTATCAGCAATAGGTGGACATCTCTTCTTTGCCTCCTGCCCACAGACAGGCCCGTTCTCCTTCCTCCTCCCCCTTCAGAGCCAGAAAAAAAGTAATTGATGGACACGCCCAACCACTTCACCTCAACTCTTCCCTGAGTCGAATCCAAAAAAAGAAGGGGAGGGGTAAGCAAGATGAAATGTGTTTTAAAGATGGCAGAGCTCCCACTCATTGCAGAGTTACATTCCCATGTTTGCCGAGGAGTTGAAGCCTTGAGGTAGCTGGAGAGACGAGACAGGCGGCGTAGAAAATCAAAGATGGCTGCAAAGCTCCACATCATCGGACTTTCTTTTCTCCTGATTCAACCATGTTTCACATAAAACAGTGTGTTTTATCCCATTGAATAGCTGCTCTAGAAGAAAAAAAAATCAATTTAGCTCTCAAAGTAAAGGGTCATCAACAACATAACAGCAGATGCAAATTAATAAAAAGCAGTTTTCTATCGAAAATAACAATTCAACTTGAGTTTAAAGTTGCAAGACACTCACTGTTATTTATTTGATAAGGCATTTACAAATAACTGTGCTGCACATGTTTAAATTTACATTTTCAGTAGACAAAGCCTCTTTCCCTCAAGAATGTAAGGGTGTCCTGTGGTTCAATTTATCACTGGGAGCAGACAGCTAGTTTAGGTTACATTATTGAAGTATTCATTCAAACAAATGTCAGTGTTCTCCTGGGTAACAGTTGCATTTGGTACAGGCAGACATAACTGTTTACCATTTTAACTTCTGGTCAATGTCAAATGTAGTGACAAGAGAAATCCCTGCCTATAAAGTGTACTGTTCCTCCGACATGTTTTTATTCATGAAATAAGAATCATACATTGGTAAAGACCACAGGTGAAATCAGCTTAAATAAAAATCAAACAAGATTCCTTTCCCTTGCCTGAGATTCTTTTTCTCAGCCATTTTGAATCTATAACATCTTGCTCCTTTTCTCTGCTGTCTCCCATAGTGCTGCCAGATGCCAGCTGGGCCTGCAGACAGATTCCTCCAGATGTGCTGTCCTGCGATTGGCTTGTTGAAGTTGTTTCCTCACTGACCTCACTCGCTGTGTCTCATGTTTCTATTCTGATGCGGAAGAAAGTGCTAAGGATTATGGGTGGAGTGGACCCTCTCGTGTCAAGGGTGGCTGTCCACCTGTCAGCGGTAAGGAAAAGAGCACATGGCCAGTAAGATTAGGAAGAAACACGAATTGATCAACTGCTGTATGCTTTGATGGAAATTTAACAACTGCATCCTTGATAGTGAAACACCAGAGTATATCTGATGTTATCATGTTATGATAACATCAGATAACACATGTTAACTAGGCTATGAATTACAGAAAGGATCAGATAGTAACACTTCAAATAACATGATTTGAAGCATGAAAAACATCTAATGAATGTCAGTATCTTCAAACATATTGCTGTCCTGTATACAATGTTTTGTGCAAGATTATCCTTTAATCTAGGAAATGAAATATGCCATAGCCTCATCACCTGGTGAAACAGGAGCAATATCAAAGTAAAGATTTGTAATGACCCCTTCCTTCAAGGGGTAAGGATGCCAGAACAATACCTGGAAATTGCCCCTCACCTGCAATTTAAAAATGGGCTAACTGATTCTGAACAATGATGCCCGTCCATGTGTTTCTACTGTAAAATAAAGTGACTGGTATGGGTTTATGTCGCCCACACACACAGACACTGGCAGCTGTCTGTAGAGGAAGTTTAGAGATGGAGCAGGGAGAAAATGAGAGTTAGTGATTAAAGGGGAGGGCTACATGCACACACACACACACACACATACACACACACCTACTGAATAATCCTTTTACCGATTGAAGCAAAGAGCGAGACAACAGAGATGTGAAAAGGTTGAAGGAGCAGAGTGATGAAAAAGTTCAGACACACTGCACTCTGTGACATACATACATACAAAGAGAGAAAGAAGTACTAATTAGAGCCCCCCACACACACACACACACACACACACACACACACACACAGATCAGCAGACATCCAAGGGCGGTTGAGGTTTTCAAATTACAGCCTATATTCCAGGCAGTATTTCTCTTTTTCTTCTCTGAACTCTTGCAACAAACGTTCCACACTTGATACTGTTCAAAAGCCAAAAACTGAGAATTTCAGCTTGTCTATTATAATGTTTTTTTTGTTAAATAATAAATTCTCATTTTTATGTAAGATGTGGAATGTCTGGTGGTACAATGGGATTTAGATTGGAGATTATTTTTACATTCTTGCACCAACTAGCACGTCAGTGTTTTCTCAGAGTCCTGGGCCACTAGATATTGATTTCTAGTGACACACTTGGCCTGCCTGTAATTGGTCAGTTTGATCACGAAGACAGCAGCTGGTTAGCTTAGCACAAAGATTAAAGGAAGGCTCTGTTAAAGGATAACAAACCTGCCTACCAGTACCTCTAAAGCTCAGGATAGTAACAAAGATATATTTTGTTTGTTTAACATTTACAAAAACTTACAGTAAGTGTGAAAAGGTAAGAGGAGAGATAGACTTCTCTGCATAGTCTGCCATTTCAATCAGGAGAGACATGTTTGCAGATATGCAAATAGATTTATTAGACAGCTCAATAAAATGTACAATGTCTTTGGTGATTAGACTCCATCACTATTTGAATATTTTCTATATCTATATAAGGGTAGAGAACCATCAGACCCCCCCCCCCCATTGAATCTAGACACCTAGAATCTAGGAGCCTGAAGACCAGAACGGAGGAGGTTCTGGACCGCTCAGCTGGAGTAGATGACTGGAGGTGGTGGGTTGCACTCTTTGCCTGCTACAACAGCTGAATAGCAAGGAGAGAAACATATTTTTAAAGCAGGGTTGTGACTCCGTGATTGGCCCTTGCAATTTGTAGACAATTCTGATTGGTTAAGCAAGAAGGTGAACACCTCCACCAGCTGATTCTATTTAGAAGTTAAGTCTTCACAAAAGAATTTACGCTGAGCTACATTAGCACGTATGCAAAACCCCTACCTTTTTCCCTTTTTTTCGTTGCACTATTGGACTTATTTGCACTACCACCATGACACCTTGAATTTCCCCTTGAGGATCAATAAAGTTTCTATCTAAAATGACACATTGTAGTTTTACAAGTAGTTATGTGCCCTTAAACAGAATCCATCTTTTCATCTCACTCTAAGCAAGAAACGTGATTCCCCAAAAGGTCAAACAAGTCCTTTAAGGTTGTTAAAACAATTTTATTCCACAATGTCAAATTGTAGCCTATATTCTAGGCTTTATATTCTGTATTGACTTGTCACAATTTTTCAAAGCTACTGTATCATGTTAAACTTGTCAAATTGTCAAAGTGTAACTGTAACTTTTGCTGAACTACATTTGAGTAATTTACAGTGTAGTACAAGTGAGTCACAAGTAGTTATATGTCTTATTGATTGGTTTTTGATGAATGTGTTGAGATGGGGGGTCAAACAAAAACGGGACTTTCACTCAGGAGACTGCTGTTAATGTCCTGTTTGAAAGCAAAAGTCAACATTTAGTCAAAATACATAAAAATATAACCCTAATTTGCATCAAGTAGCCTACTCAACAAACTTAACATAAGTGTTCCTATTATCATAATTAACTTACGTTCTTACGTGCATACTTATGTTAACCCAAACCATGATCTTATCCTAAACCTAACCAAGTAGTAAAGTCAAAAATTAAGCTCAAATCAATGTTATTATCGGCAGCACCATCCCATCAAAGAAAACTTCCACCCAAATTCAGCTTGACATGTTTTGTATCTTTGGGGATTCGACTAGAAATAACATTTTCTGGGATGCACAACATGAGTTTGTAATGACTTGTCCGTCAGAGGAGATAAACACATCAGCCATCAAGGCTTCTAGTCTAGTCAGACATATAGATTTAGCTCCTTTTAGACATTGAGGAGAACCTGGAAGTTGCTGGCACTTGCTCAGGTCTTTAAGCAAGATGATCAAAAAGGCTGACTGAGTCAAAGAATTCAGCTCTCTTGTTGGCTCGACAGGCCTGAGCGCATATCAGCATGCTGAGGCCACTGGCATTATTCCCCTGCTGAATGACTCTGTAGCACCCAGGAAGATAGGAATTGGGGAGAACTAGTAAAAGACAGACCAGTGCTTTTAAGGAGCACTCATTTAATTGAAGTGCTTCAAATTATACAATGCCCTGGCCAAAAACGTGTAGGTCCATGTAACGCCTTTTATCGCTCATTCCCTTCCTCCTCGCGCTTTTCTTGTTTTCCCTCCTACCCCTTGTTCCTTGTATCATTTCAGCAAGCATTTCAGTGTCTCCCCCTGCTTTTTCCACCATATCTTGGTTTTTGTCTCTCCTCCTCCCTGTCTGCCTTTGCTCCTTCAGATTACCACATCTGCAGGCTGTTTCCAATGGAATATATCTCGTGAACGTTTGGACTTGAGTTGCATAGAGGAGGGGTTATTGAAAAGCTAGTCTAATGTGAGCTCGGGGAGGGGTGCAGTGAGGGAGTGAGTGGTAGGGGTAAGGGAGAGTATAAATAAGTGTCAGGAAACACAAGCGAGTATGGTGGAGAAGTTGAGTCACAGGGAATAGGCCTTTCACTGGCGATACACTTAACAATCACCTTTGAGAAGAAAAAAAACTCTAGTGAATATGGCTTCTTGCATCTTACCTGCATACTTCAAACAATTTATCAAAATTGAAGCAAAGACAATTCCCCCAAAATGTGTGTCTGTCAAAGAAAAGGCTCAAGTGATGAGAAAGAACGTGAGAAATGCAAAAAACGTAGAAGGCAGAAGGGAGAATATCAAAGTAGGGAACCTCCCTTGGCTGCAACTAACACATGGTTAGATTTGCCTGTGTGTCCACATGACTCACAGTCTGGTCAGCTAAGGCATAATAAACGTGACAGAAATATCCCCGCACAATGTCACCAGAGTCCATGGCAGGGAGTTAATTGCTAGATAGAGCTGAGTCGTGGTTTGAGAGAGGGAAAAGAAAGTACATCTCATCATTTAAGTGTAGATCAAGACAATGTCCATACATGTATTTTTTCCTTTAATGTTTTCTTATACTTTTGAAAGGTTGCATATATATGCAAAGGAATGGAGTCGATCTTTTGACAGAGTTCAGTCAAGGTTTTCAAGGCCATATTTTTCAGGAGCAGAGATACAAGTCAAAAGCATTTTTCCCAAGATGAGGAAAACTTTACAAATTATAAATTAAATCTGAGGCATACTGAGATGTTTTCAGTTACATCAAAAATGTCATCTATTACTGGTTATTATTTATAGCTAGATTCAGTTGATGACTTGCTTGGTGTATAACTCTAAAGATAATAATTAATTTTTACTTTCTTGTTCCATACATCAGGGTTCTCAAAGTGAGGTCCAGGGACCCCCAGGGGTCCTTCCATGGGGTCCCCAACAAAAGGGGAATAATTTATTTGCTCTATAATTTCATCCAGAAGTAACCCAATGACAGATTGTATGACTATTTTGCTCATGGGTTTCATTCACTTTCTTTATTAAATATTTAAAAGCTAAAATTATACCAGGTAGGGGACCCTGGGACAAAGTCTTATCAGATGGGAGTCTGTGGTCTAAATTGTGTCAGTTTAGGGGTGTTAATGTGAAAAGGACCACTGCCATTCATTACCATTTTCTGTCCCTTCAAGTAGAGCAAAGAATCTTTCTGAATTGTTAGAATGAGTGCACCACCTTTACAGCCTATTTACAGCAATATTCACATCCATACATCAATGTGTTTGACCCAAGAAGTAAAAGATACATCTACAACTTTTGTCCTTATTGTAGTTGTGGCTTTAGTAAAATTAACATCACCTAGAGGCAGTCGTTAGCCGCTCTTTGGATTCCTTATGTTTTAATCTAGTTCAATCATCAAAAGTTAAATTTATACTACTTTATAATTAATACTTTGGTTTATGACAAAACACCTGAAAAACTACTAACATTCTCATTAGCCTCAGCTTCACTTCGTTTTTTTTGTGTTAATTAGCAAAAGCTTAGCATGCATACTTACATGTTTTTCATGTTTTTTTTATTTTTTATTAATGGTTAAATTGAAGTTTGCAATGTGACAGTACTGTTGCGTGTATGCAAATGTTTGAGGAAGAGTTTGCATAGCTAAGATAAAAGATACAGGACCTTCAAACTTCACGTAACAGTCTTAATCCTGTTTAGTTAAGTCCGAACGTTTTGGCTGTTCAAGGGTTAAGCTGAGCTCAGTTATGGTGAGCGGAGGGGAGAGCGCTGAAATCTTTTCCATATTACGGCACACACAAGGAACACATTAAAGTGAGTTCAGCTGTCTGGAGTCTCTCTCTCTCTCTCTCTCTCTCTCTCTCTCTCTGGTAGGGGCGAGTTCAACACAGCAGTATATCATTACACATCTGGGAAAATGCACTCACAGCCCCGGATGGCACACCAAAGAAACGAGAGACAATACAGTCTATCTGTAACTAACCTATGTGGTAAAAGATGGAGAGTCTGCAAAGGAAACAAAATGGGTAAGGAGACAAGAGTTACCTAATTCAGATGAACAAAAGGTCTCTAATACATAAGCATGCACCATTCAACTACCACTTTGTTTCCATCAGAGCTAGAACAGAGTACGTCAGGGTTGTTATTAAGACAATGACAGCCTTATACGCTGCAAAAGATATGAACTCGACAAACTGTGGCATTGATATTAACACTAATGGAAATCGGAGACTTCAACTTCTGTTTCTCCTCCTTCTTCCCCTCAATAACTCCACCTCTTCCAAATAGCTCCAGTTCTTGCAGTTTTATTTTAGTATGATGGATGCAGACTGGACGAGCTTTCAGGAGGGGGGAACCTTACAGTTCTTTTTTTCCAGGATGGAAACTGTTGCTTCCCTTCACTCCTTGGTCCACATACCACCATAATATTACTTCCATGACTTCAGCTGCCTCGGAGTAGTTCTTTCTGCTGATACTATTTGATAGAATACATTTATTTTCTTCTTTCTCTCTTGTTCTTTCCATCCTGTTTCTGTCTTCTTCAAAACATGAACACCACAATAAGCTTATAGGGCCCCTGCAGCGAGAATGATGGGTGGCAAACAAGAGTTATAGAGGTGAGGTCAAAGTTGAGGAAGAAAACCCTCCACGCATCACTTACTGGCCCACATATGCAACCCCCTTCATGTCTGGCCTCAACCCTGTAAAGGACGAGGAGGCATTTGAGGGAACCCAAACTCCAAAACCTCCTTTTTTCATCTGCTGTTACTATTGTTTCTTATTTTCTCTTGTTTACCAGTCCAGCAGTTTACTTCATCAGCTGTGACAAAACCATTTGGAGTATTGTCACAACAATGAATTCACAGAATTTCAAAATCCACCTAATTCCAGTGAAAGTGAAGCCAATCAACACTAATACTTTTTGGAGGGTTTGTTGTCCTAAAGGAAATGGATTGGAAAGTGCAAAATTGAAAGTCGGCACCTTTTCTTATCCCTGTATCCCAGAGAAGTTACTTTGATAAAAAAGTTTGTTTCGGTGGAGTTTTAAATGGAAAATAATCCCATACATATCAGTTTTGCTCACACAGTCTGGGAGTTCTTTGTGGGGGAAAACTCCAGAGCCTGGTCTCCTGGCTTTACAGTGGCAGTCAGCGTGACAACAAGGAAGTAAAATAACTCCTCTAGACCTCCTCTGCTTGAATGATTTCACAGATGGGAAGGAGGAGAACGGTCTTCTAAACAGTTGGATCTTGTAAAGCCAGGCAATGCTTTTACTTCACTTTTCTTATGTTGTTGTACAAACCTCTGGTGGGATAGTAGATCTTGACAATGCCTCTAATCATTATTAGATTAGATACTTGATTAGATTCTTTATGTCATTCAAGAATGTTTGATTCAAACTCATATCCCAAAAGTTAAGCACTAAGCAGATTTTTTAAAGGCACTTTAATTTTTGCAACAGTGTGTCTTGGTATGTTTTGGTTATAACTTACTAATCTCATAGCAAGTATAAACCATCTCTTTTTTGAACTTGGGTCCCAAAAGACGTAATAGACATAACTAATGACTAAACTTCTTAACTTAGAATTTTTTTAAATCACTTAATCGCAAAACAATCTAACGGAAATTTCAAATCTGCTGATGACTGAAGGATTTAACAAGTGACAGACTATCCCTTACAGTAACACCAAATCTAGGCTTGGGGATATGGTCAGAGTGGGGAACAGACAGGTTTTACTAAATAACTCTTATTCTAGTGGAAGGTGTGTGTATTGAATCAACCTTGTATAGTCTCTAGTTGTAACAAAAGCATGGCTGTTCTATTGTTCAATTGGACACCAAAAGCTAAGAGAAAATATTGCCATAAAACTGTCATAATTGATTGTTTGGCCATGTGAAAGCAGCGGAACACAACACAGGCATATATATTATCATCTTTATATATTATTATCTATATTATCAAGTGGTTACCTGATTTCCTTTCTCTTTTCTCAGTAGCAGAGATGAAGGGTTTGCTTAATTAGAGTTCATATGATGAATACTGATGTTTTACTTAATTTCCAATGAAGCACACATTCTTTTTCTATTTTCAAAATTCCTGTGTTACATGTTTCTGTTTTGTAACTCCAAACTCTACATACTCTCTATATACTAACCCTGACAGCCATTTACAATCTCATACAATGAAGCTCAATATACTTGTGCTGAGACTAACTCAACGTATGTAAAGTCCTTCTCTAGCAAGGATTCGCTCCTCTCTGCAGATATTTGTTAGTGTAGTCAACCCCTAACATGGATTGCGCCCTGCCTTTACTGGGTTACGGCTTAACTGAGCACTTGAACTGTCTGCCACCTGCTACCAATCAAACCTCCACCTGACACAATAAACACCTGGTGGATGCCTGCTGAGGGCAATCAGCCTTTTAAACTTCCCCTGGTTAAATGATGTGCCTGGGGACAGAGAGAGGACACCTGTCCCACCTGATTTTAGATGTTCAACTCGTCAGTTTGCATGGTGGTAGAGTTGTTTTATCACATGCTTTGTTATTTCTTTGTTATTTGTTTTTGACTAATTTGACTGATGCTTAAAAGATTTGTAGGCAGTTCAAAGTACTGTACATTTCTGCCATCCTGATTGTTTTTGAAATGTGTGTGTGTGTGTGTGTGGTGGGGGGGATCCCATCTACATCCGTCTCCACAGTTGAACATGTTCCATACATTGTTGTAACACACTCTGTAGTACCTTGGTGTTTCACAGTCTTTGATTGTGTTCATTAAATTAACATCAGTCAATGTTTCTTAATTCTGAATAAATCCTGCAAAACTGAGTCAAGTTCTGAGATCTTTTTTTTTTTCTCTCATTCGATCACTCTGTCTGGGAGCAGCGTTACCTCTTGCATTTTACTCAGCTGCTGTGTCACTTTTTCCACGCGCTAAGCCAGTGGGAGGAGGGCGGCTGCAGTAGAAGGCTAAAGCTAACGGGTGGAAGACATCGCCTATCTGCAGCAGGAAAACCAGCCAGCGTTTAGTCCAAAACCCCAGCAGTGGTGGACAAATCTAAGGGATTTTTGTTAAAAAAAAACTATTTTAAATCAAACTGAAATATTTGTTTACTTGCAAAGGGCCTAAAAAAGAGGGTCAATATCAAGTTTGATGACACTTTGACAGGTTTGTTTCTTAGTCGATATACAGTGGGTACGGAAAGTATTCAGACCCCTTTAAATTTTTCACTCTTTGTTTCATTGCAGCCTTTTTCCAAAAATCAAAAAAGTTCATTTTATTTCTCAGTAATGTACACTCAGCAACCCATCTTGACAGAAAAAAAACAGAAATTTAGAAATTTTTGCATATTTATTAAAAAACAAAAACTGAAATATCACATGGTCATAAGTATTCAGACCCTTTGTTCAGTATTTAGTAGAAGCACCCTTTTGATCTAATACAGCCATGAGTTGTTTTGGGAAAGATGCAACAAGTTTCACACATCTGGATTTGGGTATCCTCTGCCATTCCTCCTTGCAGATCCTCTCCAGTTCTGTCAGGTTGGATGGTAAACGTTGGTGGACAGTCATTTTCAGGTCTCTCCAGAGATGCTCAATTGGGTTTAAGTCAGGGCTCTGGCTGGGCCATTCAAGAACAGCCACAGAGTTGTTGTGAAGCAACTCCTTCGTTATTTTAGCGGTGTGCTTAGGGTCATTGTCTTGTTGGAAGGTAAACCTTCGGCCCAGTCTGAGGTCCAGAGCATTCTGGAAAAGGTTTTCGTCCAGGATATCCCTGTACTTGGCGCATTCATCTTTCCCTCGATTGCAACCAGTCGTCCTGTCCCTGCAGCTGAAAAACACCCCACAGCATGATGCTGCCACCACCATGCTTCACTGTTGAGACTGTATTGGACAGGTGATGAGCAGTGCCTGGTTTTCTCCACACATACCGCTTAGAATTAAGGCCAAAAAGTTCTATCTTGGTCTCATCAGACCAGAGGATTTTATTTATCACCATCTTGGAGTCCTTCAGGTGTTTTTTAGCAAACTCCATGGGGCTTTCATGTGTCTTGCACTGAGGAGAGGCTTCCTTCGGGCCACTCTGCCATAAAGCCCCGACTGGTGGATTGCTGCAGTGATGGTTGACTTACTACAACTTTCTCCCATCTCCCGACTGCATCTCTGGAGCTTAGCCACAGTGACCATTGGGTTCTTCTTTTGCCTCTCTCACCAAACTCCCCGATAGCTCAGTTTGGCCGGACGGCCAGCTCTAGGAAGGGTTCTGGTGCGTCCCAAACGCCTTCCATTTGAGGATTATGGAGGCCACTGTGCTCTTAGGAACCTTAAGTGCAGCAGAAATTTTTTGTAACCTTGACCAGATCTGTGCCTTGCCACAATTCTGTCTCTGAGCTCTTCAGGCAGTTCCTTTGACCTCATGATTGTCATTTGCTCTGACATGCACTGTGAGCTGTAAGGTCTTATATAGACAGGTGTGTGGCTTTCCTAATCAAGTCCAATCAGTATAATCAAACACAGCTGGACTCCAATGAAGGTGTAGAACCATCTCAAGGATGATCAGAAGAAATAGACAGCACCTGAGTTACATATGAGGGTCACGGCAAAGGGTCTGAATACATATGACCATGTGATATTTCAGTTTTTGTTTTTTAATAAATATGCAAAAATTTCTAAATTTCTGTTTTTTTCTGTCAAGATGGGTTGCTGAGTGTACATTACTGAGAAATAAAATGAACTTTTCTGATTTTTGGAAAAAGGCTGCAATGAAACAAAGAGTGAAAAATTTAAAGGGGTCTGAATACTTTCCGTACCCACTGTATCTTTTAAATGGGAACTTATTGACATGTATAGTAAATACATGTAATTAAAATGACCAAAACCACCAGGAATCCGTGTCTGTGAAAGAGCACTACTTAAATTGAGTTGTGAAAAGATGTAAATCTTGCATGATATTTGACCGAGTTGTTTTATGTAAAACAAATACAAAATATCACTACCGTGGCAGAAATACACTATGTATAGTCTGGACAACAGAAATAACATCAGTAGTACTCCTATTGTTTTAGTTAACTATAATATACATGGCAGACTATAGAAACACTAATACAAGAAATAGACTTAGTAAAACATACTTAATGTAAATGGGCCAGGCATGGTGTTAAGCGTCTCATCACATATGTAATAATGGTTTCTTTCTTTATGACGTTTTCCACATTATGACATGGAATGGAGAAAGGGGACATTGATCTACAAAGATGGGGATCTGGGATATATACATAACCCTGATGGTGATTTTGCATATGATTCAGTATAGATTTAGTGGTAACAAATTAAGAGTAGAAGGGCAGTTTCTTGAGGGCCACAGCCTAGTGGAAGGAAGCAAGGAGTATCCCCCGACCAAAGCAGGAGGAGCCTCAACATAAAGACCCTTAGACTGCCATGCAAGGAGGAGCTGGGACAAGGAGGATGCTGATGATGAGGAAGTGTATTCAAAAGTCAGGCCCCAGCAAAACATAGGAAGTCATTTTAAAAGAGAAGAAAATGAACAGGAAAATAAAAGAAAAGAACACCTCTAATGGCATACAAGAGTTCAAGTAATTGATTAAATGAATCAAACTGTTTTAAAGAAATTGACGTTAAATTGGATTAACTGACTCGTAATCACATTACTTTTAATGAAACTGTGTTAGCCAAGCATTATAGTTCAAAATGTAATGATTAAATCTGGGGTGAATGTGAGCTGTCTCTAATAGCTTATTCGTTATAAGCTATAATTGAACTGAGGCAAATAGCTTCTGCTTTTCAGTTCATATTAAATGTGTTTGTTAACAAAACTAATTGACAAATTAACTACTATTCAAATTGCCTTCTGGGTATCATTTTTGAGAGAGGAAATTAAAAATAAAAATGTATTTCTCACATGAACGCACACACAAAGGCATACCCATTTGTTTTTCCTCTCTGTCTCCCCTTTTTCTAAAAATCCTCCTCACTCTGACTATATTCTAGTTTCACCAGCTCCACATCATCACTTTTTCTCTTCCTCCTCCTCAAGTCTCTCTCTCTCTCCCTCCCAGTGCTCCTCTCGTTCTCTTCTCTTCTCTGCCTGTAGCACAGTCTGGATCCATGTTTAATCCAAATGCTAGGGTGTGCTGTCCAGAGAAAACACAATGCAGAGCCAAACAAAAGAGGAAAAAAGGGAAACTCAACTTAGTGCAGGGAACCGTTTTCTGTGTCCTGTGATACTGTTAAGAGATACAGATTAGAGACACTGCAGTTTGTATGTGATATTGAGTCACACTGCTTTGTTTCAAAGCTCTAAAAAGACAACTCTGTCCACTAAAGCATCAGTACTACAGTGCACACATACTCTGTATGTAAAGTAAAGGTCCTGCATTCAAAATCTTAACCTTAAGTAAAAATAAAGTATAATAATTAACAGGTATTAGCATCAAAATATTCTTAAAGTACCAAAAGTGAAAGTACTCATTATTCATAATGGCCCATTTCAGATTCAGCATATTATATATCTGTGTCATAATTATTGATGTAATAATTTGTACATAATTGGTAAATGTAGGGCTAATTATAATTACCCATATACTGCTAGGCATCCATTATATAATAAGTGATTAGTGGATTTATATTTCATATTAATAATTCTACTTATGCAAATTAACTAGTAACTAAAGCTTTCAAATACATGTAGTGGGGTAAAAAGTACAATATTTGCATCTGAAAATGTTATGGAGTCCAAGTAGAAAGTAGCATGAAATGGAAAGTACAAAGTACAAGTACCTCAAAATTGAACTTGAGTACAGTACTCCACCACTACCAAACCCTCACGAGCACTGTACGTTAAGAGCCCCAGAAGTTTTACTGACATAGGTAAGTTTGTGTAAATTCTCACAGTGAGGCTATTGAACCTTATTTCAGTGCAGGAAAATACTGATCAAGTATTGCTTATTACACCAGCTGATTCACATCTGCAGTCCTTGGGCAAGCAAGGATTTAAAGCATTAGGGAGACTTAATTTAGGAAAGTGGGGTGTTGGAAATGTGGCTTGCTTCAGGAAATCCCAGGTGAGTTCCCGCTGAGCGGCTGTAAGCACAGGTTGTTGGAAGTTAGTGGCTGACCAAGTATGTTTATAACAGTCCTCACATGCAGCCTGGCCTCATGGTGGCTTTGTGGTGTGTACAGGTGAGGATGCCTAACACATCACTGTAGCACAACACCGCCTTTAAAACTACACAGGTTGACATGCAAAGGAAGTAGACATTGTATTGATGATGTAAACATGAGAAAACTACAAACATCACAGTACGGTATTAAATGTCGAGCCTTTAATTAGCTCCTTCATGTGGAGGCTCATTTATTCTCTAGAGAACAGTAATGAAGATAGATACATTTACAATTTCCGTCTATGCAAATAATAGACCCGCTCCAGGTAAGTTTTTATGAAATGAAGGCACCAGGAGCAGCAGGACTTTCCTATAATAGGAACATATTTAACTTGATAATTAGCAAATTACTCTAAGTTTACTCTGACAGTTACAGACTGCTCCACAGGAGTTTTTTATTTGGCTTGAAATACTTTATGTTTCCTGTTTAGCCCCTGAATATGTTGCTTAGCATAGCTGTGGTTAGCTCCGTGAAAAAGCCTCTTAGCAGATAGTAGGATAAAGAAAATGTGTGTTTAGCATGAAAGGATGGCCATATTAAATGGTAAAACACTAGTGAGTCTCTCTTTGTGTGTGGTTGTGTGTACATGTGTGCATGTCATTAGCAGAACAGCCAAGGGTTATTGTTTTCAGGGTCAGCAGGGCCTCCAGCACATTAAGCTCCCCTCAACACCAGTGCAAGTTTCTTTATGCAAAATCATTTTTCTGTATGCATACTTTTGAGATCACGTATAAAGGCTTCTGTTTGTTTGAGGATATGTATACATGCATGTGTGTGAGAGAGTGAACTCATGTAACAGTGTAAAAAAAGCCTCCACCACACCTGGAATACATTACATCCTTATGGAGCCATGTGACGGGCACTTGAACCTTAAAGTGGCAGGGGCTGCCTTTCCCACATTAGAGTCATTAGTACAATCCGCACCCCCCACCAGCCTGGCTGTTTGGACTGGCCCGATGATATCATCACAAGCTGGGTGAGGTTGACCCCATGTTGTCTTTCTAAGACTAGCTTACTACTCCCAATTACTTGTCAAGGTGTTATCTGAGGCAAAGTGCTAGATTAACATAAAACTAGGGCTGTGTAAAAAAACATTGATCTATATGGAAATTCTTTATTAGGAATAGCCCCTTGAGATGTGACATCTCGTTTTCGAGGGGGTCCATTGCTTGTTATCAAGTTCCGCTCCTATAGAAGTAACCCATAGTGTAATTCCCATTGTAGGCCTACAGAGGCTTCACTTGACACTTGAGCACAGTGGCATTACGCACGGCCGTAATATGTTTACCTTTATTAAGTCGCCTGTAAATGACACCAGGCTGCTAGTATAACAATACAGATCCATACACACAGCAGACTTTTCTTACACAACATTTCTTAGTTCTTAGCTGAGATGGATGAGAAGGATATTTAGCTAGGAGCGTTATTCCAACAAAGCACCACAGTGAATTTTAGCCTGCATGCATGTTTGCATCGTTGAGACAGAGCAGCTAATATTGCACTAACGGCACCTTTCTTTGCAAATGCACCAACCTTGTGTGTGTCTGTGTGTCTGTGTGTGTGTAAAACACTGAGATAAAATGAGATCTTGGTATTTCAGTCCCTTACGTGTACAAATATTGATCTCATGTGACGTATTGAATAAATAACAAATTGTATTCATATTGAATTGAATCGTGGCCCAAAGTATTAAAATTGAATCATGAGGTCGTTGCCAATACCCAACCACACTTGTTTTAGTCAACCAATAGAACAGAGCATTTTACATTTTCATATCTCTCAATTAGTGTCTTTAATCCTGAACAAACGATGATTTTTCTCCCAGTTAACTAGCTCATGTAGTTTTGGTTTTGGGAAGTATTCCTAATTTAACTATAGGAGGGGTTTGTGTTGATCTACAGCATATGTAGGCCACCAGATCCACCAGTCTGTGTGTGTGTGTGTGTGTGTGTGTGTGTTGTGTGTGTGTGTGTTTGTGTGTGTGTGTTGAACTCCTCTGCTGGTTACATTTGGAGGTTTGGCTCATGATGGAAGAAATTCCATTTGAGAATTACAGATGGTTTTATTTTTTTTTCCAGTTTCTTTTGTCTAGTCTCTCTCTCTCTCTCTCTCTCTCTCTCTCTCTCTCTCTCTCTCTCTCTCTCGTTGCTTGGGTGTTCAATGGAAAATCACCATCATAGCAAATGCTAGCCTGAGCGCCTGTTCTAAACTCATTTAGTCAGACAGAAATCGTACACTCTAGCTGGAGTTTCATGGAACCAGTTGTTGTACTTTTAAGCCACGTCCTTTACATTTGCCACACTAGTTATTACCAAGACTAGACGAAAATTCACGACCAGCATTTATCATGGCAACACACAGTCCACGTCTCCCCTTTTGTCAGACGTCTATTTATGCAGTACGGGATGAGACAGAAGCAGCAAGCATGAACAAAAGGGAGATAAAGAAAGAGAGAGGGGTTAACATTAGGTTTAGAGAGGTGGAGAGAAGAAAGTCAAGTGAAAGAGAGTTTGAAAGATATAGAAAGAGGGGGAGAGAGTAAAGGAAGGGGGAGGTTTTAGGGTAGAGCAGGCAGCCCATGACATAGCTAAAGTATGAGTACATGCCTGCTGGCTGACGTCCACTGTGAAAGTTCTGCATCTGGTTAAAATCTACTGCCTCTGCTTTCCTACTTTACTTCCCTGCTTATTCTTATTCTTTGTTTTCTTCACTTTACATTTAAAGTTTACAATTCTGTTTTCTTATTTATTCCTATTCTCTTTCCCTTCTCTGTTGCATTTGCTTCCCTTTTCCTTTCTCTTTGTGTCTCTGATAGAACAGATGGAATGAGAAACAGGAGGGAGACATCTGAACTCCCCCCACCCCCCTTGATGTTTCAGTGTTGTTTGGATGAAAGAGCTTTGCCATTTGCCTTTTTGCTCTTATTCTGTAGTTTGTACATTTTTCTCACTTTTAAACTGTGAATAAAATGTTCAGATAACCAGAGTAGACAGTGAATTGTTCTTCATTTACACTCTCTATTGAGAGAAACTGTGGTGTAATTGGGCTAGCAGGTGCAAAGTAGAGCTGGAATAGTTCAACATTTTTTTAGTTTTCTTGCTGAGAGCTAGATTAATATAGAGCCTTAAAGGTCCCATGGCATGAAAATGTCCCTTTATGAGGTTTTTTAACATTAATATGCATTACCCCAGCCTGCCTATGGTCCCCCAGTGGCTAGAAATGGCAATAGGTATAAACCAAGTCCTGGGTATCCTGCTTTGCCTTTGAGAAAATGAAAGCTCAGATTGGCCAATTTGGTATCTTGCTCCTTATGAGATCATAAGGGGCACGGTTACCTCCCCTTTCTCTGTTTATTTTTCGGCCTGAGAATTTGACATGCCCATAAGAAAGAGAGAGATATCATGGCTTTCAAATGAGCAAAGGGGCAGTTGGTCAAGACCCCTTTTCTCATCTTTTCTCATTTGAAGACACACCTCATTCAAAAGAATGAGGTGTGTGCTGAGACTGCTGAGCCCTGGTTTTATAACGACAGTAAAGACTAATGGATGAGACCAGTTGTTAAACAACGCGGTGGTCCCGACTCTCGTAGTGACTCTCAGTCATTCCAGGGTTTATGTGGGGCAGTGGAACAGGTATGGGCTTGTCTCACTCTCTCACACACATTCACTTTTTCTTCTCTAAAGCTATCTTTTTTCTTATTTTCTGTTGCCAACAAGCAAAATGGAAACAAAAAAAAAAACAAAAAGACCCCAATGCTAAATCTTTCTATTTTTCTTACGCTTGTTTTCTGACACATACAGATACTGTATTCTCTTTGATGCCGAAGTCACAGATTTACTATCTCTTTCTATTTGGTATGCTATTATTCCCTCTTTGCCATCTCTCTTTTACTTTAGTCTCCTCTGTCTTTTCTCTTCGTCTGTAATGTAAACACACACATGCCACACACTTCATAGCTTTAGGGCGTGTTCGCATTTCCCCTCTTCGCCTAGTTCAGTTTGTTGACCAGATGATCTCCTGCAGCCAATCATAATGCTGGGGCGGAGTCTAATATAACAAAAAAAAAACTTTTCTTTTCCTCCTTTCGTGTCCTGCTTTGTGGCTCTTTTTTTCTCTCCTGCTAAGCCCAAAACTTCATGATGACCAGAAACTTCTTCCACGTGTCCACTGCTGGATTTGCATGTCTCTATCTTAAAAATCCACCTGTCTTTTAAATCCAGGTTTTGAAATATTAACTTTTGTTTTTGGTGCTCAGTGTTAAACATCCATTTAGATGAGATGGACATACACACACTGCAGCATGCAAGAAGGCAGATTAACAAACACAGCTGGCCGGCTAAGAATTAACTGCTAACTGCGTGATTTAGGAGAGATTAACGTCTTAACACCACATCAGCAATTTTGGGTTTGAACCTCATTTTTGTTTGGAACAAAATGTTGGTCAGTGGTTCATGAAATGCATGAGATAAAAATAGGAAATAAGGTTTATCTTACAGTAGGTCTACTAAAGGACACTACAAAACTATAGGAGAAAGGATTTCATTATAGCTTGCAGAAATTAGACAATTTAATATACAGTTTTATATATGGAAAAGCAGAAGCAGAATAGGCCTGCTCAGAGGCAAAGAAGGAAAGTAGGAAGTTTTTTTGTCATGTCCTTGTTTTTAATTCATCCTTTTGTCATTTTAAGGACGATTTTAAGCATAATTAACATGGTAAAGTTGCTCAATGATAGCTTCAACACCACTGTGCTGTTGTGACCTGAGTAACCCAGGCTCTGAGAGGAGGCGGTCTGCCTGGGGGGGGTTGAGATCAGAGAGACACTCTGAGCTGAAGAGGACAGGCCCCGACTGGAGAGAGAGAGAGAGCGCGAGAGCAAGAGAGAGACCTCAGCTTTAAAAGAAATTATTGGTGTGATTCCATATGGAAACCAGATTTTCATGCAAATGTCGTTTAATCTCATTACAATTTGACGAATCATCTCATGTATCCACTGAGCCTGAAGTGAGCAGTGCACAACACAGTAGAATAACAATTGTACATTATTAATTAAAGCTGTTCTGAATTAATAGCCAAACAATTTGTATGGAATTATAAACAAGAGGACACCTGCCAGAATGTGTCAAAATGCAAATTGTATGATTTGTATACAAGGCATGTTGTCAACAAAGCAAAAGACGCATTTTGTGTATTAACTTCATGTTCATACTGAGCCTTTATTTTGGCACACACAGTTTTATGTTTGCAAGCTCACGTCATCACACGGACCTACTGATTCTTGCAGGGTGGGAGGTTTGAATGTTTACAGGAATGAAGACTGTAAGAAGGAGACTGTGTCTTTGAAATGAAACTGCTGTTATTTCTTTAAAGGTCCATACCTGTCTGTAATCAGAAAGAGCCCAGGGCTCCATTTTCATCTGATCTTCCAATTTAATTTAAGACACAGAAAAAGACATTGAAGCTGAGGTAGATATAAAAAAAATGGTATCTAAAAAAGGAATGGCAACATATTATAATCTAAATAAGGAAATAACTCTAGTGGTGGACTTTGATACAAATACATGTTTCCACTCATAAAAGCAAAACAGATTTCTCTTAAAGAGACCTTGTAAAAACTTACATATTAATCCATGATTATCGTCTGCCTAATGACAACTCTTTCTGTTACCATGATAGTTGACATCATGAACTTTATGTTAATTTATGTATTTATGAGTAAGCAGTAGGACTGTCCCGCTTCAACACCAACATCAGATTTTTCTTTTTGTTGTCACTACAATGTCTTTAACTTTCAAAGACATATTCAGGTGGCCCTGTGAACACATATAAATCAGTATGATCTATTTGCGATTTGGAATAATTTACCTTCATCTGTTGGACTTTGTTTACATGATTACTTAGTGTTTAAGGTTAAAAATCCCCTTCTCATCACAAAACTTTTGCCTTGATTATCCATCCAGCCATGCTGCAATTAATGGTTGACCTGTTCTTCCACTTGAGCTACAGATACTGTATGTGAAGATATATGAGATAAAGATATATTAATGTTTTCTGCAGTATTTTTTCACTTCATAGATTCATGTTGATTTGCTGTTTCAGAGGCCAAATGGAGTGATAAAGGCCACTGACTGAAACTATTCTCTCACACCATCACTGAAACAAACCAAAAACCCTTCTTTGTGTATGTGAACCACTCAACTGTTTTGTACTGTGGATATTTTTAGTGAAGCATATGTTGTGTCTTGAGTGCTGTAAGATTTTAGTTTTAGTCAAATTGCTGAGAAAGGAATTGGAAGAGAGATACAGTTTTCCAGCATGTAGTCTGAGCTCTAAATCTGCAGTCTTGAGCCTCACAGATGTGGACTTCTTCCAACCTGGAAGGAATTCTCTCCTTGTTTTTCTTCTTCTTCTATTTCTTCTGTCTTTCCTCTTCCACGTTTGTTCACCACTCCCTCTGAGGCAATAATTGCATTTTATTTTATTTTACACAAAGCAGCAGCATTTCCTATTAGGATTCAAGGTGTTTTCTGTGTACTTTTTGGATTTTTATCTTACTTTTCTCAAGTGAAACTAGTGCAAGTAGTACATGAAAAAGTACCAGCGTGCAGGTTAACCAATCACTATATATGCATGCTATGTTCCAACCTATTGAGCATATTTAACATTTAAAGCACAAATCAAAGCCCAAAGTTTCCCAGGATATCTATCGGCCTCCTGAATTTTGGGGAAATGTGTACAAAATGATCCACACAAACTTTCAAATATTTCCATGTGATGGAAGGTTGTGATGATTGATGATTTTTTTGGTTTGAATATTGTGTAAACATCATAAAGCTTCAAAGCCAATACATACACGTCACAGTGTAGAAAGAGGTAATGTTAACAACCTTCAAGGGAAACCATAAGCGAAAACTATATGCTAAGAGGTTGAAACAGTCTCACAGTACACTGGAATGTAGATTATATCCTTCTTTGATAAAATTACTTCTTTTTCTATAACGATGTGATGCAGTGATCATTTCCCTTCACACAGACCTGGAGATGACGTGGCCGAGTCAGGCTCCTGAGACGCTGTCTGCTGCTCATGGCTCAAACCAATTTCTAAAAGTGAACAGAGAAAAAAAAAGAATCTTCATGACAAGCCCCAGCAACCACAGGGAATTGAGAGCTGGCAGCTTTGGATTGCATTTCCCTGCGTCTGCCTGCGTATTGTGGAGAAAAGTCATTGTTTAGGTAGGGACATCTCCAGTTTAGAATAACAGGGCATACAACTCACAGATGACAATTCAGTCTCCTTTTTTCCCCATTGTCTACTGATCGGTCACTGTTTAAACTTTAACTTACTGTACATTAACTTGTCCTCTTTTATCTTTCTTTTTCATTACTACTTTATTCTGATAAGGCACATTTTCTGCTCTTTCTCAATCCTATTCTTTTCTTTATTCTTCCTATCCAGATGTGTTTCTCCTCTATATCTCCCCCTGTGCAGGCCCCCATGATTCATTTTCCACAGACATCTTAAAAGGTCCAAAATTCTCCCCTCCCCCATGCCTTTTTTCCTCTTCCCTTTCTCTCCTTTCCCTGAGCTCAGACTCCCACTGCTGGATTGTTTCAGCCTGCAGTGCTTGTCAGTAAGAGGGGAACCAAAACTCAACACAGGGAAGGAATGAAGCTTATGTGGAATCTCTATGGCCATAGGGTTGGTGTTTGTAAATGATCTTCACTCTGTCTTTCTCCCCTGTTGGTCGGAGGGGGAGGTGAGACGAGGCTGCCCAGGTGCTGTTGTGGGTGTTGGTGGGTGGATCCACTGGATGGCACCTCCATATGAGGGGAAGTGATAAAGTAGGCAGACCACTTTTCTTTTGGGCTGCATTACTTTCACTGATGGCATAAAAAAAAAAAAATTGGAAACCTGCACTTTCAGCCACTCCTCAGCCTCCACCCTCGCTCCCTTTGCCACCCTGCAACATTCCCACCCTTCCCCACTCCTCCCTCTCCCACCCAGACACACTCTTTGTTTCCTAGCTGCTCTTTTTCTACGCACCTCCTATTACCAAAGATTCTCTACTTCTAAACTGTCTCTGCTAATACTTTCCAAGGAGGATGTGCTTTTGTGTGATTGGTGGAGGGATATCCTGGCTGGAATCTGATAGGTTTAACGTTTTTTGGTCATGATCTGGTTGATAATGGACTAATTGACACGTTTGGAGTAATGTTTTGTGCCAAGAGATAGATACTTTTCATAATTGTCTGTTAAATATGAAGAAACCAGGAGACAGATGGCTTAGTTTAGCACAAAAGACTGGGATTGGGGGGCAGCTAGACTTGCTTAGTTCAAAGATTAAAATTATCCGGCTACCAGCACCTCTAAAGCTTACCAAACACATGTCATAGTATTTTTTTCATATTTTATTTAACAGAGTGGCCAATTTAAAATGTCTTTCATTTCATTTGACACGTTGTAGGTTTAATTGGGTTTATGTGCTGGACTAAAAAAAAGTTAGATATACTGTACAATGAGATATGTGTTCATTATTAAGCTTTAGAAGTGCTGGTAGGTGTATTTTGTTGCCTTGGGTTACTGTTTACCTCTGTTTCTAGTCTTTTTGCTAAGCTATTGCTTACTGGCTGCTGGCTGTAGCGTCATATTGACCATACAAACATAAAGGTGGCATCGATCTTCTCATCTAACTGTCTCTGCAAGAAAGCAAATATGTGTATTTCCCCAAAGGTTGAAGTGTAGTTTAAATATATGCCATGACATTTGCTCATTGGTAGGGTCAGAGTATCTTACACACAGGAATCATGAAACAAATAAAAAACATAGATGTAACCGGTGGGCTTCTGCGTTGTGTTGGTTAGTAACAAAGATGCCGTGCCTCAGGGTCTCTTTGGAGAAGATTTCTGTTTATTCTGACAATGATAAAAATAAATGAAGCAAAATCTCCATGTAAATAAAACCACCCGCTCCAGCCAGGCAGACATTATGATGTAATAAACACAATCTACTTTGACAAGCAAGAATAACTATATTAACTATATTCAGACAGAGTGTTTGTGTTGCTGTATCACACAGTAATAGGTAGAAGTTCCATTGTACAGAAAGGAAAGTTGTGCACACACCTGTAAATCTCAGGTCTGCTTCTGTGAGGTGACGTATGTGAAGTGAGTGTGTGAGTGTGCCAGCCATACCTTGTCTTTCAAGCACGTGGCCTGTGATTGCACGTTAAGAGAATCTCCCCATTTCAACAGCAATAAAGTGTAAATTGAAGGGTGGGCCAAGGAGAGGTGAAACCTACAATTACCTGCAGTCTGCTCTGAGGTGCTTCTATATTCCCTCAGTGTCACAAACCTTCACATGGGGTTATGCAGTCTCTTTCCTTTTAAATGTGTTGAATGTATTGTTTTTTTTACCCATCTTATCTATCAAGTCACCTCTACATGAGCAACCAGGTGCTCACGCATGTACGGTTTTAGACTTTCTCCGTTAAAGTCAACATGGATTCAAAGTCGGAAACCACGAGCAGGATAGCAGGTGCTCGAACAAGTAATACTGCAAAGGTCAAACTGCTTAAATCAATCCGTTTTGACTGTTTTGCAAGTATATTCGTTTTCAGTGTGCAGTGACCTTAAAGAGGTTCCTGATTTATTCTACAGCCACATTGTTCTTTCTTGGCTCAATGGTATTTTTTGCCTCCAACGTCGCCTTCCAGGCAGCTAACCCTAACCTTAACCCTAAACATCACCATTGTCGCACTGCCTGGAAGGACATGTTGGGGACAACAAAAAAAAACACCAAACAAAGTAAACAGGAAGTTCCATCTTAATAGGCCTGATCATTGAGATAAAGTCTGTCTGCAAGAAGAAAATACAAAAACAGGAGAGGATTGTGATTTGGAAAGACAATAGGTTTAGTCAAGCCAAGTCATCCTCCCGTATTACACTGATGCATTGCATTGTAATACACTGCTATTACATGGAGATTGTGTTAATTTTTGCCATATATTAAACTGTATTTAATGTCACAGAGGTGGCATATAGTGAAAACTAGATTGCATGATGCAAAAAGTTCCATCAGCCAAAGTGCAAACAGCAGTTAAATGGGTTTGAAAGTTAATGACTGTTTAGTGAAAGCACACTTATGAATGGTTAGGCAAAGCTTTCTTCCAGCACACATCCTCAGATGAACCCGGAGTCCTATCATCCCATCCAAGGTCTACATCGGACGAAACCTCCTGCCACGTTGTCTCTCCTGCTTTCCCCTCCCTGTCTTTCTCCCTCCACTCTCTCAGTCTCTTCCTCATTCTCTCGCTCTGCATTTCTCACTGTGATTTTATATTTCTTTAACCATAGTCTGCTTCTCCTGCTTTTTCACTGTCTCTTTATGTAGCCTGTCTCTCTCTGTTGACACATTTCTTTCTTTCTTATGTGGTTCTTGCAGGGATAAAGGGACGGTCAGTCCATTTGACTTGACTCCCGAGCGCTGTGCAGTCTAAACGCCAGCTTGGTGACCACACAGTATTGCATGATGGTTCAGCTGCTGCAGCGCGATCACAGGTCATTTTCACCGAGCTGTACTCTCTCATTTTGTCATTACTCTCTCAGACAGACACTGTTGGGTCCCACGAGCCTCCATTCTGTAGATATAAAGTGCACGTTGCATGTTTGATAAAAGATAAGACTGAGCTCTTGCAGTTGAATTTTCTCAAAGACCTGAGGTAGATTTTTTTATAGAACCATTACAGATATTTCTTGTATCTATGCAGTCTGGGTTGTGTGTTTTATTTTGTAAATTACTGTACTGTGATGTACTGTAGTACATAAAATTCATTCTGAAGCACAAGTCTGTAAAGTAGACTACACTATCACTTCCTCGTGCTTCACAGACACAGACACAGACACAGACACACACACACACACACACACACACACACACACATTTTTAGCCTTAGTTGAAGTGACAGGTCCCTGGCCAGAATCAAGCCTGTTGACATTGCAGTTATATGGTATGTGTCAGAAATATTCTACTGTATTAACTACACAATTAATTTCTATAGATTATTTTGGATTGTGTGTAAATTAATGAATAATTTACTGGTCTACAGCTGTGTCCCAAGTTAGGAGCTGGGTCCACGATGGTGGCTCCATCAGAGGACCTGAAGGCCAGCCTGAAGCCTGCTCCTCCTCCAGATGAGACAGTGTAGCCTGATACAGACCAAACTTATGGGTAGTTTAGGCGGTCCACTTTGACTCATAAAGGCAAACATTTTACAAATTTATCCCTAGGAATGCTTTCCTTCAAAAAGACAAAAAGGAGAGAATGAGGTTTGATGTTTAGCTTTAACACATGGTGGACAACTGGTGCACTGGGTTTATAATAAATATATATAACTTAGATACTTACTTCTGTTTACAGATTAATGTAAGTTATATGTGTGTTTATGTCTGTCTTACATTACTTACATGTTGCAGTGTTTTTTTTAATTTGTTTAAATCAATGGGTATATCAACCAGGGAGCTATGAACATCTAGTCTTGCATTGCTAAAAAAATGGTCATATGGTAATATTATTGCATTTGGTTCACATACACATATGCAAGATTTTTTAAAGAATCACACTGCACCTCAAACGCCTCTGGCAACAAAGTGAGAGACATGAAGCGTCTAAACACCTCCCACAATCCTTTCTAGGCAAAGCCCATGACCATCTACAGACAACGGAAAAAAAAGAGAGAAGAGGAAAAAATTGACTGATTCTCCCAAAATAAATGGCAAAATAAAACAAGATAAAAAATAACCAGCAACCATTTTTAAATTCCTTTAAGATTTGTGACATTCATATTCGTCAACTTTTCTTTTAAAATGCCATTCAATAGAAATGTGTTAATCTCCAAAAAAACTCTAAAACCACTACTGGATTTTGAGTTACTGTATTATCTGTGTGGATAAGCATTGTCTCTTTTGCTGCTTGTTTCTGTTCCTGTCAGACAAAGACTTTGAGTGCACATGCTGTGTTCTCCTCCAACTCCAGCCTGTCCCTTCATGAGTGAGAGAGCAGCATCCTCTCCTGGTAAAAATGCTCAACAAGACACTCCCCGTTTTTGGATTTCTTACCCTTTTCTTCCTCTGGAGCTTCTACAGAGCATGGTTCTGTCTGGGGAAAAACTACTACTGTAATCTGTGCATATATGTAGCTTATAATCATTTAATCTCCATTAATGCAACAAGGATGGAATACATTTCTTATAGGAAATATAAGATCAAACCATAGACAGTATATGACTGTATACAGTCTATGCATTATTATTGTCCTCCTTATAAAGAAGCAGTGACAAGCATAGTGTCCACTGGAGGGTGCCACTGCATCACACACTGTACCATCAGCTAGTCTTTCTTCTTTTAAATGTCCAGCACAACCACAGTCTGATCGGTTGTTCCCTATATTTCCACTGGAGCAGCTACGGGAAAAGATTGAAGACCTAGGACTTCAATTCTTTCACAACAAATCTGACGTGATCACATAATAACCTGTATTTACCCACTTATTTGGGATACTCTTATGTGTAATCTTCTCTGGGCAGGAGAGTACAGTAATTTTGTTCAAAGAAAAACACCTCTGCCAAGAGTGCTCGATTCATTTTCTCCACTCTCAACTCAAAAAACCCCAGCATGTTAAAATCTTTGAATGCATGCTAAGAGCATTTTCAGGAGATCTCGATTAAAGCCTTGTGTAGTGCATATTAATATGGTTGTTTACAGCTAACCTTGTGTTGGGTTTGTTGCGTCCAAGCTAACTTGACTTGTCTGCAGATCATTTCTCCATCACTGGCTTACTGTTGTGGTAAAACGTTTCTCTTTGATTTTGCAAAATCAACATCCAAATATTTCTCTGCTTCAATTAATCATTGTGACCATCATAGGAAATAACATAAAACCTTTGAGTGCAGCATGACCAGGCTGTCAGTCAGCAGAATACGTTTTGGTTTGATTTTCTCCTGCAGCTATGCATCTCTCTGCAGATGACAGACAGTTTGCCCAAACTGCCCAATGAATGAATGATCTGTCAGTTCACATTTAGATGTAATATATGGCAGCAATGAATCATTTTCTGTTTTTGGTGGGACCAAAAAAAGAAGCAGACCAGGCACAGTATAATGTAAAGCAGTTTAAGCAGAATCACATGAGCAGACTGTTGATTATTTACAAGTTCAATGTAGCCTATTGAAAATGTTTAAATCATTATGAGAAATTGAGAAATGTATGTGACAGTGGAACAACAGAATTAGAGGGGAGACTAAATAAATGTCACATGAAAATGGGCTCTACAAACACATCAGTAATAGAAGAACCATTCAGATCCTTAGTTAAAAGTAACAAAACATAATCCATTGCATTATTATAAAAATGTGCGAGAACAATGTGACAATGTGAAAGGGTGTCTCTACAACTCTCACTGCTCTCATAGCGGCGCTTTCAGTTAATTTCAGCAACAAAGCTCTCAAAACCCACTTTACACATCACGTACCTAGCACCAAACAGCAGACAGGCATAGTTAGCGACTAGCTGGTGAACATAGTGGAGCATTTAGCTGCTAAACAGACAGCTATTTCCTTCAGGAGCTGGTGGAGACCAAGACAAAGCTAAAAGGTGAGTAATATGTTACTTGGTTAACATGTGATTATGTGTCAAAATTGTGTTCACACTACTCACACAAATAATGGCCTTATGATTATGGCACATGCTCAAATTTGAAATGTTTTTTTTGTCTTTATATGATGTAAACATTTTATGAAATGGATGTTATAAACAGTACAAATACTACTGGACAGGGACATCTTGTTTTTCATGTCTTACTGAAGCTTCCCTTTCATGACAGTACACTGTCCCTGACTCACTCCCTCTTTCATTCACGGTTTCTATTGTACAGCATGACATTGATGGACACTGATTTAATGACATCTTCACTAAAGCTTTGTCTCGGATGGTTCCCTCGGAACATATTGCAATTTCTATACGCTCCAATGTTCTCCTAAAACCTCAGAGAATAAAACACTACTAATATAGGAATAGTGGCATATCAGTTTATTGGTACTGATATACTTAAAGAAGCCACATGTGGTCTGTGATGTTAGAATAAACGGTATCCCACCTAATTATGATTTTCATCACCTGGAAGGACTCCATCTGTCTGACGTATGATACGATGAGAAATACTCAATACCACGTTTACTTCTCCTTTTCCCGCTTAGATGTATTTACCAAAGGTCTCGTTCAGTCATTCAAGAGGCACCAGAAGACTCAATATGGAAATGAAAGCTCGACCTGCATACATTAGAATAGTAAATGTAGTCTGATGCTCACGACAGCAACCATACATAAAAGATTAGTTTCATGAAGTGACAGAACTTCATACGCTTAAGGGAAGAAAATGGCACAGATCAGTGGACCAGAGACAGATGGGCTTTCAGAAAACATCTATAATTAGAATGTTAAATTAAAATGTGCCCTTGGAAAATAAAACATTTTGAGGCTCTAAAGATTGTATTTAAGTTGCTGGTTAATGGGCAGTTTAGTGGATATTTTGCCTAATTAACAAGCAGGGGAACAGCAGTGCAGTATCGATTAAAATATTCTATAATCAAATACTATTATTTAACATGTCTTCCTGACCTTTTGTTTCATTTTTTTTAAACATATAATGAATAGTTGTTCTGATATATTGTGCTTTAAATGGTGGTTTATGGCTCCATAAACAATTTCATTAGAAAAAAATCTGGAAAATCAGTGTGACCACATTGCAGATCATTTTTGTCTGTTTGATAAACATCAGTAGAAAGGACAATTATTGTAACTGTCCAAAACTGGATTAATGTTCATCTTATAGAGATATTATTCCACGTGTTGTTTTCCAGTAACTTCTATCTCACCAACTAAATCCTTTCTTAAACTTGTATGTGCTGTACAATTTAAAAGATCAGTGTTATCCATGAGTCAGTAGTATTGATTGATAACCTTATGAATATGAATCTTCTTAAAATATATTATTTCTAGTGACAAATATATGACCTGTTTAAATAGAAGAGCAAAGAGGTCGACAAGTCTGACCTGAGATAACATTGGCTTCCAAAACAACACAACTCAATAATAATTTTATGCTAATATGTGAAGACTGCATGACAAGCTATAGCATCAGTTAGGTTAACGTAAACATATTTCCCCCACTCATTCTAAACTGTACGAATACAACTTATGTACATATAGAAAATAAAGTAAAGTCATACAAAGGATTTGCTTTTAAGTTTAATGTATTGTTTGGCCTCCTAAACTTAAGTTAGTTAAAGTTATGTTACAGCTTGGGATGCTACGGTTACTTCCTGTATACACGGTTCCTTGCTTTAGACATGGACTGTACTTCCTATGTTTCAAAGCAACTAATTAAACTAAGTATTTACAAGTCTCTAAAGGTCTTTACAAGCTAAGACATTTCTAAAAATGTAGTAAAGCAGGAGGAGATCCTCAGATCTCAGATGCCAGTCGGCATAAGCCATTTATATCATCTGCCTGCTGAAAGTAATGTTTATGTTTTTGCCTGACGTGCAAGCTCAACACAGCAAACAATGACTTTTTATTTGTGGTTGGGAACATTCCTGTGTTAGCTCCATCTGTTGCCTCTCATGGCTCTGTCCTAAATGTCCAGCTACCTGTGGCGGACTGTGATTATTATGGACATAATTTTTCTCCATGTAAATTCACACCCTAGAAGAAGACATAAATAGGTGTGTGTCCTAGTAAGAGTCATCTGCCCCGTGCAGACGATGCACTTTATCATCAGTCATGGGTCCAGACCACCAGGAGGTCTGCTGTTTCCACCTTCTCTCTGGTCACCCTGAGTGGAAGTGTTCAAACACTTGATTAGCTTTCTGAAAATCCATGCCAAATCCTGGGCTTAGGTGATTAGTATTGATTTGACATGAAGACCCTGTGTTCTCAACACAGCATGGGGTTAGAAAACACATACGTACCTGTTTGGATACTCACCAACTTCCATAAAGCTGAGTTAGAACATGCCCAGACTCCCATGGGTTGTACGCAAAACAGAACTCAATTATTTAAATATAAACACAGTACATTAAAAAATGTCAAAATAAAACTAAATGAATATGGAAATTTGGCACAACTACCCATCTAGTGTGATAGCTTGCCACATCTGTATTAATATCTGAGGTTCACCATCTTCTATTTCCACCAAATTAACAGCTAGCTATACCTTAATCAATTATGGTCTTCTGCAGGTTTTCACCACAAAGCTGCTCCAATTATGTTTTTTTTATGAATTTGCTCTTACAGTAGCCAGCTTGGTTCCGGCAACCAACAGCGAACAATCTCACCCTTGTTTGACATCTGGCACGGACCAGATGTCAACCTGGGTAGTGAAGATAAGGAGCTAGAAAATTACCTTCCAAGTATAGAAGAGCACAAAAGGCTTCATGATGATACACATTCACACAAAGATGTATATGGGGCTATTAGAGGAGAAAAGAAAAGCAGCTATAGTTCATTAAAGATATTAAAGAAATTAAACTTCCTGGTTAACAATTTAACAGTCTTTACACTGTGTTTGGATTGGAACTCCTGTTATTGGCAATAAACATAATCTCTCTTCATTTGGTTGCAGAAGGAAATCTTTTGATTGACAAGCATGCATGACAGATTTGCAACAGCCCACGGAAGATTCACTAATCACTCTAAAGTCCTTCTCGCTTTGTTTCAGTGAAAGCACAGGAGAATCCCGTGAGTCACAACAAGCCATACTGATTTTTCCTTTGGCAATGCAAAAGCCGTAATCACCGCTGATGTCATATTGGTTTTGTATAAATAATGATCTCTGTCTTTCTGATTTGCTGTCCTTCTCCATGTATATTGTCTTTTTCAGTTGCCTTGTGTCCAAGAATTGACTTCAAAGCTGGCGTTTTGTACAAATTTGAATGACAGCCCAGTGACTGAATCCCAGAGACAAGGGCATCAGACTAGATGCAGTGGCTTTGTTGACATCGGGAAAAGGCCTGGCTTGAACTGTTCAACTTTCGCTCATACGGTGGCCTAAGCAGCATCTGCCTTCAACTTGTTTTCTAATGTTATCATCAACCTTACTGTGACTCCTCTAACCAGAGCCTCACCTTAATAATACCATCTGACCCTTCTGTATTTAAACATCAAGCCCTCCTGGGTTGTGGTCGTGTCCCGGAGCTTGTAGATCTGATGTTGTTTGAATGTATTGTGACAAGGAGAACATCTCCAATGCGGTAGAGAACACTGTCGCAGAAATCAGGGGAAACATTAAAGAAGATTGAGGCACGCGCCTGATTTAAAAGAATGTGTTTGCAGTTCAACATCTAAAGACCAGAGAGAACAGAAAGAAACATTCCTTAATAAAAAAGCAGACATGTGTCTGCTCATCAGTGTCCTAAAACCCCCGCTGCTTGCTGATTGATATTCTCCAACAAGGATCCTTGCATATCACTTCCTCCCATATCACTTACATATCAGCTGACGCATGGCACACAGCATAACACATTTTCAAATTACCAATGTGACTCTAGTTAGAACAGGTGAAGGAAGTTTTAATGATGTGTTGTTCTTTCTGCTTGTGTTCAGTGAGCAAGTCATAAGAGAGACAACTCACTAATCTGTCAAACAATCTCTGTCTCCTTCCTTGTGAGCATCTGGGAATTTAAATCACTCACAATTATGCATAGATAAGAAGATTATTGTGGATTTGTTTGTGAGGTCTTCAGGATACACATTAAGCCTGGTTTAGTTTGCCTGAGAGACAGCTGAAAATGGACAACTACACTGTGTGCATGCTGAAAACTGAATGAGACAATTGGACCTGCTTCATTTCAGTAGTGTTGATCCATCAATTCACAACACTGGCATTTATGTCCATCACAGAATTGCATGATAATTGGAGTATTTGTATTTCTGTGATGAAGACAGCTGATTTTGAACATAACCTTGTATAATTTGATACTAAGTTGCCTAATATTTTCCTCTTTTTGGTCATATGCATTTGTCAGTTGAAGCTTTGTGATGCACATTAATACATTTTCTCTTTTAAGTTCTCCTTGTAAACTAAATTTGGATATGTTTTGCCTAGAGTTAAACACTGTTTCCTTGGAGTGCTTTCAATTTTGGATAAATGCTGCACTTTCAATCTAGGTAAAAAGAAACTCAAGAATAGAGTAGAGTGCAAAATATCCTCTACATTATACTATCAAAGATTATGGTTCTTGGATGAAATAGCACCCCCAAAACATGTGTTTTATTTGAAAATATTTCCCATTTCCCTGAAATATATATATAAGCCCTGCAAAACATACTGAATATGTGCTATCGTGGTTTAACATCTTATCTTTTATGCTGCCTGATTTATACTTTGATTCAAAATTCCGAGGGACTTTCCATGTTGGTTCAAATGCTTTGTTAAAAGATGCAAAAAGTCACAATGTGACGCTTTAAGGACATTTATACTGTAAGTAAAATTTTAGTAACATGTTTCACATTCCCATCTATATGTCTCAGATATATTGTGAAATAGGTATATTATTGACATAGGCAACTGACTTACAACTTCACTCAGACTCTGGCCTTTTTTCTTGGAATGACGTGGTATATCTGGTCCTAGGGATTGGAAATCATATTATAAAAATAGTGCATCAAACTAACTCTTCATTTCTTTAATGCCTTGCAACTTGTTGGTCTTAACTTTGAACTAGGTGGACTTAAATTGGGACTTGTTGGACTTAACTTGCAGATGACTTCATTCTTGTTGGTCTTGTCTTGGGACTTGATCTGGGTCTTGTTGATCTTAACTTAGGACATGGGAATTGTTGGTCTTGATTTGGGACTTGACTTGGGACTTGTTGGTCTAAACTTGGGACTTGTTTGTCTTGAGTTGGCACTTGGCCAGGGACTTGCTTGTTTGTCATCTGTACAGCATACAATGCCCTCTGTCCTTTGAATCTTGACACATATAAGGAGAACCTCTCTAAAAAACCCTTTCACAGGAAAAAATGGAAGAAACCTCAGGAAGAGCAAGTGGATGAGTAGACATGCAATACATGTACAGTATGTTCAGAGTGACCAAAATAATTAAATTACAGCATAGACAATCCAAATGACAAATAGTATACATATAATGTAAACATTATGATAAAATAATGGATCTGGGAGGATTTCAAGCAGCTTCCAGGTGTCAGCAAACAGCTAGAGCCTGAGCCACAACAAGTATGATAATTTAGTTCCAAGCATTAGGGGTCAGGGGACCTACACATGCCAGAAGAAACCCTGACACTTAAAACACTGCCTTGCAGCGTGATCTAAAAGACACAGTCAGGAATTAGCTTCTAGTTTCTAAATTGGCCTTGAGTTGCCCTTTACCAAATAAAAGGAGGAAAACATGCAGGCTGAAAGCTTCCATCTTAAAGTGTGCTATTTGGTACAAAAAAAACATACAAATATTCAAATTTAACCAGGCTGACTTGTATGTGTCTTGAATTACAATGACAAAGTAAAGAGTGAGACAGTTTTACTTTGCTAGTTTTCTCTCCCGATAGGGCTTTGATGACTCATTGCTCGAGCCGAGCAAGGGGTGTTGGGAGGATATCATTTGCATTGTGTCATCTAAGGAATTAACAACCCTGTGTAGAGCTAACCTCAGTCTAATTAGGATGTGTCTGTCTAAATGAAGCTTTTTCATGTTAACGTGTAACCCTTTCCATAAATATTTATCTGCAAAAACATCAATGAAGGTCATGCCTAATGTATTCCTGACATAAATATCTTGATGTGATCTTCTCTGAAAGGACACAGCAGGAGCAGACTGACTGTGCAAATCATTAATCATGTCAGTCAATCTTAACACACAGACAGATGTTATTATATGCCTTGACATTAAGGGTTAATGTTCCTTCAGAGCTTGGACAGTGAAGAGGATTGAGCTCATACATTAAACTAGGTGGCACTGTTGCTCCTCCTTCAGTCTTACTACTTTTTGAGAGAAAAAAAGACATTGCATTAATTAATTAACAGCATTGTGATTGATATGATCAATTACATCTCAAAATCAATCATGGTAAAGATATCAATGTTAGTGCTTTTATAGTGCTGTAATCTTTACAATAAAATGAATGAGTGATTAAACCCTGTGCTCTCACATAGTGCTCTAAAATAGTAGTCATGTTGTGGTTATGATACACTTGCTGCATTAGATAGAAGATAAATCCATTTCTGTTACATGGCCTCCGGCTTTAGATTTCCATTATCTTAGCTATGACAAATTCAGGTTCAAAATCGCTCTTTTTAGAAAATACTGCTGCACTAATACCTCTGCTTGCTTTTATAATCAGATTACAGTTTATGTAGTCAAATTGTACTTTCCTCCAAGGCGGAAAAGTGGGTCAGGATGTTTTAGATTTAAAAAGGCAGCATGGGATCTGACTGCTCCTCCCACACTTATTTCCTCTTTTTTGAAGATACCAGGTGTCTTCAGAGGGTGGTGGTGTCAACTTAAAGTCAGTGTGTAACTTCAGTGAAACTTAAAAAAACAGCTTCATCCTCACCCACAGCTGCTACCTTGATAACAAGTTGCCAATGCTTTTTATGGATTATGATGCTTTTGCAGTCTACAGGGTCATACTTGACCACAATGAAATTACAAAACTTAGTGACATGGTTGTGCATCTATAAATTATTTTTACCATGTTTAATGTGAAAGCGCTTATTAAAGGAATTAGACAAGATAGGACAAGACAAGATTGGATACGATAAGATAAAACTTTATTAATCCAGAAGAAAACTGATAAAATGTGCAGTAAAAAACTAGGCTACCTTGGCTTTGTCTCAGTTGTGTGGACTAAATGGACATTAGCTAGGTTAGAGCAGCACTGTAATCTGCGGTAATGTGTCAATAAGCAGCACATTTATGAAGGCCACAGAGCACTGGGACAGTATTGGCACTGTTGTGAGAATAATGTATTGTAATAAAAAGGCTGTAGGCAAACATTGTCAAATTTAGCACATTGCAAGCCTCATTATGAGGACCATAAGGTTCCTCTATCATTATGCACATCTGCTCCCTCAACAATTCAGTGGGAATTTACTCTCCAAATACTGGCCAAACCCGCCCGCCTGGACGTAAATGTATAAACTGTACTTGGGCCAGGCCAGCTTTGGTCACAATAAGTATTCTACAAGCGCAATAAAACAGGAGGTTTGACATTATGCCACATCCCAGAGGGGAGATTACCGTAAAGTAATTCATAGCACTACTCAGCAAACTATGAATTACTTGTCAAAGCTTGTCATGCCAAGCACCAGGGTAGAAGAGGGTGCTGGAATTGAGCCCTGGTGATACTCAATTATAGCATGACAAAGGCATGCGGTGCGGTGACATATTGAAGGGAGGAGAAGTGCAGCAGACCAAAGCTTTGGTAACATGAGAGACACAGCAGTGCATCAAACTTGTGATTCTGTTCTTGGTGTGTTGGTAAGCCTTTCAAATGGAATTTACAGAAGGGTAGGCTTTGTCTGGTTTGCTCTTTTGCTGAGAGAAGAAATGTCCTATTCATGACAGTTAATGGAAAGCTGTCAGGACTGTGGTAGCAGCAAATGATTCAGCGGTGTATCAGCACGTCTGTGCGGTCACTTCCCTGACTTTCCCCACCATTAAAATTGAGAGTGCAAAGACTCTCATATAAAATGAGGCCAGAGCAAAACCAGCTTTAATGTGCATTGATGCTCTTTCCTAACCACGTTGAAATGAAAAAGCTCAACTTGGCTGCAGGAATTTAAAGCGATGACAGAAATGTTTTCTCAATATGATCAAAGACAACAAGCTCAATCTGCTCCTGGCTGGCTTAGGACTCAGTCAGCTGTATTGGGTCTCTTGGGCTTGCAAACTTTTTCTTCTTCAAGTGGTCATACAGAAAAAGCTAATTAGCGCACTCTAGTATTATTATACATGCCTTTTCATCATAACTTTTCATTATCTTTGTCTGCTGGGATAGGCTCCATTCCATTAAAAAAAAAGGACTCTCACACCTTTATACATTGCAAAAAAACAATAAACACGTCCTTCTCTTGGATGACTCTCAAACAAATGTAATCACCTACTTCATTGGTTGTGCCTAAGTAAGTAAGTGAATTTGTTTTTGCCCAACCCTTCTAAAACTTTGTAAACCAGTCAGAGTGATAAAGCTTAGGGAAACTCAGACATACAGTTGTGTATGTGTGGGCGACTTAAAAATCATGGGTGAACCTGCAGACCAATCGAAACCAATAAAAGCAATGGCTTTAACCATGTAGCCCACTCTGGAGCTGAGCAGCAGAGTTTAGAGTTACATACTGTAGGATACTGGGTGTGATTGCTCCAATTTCCACAAGTGGGAAGAGTAAAAGAAAGATAACACAGCAGAGGATATGGAAAGTGTGTATTCTGTTAACAAACACACAGACAGAGCATAAAATAGGCCATATTCTTTATTGGGGGAATGTTGAATTGCTTCCTACCTATTTAATAAACTTACAACTTTGTCCCTTTTTTAAGATTAAATAAAAACAATAGACTACTGCAACGAAACAGGCTTGGGAGGCCCTGAATGAAAAAACAAAATAATTGTAAAAACAAATGTAGTTTAAGGCTTAAGACAAAGAGTAGAAGAGCAGCAAATATAAGGAACCGCTGCGACCAAGCACACTAATGTACTACAGCAAGCATTTGTCACCGGTCAGTTTCCATTTACGTCAGTTCCTCTCTTTGTACTTTCTTTAATAAATCAGTTACATGTTGGGTTTTGTAGGACATTAAGAACAAGATTTTAGTCTCTTCTGTTTGAGTCAATGTACCAAAAATGATTCCTAGACATTACATTTGTCATGTATATAAATGTTTGCTGCTGGAAGTGTTTCCCAAAACAGGTTGTGTTATTTAAACATCCTGAGAGAAATGTTTGCCTGAATCAAGGAAATAACAGAGTATGTTGTTATAAAAATGATTTACATTTTAATATGCACCACCACTCATTCACATCAGACCAATGAGCAGGTCATTTATTAGGAGGCTACAAATGGTAGAATGGAACTAAGTAGGCTACATTTACTTAAAGTGACTATATGTAACTTTTAAATGTTTCTGAAACTGTGTAATGTTCCATCTGATAAATGACCTGTAACATGAAACGAGACAAACAGTGAAGAGAACGCTATTTTTATATAGTTTTTATTAATGCCTCTGCCCGAGTCCGACTTCTCCCGTAAAGTCCCAAAATGATTTATGAAGACGGCGCTACAGAGCACACATTCAGAAAGGTCCCAGATTGAACACAGGAAAGGCCTGCATTAGTGAGTATGCAGGTAAAAGGTAGCAGGAGATGTCTTTATGTAGGCCTAATCTATTTTTATTTTATTTGAGAAGTTATCTGTTGTAGTTATGGCTGATACCGGGCCAGGGCCATCACAGAAAAGAAAGAAATTAAATGAAGAACAACTAAAAGCAAAAAGGGAAAGTGAAAGACGTCTGGTGAAATCAGAGTCACACTCGGTCAGGCTTTCAACAGATGAGACAATTACGGGATTGTAAATGATTTTTCAGTCAAATGTTTGTGTACACAGAGAATTTTTTTTAGGTTTTAACAACTCACTGTAGCTGTTGGTTTTTCCCGTTTGCCGTCCATCTAGCAAGTCAAAAATAGTCGAGGGACAAGAGCAAAGATGGAAAGCTCCTAAAGCTTAGTTCCATATAAATGCACGGATAATTTGTTGTTTTGTCGTTAGTGAAAAACAAAATTAACCTTGTAGCTGCGATCATAGAAGGGTCCCTAAATCTCCCAATCAAAAGGCCATTTCACCAAAAAAAACAATAATACAGTACATTTTAAAAGTTGTTCTTCCACCCTAATTATGCTTTTAAATGAAAGTTTGACTCGGGGACATTCACAAAAACACCCTAGGTCGCATTTTGGCGAGAGTTAACCTTTAGGTGCAGTTTGGAGGTTGCTTTACTTGAGTATTTCCATTTTATGCTACTTTGTACTTCTACTCCACTACATTGTTGAAGAAAATTCAGCACTCACTCCATACTATCTAGCTTTAGTTGTTTGTTACTCACTGGCAAATAAAATATAAAAAATAAAAAAGTTGTTATGAACAACAATACAATATAGAAACTTCAGTGTGAAAGTTCACACTAGGCCTTGGGAATGGTTTGACAAAAAATGAACTAATAAAAAAAATATTGTTTATCTAATTGTACAAAGTATGATAAAGCCCACTACATGGCCTTTGGCAACTTATGGTCCATGTTTCTTCCAAGGTGGCAAAACATTCAATGCCCTACCCAAAGTGTGTTAAATAGGAAGGTGAGCACTGGTGAAATCTGATCAAGACTAAATACCCCCAAAAAAATATAAAAACTGCAAAGGTAATAGAGCTGTCAGTGTTGTGTCAGTAATGTTGTATTGTATTCCTAATTAAATACAAATATTTACTTTTAAAAGTAGTATTGCAGATTGTATGTGGGAAGAATGTACTCCATAGTTGCACTTTTGCACTGTAGCAATCAGCTTCGGACTGAATGATGCAAAGTTAGAAAGTATTTCAGCATGATTACCATAATGCAAGATAATTTCCACCAGGTGTAGATTCACTTACATTCTGTTGCATCATGCCTTGAGGTATTCAAATGAGTTGATTGAATCTCAAGACACATGTGTAGCTAATGGACATGAAAGTGTGTTCAGCAAAGCACCCTCGGTCAGGTGAGTGCAGTCGGTGACCAAACACACTTTGCCAGATGATTTAGAAGTAAAGCTGTGCAGTAGAAAAGATAGAAGGTGGGAACTGGAGTTGAATGGCTTAAAACAAATATATTGCATTTTGTCTTTTTTTAGTTTTCTGTCCAACAAATCAGTTTCAGCCGTGTTAAAGATAATGTAACTACTACATGTCACAACTATGTATATGGATGTATTTTTCCATTCTGCGGTGTTATGGTTGCATTCCAAAGGAAATGTCTGTCTGTCTGTGTGTCTGTCTGAGACAGACAGGGGAAGTATAAGGGGCAAAGCCCGGGAGTCAGATGACATTACATCAAGGGTCAGATAAGAAGACAGTGATGTAATTTGCAATCAGATACATTTTGAATGGCATGTATTGATAAAATGTCATCTGTAGAAAGGTCTATACAGTCGTTTACATTATAATCACAGTGAACCCCACCCAGTGGGGTGAGCAACGCTAAAGTTAATCAATATTTCATTTCTTTTGTAAATGGTCTTGCATCTTCTTTGTCAAGGGATTCAGTTTCAGTGTCAACCAATGAATCAAAGCTCAAATGGGGAATTTGGCTGCATTTCCATTGGGATTCAAGGGGGTCATCAGGTTGCTGACACAGACACACTCAGCTGCAAACACACAGATGCACAGATGAGACGAGTGAATAATAACAAGGATCCAACAGGGTGACAACTTGTTTTAGTCTGAGTAATAGTCTTGTTCATTAGGAGTGACAAGGGATCCCCTGAAGGAATTCAGTCGCATGGAATAGCCTTAAGCTAATATGTGAGCTTTTAAAGATGAATTTGGGAAAGGAACGTCCCTAACTCTCCATCAACTTTTTCTTAATTTTCTACTTAAGGAGTCCTTTCTTTGTAATGGCTACCTACCATTCCTGCTAAAGTAATAAGATGACACATTGTGATTAAACTTAATAATGCAAAATGACAATACAGAAGCTATACAATGATTTAAATAGAAAATGTCTTAATAAGAAATTATGAAATGGGGAACCTGAAAATGTGCACACTGCATGTAAACACAAACATGCACACACAAATCCACATCTGCTCTAAATATAGACAAGGTTTAAAAGAGCGCTGAGTTCTCTCTGGTGTCATAACAGATGTTGTTCTGTGTTTTAAAACAGCTTCTCTCTAAGCTTTTGTTATCATTTGGAAAGTTAAAATGTCTGGCATTCACAATGCTGCAGAACATTTTGTTTAATGTGCTGCTTATTTTACAGATTACTCCATAATTTCCCAATGGTCATCAGCCTTACAGATATCAGGAAAGTCATAAAATTCTACTCTCATCACCATACTAATCAAGAAAAAAGAGCCATGTTGAGCAATCTCCAGTATGTCCTTATGTACTCAAACCTGCATACTTTCCCTCTTCTCAAAGCCTTTGTTTTTATATTTGTCTCTGACAGACTGAAATACAAAAATTTGAAATAAATATGTAGCCTACAGATAGAGTATATATAATGTGTATACACTCCATTTATATATACACATTATATATGTATACATTATATACAAACTAATAAATTGTGAATAATTGCATTCATTCTTAAAACTCAATTATTAATATAAACCAACCTTGTGGCATTCACTTCTATTTAAATTAGGAATTTTGTATTCAGAAATGCATTTTTTTTTAAAGGTCAGTTTTTATTTCATAATTGCAATTCGGTAAATAATGTTTCCATCAGCGTTTATCGCATGAGCCGTATATTGATCAAGATAAAATCCAATGAGACCGAACGTATTTCCTTTGAGTCAATTTTCATGAATTTCAATCGAATTTTAGTTTCCATAAGGCATTTTTCATTCGATATCACTTAATTCAAATAAAAAAGTGTGGATGAAAACAAAGCTAGTGTAGTTGTCACCAGTACCCGCCCCCTCATCTTTCAGCCAATCACATTATCTCAATCTCTTAGCAGGCTAACCAAATGTTACCAAAATGTAGCCAGCTAGCTCTTGTTACCAGTTATAGTACTGTAGCCTCTCTTTATCTATGTACATTCTAGCTACTTAACTATGCAGCTGATTAGCTACCTTATTTTTACATGCAGACTTTTTCATTGGCTCTTGTAGCCAAATTGATCCAGCTGGCTTGCAGGTATAGTTAGGGCAAAGGTGATTGGCTGAGAGGTAAGGAGGAGGCACAGCTCCACTGTCATGTGAGACTAAAAACATTGTAAATAAAAGGCGTTATGAAATAAAAACATGAAATTTAAATGAAAATAATGATTAAATAATATTTCATAATAATGAATTGAGTTAAACTAATTCATAAAAATATAAGTCTCATAGTTTATTTTTTTAAATAGGCTATATTTTACTCTGTGTTCATGTGATTACTTATTTTATAATGTCTTAAATATTGAAGACTGTGGGGCTCCACAGGTTCCGGCTGTTTGACTTTTGTTTACCCTCCATCCTCTCCCTCTCACTTACACTCCTCTCTCACTGCCTTCCACAGTATAATCCTAATACTAATGAATTAAAGAATTTAGGTCCATTTAGAACAACACGGCCATCTATTCAGGATCCAGATCCTCATATAATAACGATTTACAAGCCAGAACATTTAAAGCATGACTAAAGGGCTGGCAGAATTCTTTTAACTGCAGTTCAAAGCAATGATAAGTGTGGGAATCAAAATCCTTTATCCCGAGACTAATAGTAGGAAGCACAATCGGGTCCTTTTGATCTTTCCTCCGGCATGTTTTTCTCTCCACTTCTACTCCTCCGTCATCTGACTCATTCATCGCTCCATTCTCTGGAGAAATTATGCTAATCAGTGCTGAGACAGATGAACATTTCTCATTTTCAGCTAATAACGATCACTGCCAAAACACAGTAGCACTTCACATACACTTCCATATTACTTTCATTCAGGTCCAGAGCGGGACTCATTGTTTTAGCCCTGGAGTTCCATGCCTCAGACTAGAGCCCGACCGATAAAGGATTTTTAAGGCCAATACCGATGCGAATATTTGGTTGTTTTAAAAATCCGATATGCCGATATATCGGCCGGTATAAAAAAAAAAAAAAGTAAAAATCCAGAAATGCATTACAAAACATAAACAGATTTCCCTAACATTAGTTATTTGTAGTTATTTATGAGTTCTCACTAAAAGAATATGATAATTTGTTTTATATATCGGATCCTGTATCGGTCGGGCTCTACCTCAGACCTTAGTTGATGATGACTGACGTGATATATTAAAATAATGTAATTAAAACCTTAGTATAGAAGTCTGCAATAGCACACTGTTCTCTACAGATTACATTACTACATTGTGATTCAGTGTATTTTTATAAAATGTCATTCAGTGCAAACACAACAAGTAAGTGTTGCTTTACAATATAGATTTATTAGAAACGTTACCAACAGTATACAACACAATGTAATGTTCAACAATATCAGAATGTATTTTCTGAACAAATTAATGTGTTCACAGATATCCAAACCTTGCAAAGAAATAAGTGTTTATAAAAATATAAAAGAAAAAGAAATAAAGAATACAATAAAAATGTATTCCACTTTCTAATGACCCATAATCTATTTTGTATATTTTTTTTATATTACTTTCATCCTATTCTCTTTCAATATATTTACTATTCAACTTTAAATGATACAAATCATAATGGGTCACTAGTAACATTTGGGCATAGAAAGGGATTATATTGTAATTAATTTGATCATTTTTGCTTGTTCCCACACTGTGGCACAACAGCTTTCTCATCCCTTGCACACTACTGGGTCCTGGCTCAGCTTCTAACACTAAATATAATGTTAAACAATGTCATGTTTCTCAGCACAAATCTCTTTTTACAAAGCTTTGACATCATGTCATTCTCATTATTGTAGTGTAGAATCATCTGGCATCATTGATTAATCATCTGGCATCATTGATTATATCTGAGGATGTTTTTTCATATAGGCCAGGTCTACACCACACTCTTCATTAATAATTCTTGTAATTTTCACTCATGAGCAGTCCTAACTGTCCACCTGGAGCTGGTGCTTGGTACTGGCTCTTCATTGTCACTTCTAGTAGCAAACTGGACTTCTGGCTGCTGCTGAGGAGCTGCAAGATAAAAACATTGATTTGATTCACATTTGATTCAAAACATGAACGGTGGTTTTCAGACAACGTTGTATTATGTTTTGTGCGACCGCTAGCATTCTGCACGTCCTAACGAGAATGATAGACTCTGGTCCTAACTAGCTTAGCTTACCCGTCTCGTCGTCTTCATTTTGTCTTTCACTTTCGCTGGTTTTAATGAAAAAGTTCTTCAGTTCAGGTCATCTGGCCACATCACTTAGAACTTTCCGTTTTTTATTTCTCGCCTTTTCAGCTTTCTGTTTTGCATTTTTATAGCTTATTTTTGCTTGACTGTAGCATTCTCCAGCAGGCACCACTGACTGAAGGGTAGCTTACCATTGAGTCTACGTGACGGTTTGTTTGTTTTTTAGCAAGATGCCGTCGGAGGAGTCCAAATATAAATACGTCATCCCGCTGCGAGAAAAATAAAATAAAAATAATAAATTAAAAGAGTGGACTGCGAGTGTAGGTGGGTTCAGCTGAGAAAAAAAACATAGTTTGACATTTAAGAGAAAACACATATTTGCTTTCTTGCTGAGAGTTAGATGAGAAGATTGATAGACTACCACATGCAAGTTGTTAATTAATGAGCTTTAAAAGAGTGACATTTGTCAATTTTGAGCAGATTCGCGATAAAACACAGGTCATCAGCTCCCATATGGTCTAGCGGTTAGGATTCCTGGTTTTCACCCAGGCGGCCCGGGTTCGACTCCCGGTATGGGAACTACGATTTTGAGTAGTAGACGTAGCACACTTTCCTGGAATCCAGCGCTGCTGGTTTCTACCAGTGAATTGTGATTGTGAAAATGTACAAGGAATATGTTTACAGACCTCTATGAACGATGATTAAAAAACGGATTCTTCTTATTTCTATCCACCGTACAGTCATAAGAGTGATTTCATTCCTCTCGTTTACTCTCTAAAAGAAAGTGCATTTCCCAAAATGTTAAACTATTCCTGTAATTATCCCTGATATTACATGGATTATCCCTGAGAAGCTTTTGCCAAATCATGTGTCTGATATCCTCACTGCAGAAAATAACCGATAGTAATGACCACAGAACACATTCAAATCTGGTACATAATATAGAATATGGATGCCTGTAACACACAGCTTACTGTGTACACAGGACTGCTTAGGCATATGTGTGTGTGTACACTCAAACCAACATGTGTGTGTTAAGTGTGCTCAGGATTCAATGAGGATTAAGTCCAGTTTCCAAACGTCTAAACGCCTTTCTCCACTCTAAAGACCCATCTGATAAATCCAATCCTCTCAGATCCACAATGGCTGCACAGTTCAATCAATATCCTCAGTTTCTGTGACACGTGTGCCAAGATCATGCATGCAGCAAGGCCTTTGGGCGATACATAAAAAGATGAGTGCTGGCGTATTAAAATGCATTATGGTAGATAGGATCTTAAAGTTGTATGTATTTAAAAGATGGATTGGATTGGAATGAATTAACATAATAAAAGTCATCTTTAATCTCCTATATCATATTGGCTGTCTTCTGCAATAATGGCACAAGGCCAGGTGAGGGATGATGGATGGGGGGATAAGGAAAGCTAATCACTGCTAAACAGCACCTCTAGCATTATTTATTTATTTTGGAAATATTGAGAAACTCTTTTCTATTCTACAGAGCATAGATGGATGTGTCAGTAAGCCCCGGTTATTAAATCACCAAAGGATATTCATCTGAAAGGAAACAATCTGCCTGTCTAAAAGGAACATCATAGAATTTTCTCCTTAAAATTATAAGTTTTTCCCATCCAAGATTGACCCATTGCTGTGTGTTGCTTTGGGGCTGTGTTCCAAAGATAATCTGTTGTTTTTCTTCTTAACTACAGCACTTTGTCGTGATAATTATATTTATTATATATGTCAGATAGTTTGAAATAATTGGGCCTGTTTTTGTGTTAAGGTAGAGCAACTGGTATTAACCTGGCAACCAATCATATGATTGATGCTTTTTGGCCCAGATTGGGTATACCCCTACACATATACAATCAAAAAAGACACAAAAACAAAATGATATAAATCATTTTTATATTTGGATATTTTCACCTCAATATGAGGAAGCCATGAAATAGTTATTTTATTGAAAGAAATAGAAAATAATTATTGAGTGGTTCTTTCGACTTTGCATCAGAAGTCCAACAGCTAATTTAAAATGATGTTTGGATTCTTGTGACAACTGGTGTTATTGTTCCTGTAACAGAAAATCCATAACAGATCCCTGTTATACTGAGCATTTTATTAATCATTAAACAACAACCTCGTAATAATAATAATAAAAATGTGACAGCAAAGAAAAGAAAAAATGTTCAATCATTGAAACGTCACAATATTGGGAAAGATCATGCAATGTTTACTGTTGACTCACAATGATTACTTAAATAAATGTTGTTTCAGTCCGTCCAGAATCTATACGAGCCAGCTGTTGTATGTACTTTGTCTTTGTTACGCTAATTTTGATGTCATTTTAAGGTGAGTTGCAGGGCTTTTTAATCCCCTGTATTCCCTACAGGCATACACACACTCATATGGAGGACCATGTCTTTCATATTTAAAAATAAATACAGAAATAAATAAATGCTCAATAAATAAATAAGCACACAATTAATTGCCCCAAAAAATACAATGAAGAAATAAATGTAGGTAGAAATTAAATTATACAGTGAGACATAAATGTATATATCTCTTTTAATTAGCTTCTTTATTTATTCACCTTTGTAATAATTACCTTATTTATTTATTGTCCGTTATAATCTTCAACTTTATTTATTCCTTACTTATTTTTTAAATGTATTTATTTCTGTGTGGGTTTAATTTTTTTGTCTGTTTTATTCTTCCGTTGCATTTTCTACCCTATTTATTTTCACCCCTGGTATTTATTTCTGCCTGTCACTTTTACATTTCTGCCTGTCACTTTTACATTTCTTCATGCATTTCTGCCTCATTATGCAAATGAGGAGAGGCTGGTCTTAAGGGGTTAACTTCTGCCCATTGGTTGGTTAGCATTTTACTCCCTCGGTCAATCTACATGCCACCGGCCACAGACACAACACAGATGGCTACCTACGGTGAAGTTGTCAGTGAGCTCAGGCATTTAGCAACTGTTTTTGAAAACAATGCTAACGTTATAAGTATTGACTTTATAATTTTTCGTTTAGACGCTCTGACAGAACGTGTGTTTCAGTCAGCGGTGTCGTGCCAATGTACTCGTGTATCCCCTGGCCGCGGGAGCGCGCATGCACACAGAGCGGAGCTTCTGCTGCCCTTCGAATTGTTTAACTGCTGCACTTTGAATTAAACGGAACAAACAGCGACGTGGAAGACTCGGCAGGGTTACCATAGTAACATGGGTCTCAGTTAACTACATAAATACGTGTATTTGTCTGTTACATTAAGGCGACGTGTCAAATGTTTATAGCGTGGTTTAATATCGAGTGATAGGCGTATCCTCCCTGTCCCTGTCTACCATATGAGTTACATAGGAGGTACTCAAATATCAGGCCGTTTTTCACCTGATATTTGGGTATCCCCTATGTAACTTTTGATAAACAACAGCAAACCTCTCCAAATTGTGTCAGGTTGTTTATTGTGACCTATTAAACACACAAAATAACACCCATGATGACAGGACAGACCCTTTGCATGTTAGGGATGGGATACATAAAATATCAGGTGAAAAATGATATTGATATTGATATTGATGATAGTCCTTCATGCAGTGCCATCACATAGGTTACACACACACACACACACCGCCGTGAGAAATACTAATCAACCTGTTCGCCGTTAGAAGTGGCGCACAACTTAGGACTTCTCCATCCTGAGACGTCTCCGTTGGATTTATTCTAAACATCCACCTGCTAAATTTCATCGGGTTTTTTTGTAGTGCAACCTTCTTTGAACGAACTGCGGCTGTTATCATTCTGTCTCTTCTGATGTGCGACAGGAAGCCAGAGAGAGGAGTGGATTTGGAGACAGACAACCCACTCCGGGCCGCTTCTAGCAAGGGAAACCCCCCACGCGTTGCGCGCCTGGATCGCCAGTAGAAATTTGCGTCGCGGAGTGCGTGTGCATACGCGTCAGGCACTAAATGTGTGTGTTTGTGCACGGCAAAGCCCCGGGCTCCGTCCTCAACAGTTGCTACCGGAGCGACGGAGAGGAGAGGTGGAGAGCGAGAGAGATAAGAGACTGAGGACAGACGGACGCGGGTCTGTCCTGTCATCATGGGTGTTATTTTGTGTGTTTAATAGGTCACAATAAACAACCTGACACAATTTGGAGAGGTTTGCTGTTGTTTATCAAAAGTTACATAGGGGATACTGAGCTCACTGACAACTTCACCGTAGCTAGCCATCTGTGTTGTGTCTGTGGCTGGTGGCATGTAGATTGACCGAGGGAGTAAAATGCTAACCAACCAATGGGCAGAAGTTAACCCCTTAAGACCTGCCCCTCCTCATTTGCATAATGAGGCAGAAATGCATGTAGAAATGTAAAAGTGACAGGCAGAAATGTAAAAGTGACAGGCAGAAATAAATACCAGGGGTGAAAATAAATAGGGTAGAAAATGCAACGGAAGAATAAAACAGACAAAAAAATTAAACACACACAGAAATAAATACATTTAAAAAATAAGTAAGGAATAAATAAAGTTGAAGATTATAACGGACAATAAATAAATAAGATAATTATTACAAAGGTGAATAAATAAAGAAGCTAATTAAAGGAGATATATACATTTATGTCTCACTGTATAATTTAATTTCTACCTACATTTATTTCTTCATTGTATTTTGGGGCAAGTAATTGTGTGCTTATTTATTTATTGAGCATTTATTTATTTCTGTATTTATTTTTAAATATGAAAGACATGGTCCTCCATACACTCAACCATTAACTGCAGAGAAACACATGCAAGCAAGTCACAGGCACTCAACTGGATCTGACCATAGACAGTTAAAGACACTGACACACAAAAACGCTGCGCGGCTTTTTCAGGAAAGAATTGTCCTCGTCGGCCACCGTATGATGTCGTGGCGTTTGCTGTAGTGCTCAAACTTGCCAGTTACCAGGTTATCGTTAGCTGTTTCTGTCTAACTTTGTCTGAATTTGTTTTCATACACGTTATACAGACCCTAACGTTAACCATCAGTTGTTCAAGATGAGGCGCGCCGGCTTGGGTAAGTGACAGACGTAACGATAACGTTAAATCTTAATTTTAAACTCGTATGTTACCTAGCTAACAGCTAACGTTAGCCAGATAATGTTGTCACCAAAATGTGAATTAATGTGCGTTGTTGTGTACTCCAGGCCCAAGTTTATACAACCCTACAAGCTCCATAGTACTACAATACGGATAAATAGCAAACTAACTGTGTCGTTACATTAAGGTGAAGGAGGCACTGGGAATTATGTCGCAAGTGGATACAGTGTGTATGAAGAGGAAAATGAACATCTACAAGAGGGACTGAGATCTAAAGTCAGCGCTTTGAAAAGTGTAAGTAGTTAGCTATTTATTATTATTGTTATTGGTGAATGCTACATAAACGACGTCTGTGTTGGCCACTTTGAAATAGTTATGGTTGTCCTAGCTAAATGTTAAAAGCTTTTACTTTTTTTTCATATGGAGTAACGTTATAGCTCTGAAATAATGTACTCTTAGCCTATTGCTTTATTGTTTACTACTTACTGATATTGATATAGCTAGTGTTGATATTTACAGCTTTCTATCGACATTGGAACGGAAGTCAAATACCAGAATAAAGTGCTGGAGGAGATGGTGAGTTTAATACAACTACTTTTACCAAGTACTAACAAGTACTTCTTACAAGTAAATGTGCTGCATTCAAATCTTAAGTACATAACTATTGGCAGCAACATGTACTTACACAATAAACAGTAAAAACATTTAATTTAGTCTATGCTATACCCAGCAACACTGTCTCTAATCAGTCTGTTTACTGGTTCCACTTATTATTCATCATTCTCATTCTCTAATTCATACTGTACAATAATACTTATATAACAACATATTGTTTATTCCAGCACCCTTTACACTATGCTCCATAATTAAAAAGGGGAAGAGCTACTTTTAACTGCTCTCTACTTTTGGGTAGTTTTATCAAATTCATATTTTTGAGGATAATTATATAATTTTAATCATTAATATAGCCGTCAAATAAAAGTGGTGTAAAAATAACAATATTTCCCTCTGAAATGTAGTGGAGTAGAAGTATTAAATAGTGGCTCACCATTGTACTCAAGTACAGTATTTTAGCAAATGCATTTGGTTTCATTCCACCACCATCAAATACAGTAATATTTTCTAGGATCAAAATGTAACAGTTTGTTTGCTGGCCTGCCTGGACTTTAAACTTTCTCTCTCTCTTTCCAACACTAGGACTCAGACTTTGACTCAACAGGCGGCCTGCTTGGTGCCACCATAGGCAGAGTCAAGCAGCTGTCCAGAGGCAGTCAGACCAAACTGCTGTGCTACATGCTACTCTTTTGCCTATTTGTCTTCTTTGTCCTGTACTGGTTCATCAAGCTGAGGTGATAAGAGGACCCTGTTGGACTTGGCCTCTTGATTCCACGTCTTTGTCCCGTCTGCACCACTGTCATGCATCAAAAATAAACCAACAAAATGTTGAGGAAAGGCAGGGTTTTTTGGCTCAGCTTTATACGTGCCCAGTATTTCACAGAACAACGCCCACTTTTAGTAATTAAAGTACTCCTGATTCCATTTCATGGATGAATGATGACCATGTGAATTAGGAATCATGTATGTATGTATGTATATATATCTGAAGTAGACACTGTCAGTATATGTATGTATTTGATAGCAGCCCAACATACCTGGATGGAAAGATGAGACAAACATGTCAGAACGGTAGAAGATACTGTGTCAAAAACTTAAATGCAGCCACGGGCACATTGTATGATAAACAGTGTCCCAGCTGTGTAGAGTGATTAAGTTATAGAATTCTACTTAAAGCAAATGATCAAGTGTACGGAAAAGAAAGAACGGCTATATTACAGCAGTTGCATCCATACAGAATAAATAGTGTTCATTGTTTCATCATTGTAAAAAAATATTTATGTAAATAAATTTTATGTCTGAATAGACCAGGGTGTTTGTGTGCTACTTACACAGAATGTGCTATTAAAAAATGTTAAAATTGAACTGGTACTTGAATTGATTTTATAATTTTTTTAATGACATAATTGGCACACTGTATTTTACACAACATTCATTTTTGTGCACATTATTTTGCTGTCTATTCTAAAAAAATAGATTTACTCTTTAAAGGATGTTGAAATGAACAAATTACAAGTTATATAATTACATTTGGCTCTCCACATTTGTCAGGTCATGGAAAACAAGAACAAAAGAGATTTGTAATTCTCTGTGTTTGATTTTCTTTCAGACCACATACAGTATAGTTTAAACAATCAAAGGCATAACAATCTTAATGCATTGCATGTCACGCATTTTAACATATCAGAACTGCACTTAGGTGATGGGTGTTTAGCAATTCATTGTGAATGATTAGCACATTATCAGCAGTGGAGCAGCAGACATCAGTCCCTGGGTCAGGTGTTGATATCAGTTCTTGGGCAGTGTGTCCATGTACTTGCAGATTATTCCCAGCATGACCTCATCAGCTCCTGCACCAATTGACATTAACCTAGAATCTCTAAAATGGACAAGGTTAATAAAAACGTGTTTTTTTTCTGAAAAAAATAATTAAATTTTCTTAAACATCTGATTCACTTAAATCATTGCAGCAATAATCCCCCCCCCCCCACTGAAAGTGACACCACACACCCCTTGTTTTTCTGCATTATTTGCCCCATCAGTAAATGCAGCACAGAGTAAAATAAGGGAGAATCTGAATCAAGCACTGTCACTTGATAATACACTGAATAAACGTGAGGACTCACAGCTCAACAGTACACAACAGGAGACTGACCCTGCATGTTTTCAACAATTAGTATTACTTGATCACATGCTATGTTTATGTAAAAAGCCATAAATCAATCTGAGCCTAACAATCTCATTTAAATTGCTTTATGTGCAGCGATGGTTCTGCAGTCAGATATTTTTTCAGATGAAATGAACAAAGTGCACAGGTAAAAATAATTAAAAATCATATGCTATATGCTATAAATCCCTGTGATAGAGAAAACAGGAGAGAGTTTTAAAACCAGATCACTAAACAAAAGACGCATTTCAGTTACTTTTTTCTGACCAGCCTCACCTGTAAAATCTGCTGACCAGAACGTCACTGGTGAAGCCCATTCCTCCCCAAAACTGGAGACAGCTGTCACCCACTTCTCTGGCCAGACGGCCCCCCTTTAATTTGGCCATGGATGCCAGCCTGGTGACATCATTCCCTTTAATGTACAATGCTGCAGAAAAATAGGAAGAATGCAAGTAGTGGCACAAGCCCGGGTGAGTGAAAAATGGCCAGGTGGATGAAAAGGCATTATAAAAAATGTAGAAGAAAGGAAAATTAGGACAATAAACAAACGTGGCTCTGTTTCAGGGTCACTGGTAGCTGATCAATGCCTCTTTCACACATGTTCCTTGTTCCTGCATGATTTTTCCTGTTTCAGTGTGCATGTGTGTTTCTATCTACCAGTGCCAAACAGATGTAAAAGCTTTGATCTGTTTCTGAGCTAACGAATCGGAGCAGCTAGATTTATTCAAAGCTGCTTGCCACTGAAGTAGTTAGTAACACAAGAAAATCACACAAGACCTTGAACACCCGCCCACCATGATGCACCCACATATTCATATCATGAACACTGCAGTGTAAAGCACTTGGGATGTATTTTGGAGGAGCTGGGTATGTGCCAGTTTTTTCAGGTAGCCAAGCTGGCTGTGGGTTTTGAAGTTATGCCAGTACACACAAAACCAACAGTAGCTCCTCCCGTCCACACAGAAGTTTCCTTGAGTAAGACAGCCAATCCCAAATTGTTCTACTTAACTTTAAAAGAAAAAGTTAAACGTTTGTAATGTATTTGTTCTTTGATAAGGAAATCTAGATTAACACAGTAACCATTAGGGTTGGGTACCGAAACGCAGTGCCAATGGGGCACCTGTTCCGACGTAAACGGTAGTAACAAAACCGAATGCGAAAATTTCAGTTCCTCATTTCGGCGCCTGACTCTTTTTTTTCAGAAGCACCGCTGCACGGGATGCTACGTTACCGTTAGCTAGTAGCTGGATTAAACACAATGGTTAAAATGCTGACAACTTACATTAATAGGTGTAAATCTTGACTGTATTTCATAGAGTATTCTAACACTGGGACCTTAACAGTCTGATAGGCAGCTGCCGTTGTTGGAGAAACCACACAGAGACGATGAGTTTAATTGAAACTCGCCAGTCTTGTGTTGCATTTTAAGTTATTATCCATCTGCTGCTTGTTTTTGTTGCTTACCAGCCATTTACTGGTGAAATAAGTCATTGTTATAAGTTATTGTTATTACATTATTAATCAATCATTTCATTTTGACCATATGGCCTTAGCAAAAAACAAGCCATTCTTTTGCCAACTGTCGTTTTGTGCTCCTTTTTTATATTATATACATTATAAATATAGTGTGTGTATACATATATATATATACATATATATATATATACACACATACATATATATATACATATATATATATATATATACACATACATATATATATATATATATATATATATATATATATATATATATATACATATATACATATATACATATATATATATATATATACATATATATATATATATATATATACATATATATATATATATATACATATATATATATATATATATACACATATATATATATATATATATATATACATATATATATATATATATATATATATATATATATATATATATATATATATATATATATATATATATATATATATATATATATATATATATATATATATATATATATATATATATATATATATATATATATATATAATATATATATATATATATATATATATATATATATATATACATATATATATATATATACATATATATATATATATATATATATATATATATACATATATATGTATATATATATATATATATATATATATATATATATATATATATATATATATATATATATATATATACATACATGCATATATATATATATACATACATATATATATATATATATATATATATACATACATATATATATATACACATATATATACATACATATATATATATATATATACATATATATACATACATATATATATATATATATACACATATATATACATACATATATATATATATACACATATATATACATACATACATATATATATATATATATACATACATACATATATACATATATATACACATATATATATATATACATACATATATATATATATATATATACATATATATATATATATATATATATATATATATATATATATATATATATATATATATATATATATATATATATATATATATATATATATATTCGGTTCAGCCTCTGTTTAGGCACTGGCACAACCCAAACCTAGTAACAATTAACTAATACAATTAAATGGGAAAACACAATGTTAGCATAGCTCTAGAATGCCTGTGTATGTCTTAAGAAATACAAATACCGTACAAGTAGGGAAGAATTTAACTCCAGACAAAACATGGTGTAAATCATTGTTTCAGCCAACTCATCCAGGAAATTATCTTTGCTTTAGCAATCTAGTAGCAAGCAATTACTGTTCTGTCTATAGCTAGCCGACCGTAATGTTGTTCACTGTTAACTTATCTCTACTTAATAGTTAATAGTTATCTTTTGAACCAACCTGCTGCATTGTAGATGTACAAATGACCTACTCAAAGCTAGTTTGGCATTCCCATCATTCTTTTAGGACTGAGTCAACTGTGGCCTGTATTACTGAAGCCTTGGTCTTATCTATGGTATTAAGTGTCACGAAGACAGCTGCAAGCATTCATTTGGAAGATTTTTCCTAAAATACTGCAAATCTGCAAAATCACACATGCATGTTTCTAATCCAGGCCTGGGTTTTAAAAGTATTTTGGACATGCAAAATCTAAAAGTGAAATAACCTAACAACCAAAGTGCTGTGATAATGCAAACCGCACCTTACATCTGTCGTATACTATTAATCTTTCACTTTTTTATGTCTGTATATAAAGCGACCGCACCCGTAGCTCGGTGGAGGAGGGAGCGGAGCAGCTCGACCTCCGTCTGCAGCTCAGCCAACCTGAAGTGAACCGACTGGTGGTGGAGGACAGGCTGCTTGAAGACCTTTCTCTGCCGTGTGTACTGGATGGTCTCCTGAATGATGTTGTCCATCATGGTCAAGACTGGAGGTGTTAAGACAGAGACATGGAGAGATGTGACCTTATTACTACTACTGCTGCTTCCACCTGCACAGCATGCATGTATGTGAGCGTTTGTCATTTGTGTCTCTGATTGATGATATGATGCACAAAGGTTTACCAGGACAGACGCTTCTGTGATTCAGTAAGAGTGCGTAAATGTCTCTGTAAATGTAAATGTTGAACTCTCCTAGAACAGTTTCTCACCAGTTCCCCCAAGAAACATATTGATGCACACTAGTTACTCAGAATCAAAACTCCTACAGATCATTAATGGCCTGAACTGTGTGACCAGAACTCCCCAATTCTTGGAAATGGTAATCCACTAATACAGTAATCTGTGCAATTTACAGTTACATCTGTGGGAGGCAGATGATCTGTGATGAAAGACAAAGGGGAGGGTGAATAACACTAGGAAAGATAATAGGGAAGAGTGAGAGATGAAGAACTGTCTAAAAAAAGGCTCACTCACTATTGGCCACTGCCCAGAGCCTCTCCTCCTGGAACTGAAGCATCTGATAGGTGAAGCCCATGCCTTCCTGGCCGATGATGTTCTTGCAGGGCACACGGACGTCATCAAAGAAGAGTTCAGCTGTGTCTGATGACCACATACCCAGTTTATCAATCTTGCGGGCAATGTGTACTCCTACAATGGTAAGGACAGCAAACATCAGGTCATAATGCATCTTGGCCAAGGCAGACTAATAATAATAAATCCTACTGATAGAACGGATACGGACATTCTGTAGAGAGGGTGTTTTAGGGTAATAGGCTCAGGAAACATAATGTGAGAATTTTGTAGTAATTCATTAATTTTAGGTAGAACTGAACAGAATCTTAAATTTGAGGGCTTTGCATTTGTGAATTTGATGTATGAATCCCAGAGGATGAATGTGAATCACAATGATTCATTTTCAGCTTAAATGTTTTTTTGTTAAAAAAAAAGGCCTTCTGCTTTTACAGGAAAATCAACCCCACAAGTAACTGACTCCTACCTGGCAGGTTCATGGGCAAACAGAAGAGGGATTTGTTTCTGTGTGGGGGCCCGTCACTGGTGTTTGCGAGAAGACAGATCCAGTCAGCCTGGGTACCGTTGGTGGTCCACATCTTTCCCCCGTTGATCACATATTCGTCCCCTTCCTTTACTGCCTTGGTCTTGATACCTGAATTGATATGTGGTGGAGTGTGTACATGGATGGAGGGAGAGAGAAATTTGGGAATGACAAGAAGAACTTTAAGGGTACAAGATTAAATGAAAGGTTTCAATAGATGAATAATCCTAGAAATAAAATGTTGACGCGTAAATGAAAAGCTGAAGCTGCTGTATAACATAATGCATACTAATCCAGAAAAAGAAGTCAAAAAGTGGTGAAATCTGATGGCGGAGAATTTAGGCCTATATTCAGCATGCCCCCCTTCTCTCCAGAGAGAATATCCGTACCAAATTCATTCTAAAACTGCTGTATTTCTGGCTCCGCAATCACTTCTGTAGCATGAGTTCCATTAAAATGGTCTTTAAGGAGCTAAAAAAAGGAAAGGAAATTATATAATAAGAAATGACCAGAAGAGGATGAAGATGAGACATACTTGACACATCAGAGCCGGCTCCGACTTCACTAACTCCGAGGCAGGCTACTTTGTCCCCCATGATGGAGGGAAGGAGGAACTCTTTCTTTAACTCAGCTGAACCAAACCTGCAGACACACACAAATACGTAGAAATGAAAACATATTAGTAACTATTAATCAGAAGTTGACACTAAGGGGAATCCAAGAGCACAGTTGTTGATTTTGGTTTATAGTGTTTGTACCAGAATAAAATGGATTCTATCTGCATCACTAAGTGCAATCAGTGCAACTCACAGCTTGTTAACAAGTGCAGCTGTTGACGTAGTCATTGCCTATTAGACCAATAAAAATACACTAAAATAAACACAAGCTAAGAAAATAGGTGTGAAAAAAAGGAGACAGGTGTCTCTGCAGAGCTGGACCATATATTGGAGAAAATGTCTGAAAAATGTCCATTGTTTGTTTGGACAACATAATTATCTGCAGGGTAAACAGGGCAACAGTTGTTCCAGTAGTTCAAGCAACCTTTTATTATCTCAAAATGAAACACTCATGTAGGATAAATGTTTGAAAATATACTCCAGCTAACAAATGTGGCTCTAGTGGTGGTGTAAAAAGGATAAAAACGCAGACATTGCATTGATGCCAGAGTCGCGTGGAGAGAGAGTATGGCAGCAAGAAACAATGCACATTTACATAAAGACATGTCTCCTATCCCAAACTGAGTATTTTTTTTTTTTTTTTTTTTAAAGGGAACAGTGAAAACACTGCATTTGGGGATCTACACTGAAAACCTTCCCCATTGGACAAATATCAGCACATGTACATATATATAAAATCCAATATCATAGTTAGTGGGATTGTACCTGGCCAGTGCAGGAGTAGCCATGTCACTCTGTACACCAATGGCCATGGGGATGCCTCCACAGCGGATGTTACCCAGCTCCTCTGAAACTGCTACGCTGTAGCTGAAGTCAAGACCCAAGCCGCCATACTCTGCATGGGACGAAACACACCTCTTTAGCTACTGCTGACAGTTCAAGGCTGACAGTTCACTGTACATTGTGTGGTGTTTTTGTTCAGATTTCTTTTTCCTTATTTATGCACATTCGATAATAGATGTGGACCTCTGCTACTCCGTTGAAAGAGGAAGAAAGAATGGTGTACCAATATCACTTTGGATAAATAAATAAATAAATATACCCCATCATCTTAAACTAGCTCTGCACCCTGTCTCCATTCCATCTTCCCTGTTGTCTTTTTGATAAAATCACTGCCTAACAATGTTTCTGTATGCACACATACACACTGGTATAATATTCTCAACTGGTCTGGTGGAACTGGAGCATGCACTTAAATTAATTATAGGATGTTATCATTAATTGCGCTACCTGTAATTATGTGTAAAACGCACTGGTGGGAGATCAGAAGCATGGAACAAAAAACGGGTCACTGACATCTCAGTGTCATCTCATCTGTTCTGCTTAGTATATTAAACTTGATTTTGATCTCTCAAACAAGTTACTGAAAAAGTGCACAATTGGGTGTATTTCCTCCATTCTGGCAGGGAAGGCATTTCCATGACCTTAGGTCATCAATAGAGTTGAACAGTGCATTATAAAGCCTGTCAGTTACCCTTATAAAGAGACCTCTCTTTTCCTTTCCTTTATATTCCCTTTCATCATCAGTCGCATCATCTATGAAATGAATACGCTTTATAGTCATATACTTAATGCTGAAGGACAATTTTCAGTCCGCTACTCCTGGAATAAGCTGGCTTTTATGCTGCATTTCTCCTAAAAGGGTATTCTTTGTAAAATTTTCCTTAAAAACAATGTATAGACAAAAGTAATCCCTCTAAATCATTACTTATTACCCACTAGAAGTGTGTTGTGGTGTCTGTATATGTGAATGTGGGACATGTATGGGCATTAGCAAAGAGGCTTTGGGCCTTTTTTTAAGAAAAAAAAGCATTATTAAAATGAATGTCTTTCTGCAGAAAACTGGACATCCTCAACTTATGCTGGTCTAGCAAATGTTACCTCACAGTTAATTCTTAAGCAAAAATATCTTAATAACATCCAGTCAACTGAGCGTTTTTAAAATACTTGGTGCTGTCAGAGTTGCGGCTTTGACCCAAGTGCAGGAAGGCGAAGAGGAAGCAGCAGTAAAAAAATAACAAGAATTTCATGATAACACAAAGAGAACTTAAAAAACCTGCAAGCTGTTAATGTCCGATTAGAAGAAAAACCAAGGAACGCTTAAGGAACGGGAAAATCCCAAGAACACAAAACTATAACTTACACTGGAAGGAACTCACACACAAGACTCTCGATGGATTACGACAGACCAACAACAGACACAGAAAGCACATAGACTAAATACACAAGTCAACGAGGGTGAAACAAGGGACAGGTGACACAAGGGCTGGGGAACAGGTGAAAGACATCAGGGCGGGGAAGACAATCACACAGGCAGGGAAAAACCCAAGGCAGGAAGTGAAACAAGACATGACATGGAAGAAACAGAGGGACTACAAAATAAAACAGGAAACTAAGCATGAAACATAGACACAAGGTGGAACACAGATGGAAACATGAGACATAAAACAACAAGGAAATACATCAAGACAATAAAACAGGAAAAAAAACTACAGAAACCCACAGGTGCTCAGTTTTCCCATGAATTAATATAGTGATGCCAGCCACTGGATGATGGATACTAGCACTGACTAACAATGAATTGAACAATTATGTGTGAATTCACCACGTGGAGGCCTGTAAATCTAGCAAAGTAGTTTAATGTCACCTGTCAGACTAGTTATTGAATGACGTAAAGCACAGTCTGGCGGACTGTCAGAGAGAACAAGGAGAAAAAGAAAGAGTACAAAATAAATGGGGACAGAAAGAGGGAGATATAGCGGGACAAGCAAACAAGGGAGTGGGGGAGCCGAAAACAAGAGGAAGCAGGTGCAGCTGTGCAGCGATAAGTCTCTAAGCACTGGAAACCCTGTGGTGGATAATGTGGATGAAGGGAAGCACCGAGGATTATTCCACTTTAAGCAAAACAGCAGGCCGTCTGGTTGAACAAGCAAGCAGAAGAAAAAAACAAACAAAAGTCTTTTACAAATGTCAATCCTACACATGTGTCTTCTGAACACCAGTGTTCCTCAGCGTAGGTTCTCATCAGGTGGAGCTCCATATGAAGCACATATTGAATGATAAAGATTGAGATCATTTAAAGGTGCAGGACCAGCAGACACTGGCCATGTCAAAGAAAAAGAGAGTAACAAAGTTTTAGCAACACGAGTGACCTGATGATAAAACCACTTCTTGCAGGAGAATGGCAACATAGGAAATATGGCCAATGAATCAATCATAAGCTCAGATCCATGACAATTGACATAGGTGTCAGTTGTAGTAATTGCATGGTATCACCATTACAGTGTCATCTACAATCAATCCGAAAAGTCACTGTGTTAGTAACGTTTTTGAATAGAAAGACAAGCTACTGTAATGCATGTATCGTAGTATTACCAAAGTAGAAATTGTGAGAAAGGAAACAGCCTTTTGAGCCAAGAGGTTATTCACCTTAACATTTGTAGCAAAAATATTTAGTTAAAGGGCAAACTGTGGAGGATGCCAGGTTCTATCTGTCAGGCAGGAGATAAAAGGCCACTGCCATGGTGTGAACTGCAGATACCTCTTCCTCAGAGCAAAGGAAAACAGGCAGGGAGCCAAGGATCATCCCTGTCTTCTCCCTCAACATGGCTGCCTTAGGTAAACTTCATGTTCTCATGTTTGGAAGGTAATAATGCCTTTCCTTGTACATGGAAAAAAATGGGAAATAAATGTTGAGTGTTCTTGTCAGTGGATTAAATAACATGGACCTGCTGTATAGCTACAAACCATGTAAACAGGAGCATTAACTTCCTTGCCCAGTGCTCTGTTTTCCTGGGTTTTAAGTAGGCCTCAATTACATTGAGTTCACTTGTTGGCCGGACTCTCAGAGTTGTTTTATTTCTTTCTTGTCTAAGACATGTTATGCCTTTATAAGATAGTAGAGAGATGACAGGACATCAGGCAGAGATGGACAATGACATGCAACAGGACCTCTGGCAGATTCAATCAGCCAGAGTCAGCTTTGTACCCTGAGCCACGAGAGCGCCACTTAGATTTGTTTTACCTCCTGACTTGTACAACATGACATTAAAACCATTATATCATAACAAACATTTCATCTTAAATGGAGCATTTTATAGTTGTTTCCATAAAACAATGAATAAGTTGAAAGTTTAGCCTTTCTAAAATTGAATGTCTTTTACTAGAAACAAGGCAGATAAAGTTGGATGGCGCACATCACGATAATATATATCACTTGATTCTGGATCATTTTTTAAACACGGTTATTTATATTGTGAGTAGATTACAAAATGTCATCATATTTTCAGATGTTTCATTACATGACTATGTAATGTAGTGTTTTGTGTTGTATTTCCACCTGAGGAATTATTTCTCCATTAAACAGCCTCCTAAATCCTCAATGCCATTCCTTTAATCCAAGCTTCTGAATCAATTTAGCCAGTGCAGAATTCTTTGAGTTTGCCTAATTAGTCAGCACTGCAGCAAAGACATGTCCTGTTGGAGCTACTCCAACTGCACACTTTCCTGAAGACATATAACACCATGGCAACTTTGGTTATTCCTAATATTATTATAAAAAATAAGCCAAACACAGCAAGAGTCATCAGAAGGAGCCAGATTCCACAGTATGGTAACTGAGCAATAGTCTTTTTGAAGACAATACAATATTTATCTATTAGATTTTGTTGACTAAAACATCATTCTTTTAAGACTTAGAACTAGAATCAGTGACTATATACTGTGCTGCAAGTATATGATGTATATGATTTAAATTGCTTACTGAAACATGCCAACCCTGACAATTGTTTCTATATACACAGTACTTAACCCACGTAATCTACCACCTGATATACAGTGTGTTTTCTGCTGGGCCGCTCCTCCTCTCTAATCCTGCTAACTAATGCTTAAGACTTGTGTACTCAGCACATTGTAATTCCCTCGCCCTACCCCTTCTTTGACCTACAGCCCTGGGGTGCAATCTTCTTCACAGAGCTCCATGTCCAACAGTGTTCACCTGATTTCTTCTTTCAGCAGCAAATGTCAGAACAGCCATAACAGCTGTTTTTATCACGGCAAGACAAAGACCAAGATGAAAAGTGGCAACTGAATACAAATGAATGAATCTATTACTGTGGGAACACCTGCATGTGGTATAATTGAGAAGCTTTAAATCTCTGCTTTAGATTGTAAAACACTTCCCACAAATCTATTCTTATATTCAGAATTAAGTACACATGACAGCCGCAACTATATTGTGGTCCTGTACTGTACAGTACTTATTCCGCTCCCTCCTCAAGCCCAGCAGTGACACAGCTGGGTACACATCTGGAAATGGGATATACTGTAGCAGACGGCCATCATCACAGTGGGGACATTTCTAAACCAGACCAACTGCAATGTATGGCTGTCAAACAGAGAGAAACTTCAGCTGTGAAAAAGAAATGCTTTGAAGTGAGGATGGTCAGTCAGAACACATTTTGATTCACTTCAGACAAATTCTTCCCAGATGTTAAATAATGATTCTGATGTGGCTAAGTATTAAAAAATGGTATCCTTGGGGTGGCCTCTAGCTCACCCAGTAAGAGCATGTGCCCCATGTAGGCTGAGTCCTTGGCAGCGGCCGGGGTTCAAATCCAACCTTTGGCCCTTTGCGTGTCATCCCCTCTCTTTCTCTCCCCCATTCCTGTCTATCCACTGTCACTATCGAATAGGGATAAGGGAAAAGCCCCAAAAAATAATCTTTAAAAAAATCCTTAAAAGCAAGGAACAGATATGTTATAGATTTTTTTTATGGGACTTTTGGAATGGCAAAAGAAACAGCATGTCCCAAAAACTTAAATCATGTAGACCGAGGCACAGGTGAGTCGTCATATTTGTATGAATTACCTACCTACCTACATACCTACAGAATTAACTACAGTGCCCAAGAATACAAATGGAGTCAACATGTTAAAATGAACATTCTCAGTGAGACACAATCAGGCAAAATGGATTTTTGTTTCCAACAGCACAAAAGGTGCACTAAGTTTGGCACCTTGCTTTAATGGCTGTTATAATTTTCTGCCAGTCCTTAGATTTTTTCCCATAGACATAATAAAGAGTAGACGCCGCATTGGCTGCTGAGCGCAAGAAATCCAGCCGCCATCTTGGACCGGTCATACTCGTTACTTGGCAGCAGAAGATACAAGATGCCAGAGCACTGTGCAGCATATTCCTGCTCAGATCGGCGGATTTTTTTTATCTTATCTCTTTCACTTTGGGTTCTGTGAAGCATTTTGTAGGCCTATCTGTGTTTTGAAAATTGCTACATAAGTTAAGTTCCAAAAGCAGCACTAATGTATGCTTGTGTTGTTATTTCATTGGGATTGTCTCTGGTTTAGTTGGGATTTGTTTGATAAGACTTGCACGTTACTCTTATAAGATAGATAGAGATATATATAATTATATAGCCTTTTCAATAGCAATGTGCTTGAGTACAGAGTCAACGCAACATAAAAGAGGTGTATCTGTCCAAATACTTATGTAATAAGAGCTGAGACAGCTGGTCATTTATCAAATATATCGAAAGTCGCAATAAGTATGCAATATTTAGTTTATTTTGTGGAGCTGTCCTGTTAACTTTATTTATGTATTTTATACTGTCCAACCAGTAGAACCCGTCCTGTTCTGTAGACATGGTCCTTAGTTATTTATATTATAACTTTATTTATGTATTTTATACTGTGCAACCAGTAGAACCTGTCCTGTTCTGTAGACATGGTCCTTAGTTATTCATGTTGGACCAGTCCAATATAACTTTCAGTTAAAATAAACCTTGTGTTGTAAGAAAACTTGTTTAATTTCTTATGAATCTATTTTGTAATTTTATATATGTTTAAAAATATCGGAATTCATATCGATGTTGCAATATCACATTTTGTCAATGTTGTGCAACCCTAGTGTGTGTGTGTGTGTGTGTGTGTTGGGAGTGGGGCTGCTAAATGTCAAGGTCTGGGAGGCACTTGATGCAGAACAACGTGGTAGTACTGTGCGTGTGTGTGTGTGTGTGTGTGTGTGTGTGTGTGTGTGTGTGTGTGTGACAGAGAGAGAGACAAATATAAAAAGCTTCAAGTAGACGCTAATAATATAATCATATTGTTTCTTGTACTTAAATATCTGACTTTACGGTCACTATCTGTTTCTTCTTCCCTATCATATTTATAATGTGTGTGCAAATTATTTTTCTATAATAATAGGTATTTATACCTATTATAGCCTACATCATATATGTGATGTAGGGGTATTTTGCAAATACCTATCATTTACAAATGATAGATACACCGAGGATGTCTGGTCTAGGGTGACCAGGCGTCCTCGGATTTAGGGACAGTCCCCGTTTTTTTGCCCCTTGACTAAATACAGAAGAAAAACTACCTCTGTCCTTGTTCTTTTTTTTTTTTAAGACACAACATTAGGTTTTTCAATCAGATTTATAGTCAAACTGGAAATATCCCCGTTGCTCTCCCTTTTCCGGGATTATGTTTCCAGTTTTGATCTCGGACGTCTGGTGAATTTATATCATATCAGAATATTCTATTACTGTTAAGCACACTTTGAATATTAAAATACGCCTAATCATGTGTCCTGTATCCTAGCTACATGTATGACCTTTGTAGCAAAAAAAAACATGAAAATCAGTTGGGTATTCAGTGAGATTGATTAATTAAACGCGCTGACAGCTCATTGCACCTGCCAAACACATTACACTGAGTGGAGCGGGTGACCGGTCCAAGATGGCGGCCCCAAATCTCGTCAGCGCCAATAGGCAGTAGCGGTCGATGCGGCGTCTACTCTTTATTATGTCTATGTTTTTTCCATGAAAACAAGCCCACTCTAAACTATCCCAGCATGCACTGTTAGTTGATTACAGACTTGACAAAGATACAGGTGACCAAACAAACACCAACTTTCATTCATGTGGGCAATGTCATGCCAGACTCCAAAACAACAGGTTCTTTGTCTGAGCCTAATCTCCGAGCAAGTGCATCACCCAAACGTGTGTTTATAAAAATGAATGTTCTACTTATGTTGGTTTTTAAATTATCCTCTCAAAGGAAAAGATAACTGAACACTCTTACCGACTGGTTTGCTGACTCCGAGAAAACCAGCATTTCCTAAGATCTTGAAAATTTTATGTGCTGGAAACTTCCCTTCTGCTTCCCACTGATCCACATGGGGGTTGATCTCCTGGTCGATGATCTAGAAGCCACAACAGGGAAGAGATATGTTATGTGTGTGTACTGAAATAATGTTATCATTTTTCTGGTGTTTTTCAAGCATTTTGTGCATATGTTTGCATGTTTCTGTGCCAACATGTACAGATTTAAAGAGATGATTCTAACAACAAATGACAGCTCTGCTATTCTATCTCCTGTGTCACAACTAACATCAAGAGGATTGCATTACATTACATTATGAGAGAAAAAACACATACAACAATTGTTATACATACATTGGTTCCCTTCTGTGCAGTGCACATCTCTACTTAAGTCTATGTAATCTTTCTCTAGCAGACAGCGAGCTAAGGTATTACATATCAATGAATAGAGAGCAGCCTGGAAAGAATACCACACGGTGAATCTCTAATGATGACAATACAGTGACAGTATGCATGACATGCTAGTTCCTATCAGTCCCGTACTGATAACTGAAGCTTGGCTAGTGACATGGAAAATGACAAGTTGCAGGCTTATGAAAATGGCATGGATTTGGCCTCAATTCCAAACTGTGTCATTTTGGAGCAGAAAAATGGTGCTTAAAACCAACTTGTAACAGAATTCAGTGACACTGTTGGTAATACCAAATGGTTAAGTTGTCCAATACAACTTACAGTGCAAATTACACTGAGGGTTTGGGGATTTAGGTTTTTTGAGGGATGGTACTGATAATTTTATACTAAAGCTGCTGGTAGCCAATATTGTGCTGATTCTGTTGCGACTCACTGTTTCCTCCAACATTTAATTATTGGCAGGGAACCTCTAAAGTAATATTCAGAACAGCATGCAAAAATAAAGCTTGGTTCTGAAACCCAGTTTCCCCTCTGGGTTAGCAACCACTCCACTTATTCAGCCACAAAGCCTGTGTTTCACAGCTGCCTGAAAATGAAAGATGACTTTATTATATGTTTTAAACGTTTGGGGGTTGAGTGGGGGAACTATGCAGTTAAGGAATACTTTTCACTAGCCTGGAAATCCAGACCCAAATCTGAAAGATTAAGGGTCTGGCATTGAGTAATGAAAGTCGCCCGAAACGAGGGGCGGGAACAAGCGTACATTTGAAAATCTCACTGCTTGCAATTGGATAACAATACAACCAATCACAACAACATACAAGGTGACATATCCAGAGCCCCATACCTTAGCTACCAGCTGAGCTAACTGGTAGATTAAACTGTCGTAATCTATTTAGCTCACCTCTGGCCCGCCTGTATCAGATACACTGATGTAATTGGTGCAGCTCGGCTACAAGGGTATAGTTAATGAGCAGCAATACTCGATGCCAGAGTAAGTTGCTGAGCAAATTCAAATTGTGCTCTTGCGTGAACTCTGTAACTATTCACTATATACAGCACAATGTGGATGTTGTTAACTAGCTGATACAGAATATGATTTTAATAACTTATATATCTCCAAATGTACCAGTTTTGTGCTCATTCGTATCACAACTAAATAAAAAAGGAATAATGAATTCATAAGAAATAATTAGTGCCTTGGTTTTGTGAGATATGGCCAATAATGCCTGCAGGTAGTAAGGGTTGCAACCTAGCTTTGAAATAGACTTTGGAATGAGTAAACCTTGATGCCGTGACTTATTTCAAGCACCTGGAAGTGGTCAACATCTGGAGAAGCACTTATGGTACAAATCTAGTGAAACGCTCATACAGTGCTATTTTTAGGGACCTCACATAGAGAATAGGCTAACTATGTAGATTACAGTCCATGTGGTATTTAGTTGTCAATTCTTTAAACATTTCTACCTTACACAGCAGGCTTTGTCAACAGGAAATGTTAGTGCACAGGACATTAACAACAGTTTACGCAAATGTTGTACCTGCCATTTCAACCAAATAAATTAACAAATAAATATATAAAATAAAAATGTATGAGCCGTGACTTTCCTTGTCTGTTTCTAGCTGGATGCTTTTCAATCAAAACTAAAATGTCCTCCAACAAATGAATTCGGACTTGTAAGCCAAATTAATATAAACAACTACAGCAGCTTCTGGTGTTATTCACTTAATGAATAAACATATCTAATGGGCCATGGTTTCATGCCCATGACAATTTGCTCTACAAATGTGTTTCTCTACTCAGTAGAATATGCGCTAAAAAGTGGGTTAAACCCATGAAAAGTAATGATGATGAAACTAAAGAGGTATCTAACAGAAATCGGAAACATTAAATTCAAGCGTCAGCCAATAAACCATGTGCAAAAGGTGGATTGTGAAAAATAAATGCTATTGAATTATTCTTTCATGAAGCTATTGGTAAATCTTTGCTTGAGAGTGAAAGTACAACCAACAATGACGACTAGGCCTGTGTTTTACCATTCAAACTAAAAAAAGACAAAGTGCTGAAAAAGAATTCATAGGCATTTTTCCAGTATTGCAAAGAAATGTGTGTTGGAATGAGAAAAGGATCCTTCCAAAACACACAAACACAAACCGGCCAACCATTTGACCAGCCAAAACAAACCTCACTGGCTGAGAAATATCTAACTAGGAGGCAGAGAGGAAACATGGACATCTTTTTTTTCCGCTTACAACAGAAAACAGACACTATTTTCAACAGATATACGGGGCACAGACCTTGACCTGAATGTTGAAATGAGATGTGAATATCTGGCTAATGACAAACACAAGACCGAGCTGTAAAAAAGGCAGGTAGGCCTACTTGTTCCCCTTTAACCTGGAATAAAACCCATCTATGTTCAAAGTTCAAATCCTGAGGAGGGAAAGGGAGGGTTGACTAGCTGATGGAAAGGGAAACAAAAAGGTCATCAGGGAGTGAACCTGAATCTCTATTGTGGACTATTTTTGTTGCATACCAGAACAATTTCACATTACCCAACTGTCAAGTAGCAGGACAGGGTCAGAACATTGCACTCATCAGGTCTTACAAAACGTCCAGTCTAGAGTGATTTTCCCCTGGCACACTTCATTAAGACTGGGCCAGCCTTAATGGTTGCGTGCGTTGATGTGTATTAACTTTTATCACATTATACATTTGTTAGACATTTTGCTATACCATTTCCATCCCTTTGAAATATTAAGTTAATTTCTCCAGTTGCATTATATTTATATTGCTGTCTCATAACAGGCAGTTTTACAAATTCAAAATCAGCAGGGCTGCCAAGGTGTGGAACTCAGAATGAAGTCTATATTCTTACATATATTTTCAGGTCATTATTTGACTAGATTGGCAACGCCCATTCACATCTTTTTTTATTTATAAGTTTCAAAGTTAAAATACATTAGAAAGTTTACATGATTAGGATTGTAAGATCAAATAAATATATATATATATATAAATATATAAATAAATAAATAAATAAATAAAACACAGTACAAGACTATAGATGCTAATCATTCACCCCTATTGCCAATAATAACTGCGGTATAACCAAGCAGTCAATTCACGCAGTCAGTCTACATCACAATTGTGTAAATGAAGAATAAACCAGACTCCTGAAGCAGGACTTCAACTTACAGTGTATCAAATCACTGCATTTTAAAGTGTTGACAGTTTCAGAGTTTTATAGCAGAGATGAAAAGAGTGTACCACACCTACAGTCTCTCCCTCACAGCAACATGACAACGGGCCCAAATCAAAATGCCCCCCCCCCCAAACAGAAACTCGGTAGTGGAAACATTGGCACTATAAATGTCTGACCTTGAACAGTCACTAAAGGATTTCCTATAACCCTATTTGTATACAATGTATAAACACACATTATCCTACAGTGATTTATTTTAATAAACCATGCTGTCTCAATTTCCCTTTCCTGCACTGCAATTATATTTTTGTGAATTTCCTTTTCACATTTTCATCCTTCCCATTATTCCCAGTGGTCGTTTATTTTCAACCTCCTGGCATCCTTTTGAAGGTTTAGTCACACAACATGCTTCCCCCCGTTTACCAGAACATCTTCACTCCCATGCCTTAAATTAAGCACTTGTTGTTATGTTTGCAGTCTCTGTCTCCAATGTCTGTCTAGTACTGTATCATAAATGAGTCATGCTGATTACTAATGGTTGCTTTGAAAATGTACTACCATAATTTGCAACAGCCCTGAATGTCAGATAACTAGCAGAAAAAGGCCAGGCAGAATAAGTTGAAGTGGAAGAACCTGGGAAAAATAAGACATATTTCCGTCTTTGAAACCTACCATTGCTCAAGTGAAGAACAAATAGTCGGCAGCCTTAATCCATTTCACAAAATCTACTAAATAATACTGGAGAAATTAGAGTAAATACTAAATAAAAAGTCAAGCTGGCCTTCTCTTCCTGGAGATCAAGATAACAAACTACTGTTAAGATATTCACATTAAATACCCATACCAATTTTTGCCCATGGACATGAATATTTCATGGTTTTAGCAATTTCATTAAAATTCCTAAATCATTTTGAAAGTCAATGACCAGAAAAATAATACTCAAATGTGCAACTAAAGATCTTTGGCTCTTCAATGAAGGAGATGTAACAAACATAAACAAACATTATAAACAACTAATACAAACAAACATTATATGTGCTTAGGCTAAACTACATTGGGTTTGTGCAGTCATTTGAGGATGAAAGCTTTTCAATAGAAGTAGCAAAATGTTCAAATATGGTGATAGATTTCTTATCGGTGAAGCTACAGGCCGTAATACAGAGCAGCTTCTGCAGACATCAACAGTCCAGTCAAGGGGAGCTATAACAAGCTAGCTAAGTGACCTATCACCCACTTTTCTTATACAGCCCTTCCGCTGCTTCTTACAGTTACATTAGCGGAATAACTCTGCTGCTTTCTAGCAACATACCCGGGTATTTAAATATTCACCTGTCACTTGCTAGCTAAACAAAGCAAAATGTTGCCTTGTTTGCATGGTAACGTCATAGCTTGCTACATTAGCTTCATGTTACCTTTCTGAGGGACTCCTTTAATGCAAAGTGTTCTTGTGTGTAGATTAAATGGTCACCCAAGGTCTCTGGGTCACCTGACGTTACGGGTTTAGATGACACCTTGTCAGACACCGACCGGACACCAACAAATGAGGTAAATTTGTAAAAATGACGGCTGTTTACTAGCATATTACAACGGAGAGCTCCTTCGCGCAGCGCCATCTCTGTTGACAACACAGACAGTTCAAGAAAGGTTGACAACCACTTGTGTGTGCGTGCGCATGCGCATACTGTGACTGCAATTTCTAACCCACTTTGGGAATTTTGGGATAAAATATTAACCCCAGCGGGAAATTTAAATGTTTGCAGTGTTTGGCTTTCCGTCGGATTCCGACATTTTGGGAAATACCACCAATAAACAAACAGAAAATGGGTAACCCCTAGCTTTCAAAAAAAGCCTCCATAACAATAAGTATATATATAAGTACAGAGAGATATCCTGGGTTGGGACCCACTGCTCAAGGACCTAGGTCCTAGGACATAGGCCTACCAACCCACAGGTCACAAGATTAATGGGTGGGGTTGGCAGAATAGGAATAAGTGGATTATACAACATAGGCCTACTTCCTCTGCACAAAATTACATAATTGTTTTCTTTCCCCTAATCTTTGCTATTTTATTGTGAAATACTGGATATCTTTACCTCTTTAGACTTCTAACAACCACTGAATGAATCAATTTAATGAAACAATATTTGAAGGGAAATCACTCTTTGATGGTCCTGACTCATGCAATGTGTGGCAAGCGTCACAAATCATGCTTTATTTGAAGTGGTCATGAGGCGAAACGGTTAAAAACAACCAATAGATGATGTTTTTGCCCTTTTATTAAAAAAAATATAATGCGGCCTACAATCTAAGAAATAAATTCATAAAATAACAGAAAAGGTACTAGCAGCTCATTACACAGAGTCTGTCCCGCAGTAAAAAAAAAAAAAAAAAAAACTAAAATAATATCTGTTTATTAAATGCTTTACCTACAGTATAAAAGCTGTGAAGCTGTGCCTACATTTTCTTCTATTCCAGGCAAAAGATGTTAAACAAGGAAGACAAGACCTATAACGTGTACATTATGGTCATTTAATCATGCTACAGAATGTTAATGATGTCCTAAAGATATTTGAGAATATGTTGCATAAACTTTAAAGCCAACTGAATTATGAAGATGTATCTGTTTCTCTACTCCGTCTATAACCTAAAACACAGTAAAGAATGGAGACAGGATGAGTTATAATCAAGCATATTTAATGACAGTTGCTTCTGTGTATGAAATAGAAGATGGGCCCATTTGCCTCCGACCATATACACCGCATGAGAGAGAAGCATATAACCCTTGCCAAATACAACTCTTATTTATGAATCTTTTCAAAGAAAAAGATATAAGGCTACAAATCTGTCCAGAAGATGGGGAATCGTTTACATGGATACTTGTGAAATTTTTCATATTTTTCTTTATTACTATGTCCCCTAGTCTGCAAATCCATTTCATGTGGGGAGGGAGAATGTCCTTGGGTGCTAATCTGAGATATGAAGCGCTCCTCAGGTTGAGTCTAGCAGATGACACAGCCACCTTTTTCCTTGAAGGGGTTCTTCTCTTCTGAAATGCCTTTGACGAGGGTGTCCTCATCCTCTCGAGCCTGAATATAATCCTTGATTTCCTCACAGCATTTCGATGTCTAAAGTGATCAGACAAAAGGGTTTGGAGACAGTCTTATCCAGAAATGTTTTTTTTTCAGTTCTAAGTGCTGCTCCTGGTAGCATAAAGGATACTTTATCCAATTACATTCTAACAGGTGAACAGTTATTATGTTTTGCTTGTCAAGGAGAAAAGTCTGAAACCAAATGTATTCATTGGTACCACTGAGAACAATAAAGACACTGACATATTCATCACTTCCATGCAAAGAAACTTACCAACCACCTCTCAAGTTTCACTTCAAGTTTTTTTTGGTTTAATTCCATCAAAGCCTTGTCCTTGTCCGTCAGGTCATCCACGTTAATAACTGGCATTCCCTGTCAAAAAAAGGAAACATTCACCATTTTTTGCTAAATCGTCATTGCCTCTTCATATGATGGATGTAAAGTTTCAAAGGTTTGTAAATTACACACAAAACTCAATTGAAAGAATATAAATGTACTCACGGCTGCTTAAAGGGTGCAGTCCTACACCCCTGAAATCCTTCTGAAGAATCCCTCTCCTCTCTCTCAATCTGGGTTATAAAGTAAGTGCATAAACAATCCTAATCTGCTAATCTGATTAAAACAAGGCCCCATGGGGTGATCAAGTATCTGAAGTATGCTATCAAAGTGGACAGTGAATCACACAGGTGTCTGTGTGGATTATTTTTGAATATGTGTAAAACAAGGAGCTGTATGTTATGTATATTGCAGATTAAATTTTGATGTGTGTTGTTTTGAATGTGCTTCTATATTCAGAAAGGGGTTATGGGGTAGTGATTCATGTATCAGGTCACTTTGATTAGACGGCTAATCTGTATTTAGCCTCCACCTGTCAAGATGGAGACACATCATTGTTCTAAACAGGACTGCACGGCCGTTTTCTAATACATCACATAACATCCTTAACAATTTACTTTTTATTATTTAAGCTTTATCATGTTAATAATCTATTTATCAAGGGAGGCCATTCCCAAGACAAGCAGCAGCATACATAAAAGCACTAGTTACAGACATAAAACACAAAAAGCGACAAAACAAAAAAAAAGTAACTAAATATCAATCAGAGGGAACTCACATTTCAAAGGAGAAATTTAATAGAGTCAGTTTCAAACAGGTAAATTAAAATAAATCCGGCCTCTAATTCTTTCTGGATTTAAAAGCCATTACAGTAATGAATCAGTCTGCAACAAAATTATAGACTATTCCATGCAGAAGGTGCAGAATACTTTAACTGCAACTAACCAGCATGATTGAATTATACAGATATGTAAAAACAAAAAGCTTTATTTTATTGTCCATTTTTACTCGAGTTTTTAGAATGTGCTTTCAAGTCTAATAGGGGCCTTGAGCATTTAGTGCAAGACATCATTGTTTCCCTGGAAGAATGTTGAAGGTGGCTGCAATTATTAAGCCAATAAAAGATAATGTAGGTCACAAGGCTTGAAATGTACACACAGTGCTTTTAGGCTTTGAGTGAACACAACATGCTACTTATGGAGATGGATGCTGTGGCTATTAGCCTACTAACATTGTTAAGGTGTGCACTTTTATTCCCTCACAGTAACACACACACACACACACACACACACACACACACACACACACACACACACACACACACACACAGCACAGTGTCACTGAAGGTGGATCACACTGTCTTGCAGGTGTGCCAGAATTTTACAGGTGCAAGGTCAGCTGTCACTAAACGTGCTGGGGTTGACCTTCGACATCACACTTCACAATCGTGTATGTATATAATTAATTTTACCTTCAACACACAGTGTTCTTGTGGCCGGGGAAAGAGCCGTTAACATACAGCACATTATATTTGGTATTGACCCTCCATATCTGGAAGAGAGAGGATGCAGATGAGTATTGAACGGAAATTGCAGTCAAGGACAAACAAGTTTAGAATCCTGACTGTGTGTGTGTGTGTGTGTGTGTGTGTGTGTGTGTGTGTGTGTGTGTGTGTGTGTGTGTGTGTGTGTGTGTGTGTGTCAGATCCAGCCAGCCAGGCAGATGGGAACTTGGCTGGATGGCTCAGACAAGTAAAACTAAATTTGCAATGTTAGTGTTTCACAAGACTGTCTGAAATTACAAAGATGCTGTGGGGTTACTCAATCTCTGCACATCATCATCATCATCATCATACTCATCCTCATCCTCAGAGACCAGTGAAAGCTGAGAGAAAGTAACTTTCTCCCTTGTTATTTCAGTTGGGTTAAATATGCCCGTATAGTTACTACATTACAGTAACAATCACAATACACACTATTACAACGTAATAACGTCATTAATGAATGATGTCATTAATGAATTCATTACCACCAATCTGGTTGCACTGTAGTATGGAAATGAGTCATTACGTCCACGCCCCTAAACTTCCCCTGGGAAACACTTCACTATAAAGCTGGTTGTGGCTGGGATGGTCGGCTAAGCGGAAAAGACTGGTGTTGGAGCAAAACATTTGCACAATGGAGTTTTGCATATTAGCGCTGTTTACACTTGTCTCCTCGTTTTACAACGTGTTGGCGTTGTCACCTAAAGGTAACCTAACATCATGTTTTCATCGTTTCTTCAGTGTTTTACCGAACTCTTACAACAAGTCTTTGTTGTTGGCCATCATATGACCACCTGCGTTAGACAAGTTTGATCGGTGTTACGCGCAGCAATAATTAAAGCTTTTTACCCTTTTTCTATGGTGGTTTCGTGTTTGAGTAACAATAAATTTGCTGCTTTCAGACGTGTGTCTGCTTCAAGTGGACGAGGGACCTTGCAGGGCAGAAATTGAGCGCTACCACTACAACACTATTACCCAAAAGTGCGAGATTTTCTACTATGGTGGGTGCCAAGGGAATGCCAATAACTTCAAGAGCTTCCAGGAGTGCCAGAAAACATGTTTCAGAATCCCAAGTAAGTTCTCAACATGATAAAGGTGTGGTTTTCCCCTTAGTATTCTGAATGTAGGGAACACAATGGAAATAAGTCTTTGGGCTTTATTGGCTGATTTATGTATTTTAATATATGACATATACTGTTTGATATTTTATATTTAAGTGGGCAAATTAAAATAATCAATCAATCAATATGTAGCCTACATTGACTACTAATCATAAATGTAGCATTATTTGATTAGACTTAACGTGAGTTCTTTCTGTGTAATGTAATTAGGCTACAGGTAAGGATGCCACTTGATCTAATCCCAACCTCAAATCTGGTCATTGTTCTCCCCAGAGGTTCCTCAAATCTGCAGGTTTCCTAAAGAGGAGGGACTCTGCCGGGCCCTCTTTCAGCGCTACTTCTTCAACATGACAACCATGCAGTGTGAACTCTTTTATTACGGTGGCTGCCAGGGCAATTCTAATCGCTTCCAAGACCTCACCTCTTGTCAGGAGTACTGCAGTCCACGAAAAAGTTAGTATAAACTTTTTTACTCTGACCTGCTGCCACTGAGTCATCCTGAAGTGTTGCTCACTGGCATCTCTGATACAGTGTGGCGATGCACTGAGATACCCGACATGATTTCATTCCAACAGTTTTAATTATATTGTTGAAAGAAGAAACAAACAAGCATTTCAGGTGCAATTCAGACATACTACTGCAAGAACTTCACACTTTCAGTATTTGTGGAAGTGATGCTAAAAAGCAATCAAACACTCAGACGGTTCTCCTCTTCAAAGATGACTGACGGTCTAATTGTGCTTTGTCTCTTATTTTACAGCTGTTCCTGTGCTTTGCCTGGACCCTCTGGACAAAGGGAGGTGTTCAGCCTCCATTCCTCGGTATTACTACAACACAGCCACCAAGATGTGCGAGGAGTTCATCTACTCAGGCTGCGGAGGGAGCAGCAACAACTTTGTCTCGAGGAGCAATTGCATGGACGTGTGTGCTAAAGGTGTGTGAGGGGGGGAATGCATGTGGTGCACTGTCCACAATGAAGCCTGTAATTGAAGATGATCATTAAAGGAGAATAAATATGCTCTGTTAATTACATTATCAAAGGAAACCAAGTAAAATCGGACTCTCTGCAGTTATATTTTCTTTCTTATGAGTATAGGTTATCATACTAATCAGTTGTTTTACACATTTTTTGTTCCAGGAAGGAAAAAACACACAAGCCATGGAAAAGGTCGTCGCATGAGACAGAATAGAAATAACCGCATCACTTTCTTGCAGGCGTAGAGGTCTGACACTCAGGGATTCTCACTCGGACAAGCCCTTAATGGAAACTAGCATTTAACCAACAGACAGATCTTTGTTGTTACTGGAAGAGTTATAATGGCACATACACTACATTTCTACTGTGCTCATTAAGCATTACATACACATACTGTATGTGTATGTAATGCTTAATGAGCAATTTTAAATGTGTGTATGCTGTCCATGAAGTTTTTTACTACTGCACTTATGTTCTTCGATTGTGTTTTGATACTGTATGTATGTTTTCTATAAGTATAATACATTATGATGGTGAACTTTTTCATTTACTGTATAAACAAATTTTTTATAAAATATACAGACTTTTACAGTAGTATGCCATTTTATGTGCTTTTATGCTGCTGTTGTAAATTGTGTGTCATTTGAATAATCAACTAATTAAAAATGTGTTGCTTACAACTTTTTTAACCACCACATATAACCTTTAAGAGTGTCCTACCAAAGCACAACAACACTGCAGGCAACAAAAAACTAAAAAAGGCTTGGCTGTTTCCTTCAATTTCTCACAGTCACTTTCACTTTATCTTGAGGCCTCTTCCATTCCTTACTAATACTGCTGTCTAACCTCCTTATCTGGTAATACGAGGCACTCAAGCCTATCTCGTTGCTTCAGCATAGCCTTGAATCAGGAAGGAAGCAATTATGGCGCAACAAACGTGACCGTGGCAGGTTCATTACGTTTCTGCATGTTTTGTGGAGAGTTTTACAAAATGTGAATAATGAGCTCCTATCTTCAACTATTATATGTAATTATATTTACATATATACAATTATATATACAGTATATAATTATAACTACAAACCAGAATGCATCCATGCACAAAGCATGGTAAGATATCGTATGGACAAATATTATTGGATACAACTTTCCCTTTTCTTTGATCAAAAAATTCTCAGGTAATAGTATGTATTATAAGAAAAATCTAATTGCTTTGAAACCCCATTGAGGGATCAATTCAAAGTATTCTGTGTTTCGACTGACCTAAATCTCTAATAGTTCCTTCTTCTATAAGGCGCTCTGTGATTTTTCACCCCAATAAATATTTATAGAAGATATCAAAGGAAATTGCTCACCCATCTGGCTGGGGTATACATAGCAATAAAAGGTAATACATCTGGCTATAGCCCCCTTGCTGTTAAGCACCAAAGCTAAATCATCTACTCAATAGCAATAAGAGTTAGGATGTCATCCTAACAGTCTGTACGCTACTCAGCTTCTCAAAAGCCACATAATCTTAATCATTACTGGTGGCTTTGGGAAATTGAGGTTAAATTTATTTTACTTTCTGTTTCTTGTAGTACTTTTCTTCCCTGCCTGGACTTTTTAATCAATAAAATATAAGTATAGTATAGTATAGTATGTTTCAGAGGTGTAGAAAGCAGAAAGGGGAGAGAGGCGTGTGGAATGCTATCCACTACAGGTCAGTGGTGGTACGTTACAAAATAAGCGTCGTACAGTAAAGCAAATTTTAGAAGATATGTTTCTGTTGCAGCTGACACTAAAACTGACAATAATCAAAAAATCTAATCTTTTGTTTTGAGTTCAATTACACCTTGCAGCAACATATTCTCACTGGTTATTTTGAACACCGAAACACATGGCAAATGTGTAAGATGGTACATACAGTTAGTTAACTTTTAATTGTACAAATCTCTGTCTTGAGGCATTAATAGGTGGCTATATACCACCGGCTGCAAAAGATCTGGTGTAGGTCAGAGGGCTTGAGATGAATTGTTCCTCCTCCAATTATTTCATTAGCTACAGTGCATTAGGCGGGGTCATTTAGTCTCCCATTCTCAATGGGGATTAATGGACGTTTAAGCATGCTTCACATTTAAAACAAAAGAATAATTCCATGTAGGATGCTTTGATTGTTTGTCAGACATTAATATTGTTTCGTAATTTTTAAGTTATCAAATTTAAATACTGATTTTAAATTAAGTATATGTATATGTCTGTGTACTATTAAGAGGAGTATCTTAGACGCCCCCTGGTGGCAGATTCACACGTTTTCACACATACACACATTCACACATACAGTATCTAACAACAACAACAACAACAACCCAAAAAGCAATGTTTACAATTCTATTTTGGGGTACAAGTATGGGTAAATATCCTCAATTTATTTGTAAAAACAACAACAAAACTTTTATATAATATCAATCTGGAAATAAGTTAGCTTTATTTTTCTGACTGCTTCACAGTAATTAAACTAGTAAACTGCACATACAACAGATTTTGCAGCCACCTGTAGTCACTATATGTTTCAGAATATTGGAGCAACCCACACCATGTAGCTCAGGTGTTGAGTCAGCAGCATTCATTCTATTGCAATCTGTTTCTGTGGGTGGATGTGGTTTGCTGAATTGAACACTGCCTTCAGAGAGCTCTCGCAAACCACCGGGTGGAGATCCAGCTACATGGTTTAGAAGTTCCCTCTCTCTTTTTTGGCACAGAGCCAACTCGTCTTGTGTTTTTATCTAAGAAATCGGACATTTTAAAGATTGTCAAGCAGCGATTGAATATTTTAAAGACACAGTTCCTCAAGAAAAACAAAATCCCAAAATGACATAGTATTGATTTCGCTTTAGACAAATCAATCTTGTCCAATGTGTGTCCCCAAGGCCAGAAACAGGAAATGCATTTCCGCTAATAGTGATATTATCAGCAAAGCAAACAGCTCTGTCATATATATATATATATATTGATGGCTAACTTTGTTGCTGCTTATGAAAACTCCTTATCTTATAAAAGAGGATGTGAGCGCTAATGTTTATAAATGCTGGTGCTGAACAGAAACCAACTTCATTAGATGTAAATATGCCTTTCTATGTTTTATAAGTCCTTCACAATTTTCTTTTTTAAATCTTAATTTAAAGCTGCATTAAATCACAGCATTATAAGTGTGTAGAATGTCTGAACCTGCTGACATAAATTGAATTCCGGACACAGGGGTAACACACTGCAGGCACATTTTTAGAGTTTGGTCTTTTTAAACTGTAGACCAAACACCTCATGCTCTGACATGGCATCAGAGTTTCCCCAAAATCCATCATCCTCTGTCAGGTCTGCTGCAGCCCTTCTCTTACACTCCTGATGCATCTGGTGTTATGAATCTGGGCCGGTCGTCACTGTCCATCTGGCCGCCAAATACACGTAGCTGTTATTTAATTAAACGAGTCAGACAACTCCATACTTCTGCTTCTGAGATGTTTTGGAAGCCTTTGCAGATTGTCAATTGATTCCCAGATCAACACCAACAGAAAGAGATTCATTTGTGTATGTTGTCTGTGCACGTGCAAGTTATAAAGGCTCACTAATAGTTATCACACCACTTTCCCACTTCTTAAGCCCTAATGTAATTTCACCCTGCCTTGGCTACGGTAATGGGGCAGTAATTGATTGTTGAAGTGAATACCAATTTCTACAGTTGCCCATATCAGACTTTAATTAATAGAGGGATTCTAATCTATTATATAAGAGTTCAACATTTTGTTCTAACAAAATATTGACCACACCCTACCCTCTGTCCATAGGTCTTCACTGTAACAACCATACTGGGCTTTTGTTGTTTGACAATATCATCTATTTTGCAGCAGATGACTCATAGCTGACTCATAACATGTACTGATTCACTCTCCTGCAAATGTGCCAGAATCCCTTTCCATCAAGGTTAACAGGATTAAAAGTGATTTGAGCAGAACGAACAAATAAAGATGCCTATTTTTCCCTAGGCCAGATGATGATTTCTTTTTCTTCAGACACACTTGAAAAGCGCTGAAATTAAATAAATAAAACATAAAGACATCAACCTGAGCTGGAGCTTCTTTGTGTACTTCTTCTTCGCCTGTATGCTTCAATTACCAGCTTCGCAGAGGTTAAAGACTTTATATCGAGCTCCCCGTTCAGCAGTTCTCTACAGTCTCTGCCCTGTTGGTAACTGAATTTGCAGCTTAATAATAGGTTTTTAGATTTAGAAAAGCTGATCCACCACATGCTGTCCATAAGAGAGTTGAACAGGAGGGGTGAACATTCCCTGAATGAGCACGTTGTATGCAAATCTGTATTTTGCAATACCTGTTGCAAACTAAACAGGATTATATATTATGGTAATTGATCAAGGATATGAGCAGACACTTACTTTACTTACTTACTTTACCATACAGGTGTATAAGAATAATAGTAACCAACTAAACACACTGCTAAGACACTAGCAGTACCAGTAAGAATATCACTGGCTCTGTCTGGTGTCACATCAATCAATCAATCAATCAATCAATCAATCAATCAACCATAACTATACTAAAAACTTTGAAACAAAACCTAAAGAAAAAGATATTAAGCAATATAATCTGCACAAAAGTCCCTCAACCTGGCAACAAAGTATCAGTTAAAAACCTACAGTATAGCTCTCTTAAACCTGTGCTACTTGTGTACAGCAGAAATACATCTTAAACACTGACATATTACCACCTCATAAAGTTTAAATGGCAAACTTGTTGGCACACAGTTGCTCAGTTACACATCAAGCAGGTACAGGGCAGCATTAACACTTGCTTTGTGTTGAATGTACAATATTCACACTTCTCCTAGGTCTGTTTAGTTCTCCATAAGGAAATATAGTGCTGCTATAGTGTCTACATGCTCCACAATGTTCACCAGCTGGTTGCTAACTTTGTCTGTCTGCTATTTGGTGCTAAGCAGTAGTGTACAGTGGCTTAAAGCCCATGTTGCAGGTTCAATTTTCCAACGAATTTGCACTTATTGATTGTTGGTAATAAACATTTAAACTGTTATCCACTGTATATGATATTGATAGGTATCACAAAACATAAAATAACACGAAAAAGTAGGTCATATTTTACAGTGGTTTGCTTTTCTCCCACAATGCATTGCATGACGTCACAATGGGGAGACGATAGGCCAGCCAGTTTAGAGAGACCATTGAGAGACCATCTAGAGAGATATGAGACAACAGTGTAAGAAAGAGTGTTCAGCAGCAGATTATAGATAATACATATATATATATAGGTAACCTAGATATACAGTATAGCTAGATAGATAGACAATATTGATAGATATATTTAGAGAGAGAGATAGATAGCTATAGCTAGCATACCGGTATAGCTAGCAAGCTAGCTAGCTATAGGTTAGCTAGCTAGGTAGGAAGCTAGGTAGGTAGGTAGGTAGGTAGGTAGGTAGGTAGGTAGGTATATAGATAGATAGATAGATAGATAGATAGATAGATAGATAGATAGATAGATAGATAGATAGATAGATAGATAGATTGAGCATGGTGAACTACTGTGTTTGTGCTGGGTGTACAAACTCCCCCCAAACAGGACACAGGGTCCATGGCTTCCCTACGAAGGACAAGGCAACCCTCAGACAGTGGGTACAATTTGTCCGTGTTAGGCGGGCAGATTTTTCAAAGACAGACGTAACCAAGAACTCAAAGATCTGCAGCCCGCATTTCAGGGAAGAGGATTACGACATGGCGGATATCAGTATGGTTTCTCTCGGGTTGATTCCGACCGCCGTGCCGTCTGTGCACACGCCCCTCTCTGCTTGCCCTGCCCCGAGACCGAGAAGCACCATGATCGGTGCTGCCCGCCGAAAAAGAGAGCTGGCTACTGTAAGCCTCATGCTGAGAAATGTGTTTACGCGGGGGGAATGATTTAATTAGTGATAATCTTTGGGGGGTTCACAGGTGGGACTGGCAAGTTAGCCCATAGCTAACATGGTATGGCTAGCATGATGCCTTCTATTTCTCGATCTAGATAACTTTACCGGTACTTATCTGAACTAATGACTTGATCACTGTCACTAGATAGGCCTATAAAGAAAACGTTGACTTTCACTCGGTGCTATCCACTAAAAAGTGTTAATTTATGCACTGCTGTTCGTAGACTAGCTAACGCTAGCTATCTCCAGCAACTCACCAGGACACTTCACCAACTCTCCACTCATTCTCCTCGGACCATGTATTTAATTGGCTTGACGGCCATCAGTTCTCGGCAATTCTTCATTTGCCCTCTCACGTCTCACAGGTTTGAAATGATATGGCTGCGGGCCATCACACATGTTACTAGTGGTTCTTTCCACCTCTTCCTCACCCCAGTCAGTTGCCATAGTTTTAGTGCTAGACTGAGGCTTCTCTCCCCATTGTGACGTCATCACCGAATTGCGTTAAAAAAGCCTGCTAACACCAAAAACTACCAAAAACAGGCCTTTAACATTATTTGGAGATATTTTTAAACATGATATAGATATCTTGAGTACTGTATGTACCCATTAATCAACAGTGGTGGTTAACCTGCAACATGGCCTTTAATGATTGCTGAAAACAGTTGAGCCTTTCATGGCTGGAAATGGAGTTAAAAGCAGTGAAAGTGAACCGAATCAGTCATTGGTCACATTGTTAATATAAAAATATTGATTATAGCAGCTTTGATTTTTAAAGAAATTACCCTGAAATAAAATGCATGAATGTGGCTCCAATAACATTGTACAGCTCAATCTTTCCTGCAGCAGCGAGAGACTAAAGGGGTAATGCAATTTAGAGACAAATCCTGGGGCTGCTCTATTGAAACTGAAGAAGCCAGCAAGCATGGTGATTTTACTGGGATATGGGCACCTTGGCTGAATGACTGCCACATTAAAAGCCGACATTTATGAATGAAATGTCCCAGACAAGTGAACCCACGGTCAGTCAGGAACTCTGAAAAGTGCCACCTGATGACATTACCCATTCATTGATCATCCGATAATGTTACCCATAAAAGAGTGTTTGTACAAAATCAATGGAAATTCACAATGTTCTCTCTTTTATTAAGCACAATTAGCAAAAGCACACCATCGTCTTTAACCATCAGGGGGGGCACAAAAATTATTATTTTTTTCCCTGTCCAGAAATCAGTACTGATAGAAAGTCACGTTCTTCGTTATATAGCATGATTTAGGGTCAATCTAATTGACTTATGTGCAAACATGAATGTACAACAACAAGGACAATGTTGTTTTTAGCTTGAGAAGTTGACTAACATTTCTGTTTGTCCACTCCTCTCCTCCTGGGTGCATGTTCTGTCTTCTCTGCTGGTTTGAAGACAGCTCTGCTTGTCTGCAGATCTCCTGGCTTTAGAGATGACAGCCTCATCATGTCTTCCACTGTTATAATGTTTTATAAGTATGCAGCAACATGTACTGACTTGTCTGTGTGTGTGTGTGTGTGTGTGTGTGTGAGAGAGAGAGAGAGAGAGAGAGAGAGAGAGAGAAATGAGTGTTAAATTTGTGTTACCACGAACTGGAGACACACAGCTGACTGTTTTATAATTGAGTGTAAAAAGAAGGTTGTGCAACTAAAAGACAACAATTAGGAACCCTTCCTGTTTTTAAAATACTCCCAAGGGTGTTAGTTCCCAAATATGTATTCTGTTTTATACACCACCAGCTTCTAGATAGCAAGTCTAACTACCGGGCATCAAATTACTAGGTCTCTAATAAAAAAATCACCTACAGTAGGTGAGTGCTTTATGCTATCAGTGATCTGGCCTTTATATTTGCATCATCATACAACACACCTTTTTTTGAAACAAATCAATAATAGCCCCATGTCTAGACTAAATAGATAGTCTATCTCAAATATACAGAAAAACTTATAATGGTGTTAATTGGATATTTGACAACATACAACTCATCAGTTGTCCAGTGGAAAGCTTACTCTAAAGCTTTGTTAAATACATAAAGAGCATGGGTTTTCAATACACATGCTGATATGCGTTAGCATAAACAGCATTATGCTAACGCATGAGATAAACCATTATGAGTTTGGGGGTCACAATCCTCAGTTGTCATTTATTGTCACAAGATTTAAGAAATCTAAGAAATGTGTAACAATTTCCTGTGTTGCCTGAATTATGTTTTTTGGAGTACTCACTGGTGATTATAATGCCACTATAAGGTCTGAGTCATTTAAAAAAATGCACATATTTAACTTGTTTATGGTTACTGTCTAGTTGAGGTAAGGCTTTAAAGTTGACCTCAACTCAAAAATCATTTTTGTTTACTGGTCCTTTACTTGGATGTTGTACATTTTAACACTAGAAGGCTGTTTTCACATCCATCTTCTGGAGAAGGTCCTCAGTGCTCATCTTAAAGGTGTCCTGTGGAGTTTTCTTTTAAACAAAAGTTGTGTTTACAGTTAGTTTTACTCACCAAAACTCATTTTGTGTATCCTTGAAGTCTAAGAAACGTGTCTAGTGCATTTCCTTCCTCATAAAACATTTGAGCAGCTGAGTATTTTAAAGCCAGTATTGTTAACATGCATGTTTACGAGGTTGCAGTCTTCTTCTTTTGTGTCATTGCTGGAACATTGCAGCATATCGTGACGTGTTACCGCCACCTGGTGATCAGTGGAATGGAGTGTGGTTGGACAAATCCGCAAACACATTTCATTTGCTGGGGCAGTTACATCTAGCCCCCCTCACATTCAGACAGATTTCCAGGTTCACATGTGGCTGATTTGAGACGATGACTGACAGAGTAGTGTTACCGTAGTTACCAACAAAACTAGCATACTGCATCCAGCACAACACAACAGGCTCACAAAACTCAGATCAAACTGTCAAACTAGGCGGTTCTGATCAAATATGAATCCTGATTCTGTTACTTACTTGCACATTTCTTACCTAAAAAGGCTGTGATTATGGGGTGTGTTTCAACCAAACCAGGAAAGACGATGCCTCTGCACTCAATTGCATGGACCTACAACCAATCAGAGCAACGGAATATGTGACGTAGGCCAGTTGCTAAATTAAAATTTTGCTAAATCCCATAGAAAGGACAGCAAAAACATCTTTCAGATGGACAAATGCCTTGATCGCTGTTTCTCTTTGAAAATGAATGTGCTATCGATATCTTCTATAACAGACAAGATGCCGGAATCTACACATCTCAATTCTCCAGCGGCAGCCCTCTTTGTTGTAAACAAATTCAACAAAAGCGCTCCTAGGTGATGTTGATTATGTTACTGTTCATCATCTTTCCATCATCGTGTAAAGCCCGCCCTGACAATTTGATTGGTTCAAACAGCTCTTGTTCGAGCATAGTTTCTCCACAACGGATCAAGTCCAGACCAAATTTTCCGACCTCAATTGTTGTGGGGGGGCTAAGTTTGGCTAGCATCCAGACTAGCAATGGCTAGCCTGGATGCTAGATTTGACTATTGGTTTAAAACGCCACAGAGAACCATTAAATATAATACAAGCATGATTTTGTGACATCACAACTGGAAGCCAGTGATGGTCCATGCAACACAAAGTGTCCAGCAGTTAAAATTCTAAAACGGAAAATATTCACATAATTGTTGAATTGCTTTTTTTTACAACATTATACTATAACATAATAAAATAATTTTACTTTCTTTTTTAGCTGGAAATAAACCTGTATCAGACACATGTTAAATTTCCAAGCATGTTATTTTATCTTAAAACATGTTTTAAGGGAGGTCTTTAAGGTTATGTGCAGAGAGACAGCAAGTGTCAACTGATACAATCTGATAGTGTGACTGTTAGACTTTAAAGTGGGAAGGAGGAATTTAATTAAATTCAATACATTTTTATTTATAGTATCAAATAATAACAGAAGTTATCTCAGGACACTTTACAGAAACAGTAGGTCTAAACCACCCTCTATAATTTACAAAGACCCAACAATTCCCTCCAAGAGCATGCATTTGGTGTGACAGAAGACAGACAGAAGGTTCGAGGAAAAACTTCATTTTAACAGGCAGAAACCTCAGGCAGAACCTGGCTCCACTGGTGGGCAGCCATCCGGCACAACTGTTGTTATACCGATTTAATATGGTCATTAGATAATCAGTCTGATAACAAAACAATTATGTGATTTGTGACAAATCCTTTGACCATTAGTTTACTCCTCAACGGAGTGGGCCAGAATTCCATGCTGCAATCCCCCCCCTCACCTTTCATGTCTTCAGCTGTCCTGTCAAAAATAAAAACTGAAAATGCCCAAAAATTATCTTTAGAAAATAAAATAAAAAAATAACAAGATATGTAGGCTGTAAAATTATTATTATTATTATATATATATATAAAATAGTAATAAAATATAATAGTAAACCCCAGAAAACAAAAAGGTCACTTTGGTCACTGTTGACTTTTCACAAACAAACTGAGATACTGAAATTAAAAAAAAAATTGTGTTTTTAATGGTGTCCATACTAAGCGCGGGTGTGCGCGCGCACACACACACACACACACACACACACAGACACACGCACACACACACACACACACACACACACACACACACACACACACAGATAAGGCGAGGAGGAGCTCCACCACCTCACGCTCGTCCACGTAACTGGAGGCAGTTAGAAGCACTTGGATTACCGGGCAGTCAACTGTCACCGCTCATAACGGCTACAGACCGGCGCCCTGCCCAGCACTCCTCTGCCGCGCGCACCGCCGGTCATTAATTCATCTCATAAAAAGGCAGACACCTGTGCAAAGCCGCTGCCGTAGCAGTATTTTATTGATTTTTATTATGGGTTTTATCTCCGTGGATGCACAAAATAAAGTTTTTTTTTATTGACGCTGCGTTTAATAGGAGCGCAAAAAGCTGCGAGTCCGTCTCTGAGAAAGGACACCGAGCTTCTCTGGACCTCCTCAGCATCAGCTTCTTTTACCGGGGCGGCTGTTTGTAAAATCTGTTGAAGTAAGTCTGAGGTTTTCTTTTTTTTAACTTCTTAAAGTTATTACTGGTGTAAAGATTAGTCAGCTAAGGGGTCCGTATTTTCAGTTTGTCTGTCAGTCAGTTTAAATCCCAATTTGCCTTATTTTGTGTCACATTTGTTAGTACTGATGAAGTGGAATCCTCTTTGCATGGGCTGACTATTGACGCAATGTGAATTAGATTTTCAGTTTTATTGTGTTTATGCTGTAAGATTAAGATTGTTTAAAGCAAGGGAGAAAATGCAGGATGTGACTCATGCTGTACAGTTATCTATGATGTTCTATTTAAAATTAAAAAAAAAAAAATCATGCACAATCTGAGAAGATTCCTCCGTAGATTGTAAAAGGTGCAAGCATTATACACACAGCTAATTTTATTCAGTGGTTTTTGGCTTCTGCAAAAGGAATTCTGGGCAATGCAGTGACCCACAGGGTATTTTCATAATACATTAATGCTCAGGAATAGATACCATAAACACCATTGGGCAGATTTGATATTCTTGGTGAATCAATGGAAATGTATAGAGGTATTTTCAATGGTGAAGCACAAACTGCATGTAAGGCAGCTTGGATTCTTGTGCGTTTCTCTTTGTAGAGATATGAAGCTTATGCTACCGATACATCCTATACGTCACACGACAAAAGATGTGCACGCAATGCACAAAGGTAGACATGATACATAGATTAAAGGTCAATGCATGCAACCTTTCTGCACTTGCTATATTAATCATAGTTAAAGGACATGGTGCCTGTGTAGAGGATGAGGCTGAAGCTACTTTTTTTGTCTCAATTATTTTTCACAAGCCAAATCCACCCAGGACTTCTTTTCTCTTCTCCTCTAAGTGAGAATTTAACACTGCTTCAAACCACCCTCGTGCATTAGCCCTCATATTGATCATATTAGCAAACTCGTGGAAAGGGGAAAGCATTCCTTCATGGACCCACGGCACACAGCCCGGAAATAAAAAAAAAGCCAAAATCATCGCCGAATGCTGCGTGCCTCAGTTCAGTCTCCAGTTGTGGCAGAAACGGAGCAGAAAGCTGAAGTGCCTGCCTTGAAGGTCTGGGGCTAAATTGGGATTCTTCTTTTGGGGATTCCTTTGAGTTCACGTAACCGTGTTTAGAGTAATGACATGGATCATCTGGGGGTTTATTAAAGCCAATGGTGAGTGAAGCTGACATGACTGCGAGGAAGGAGAGCCCCTAAGCACATACTGATATACACATGCTGTGCAATACAGTCAAAGACAAGAATGGCAACAGACACAGTGAGGCAGTCAAAGAAAGAGAGAGATAGAAACAGCCCGGAATGAGAAAGACAGCAATGAAGAGATACGTGCAGACAGAGCCCTGCAGTGAGTTGTGCTGGGTTGGCATATTGTGTGGCTGCTTTCTGAGTCTCAGAGATAAGTTCATCATTCATCATCCCACATGCTGTCCGTTAGTCCGGTCAGAGGCAGGTGAGCGGGCGAGCCAACAAGCGGAAAATTTGCTTCACGTTTGAAGGGACAGGAGCGAGAGGTCTGCATGAAAAGAGGAAAGACAGGCCTTCAGTGGGACATTGTGTATGTGTGTAATATATCAAATATTCTCAAATGTTATAGGGACAGCTTTTGAAGCTTTGTGCCCAAATAAGATGGATTAAATGGGAAGATGCACACTTATGCAGCATGATTGTGCTTTTGTGTGTTATTGAAAGGTTTTGAACAATGCTCCTGTAATTGAATGGCGCTGCCCCTGTAACCAATGGCCATTGGGGAAAACACTGCACTCAAATACGTGGCCCTGCACACATGCACGCAGCGCTTCTGTCTCCCTCCCTGTTACACACGCACACGCAGACACACACACACACACACACACACACACACACACACACACATACACACAATGTGTCATGCAACTGATACCTATCGCTCAGGGGAGGTCAGCAGACTATCCACTGCTTGTTCTTATTCCTCAATATTAATCAAGCTAATGCTCCATGTTTTATTCATTGCTACATGCAGTGACCCAGAATGTCACTCTTTGTCTTAGTCTGGGCATTCTAATTTACTCCTTAGGACTAACAGTGATACTTGTCCTGCTCCATAACGCTCCCTTGGCAAATCAGAGGAATCAAGAATCATGTGAATTAACATGATTGTGGTCCAGAGTTGCCAATGTGGAAAAGGCTTCTCCTTTAACCTCAAACTGTCTTAAGCTTGTCGAATGATTTGTACAAATTTGCTGTCACGCAATTACCGTAACTACTTACATTGGCTGTGTTGCAAACCTTGAAACAGAAGCCGGGATGAATGTTCGGAGAAACTGCATAATTTGGACTAACACTGAAATGTCACGCATTAGAGTTCTCATGCTAGCAAGCCATACATCAAGCTGAGACAGATCCAAAGGTGTGGTTTAGCCTTTTTCTTGCATAATAAATTGGACTGTGTTGTCAGAGCCAGAGGTCAGGCTTTACTTCTTCATTTCATGCTGCAACAGACGTACAGAGGCACACACCTAAGTCTGTGTGAAATGAAAAAGACATTTAAAGAGTAAATATAGAGTTGTTGTATAGAGCTTTTTTAGTCTTAACGACTACTCAAAGCGCTTTTACAGAGTACAGGATCCATTCACCTTTCACACCCTGTGGCCGAGGATGCCGTACAAGGTGCCACCTGCTCATCAGATATACACACACACACATTTACACTCCGACGGCACAGCAGGCGACCACTCTACCACTGAGCCACAGCCACCCTCAATAAGACACTTATGTTGACTTAGCTAAAACTATTGAGCAAGCCGGAGTGGTTTTAGGGTGCTATTAAAGTTAAGTGTTGCAATATGTGCAGCACAGCTGGAGCCATTCTGCACAACTTTGTCCATCTTTCATGTTCTGTATGAGCCAGATATGAACTTTATTTAAGCAAATGCTCTTATTAATGATTTTCCATGAGGACAAGGGGATCTTCTGTTGTAAAATCATCTGTTGCAGTTATGCCTGTCCTCGTGAAGCTGTTTACCAAGTGCTAGTGGCTGGAGGAGCAAGTTTTAGAGTAATAGAAGCTTGCAACATTTGATTTGTGACTGAACTCACTTTAGACTCCAGGAAAGAGACATACAAAATTGACTTTCTCCTGTAAATAGTGCTGCATCTACAGCACTTCATATACAGTGGGTACGGAAAGTATTCAGACCCCTTTAAATTTTTCACTCTTTGTTTCATTGCAGCCTTTTTCCAAAAATCAAAAAAGTTCATTTTATTTCTCAGTAATGTACACTCAGCAACCCATCTTGACAGAAAAAAAACAGAAATTTTTGCATATTTATTAAAAAACAAAAACTGAAATATCACATGGTCATAAGTATTCAGACCCTTTGTTCAGTATTTAGTAGAAGCACCCTTTTGATCTAATACAGCCATGAGTCGTTTTGGGAAAGATGCAACAAGTTTCTCACATCTGGATTTGGGTATCCTCTGCCATTCCTCCTTGCAGATCCTCTCCAGTTCTGTCAGGTTGGATGGTAAACGTTGGTGGACAGTCATTTTCAGGTCTCTCCAGAGATGCTCAATTGGGTTTAAGTCAGGGCTCTGGCTGGGCCATTCAAGAACAGCCACAGAGTTGTTGTGAAGCCACTCCTTCGTTATTTTAGCGGTGTGCTTAGGGTCATTGTCTTGTTGGAAGGTAAACCTTCGGCCCAGTCTGAGGTCCAGAGCACTCTGAAAAGGTTTTCGTCCAGGATATCCCTGTACTTGGCCGCATTCATCTTTCCCTCGATTGCAACCAGTCGTCCTGTCCCTGCAGCTGAAAAACACCCCCACAGCATGATGCTGCCACCACCATGCTTCACTGTTGAGACTGTATTGGACAGGTGATGAGCAGTGCCTGGTTTTCTCCACACATACCGCTTAGAATTAAGGCCAAAAGTTCTATCTTGGTCTCATCAGACCAGAGGATTTTATTTATCACCATCTTGGAGTCCTTCAGGTGTTTTTTAGCAAACTCCATGCGGGCTTTCATGTGTCTTGCACTGAGGAGAGGCTTCCTTCGGGCCACTCTGCCATAAAGCCCCGACTGGTGGATTGCTGCAGTGATGGTTGACTTACTACAACTTTCTCCCATCTCCCGACTGCATCTCTGGAGCTTAGCCACAGTGACCATTGGGTTCTTCTTTGCCTCTCTCACCAAGGCTCTTCTCCCCGATAGCTCAGTTTGGCCGGACGGCCAGCTCTAGGAAGGGTTCTGGTCGTCCCAAACGTCTTCCATTTGAGGATTATGGAGGCCACTGTGCTCTTAGGAACCTTAAGTGCAGCAGAAATTTTTTTGTAACCTTGACCAGATCTGTGCCTTGCCACAATTCTGTCTCTGAGCTCTTCAGGCAGTTCCTTTGACCTCATGATTGTCATTTGCTCTGACATGCACTGTGAGCTGTAAGGTCTTATATAGACAGGTGTGTGGCTTTCCTAATCAAGTCCAATCAGTATAATCAAACACAGCTGGACTCCAATGAAGGTGTAGAACCATCTCAAGGATGATCAGAAGAAATAGACAGCACCTGAGTTACATATGAGGGTCACGGCAAAGGGTTTGAATACATATGACCATGTGATATTTCAGTTTTTGTTTTTTAATAAATATGCAAAAATTTCTAAATTTCTGTTTTTTTCTGTCAAGATGGGTTGCTGAGTGTACATTACTGAGAAATAAAATGAACTTTTTTGATTTTTGGAAAAAGGCTGCAATGAAACAAAGAGTGAAAAATTTAAAGGGGTCTGAATACTTTCCGTACCCACTGTAGTATCAATAGGTGGTGCTAGAATAGAGTGAATGGCCAGTGGCTTAGTAAACAGGTCTCCATATACCTGAGACAGCATGAGTAGTGTGTGTGTTTGACAAAGACAGATATACACACATACTGTAGATTTCTGATAGTGTAACATTTTGATAAATAGGTTTTTGTGTCTACACGGACATGTGATATCTTCTCCTCCTCTAATACCTGGATTAAATTTGCACCGCTACTCAATCTGCTACATAGCTAATGGCAAAACATGCTCGCTTACTTCCTTGATTGATCGAACGTTCCTTATCTGAAAACATGGTCATTTGTTTATGGAGCTGAGGAACGTGCAGTCCCACATCACACTTTTATCATTCCTATCGCGTTCATCTTACAAGTTTACTACATGGTCATAGAAACTCACATTATAGGTTTTGAAACATAAAAAAGCAATTTGTCGAAAGGATAAAAAAATTGGTGATGTTAACTTAATGGACTGTTGCTGTTTGAAATGGTAAGGTAGCTCTTTTTCGAATAGCTGCCTTGGCAAAAGACTGATTGACGCCTCCTTAAAGCTGGTAAATCAGGCTTTTAATGCAAATCAAATTCTCAAGAATTGGTTCTAAATTTTCAACCAGCTAAGAAAGATGTTAACTGTCTGAAATCTTCTTTTAACAAGTAATTCCTTGCATACAAAAATGACCAATTACTCTGCTAAATGTTTTAAAATACTATTCTTAAGCCTGTTGGAGCCGGATCTGATACAGCCTTTTGAAGGCTACTTTCCGTGGACTCATCTTTAGCCTTCTGGATGACTTTGCCAGTAAATGGAATACACATGTCTGTTCAAAGAATCCAATTTGCATGTTAAAGTCCATAAGCTTTTATTTTCTGGTGTCAGCGCAACACGAAATGACGTATACTTGTCTAATATTTTTTCTCTTCATCTTGATATTTACTGTTCATTCACAGCTGTTCTTCATTGCTTTTATTGCCCTTTTCTTCCATTTCTACTTCACATTCTGTGCATGTGCTAGAATTTTTTGTTCACCTCCAACATCTCATTTTATCTTCATCGTGTGTACTGTCTCATTTCTTTGTTCTTTTTGTACTTTTTGCTTGTGTTTATAAAAAGCCAGACTGACACACCGGCCTGCCTTCACTATTTCATTTTATTTTCTCTATCTATCTCTGTCTTCTCCTTTCTTCATCTCTTTTCCTTACCTACTCCCACTTTTGCTCTAAATCTTTTTCACCTTCTCCCTCCTGTAAGTTGGAGAACACGTCCTGGAGGGTTTTCCCTGCCAAAGTGTCAACCTGTGATAGCTTTCTGTCGCTTGGGAAGACACAGTCACAGATCATCATTTTCGTACATCATTTTGTGTCACTGTGTGGAGTGATGGCTTGAAAATATCCTTTTAAATACTTGAATTGATAGGTTGAGGTCTAAAATGTTAGAGCAACAAAAAAGAGAATTAAACCTTTCATAATGTCTTTATTCTAATAAATAAGCCATTGCTTCTCTGCCTTTCTGTCTGTTCACCTCACATCGTCCTTGCTCTTTACCAGCAAGGTGTCCAGATTATCATTCCATTTTTTTTTTTACAAACACTGACATTTAGAGTGACGCAATGGAAAATGTTTTGGCTCCATCTTTTTGCATTTGGCCTGTCACACAGTGCTGATGCATGTCGTGCCTGCAATCTGCCAATACGATGGCAAAGTGATCTTTTTATTAATGAGAACTTGTGTTTTGCATTACATAGAAGGGTTTACATGCGAAAGAAAACAAAAAATCATCAAGTTCTTTGCCACTTTCACATCTCTAGCTTAGCTCAGCATGAAGACTGGAAACAGAGGAAACAGCTAGCCTGGCTTTGTCCAAAGCCAACACATTTTACTTACTGTTTTAAAGCTATTTCTTGCCTGGCCGTTTTTACACTTCAGTGTTTGTACAGATGAAATTTGATGAATACGATGATTTAGAAATCCTTTTAAGACTCATTGAATTATTCAGCAAGAGTATAAGCTACACGTCGGGCCCCTTTAGAAGACCCCTGCTGTTCCAATCATCGTCCAAGCCTCACTCTCAGGTGGGCTAAAAGCTCAATGTGGTTGGCAGTAATTAATGAAGCTTACTTTTTCCCTCCAAGGGCCGCTCTGTGTGTGTGTGTGTGTGTATGTGTGTGTGTCTCACAGCACAAACACGTATGCATGCATGCACGTTTGTGCTGTGAGACATTGGTAATTCTGACTTATTACAATATCCCTTGACTACCAGACCACTCATTGATTTCCTTTGCCGTTCGGCTCTTTTTCATCCTCATTTTGGCTCACGCTTCCAGCCTCTTTATAACTCACAGGGTCGGATGTAATACCAGATGTAATCACCCCCCTATTATGGTTTACGTGATTGATTGGTGGCACCCAGGGAAAGCCGTTACGCTGATTTTGAAGGTTCTGGCCTATGATTGTCTTCACTTTCTTTTTGTTGGTCTCTGCTTTAGACGATTTGCTTTCTGGAAATTTTGAGGTGCATTTTCAAGTTGGATGCGACCTTGACGCTGTAAAAAACTATTTATATCAATGCCATTTGTCATCACACAAGTGACAATTTGCACAAACATACTCTCTGCATGTCTGTCAAACTTCAAATGCTGCTTTTATTTGTTTTCATTTTTTAAACCTTAGCAATGACACACCGATGCCCTCTCCTTCTCCTTGATCTACTGTAGTGGATTCTTCCTGAATGGTATAACAAAAAAACGTACAGATCTGACATCCACAAACTCCAGAGCGAGGTGTTGAAAACAAACACTTGCTGTTTACCATGAGGACCCTGCTTGCATGGCAAACCTGCCATTTGATGTTGCAGTGAGTCAGAGCAGTAGAGAGGTCCGGGTGGACTCGTTCTGAGAGGGATTTAGGGGCTTCAGAATGGCGCTTCAGAAGCTTGTTGTGCAAGGAGAGAATGATTTGCAGCATGACCACTCTGTTCTGTAAATGCTTTCTGCTCACACATATTACTTTACTTCTTTTCAAATTTATCACTGGCTTCTTATCTTTTCCTAATTCCTATTCCTCAGTTCTCAATCATCACTTCTAATGTTAATGGCATGTTTGTTGTATTGTTGTTGTTTATCCACTGGTCACAACATTTAACCTACTATAGTTTTCCTGCCAGCTACCTTGCATACTTAGCACCTGTCTTTCTTACTCTGCCTGTCTCTCTCTCTCTCTCTCTCTCTCAGTCTGTTTACAGCTTGTAGAACCCATACACAGCCCAATCCCCGATCCAACAGAGCGTACTAGGAACACTGTGCCCAGAAGGGAATTGTAGTTAATGCCTTTCGGCTTAAGTCCAGCAACAAAATACTTCTTTAATTGCTTTCCCATAGCCTTCAGCTGCAGTGCAGTGCCTCTCCAATTGCCTATTGATGCAAGCGAGTTAACAAAGTAGAACAAAAGGCAGTATCCTAATGGGATCTGTAGTGCATGCAGATATCCATCTTTTTGTTGTTCTGATCTTTAGTACATATCAATCTTAACATATCTGTTATTCTATTCTTGCCAGTAAATATCATCCCTTACACTGATTGTATCCATTTTAACTTGAAAGAAACATTTAAACTTGTAATATTTTAAAAGAAAAAGAAAACCCAAAATGAAAAAATGTGCAGCCTCTAATTTGATAAAGTATGGTGTGGCTTGTGTTGATGCCAGCTGGCGTAATTTCTTCATTTCTCTTAAGTTATTTCTGCCCAAACAGCTTAGTGCCTTATAGAAGATTTACATTCTTTTGAAAAAAAATGAGGAAAGGTGGAGAGGTGGCCTCTTTAGAAAGGGTTCTCCCTCACAGGGATAATTGAGAGCATGCTGTGGAAGAATGTGCACATTTATATATTTATTTTTCGCTGGAGTTGAAATAGCTAGGCTATCTTTAAGATGTAAATTATGATCTGCAGATGGAAAGGGGGGATGAAGAGTGGCGTACAGTAAGTCCCCTAGATGACTGCATAGGCCTCGGCTGACAGCCCATCTGTCACTGTCTTTTCTTTACTCTGAACTGGCTCTAAACAACTTGGGATGGTTTCCTGTTCATGCAGATTCAAAATTTCAAACAATCGTTGAGAAATCAGACATTATTCTTGAGAAAGATATTTTTAACTAATTGGAACAACATTAAAATACAAAATAACAACTAAGTATTGAGTTTTATTAAGCATTCAGCTATATTACACTATACATATTTATCTTGTCTGAGGATGACAATAAAACAAGTATTGAGACTTCTCTCATAGCGCTTTAATGGTATTTCTTCACAGTCCCTTATGTATATATGAATCCATGGTTGTGATGTACATATTCAGCTTTATTAAGATGTATTTATGTGCTTTTCTTTAACTGTCTGAAATCCCTGCTGTTAGTTTTTATAAAGATTTATAAATGTCTGCTCTTGGTTTAGTGAACCATAATACATCTGTTATGACAGTAAAATAAGTTCCAAAAAACATGTTAAAAGCAGGCCAATGGGTGCAGTTTAAAGTATGGACAGAAGAGATTTATAACCCCAACTGTTAATGAATTTACATAATTCATATAGATAATTATACGTTGGTTATTAGCAGAGCAGTTGCATTTAATTAGCAGTTTAATTGGCAATTTATAACGTTTTCAAACAATAACAGCAATTGTTAAACTAATTATGTAATAATAATAAATAATAATAATTAGATAACAAATCAGTTATAAGTTATACAAATAATAAATAATTACAAGTCAGCCATATGCAATTTAGTAGACAGTAAATTATGAAAGCAAAATGTCTGATATAATATAATTATTCCAATAACAATAAGTTATAACAACAATAATTACGACAATAATTACTCACAAATGCAACATTCTTGAGCCACTTTTGATCACAGCAGATGCTCACAGTATGTGTCACAAAATATATATTCTAATTAAAGTATGTACAATGCATTTGTATGTAGGCCTACTATGCAACACTGACTGTAATTGCATATTGCATCTTCTTCCATAAACATTTGAGAAAAAAATGTCCTCAATCTGTTGAAAGACTGAAGGCCAGTCATCTTTAACATATTACTTCCTAAATTTAAAAGTAGTTTATGCCAAGTCTATTTTAATGTAATTAACAACAGATTAAAGAATTGAAAGAATTCACATGTGGCATGTTGTCACTGACTGTAATTTCAAAATGAATAATTAGCTCCTTATTCAGTGAAATGTCTGTACATGGGGCAGTGTGGTGGTTAAAACAGTTTGTAGTAGCATGTCTTCATGCTGAAACTTCATTTTGATGTTTCTAATGGATTATTATGAGGCTGACTGTGCATCAGGGGCATCAGTGCATCTAACCACTGATTAGTTAATTGTGGTACAATTGTACAATGTGTACTTACTTTGCTATCCAGACTCTTCCTGGCTCTAAATGGTTGCCTAGAGCATGGCCCAGATAATGATAATGGTATCAGACCGAGAGGAAATGTGAGACTCTCTTCACCTCTCTGAACATATGGGACCGTTTGTGTGTGTGTGTGTGTGTGTGTGTGTGTGTGTGTGTGTGTGTGTGTGTGTGTGGTAATATAGGTTTCTTTGCAGCAGCACACATTTCCTCTCTAATCAACCCACATACTAAATACTTTTATGCCGCTGATATGGAACAGTGTTGTGATAAACAATTTTAAACTCATCAACCAAATGAATGCACAGGGAGATTAAGCATCAGGTGACAGCTTTAAACTGATCCCCCTATTATATTATAATAGTCTTGAATAGAACACTCAAAGACAGAATACTGGATCCGTGCTTGAAATAAATTCAGAGTTAATTTTAGAGCAGTGACGTCAAGCAGACGTTTGAATTAATTACCTTTTGCATATTCCATGACAACAATTCTTGATGAAGCATCTATGCTGCTGTTTTCCCAAACAGTCCTGACATCCATCACTTTAAAGAAATAATACTCATAGCATCTTTAAGTCTTTGGCTGATACTGTGTGTGCCTGACAAAATGTCCTCAAAGCAATATGATTGATATATTTGGATTGTAGCAGACATGCCTGCACGCACTCACACACGTGTCTTCTCTCTTTAGAGACTACTAACTAAAGAAATATGAAGAATCAAAGCTTTGCATGTATTGTAGGTAAGCTAACACACATCATAAAAGTAGGCCTGTGATGAGTTTTCTTTATGTATGAGATTGTCAGCAAGAAATGCTTCTCATTTAATTAAAATGAATAGTTGGACATCTTGGAAAAAATATTTTAATAATATATATAATTTATATAATAATATTTAGATGACAATAGTTATACTCTATAGGCCTATGTTTGTTAAATTTTAAGCTAAAGCCAGGTGATTAAGCAGGCTGGGAACAGGCGGAAACAGCTAGCTTGACCAAAGTGCAAAAAAGTACAAAAATAAGAATTTTGGGTTCTAAACCTTTTTTGTATTACACAAACAATATATGTAAGGAGCTTAAGAAATGCTTGTGGGCAGATTTATTATCAACAGACACAGCCAGGCTAGCTCTGACAATCTGTTTCTCGTTGTTATGCTAAACTAAGCTACAGTAACTATGTCTTGAAACATTTAACATACAGACATAAAAGTGTTATCAATCTTCTCATATAACTTTTGGCATGTGAAGACGTTTCCCAAACTGTCTTAATTTGAACCATGACTTAATTTCCAAAAGATTTTGAGGTAACTGTGTAGTAATGTATAGGCCTATCTCTTAGAATCACACCATTAATATTAATTATGCATAAGTAAAGGGTTAGTAGATCAGTGTAGGTAAGGTAAGTATATAATTATACTTACACATAAAATATAGTAGTTTTGTTATTACCACTGCTCTGAATGCAGTTAATAATCCATGCTCTGCCAAATCCTGCTTAATGTGGTTTGACTGTCGATGCCAGAGCATGACCAATCACACGGTGCAACGGAATTACTCTCCTATTTTACATTACGTTTAGCAGACACTAGTGAATTAGGATTGCAAATGCAATGAAAAAATATTGCACTCGTAGACTGTGAGGCATAATTCAGAAAACAGTCTGAAATGATGCACCTTTTATCAATTTTATAGAGCCAATAAACTTTGCAAGTTACATAGCACAACGCTACTCAGATCTTTTGGTCAGTGAGGATATGTGTGTCCTTGTGTAGGAGAGCTGTATTCTTTCCATCCTCAGTGATGTAATTAGATCTATTATTCAGGGGCAAGAAAAACTCAGATTTCCCATTTTCTCTTAATGCTTGGAAACCTTATCAATTCAGTTTCATTCATTTCTGAAATCGTCCAGCATTGTTTTAGGTCTTTTAGAGCATTTTTTCCCTATTACCTGTCAGATGATATCATTCTGACCAATGTATAAACTCTATTGCTTCATTCATCAAACTGAAATGGTTTTTATTATGAGAGACGTTTATGCTCAATAGTTCAATAGTTGAGTAAGGTGTGTGTGTGTGTGTGTGTGTGTGTGTGTGTGTGTGTGTGTGTGTGTGTGTGTGTGTGTGTGTGTGTGTGTGTTGTGGCTTGGGTTAGACCAGAGAAGATGTCTTAAAAATATGCATAAGAAGAATAGTTAATACGTCTTCTCTGGTCTTCAACAGATTATTATTCTTTGGCTAAAAATAACTTGTGGTCCCCTGCAAGAGGAAGATAGAGTGTGTGTGTGTGTGTGTGTGTGTGTGTGTATGTGTGTGTGTAAAAGCGATAGGGGCGAGTGAACGATTCCGTAATTTAACAAACACGACATGAAAGCCTCATTCTGACATTATTTGACTGTCACCAGTTTGCATCCGTAAAGGTTCATTGCATCAAGCAGGATACAATGGTTTCAGAATTTAATGATAAATAATCAATCTAATTTAAAAGAGACTGAAGAGATGAAGTTGTATTTTCTAAAAACAGACACCAATAATTTTCTAACAATCACAGTAAACATGGAATATATGGAATAAATGTTATATATTCTATAAAACAGAAAAAATAACAAAGAAGTAAGGCAGCTTGGAATTGTTTTAACTACACAATCTAAAAAAAGCTAAAATTGAGTATCTAATTATACATACTTTTTAAATACCCTTTATATTTTTGCATTTGTTAAACACTTAGGGCTTACCTATTATTTTTGTGAACTTTAATTTATGTTGTTTGCATATATGACATCCATATGCATTATGCTGCATTATGCTGCATTACGCAGTAGTGAGAGAAGTGCTTCCTGAGATGTGATGACGTCAGAGAAAATCACAGTACTTTTACTCTCCTTCTCTCTCTCTCTTACACACACCCACACACACACACACACACACATGCGCAAACACATTCACAAACACGCATGCACACACACACACACACACACACACACACACGCATGCTCACGCACACAGGCTTACACTTGGCACCACCAATGTGTTTACATGAGTGTTAGGTTGTAACACTTTGGAATTTAATCACACGCAAATGAAGCCAGAAATAAATATAGCAGTGCATAATTTTAGACACACTTACGTTTTGCCTTCATACACGCATGCACACACAGTGCAGAAAGAGAAAGACTGTCCCACACAGCCTGAAGAAGTAATGCTTGATAAACTCTATGCTCCTCCTTCTCCTTTTCTGTCATCTGAGGTAATTTGCATGTTTACATGTTGTAAGGGCTACTGTACTGTAGATACCTGCAGACATGAGAGATGCAATTAGCTTTTTTTTAAGTATAATAATTTGATTGACTTGAGTTGTACCTTTCTGTGCAGTGATCCTTCTGTCAGCACAATTTCTATGTATGTCAATACAATACATTAGATGTTTTGCGTGGAGGTGAACTGTGGATCGGTTCAGGGAATGGATCCTGGGTTTCTTGGAATGCTTTTCCATATCTGCTAAAGCTTTTCCTGTGATAGAAACATCCATTTAATGGGATTGTGTCTGTGCTTGTGGATATCTGACTGTATTTTGCAGTCTTATTGGATCATGCAGGAGCGATATGCCCTCTGAGCCTCTACTCAAATGACTGTGTTGTATGTCTCTGATATTCTTTTGCTGTGCCTGCTTAAACTGAGCTATTTCTGTCAACCTCTTTTTTCATTTCCTCCCACCTAGCCTGATTTATCATATGTCTAAATGGTTGAATGTTTTGATGGTCTTGTTTAAGCTTGAGATTGAGTAGCAGTGTAAGGTTGACTCTCTGCCCTGATCTCTCCGGGGCCTCTGATCTGATCCTTGGAGATCTATTATCTGTCTGATTGCGACCCTTGATCCAGAGGGGCTTATCTTATCTTTGATTTGTAGCACCCCTTCTCTGCTAATGGTTCTACAAGCTGCTCTGTGCAGCAATATTGTGGTGTCCACTCTCTTTCCATAAAGCTCTGTGCACTTGCAATTGCATTTTGGTCCTTTTTATTGTGTAGTAATGCTTTCAATGTGGCACTTAAAAGCAAAGATGTAACCTTTGATCTTGTTCAAGCAAATCAACCACTAGAAGGCTCAACTTGCCAAGCATGGGCTTATAATGCCTGCAACAGGAAGGGGAAACTGTGAGGGGAAAAATAACATTCCCAAGAATCTCCAGACCGACATCAAGAGGACTTATTCACTTCCACTCAGTATACATGTCAATAGATTCTTAGTTTTCTTGAAATACTTTACATTTAAACGCCACAATTTGCCGAGAGTTAGCTAAGATCGGTATCACTTTTATGAGTGTAGGGTAAATGTGAAGCCACAGTCAGCAGGCGGTTAGCATAGTTTGTTGTAAAGACTGGAAACAGGGGAAACAGCACACCTTGCTCTGTACAATGTTAACAAAATCCACCTATACCAGGCTCTCTAAAGCTCAATAAGCAGCGCACTATACATATTTTATTTAGCAAGAACTGTTTCCCATATTGTCTAACTAAACAAGATGTTTCAGAGGATTCAATTTGAGGTATTTTTGTTGAAAAAAATCCTAGGAGAGGTCATATGGCACTTACCATCTGTCCTCTGCTTTCTGCATTTGGGAAATGAGACAAACAAACGTCATTGGTTAGTTGACAGATGAAATATGCACTCAGTAAAATGTCAAGAGGAAAGACTAGGAAAAGGAAAGGTTGCCAGATGAAAGGACTTTGATCCCCTGAAAATACCCCCCATTTAGTGGCAGATGTATGTATGCACCTCCACACTGCCTCTGCGAGGCTGAGAGTATAAAGTGACACTTAATTGGTTCAGGAAATAAACAAAAAACTTTGTCAAGAAGATGTCAGTGTCAGGGAGAAAGCTGCTCATTCGATAGAACAAAGCCAGCACTTATAAACAGAATAATTTGTTCAAGGGTATCATGAAGAGAAGATGTTCTATAACGGAGTGTATATCAATAAACCTGACAACACAGCTGAGTGGTATCTGTATCTGTCGGTACATGGTCCGTGCTGTCTGCACGATCAGAGCAGATGATAATCATGATGTACGACACTGCACAATCTGTTCCACAGTAGTGGTCTGCCGTTAGCTAACGTTAGTTTGGCTAAACAGCTAATTTGGCTAACCGCCAGCTGAGACAGCATGTAAAAGACCCCCAAACCTGAAAATAACCGTTATAATATATAACAGCTGTTACATCAGTTCTACTTTACTTGTGCTGTGAGCGATAATACTGGATTAAAACATGGTCTCTTAACCAAACACAATCTCAGCAGCGACCCTCGGGATGCGATGACAATTGCGTGAATTAATCACCTGTATGTATATCAGCTGAAGCTTTGTAAGCAGCAATCAAACATGTTTTTCTTTTGTTAGCTGGCATTGTCTAACATCTGATTGTCATATTCTGTAATGATGTAGTTCTGTTGATTGGCTGTTTTGGGGAAATCAAAGCAGGCGAATATGTTGCAGTTTTGCTGGAGCCGAAAATAGAGTAGAAACACACTTTTTCAAAGGTTTTTAGGAGAACAAACTATGTGTAACCATGAAACAAATCTGTGATTAGTGATGGAAACAACAGCCACAATTTCTGTATGATAAGCTTTAAAAAACCTAAATATATCAGACACACTTGTTAAACCTAACATTTAGATTTTTGTTTTAAATGTGTCTCCAGAAAAGGAGCAGATTAAATTACAAGGTTATTTTAAAGGCTGTATGTTGTTGCAGAGTTGTATTGGATGACACAGCATTGTAAGGTATTGATGGTGAACTGTGTAAGTACTGCATTTCCATAAAGTTGATGGATTCGTGAGCAGCACACTAGAGCTGTAACAATTAATCAATCAAGTCCAATATAAAATTATTTTGATATTTGCTTTTCAAGCTAAATTGCCAAAATTTGCTAACTTCTCAAATGTTAGGTTGGTCTGTTGGTTAATCAAAACAAGCCTTGTAAATATGTCATTTTGGTGTCTGGGAAATTGTGAGTGGCTTTATTCCCTCCTTTTTGACATTTTATAAAACCAAATATGAAATCAAGAAAATAATTAGTGAATCAATTAAATTGAAAATAATCATTATTTGCAGCCCTGTTACACATTTTAAAACATGGTCAAAATTGTAGCAACAGATCCCAAAATATCTTATTTATTTTTATTTTATTTATTTATTTATTTATTTATTTATTTATTTATTAATTCAGGACAGTGCACATTAATGAACATGCACGACAGTACACGTAAATGTGCCAGATTGTAGCCCGAGGGCTAATTTCCATCTGCAGTCCAATAGGCAGGTTAGAGTTACAGTAAAAACAGACATAGGATAATAACACTTAACATATAAAAACAAAAAGAAAAAAAAAAAAAAAAAAAAAATACATTAAATAAATACAAAGAAAAAAAGAAAAAACAAGACAACAAAAACGAAATGTAAACACAAGTTAGCGGTGATCACATGTTTGGTTAGCTCTAAGCCACAGCTTTACCTGGCTCTTAAAGGAGGCCAGAGTGGGACACTCTCCATAATGCACTGCCTTTAATAGATAGTGCATTATGGCTGAAGGAGGTTTTTCTAAAAGGAACCTCACAGTCCCCATTTACAACAGCTCTGGTGATCCGAGAGTGTCTGTATTTAATAAACTCCAGCAGTGGAGGTGGTGCCAGGCCATGAAGAACTTTATAAATTAAGCACAAATAGGAAAATTTACAATAACTATCAAAACTCAGTAAGTTATATTTCAAGATATTGCAATGATGATAAGAGAAAGGTTTTTGTCCAGAATCTTAAGCGCCTTCTTGTACAGAAGCTCAACTGGTTTTAGGGTAGTAGTACCCGACATAGACCAGCTAGTGATGCAATAGTTCATGTGTGAAAGTATCATTGAATGCAAAAACATTAGAGCAGCTGAATCTGATAGAGATCCTCTGATTTGTTTAAAATCTTGTGTTAAAAGGCTCAATAAATACTCCTATATTCTACATTTCCCAAAATGCAACCTGAGATCATCTTTTATTAGACCTTCCCGGCCTATACTGTAAATGCCAACCTCTCTTAAACCCCACACCTCCGTTTTGTTAAACTGAAGTCTAAAGCAAAAGGTGAGGTGTAAACTGAACTTCATAAAATCTGTGGAGAGTTCCTTTAACTTTCATCCTCCAAAGCTGATGGATTGTATATCTGCAACTCAGAACTTCCATTATTAGTCCCAAAGTAGTTGACTAGGAATTTGCGAGGAAACCTGTTGCCTTAAAGTTTTTAGACAAGGTGAAACTGTCAGGGCAAGTTGTATTAACATAGAGTGGTAAGTTGATGCAGTAGAGCAGAAGAGCTTGTGTGAATACACAAAAGTTGGTTAGAGAGTGAGGTGGACTGGGCAGTCTGCAATTTGCAGCTTGTTTCTGTTGCCCATGAATGACCAAACAGAATCTGTCTTTTAGACTTTTTTTGTATGAATGGCTCAACATTCTTCAACCAGATTTCATGTAGCCAAACATTTGCTGTCTTGAAGGGTCCATAGCTGCTACTCGGACATTGCTTTCTGTCCTTCGTATTCTTATTTATGAGACGTGAACAGGTTATGGATATAAATAATTAGCTGTGCTGAATTAGAGAGATGTACACCATATTTTATATATAGAAGGACATAGTACACACCACAACATTTCCAGACATGTTCCAGATAGATTGCTAAAACAATTTTAATGCCCAATAAAGTCATTTAAGGATGCTACATAAATATGAAAAAAATATGTTCACAAAAAAATGAGAGGGAGTTATCGTAAGATGCATGGACACACCTAAGGGAGTTAAAGAGTCTTAGATGTTCCATGTAGTCATTAGTGGAGAGAAGGAAATGGTAAGACGGCTAGTCTGCCTGGCAAAAACTGAATAACACCAATTTACATATGATGTATGTTTCAAGTAGCCTTCATGAAAGTCCATGCCAGTTAGAAGAAAAATGAAAGGCAAGGCTAATGTATCTGGATAAAGTCTAGACTATGACTAGATCCACCAGGGTCTTGTTGTACCGCCATCCACGTTTCCTTTCTTAATCCCTGTCTGCCCCTTCAGTTTCTTTCTGGTCTCAGAGGAAGTTTGTGGGATGTCATAGCGTAGAGTTTGGGTATAAATCAAATGTTTACACAGAGCCAGAGAGAGAGTCCTCTTATTACAGGAGGCTTGTTTTGAACAGCTAGAACACTGGAGCACACAATGCTCTGTTGCTTCAGCGCCACTGACCATATTCCGGCCACTTCAACACTAAAGTGGCTGGATTTGAGAGAGGTGCTTGAGCTTGAATGCTGGAAGGTTATATAGATCCTTTAGGGTGAGTAACAACACTTAATGTCTTTTCAAGGCCGGAGCTATTAATAAAGGGTGTGGGAGCTGGTGACCTCCAGTGCAACTTTCAAATAAAAATAAATATTGTTTGCTTACTAAAGTGTTATCACTGCTTAAAATATTGAAAATGAAAGAATGAAAAATGCATAACATGTAACTAGGAAGATTGTGTCTGCAATTAAATATGCTGACTTTCTGAAGATTAATCACAATACGCTGGAGGAGATAACAGTCCAATCAATCCAGACTACAAAGGCTATCTGTATTCAGATGCATCTTGATTTGTTTTCTCATCATAAAGATGAATTTCCCTGTCATAGTTGGTTTCGTCTTCCACTGGTCAACCATCAACACGTTCTTGGTTTGTTTGGGATGCAAAGACAGTACATCAGGCTTCAACAATCCTTTACTGGGAAAAGGGAACCTCGTTATAATCTTTGTTTGAGACTCCATAAGTCAAATCAAAAGTCATCAATCCACTGCCTTTGTGTTGGGCTTTTACAATGAAAACCAACATTGATTGCATAAATATTCAACTCATTTCATCTGATCAAAAGCATAAGCAAACAACAACATTGACTGATGGACAATGAGTGTTAGTGTTTTGTTTCAGTGCTGATACATTGCTAGCTAATTGACCGAGCGGCTATTTGATGAGCATATGATATCGAGGCATAAGAGTTCAGACGGAAACAGACGCAATTCAACATCCAGTCAAGTGAAGAAAATGCAGTAAACCAAATCATGAATTGCCAACAATCTTTTATCCTACTGTAAACTGAAGAATTAAAGATTCATTAATCTCTTACTTTGTATAGTAAAACTGGTTAAACCTTTCTCTGCAAACAGCCTCTTTACATCCCAAACCTGGAGTCCTATTACTGTTAGCCTCCAGATATGAGGTTACTGTATTTTACAGCAAGTCTTCCACTGACCATCCCAAAGACCATCCCCATTTGATTTCCATTTGATTTTCTGTTATGCTGCTTTTCTTTACAGTAAATCATTTAAACATTTTAGTATTTCTGTGTCTTTTCTGATTGTGTGCAGCAGAACAAGGATTAGGATTAGGAACACAGATTAGTTGAAAATATGATTTGTCATCATAACGGGAACCTGTTTAATGTTTAAAGGATGTGCTAGCTGATGACTCTGTTGGATCTGCAGACAGTCAGAGAGAAGGCCTTGAAAATGTAGCCGAAAAGGGGAAGAAATCTCTGACTGGAGAGAAAAGGGGGTTAGAGCTTTTTTGAAGGTGTAGATGGGAGAACAACAGAGGAAGAGAATGTAGACGGGGGATTGGGAGAAAGACAGGAGGTAAGGGTTGATGAGAGAGAGAGATGGAGAAACAAGGTGAGAGGGGAAATAGATTAAAGGAACACAAGATGTATGGAAGTGGAAAGTGAAAAGAGGCCAGAGAGGAAATGAGAATGCAGAGGAAAGTGGTATTTGGGTGAGGAGGGGAAGGTAAATGCCTGCGAGGAAACAACGCAAGCTTGTTCTTTTTACCTTAATTGGAGAGACTGGCATTTGGTATATTTTTAGATGGATGATAAAACCAAACACACAAAAAAGACAAGCTGCAGAGCTTTCAGCGATTGCACCGTTAACCTGCTTCACCTCAACATGAGCTTGACTTAAACAGAAATATTCTCATTTCAAGACCCGCTGACCAGAGAGTGAGAGGATAGTGTTAAAACTGACTGTCCACAGACTGTTTTAAAAACAGTTCTTGCTTGCACCTAGGCACTATGACGTGACTACTGTCCACACTGCTGTCTAGTGAGAAGATAAATATGAAAACATAAATGAAGACGACAAAATGTTTCATGTTTCAAGTCTCTGCGGTAATGTAATATGATGTTATATAACATGACATGATATGTGTGACTTGTTGCTCATTTTGCTTGCATTGCATCATTTGCTTTCTTTTTAATCAATCTGGTTGTATTAGTCTACTGTGGGCAATGTTGCAAAACAATAAGCATGGATATATGGATTTTTACAGGATTTCCACATCACTGTGATTACGTACCTTGGTTTGTCTAGTATTAAATTAAAAAAGACATTCCTGCCTGATGTTACCTAATCACAAGTTTATCCACTGATTCACTATAGTGTATATCAAGATAAATATTGATGTAGTGACATGAAAGTATATACACAATATTAAGCTAAAGGATTTTTTTATATCACTACTTTCATACTTTTTTATATTAATTGGTCTAAAACAAAGATGTGCATGCAGCATGCATATGGCCTCTATAAAATCCATTGTTTGTATTACTGGAAAGACAAAAATGGACTACCTAGCTCCTGATCCAATGCACCTGAGGCTTTCCCTGATGTCTTTGACAGCAGTCAGGAGGCCATGATATGTGCAATAAATTACTTAATGGGATGTGTGATTATGAATGTGTATTTGGAGAGTTGTCAAACCTCTGTTGCAGTAAGCATTAAGAGAGCCCAGTACATCAGTGGAAATATTTTGGTCTCTATAGTCAAGATTTGAATGAGAGCCTGCATGACATCTACAATCTGTCCATTTGTCAAACTAATCCGTCTGAGTTTGCATTGTAATCCAGCTCATTTGTCGTGGCCCGGCAATGGGACGCCAAATCACATCCGTTTGGCTGCTCCTTTCAGACTGAGTGATGGGCTCCCAAGTGGTGAGATAGTGGGGGGTGTCGACCTGCTGCATCCTTCATCACTGATGTGATGTCAGCACAAATCTGAAAGATCGGATTAAGGGGAAAACACATGAATAACAATATTAAAAATCAGGAGGCATTTATTATTATTTTTTAAAGAGATGTTGGTGATAACAAAATAAAGCCCAAGGCAATTTAACAACTATCATTAAAAAACAAACATATTTCAAACTTTTTAGTTTTTTGAATGGACAAATGTGCAAATGTATGTTGTGTCAGACTTTAGTTTTGACAATCAAAGAGAATAGAGATAACGGAGGCAGATGATGGGTAAAATATACAAAGAGATATGTTTGAATGTCAGCCAGACATTCATTGTGTACCTTTGCAAAGAACAGAACTCCTGGAAAACAACTAAAGCAATGCCTGTTCAAGGACACACATTCAACAGTAAAGCCTTCAAGTAAAACAGTTATTGATGCATCGAGATGCAATTTCCATGTGTGATTTTAAAAATATACATATAAATCTGATTTGTTTGTTAGATTTTGACATATGCAGTATTTGTCACACACAGGTTTTAATGAAATGTTTTGTCTACTGAGGTTTTCCTTGTATTCCATGTAAAAGCCTTAAACATGCTTGTAAAAAACACCTTCTCTCACAGTAATCTTCCATGTCAGAGGCTCAGTCATATTTAAAGGTGGAGAATTGACTTCAACATGAAACATGAGGCAGTCAGATGTAATGTGATAAAGTAGATGAACAGCCTTTATTTGCTTTGCCTAATTATTTTATTTCTTATTTGATTTTATACATATATATATGTTATACATATACAATACATATTATACATATATATATATATATATATATATATATATATATATACGTATATATATAAACGTTTATTTTCCTGCACTCTTGCATTATTATTATGTTCATTATATCATCCTCTTTCAGTCACTCTGTTTTCTGATTTGTATATGTATGGAGACAGTAATTTATTAGTAATATGACAGTAATAAGAATCAACACATTTAAAAAAAAAAAAAAGATTATTAACTTACCAGATCTGAGCATCGAATTGTTCAAGAGAGATGTATCTAAGAATCGATTTTTTTTTTTTTTTTTTACTTTTTACAGGCAGTGCTTGTTACACACAAATTAACGTGTCTTCGTTTTCTAAGTGGTTTAGAATCTAACCAATAATTAATGTTGCAAAAGAAGATTCTTTCAAATCCCCGTTTTAACTTTTCATTGGATCCACAGTAGACTGGAGAGGGTCGAGTGCTTTAGCCTCCATGTATGCACTCATCTTGTTTGAGTGCTTTCCCTTGTCTTCTCTATTTGGGGTATTGTCTACATACACATGCTTCATGCTTACAGATCATATCACAATGGACCTAATGGCCCGCAAAATGCACTGGGGAGTATGTTTAGAGATGTATAAAGAACTAATGGGTAAGACAGAAAGACATAGTTGTAGACAGTCCCACACCTCCCCACCGACGAAAGTCAAATATAGCTGAATAAACTGTCACTTGTGCAGCAGAACTAATGTGAAACTTGCTGTTGGCAAATATATTATTGATGGACTGAGAGAGTGTAATAATGTTGAAATGTTCCAGAGATTATTGGTGTCTCAAAAAATCCCAACTGCTACCCCAAATTATTCACAAAGACAGTTTCCATTGTATTTTTAAAAAAATACCTGTATAAATACCTGTATTATATTCATATGAGCATTACAGTTGATATGTGTAATGTGTACCTTTGGACAGAGCCTGGATAGCTGTTCCTCCCCGGTTTCCAGTCTTAATGCAAAACTAATCTTAGATAACCATCTGCTGGCTGCTTTAGCTTTATATTTAGTGTACAGACATCAGAGTGGCATCAATCCTTTCATCTAATGCTCGGCCAGAAAGTGAATAAGCAAAGCAATTTCCAAAGATGTAAAATATGAAATCCCTAATTTGACAGCTGAGGTCAGTTGTGCCGATTGTCCTGATGTGCCTCTAATCTTATTTGACTTGTAGACACACATCTCTATCAGATAATATCCTGCTTTTAGACAAATCCACATGCTCATGCACACCCAGAGGTGATTAGCTGATAATTGACTGGTGTGAATTCTCCGCTCTGGTATGATAGTAGAGTATAGTTTTTGTAGATCTTCCATTCCCCAAGGCTATTTTGGGATCCATTCTTTCCTTCATATGCCTTCTGTTATCCCTTTGTCTATGACTGGTATTTTTGGGTTCTCGGTGTTCCTTCCCTACTTCTTTAGATAGCAGAGATATGGAGAGGTCTGTCGCTAAGTCCTTGACTGAGCTTTCTAACATGCTGGATCCACATTACATCTAGTATAGTATAGTATAGTCTCTATTCATACTGGAAACATTCATCAGAGTTAAGGATCAGGCTGAAAATGGCTAAATAGATTCTGATTCGGACAGTGGGTGAGGTTTAAGGTGAACTGTACTAAAATGGAAAAGAAAAACTTGTTGGTTTTCTTTTGAGCCAAAACAATTCATTAGTCGATGTATCTCCCAACAGTAAATCGGGTTAGATAATGTTAGTCATTTGCCAAGCAAAAACCTGTTGAAGCCCCATTTAATACTGACAGGAAATACTATAAGTTGTACATCAAGACTAGTCAAATGAACTGTAACGTCAAACCAGCTATTTTAAATTTAACTTTTATTTTTTGTTATCTGAGCTCTTGCTGAAGCCATCACAACACCTTCCCCCACTTTCTTACTAACTTATGTTACCCTTTGTTTGTGTTATGGAAAAATAGTGACCACCACCTGTAAAAACTGAAAGATGTAATTCAGTTTTTTATCTTGTTGTGCTGCAAATAATGATTATTTCATTAGTTGGTGCATATAATATCTGAACATAGTGATTAATGACAAACAACCAAGGTGATTTCTTGAGATTGCTTTATTTTTGGTACAAACAATATTTATTAAATTCACTCTCACGTAATAAAAATAAAAGCAGCAAATTCTCCCAACTAAGGAGCTAGAACAAAGTATTGTAGAACATTTTTCCGCTGAAAAATTACTTAAACACTTAATAAATTTTTATAGTTGCTGATTAATTTCCTGTCAAGCGACTAATATATTAATTGACTAATCACTAAAGTTCTAATTTATTGAAAATGAGAGTTGTATTTGGATCTGGGAGAGAGAATTATAAGTGGTCTCTTTCTGAGAGTAGACAGGGAACATCTGGCGCCAACAACAGTCATCCTCATATCTACTATAATTTATGAATAAGAAATTTAAGGGAAATTGAAGGCATCTCTGGTCAGACATCAGCACTCCGAGCCTTATGTTCTTGGCAGATGCAGTTACAGGTTTATTTGTTATCCTAATGCTAAGTGGCCTACCATCAGTGTGCAAGTATGAAAGCCAAAACAACCTTTCACAGTGACTTATAAGACTTGTTCATGCTATAAGGTAATAAGCCTGAACCCCCCGGCTGCTGTGGGGTGTAGGTTGTTTTGACTGTTCAAACTACAGAGTGATGGGCTTCCAACAGCAACTCTACGAGCCAAAGCAAAGAGACCCGACTCAGTTATTAAACTGGCAGTTCTGCTGCTGCTGTCCTGCAGAGTGGAGGCTCAGCACAAAATGATTGACTATCAACTATTTTTGTCTGACTGGGTCTCTGTATTTTTCTTGCTCAAACACAATATAATGTTACTCTTTCATGCTGTTGTTTCAAGTATTGACGGGTTCACTCTCTCTCTGTCTTTCAGACACAAGCACCCACACACACAGGAGGAAAAGTGCAAAATGTCATAAACTGCAGTTCCTCTGCTGCAGTGTTTTGCATTTTAGATTCATGATTGCTGTTGCTGTTTTCTCCAGAGGCCATAATCCTGATTTGAAACAGCCATCTGTTTGTTCATTCATTCATTTTCACGGTACACAACTTGTTTTCTGATAATTGTAACTTGTCCTTCTATTCCCCCTCTCTCTCTCTCTCTCTCTCTCTCTCTCTCTCTCTCTCTCTCTCTAGCGATTCGCCTGCTAGAGGAAGATATGAAGTTAGCGGGCTCCCTTTGGATCCTTTGGTTTTTCCTGGTGGTAAGCTCTCATTTTTTATTTCAAGTACTGCAGTAAGGTGAACTTTTCCTTCTCTTTCTGCCTATTATGTTTGCTGCACATGTGTGTTTAAACATAGGATTCAATTTTCATTAAATGGCCATGTAAGATGTTGCAGTCTAGTGGTTCTTCTTTTCTTGTGACTAATTTTCACTCACTATTTATAATTCATAATTATGGTTTATAGTTAGCTCAGCTTGGTCATTACAAACTTCCAAAATATAGTAAATGTGATCATGACTGCATGTGTCTGCATGTTATTATTGCTGTTTCTTTTACGCAGATGACATACAGTCAACACTGTCTTTAATTCTACCTATATGTAAACTTGTTTTAGATATAGACACAAAATTAAAGATTTGTACCTCACTGTGATTTGTAGTGGGTCTATAACTCTGCACTGTGTTGCATTATGGACAACACTTCTTAGGACTGCCTTTCAACAAATAATTGCAAGGCACCAGACATGGCAACATCATAACCTCCCTGCACTTGTTGAGCAACAAAGCATGCTCTCTCTTTATAAATGCTCGCTGTGCCTGTAAAAGTATGAACAGTTGCCCAACACTAGCCAACATGATCACAGCAGGCTACAAGGCAGTCCTGCTACACACATGCCTCAACAAATGTATTCTAATTCCAGGTTCTCTAAGCGATGTCACACGTTTTTTTTCATTACATACAGCAAACATCTCCTCACTATCCACAAACGGCCTGTCCCCGCGTGGTCTCTGTAGACAGCCCAGGGTCTACAAACAGCAACAAAAATAAACTGTGCTAACCTGCACCACGAAGAATACACAAACAGTGTTCCAGCGTTCCAGCCAATACCCGCCAAGAAGGATTTGGGGGTGGGGGGTTAGTCTGCTGAAGCACAGAAGGGAGGGGGAGGGGACGGGAGGAGGAGGAGAGAGAGGCGACCTAGTCTCGTTATGTTTTAAAATACTTTGAACATCAACAAGAAGTAACGTCACCCAACATCGCTTATAATGTAAAAATACCTAAAGTAACTTTCCTAGGGAAAAGTACAGAACAAAAATAAGAAGTAGAAGCTTGAGGAAGTGCAATTTATAAAATGTATTTAAAATCTTAGTTTATTATATATATATATTAAATAAAAAACAAAAAAACATTCTAAATAATTTAAAGTGGCTCCATGGAATTTCGGTTTTTGGACAAAAGCGTTATTTTATGAATGAAATATATATTAGATATAATACATACCTGTCTAGGAGGGAGAGGACCAATTTAGGGTCGGTTTTGAATCCTTTACAATTCCGTAATTGTCTCCATCTGTTTAAAGCCTGACCAGAGTTGACTCAGGTTTTCACCCGTTGTCTGTCTTGTATTTTCCTTATTTCTGTGATGGCCCTGCCCCAGCATCAGCCATAACAACAGAAATAATAAATAAAATTATATACAATTAGGTCAATATAAAGAAATCTCCTGCTACCTTTTAACTGGATTGATACTTAAACACAGGCTTTTCCAGTGTTACACCAAAATCTGTGACCTTTTTGTGACTTTAGAGTTTGCTTGCTGTAAATCATTTTATGAAATATTTGACCCAGGAAAAGGTATTAATAAAAACTGTATAAAATAGTGTTCTTTTCACTGTTAGTCTCATTTGCTGTTGCAGGTCATTTATGATCTTCACATTTTCAGTTTCAGAAACATTTAACAGTTGGTAGCTACTTTAACCCTGCAAGTGTTAACCTATACCCTTCAAAATAAAAGACTCTGCAGAAACCACATCAGATTTCACAGGTATTTATTATGCCCTGTGCATAATTTAGAGCAACAGCATACAGTTTTACTCATTCCTGCAGTAATATGTCACAATCCCACACAGATTAAAGCATAATGTATGTCTGCATTTCCTGCATTCATTGTCAGGGTGTTGATGGTTTAAGTGGGAATTTTTGGTTTCTGCCCAACAAATAATACTCTTAGAGGATTGTCTTATATTTACAGTGTTTGAGGAATTACATTTACAATATAAGATGAATGGTGTTGATGCACTCATTGGTCAAAGATGTTAACACATGAGATATCTTTCATTTTGACACTTTGCTCTGTTATATGAAATGCTTATTTGCCTAATTAAATGGATTATGCTTAAATAAATGAAATGTTTGAAATGTCCTTTTGATGAACTTGCAGCTCTCTCTCTAATGGGGGTTGTATAATACATGGTTAACACCATGGCTCTACATTTTGGAAAGCCCAGAGATGATATTCATCCTGTACTAGACAGGATTAAGCTTTTACTGCAGAAAAATAGAGGCCTTTCCTTAGTCATTGTCCCTTCTTCAGTGACATTTTTAATTTTCTTTGCTGTTTTGCACCAAGCTTGACATTGAGGCCCAGAATAATATCCCTGCCAAATGTTTTCTACCTGATGTATCTCTGTTCTGCTTTATGTTTCTGTGCTTTCTTTTTTGAGTAGTCTTGTCATGTTGATTCAGGAAGATGAATGAATTATATTGAGGAGAGGCCTTGCCATCTTTTTTCTCATCTGTTGATATTGGTGGTGGCCTGGTGGTCGTATGTATGACGTCATTTACTTCAATGTTTGGAGTGACATCATATGTACGGCTGCTAAACTGCTACATGGGACATCAACATTTTCACAAAAGTCAGTGTTTTGTCAAAGTGTTATCAGACAGGTAAGAATGGTATTTTTGTCTAATGAGAATTCCTTTTTCCTCCACATAGACACAGATGAATGAGGTTTGCATCTCAGTTGTGAAAAGGCGATAACAGTTTCCCAGGCAAAGCATTAAAATTCCTTGAATAATTTAGAAAATGCAAGTGCATGTGTCTCGCACTCTGAGAGGCTTAATTTTCAGCCCAAAAAAATGTGCAAGATAAGTCACACCAAAATGAGCTCTTTATCCTTCAGCGAGCAGTTTAATCAAAATCAGCATTTCACACTCAAGCCTTCTTCATTTCTAATGGCACCTCCAAATACAAACAATAGAGCAGAGATAAGATTAATTTGGAGAAAATCAGCTGCTTAACTTCTTTTACGAGCTCCCAAACACACTTTAATGAGTTACATGAATAGTGAGTAAGTTAAATTTCAAGCCAGAGGGAAATTCGTATCAGCTCAGCTTTGAAGATGATTTAAAAACTTTGCATGCGTATTCTTCGATTTTATTTTTTATTATCTTATGTAAACAATGCTAAATCAATGATGAAGTATTACAAATTGTGCTAACATTATCAACCAGCATACTATTTCTACTTCATCTGACAGTCAAGAAAATGTAGATCAGTACAGCAAGCACAAAAATACACACACAACCAACAGCCTATCAACACTCTATAATGTGTGCCAAGTCAGTCTACCATGTGTTTTCTTCCCCCCTTCCTCTCACCTCTTGTGTTGCTTTGTCTCCACAGCGTAGGGTGGTGGGAGGTGCTGAGTCAATCTCAGATCCATCACTCAGGCGTGGAAATAGCATGACAGATGGACAGAGCCAGGCGGTGAGCCAGGGTCAATATGAATGCCTTGAGCTATCCAACAAAGACCACCAAGAAAGCAGAACGGGTGAGAGGGCCAAATCGTTTCAAGGCTTCTTAAGGCCAAATCAATTACCTTTGGGAGAGCATCACAGGTGTAATTAACATGGTGGATTGGGAGCAGTTGTTATTCCTGTTCAAGGTAGTGTTGCCAGCAGTGGGTTTTGAAGTGGAAGCTGTAGAGTACTTATTTTACTCTGATGTATACTTACACTATGTACAAGTGAAGACACAGAAAATGGATGTTGGCAATAACTCAAAATAGTCATTACAAGTTTTTTTTTCCCCCTTTTCCTTTCAAGGTTTGTTTTGCGAACGTATGTGGGATGGCTTTTTGTGCTGGGATGAGACACCGGCTGGGATGTCTGTAACACAAAACTGTCCAGATCAGCCTGACATGGACCCAACTGGTGAGAAAGATGTGCACTTCTCACAACAATATACTACCAGCTCTCTGAACTTTTTAATCCCGGTTCAGCAGACAACACAGAAAAAAATCCAATCTTCTATGTGTGATGGAGGTGAAAGGTCATGGGGCTGATTATACGATAGAAAGGTCCAGCGGCCAGCATGAAGGTTGGTTCATTATGAGGCTGCGCTCAGAAATTTGAGGTTGTATGAACTCATAATGCAAGAAATGCAGGTGTTTTTGGAGTAAGAGTGCAATAAAATCATGTTTTTAAAATGTAACTAGAAAATGCATTTCCTGCAGAAAATGCTTGTGAATGCTGAAAAGCTAAATTGCTAAAGCTTAACTGGATTGCTGGCATAATTGCATAAGAAGTAGGTGACGTAGAGAGAATAATGGGAATGGTTTTAATTAGTATGAATTTCATTGAAATGTATCAAACAAAAGTGGAATATTTTAAGGGTTTTGGAAAAGCTGTTGCCAAACTAAATTGCTGATTATAATGTATAAGAAGGTTAATTTGTGGAAAAGTTTCTAATTAATAATGGCAAAGCCAAATAATACCAATATTGTATGCACGTTTTTTTAAAGCAGATGCCAAACTGAATTGCCGGAACATTTTAAGGTTTGAATGGTGTACAAATCCATAAATAAGACCTGATTAAAATTGGAAAGCAGTTGAAGCAGTTTAGAGCCAAACAAGTTGGAAAGTGATGAAGCATGCAAAATAAAGAGTAAGAAATGAAAGGGGTTTAAATATTTATATATATATTTACAAAGGGCCGCAGGTCGGATTTCAACTGGGGCCACTGCAGGACTCAGCCAACATGGGGTAAATGCTCCCACTGGGCGAGATAGCGGTCGCCCTGACTTTTTACTCTATCATCACCTTTTTTGACATATGACTGTATTTTAACATACATTTTTTTAGTGGCACAGTGACTCCGTTGTTAGCACTGCTAGCACCAGGAAGTAGTAACTGCACACTGTAACCCAGTTTTGATTCCCTGCTGGCGACAAGTTAATCACAACAAAGGCTGTCACTTGAATGGCGTTTTGAGCTAACGTTAGATATCATGTTATCAAACAGTCAGATAACTAAAATGTTTTCCATCTTCTGTTATTGTTTGTAATAAGAAAAGTTTATTATTTCACAAATTTCAGTATGACCCGTATGCCGTACACCGTTTAAATCTGCACTCACATCGGGCAGTGACATCATTTCTAACTTGTTTAACGTCACTAAAAGGACATTCATACCAGTTTCAATTATACATTTCTTGGATTGATTTCAGCTGTACCAAACCAACTCTATTAATTTAATTGTTAAGGACGCCAATGCTGTCTTACTATTAGCTTTATTAAACCATGTTTTGGTCATCAAACCTTCGGGTAGGCTATTGTTCCAAGGTTGGATGACCACAGGGTATTCCATAAAACTCACTCTAGTCATAAAGTAAAAGCAGTGTGCAGAACTAGTGCCTTAAAATTGTAAATAAAATTAATACCTGTCCCTGTCCAAGACATGCAAAGACATTTTACTAGCCTTATTTACAACTGGGAATAAATGATATCTGATCTATTAAAAAATGACAAAAAAAGAAATAGTTTGAAATGACAATATTTGTTTCCATCTTTAATGAGGTTTTAAACAAAAATATTAACAGGCTGATAAAAACAATTCTAATGGTTACAGTGTACTGCCAAGTCCCCTAATATGGGAAAGCAGAAAAGTCCCCCAAACTAAATAAATACACAAACGTTAGAAAAATGTAGGTACACGTCCACCTCCATGGCTTCAGTCGTCCTGTCCCCTCTGCAGAAGATGGTGGTCCATGCTTCACGGTCGGGATGGTGGTCTTGGAGTTGTACTCATCCTTCTTCTTCCTCCAAACATGGCAAGTGGAGTTTAGACCAAAAAGCTCTATTTCTGTCCCATCAGACCACATGACCTTCTCCCATTCCTACTCTAGATCATCCAGATGGTCATTGGCAAATTTCAGAAGGGCCGGGACATGCGTTGGCTTGAGCAGGGGGACTTTGCGTGTGTGGCAGGATTTTAATCCATGATGGCGTAGTGTGTTACTAATGGTTTTCTTTGAGACTGGTCCCAGGTCTCTTCATGTCATTGACGCGGTCCTGCTGTGTATTTCTGGGCTGATCCCTCACCTTACTCATAATCATTGATGCCCCACGAGGTGAGATCTTGCATGGAGCCCCAGACAGAGGGAGATTGACCGTCATCTTGAACTTCTTCTATTTTCTAATAATTGCACCAACAGTTGTTGCCTTTTCACCAAGCTGCTTGCCTGTTGTCCCGTAGCCCATCCTAGCCTTGTGAAGGTCTACAATTTTATCCCTGATGTCCTTACACAGCTCTCTGGTCTTCGCCATTGAGGTTGGAGTCTGTTTGATTGAGTGTGTGAACAGGTGTCTTTTATACAGGAACAAGTTCAAACAGGTGCAGTTAATACAGGCAATGAGTGGAGAACAGGAGGGCTTCTTACATGTACATGTTCGTGAGAGCTGGAATTCTTACTGGGTGGTAGGTGATCAAATACTTATGTCATGCAATAAATGCAAATTAATTATTTAAAAATCATACAATATGATTTTCTGGATTATTTTTTCCCGTCTCTCACAGTTGAAGTGTACCTATGATAAAAATTACAGACCTCTACAAGCTTTCTAAGTAGGAAAACCTGCTAAATCGGCAGTGTATCAAATACTCCCCACTGTGTTATTGAATCATTTGTTTTCCCTGCAGATAATTTGTTTTCCCTGCAGATCCTCCAGTAAAAGGTATACAGGTTTTGGAACTGAATAAAAAGAGGGAGAAGCTTGTTTAACTTGTAATGGATGTCATTTTTAACAAACTATATCAAACCATGTAAAGGCTTTTTTTTAATTATAACAAGCTTTTAGAAGATGTTTTTATATCATTGAAGTATCATTTGTTTGATAAAAATGTGATACTTCAAACTTAAATGACAAGGGGGGGGGGGGTACCTGCTGTGTCCCTTTAATTGCTTCAAAAGTTGTAGTCTTCTCTAAAGGCAGTTTCTGCTTCTCCCGCTTCCTATTTAATTTTGCCATCAGCCGGTTGGTAAAGATCCTGAAGAAACAAATGCACCATTTAGAATTTACATGCGTAATCTACAGGAACTGTAGCATGGGTGAGAGTGCCAAGAGTGGACTAAAGAGATGTGGTTTTGGGACACTGTCATTTTCTGGAATCGATTAAACAAACTTTTGAGAGGTGACCATTTGATAGCTACAATGATATACTTCCCCTGCACTTGTAGAACCCCCTCCTCTTTACCTTCCATGTCAATTTTCTCTGCGGTCTCATGATTACATTTCAGATAATTAAATTTCATTTATAATATCCTCCATCGTCTCCAGTTGCTCTATATGGGCAGATTAGATTTAAAGATTTTTTTTATCAATTTGCCCTTTTATGAAATATACAAATGACAATCAAATCAGTTCTGAAGCTCTTCCTGTTTTTCCACAACTTACTTGTTTCCGACTGTGGCCTGGTGAATAAAGTGTACAGTCTAAGTTGGTTGAGATGTGTCACATCCTCTGTCGACTGGCAAACTGTGACAAGAAATGTATTGTTTTTGTGTTATGCATGTTACATGTAGGGATCCTGTTAAATACCTATCAATAATTTTGTGGACACAATGCCTTACAGTATACTTGCAACCATGTTCTTATTTGAAACTTTTTAAAAATTGCCAGCTTGCTATGCTAACACTAATTGCTAACCACTAACGTTAACGTTTCATTGCTGATTTGCACAACAGTCCCGCATTTCTCTGCCTTGAATGGACTCCATGCATGTCTACAGTTTTAACCATTAGCAGAGAATTTTGTTTGATATCAGTGCACAACACTACTTGCTTTGGACACATCAATACGTGCTTTATATATACTGCCCTGTATCACACAGGGAAGCAGGAGGACACCTGGCAGCTGATCCACTTTTGGGCTGAAAATGAGTAGAAGTTTCTTAAATCATGCGTTCATGTTGTAGCCATTCATTATTGTATTGGTATTGTATTATTGTAATCATTTGTAATTAATTCCTGTTCATGCACCTGTACATTGTTGTTGGTTATGATACAGGACACTAATGAAAAAAATGTGAGGGAAGGGTTGCTGGCCAACAGGCATCAGAATGGTCTGGAATATTAGAATAACTAGTTTATTTTTTTGTGTGTCTTTTTTTAGTTTTAAACATTTGTTTGCCTTTTTATATGTGTGACATGTAAGTTAGGGTTCTAATAGTTAATGGTTCTGTAATATATATGTTATGTAATGTTTTTTCCTGTTTTGTTTACAGTATATGTACAGGTCTGTGTAGAGCACAAAAGACGGTCGTAATTTTAAATCTGTTTGACAAATTCTTAAAGTGGCACAGTGGCTCAGTTGTTAGCACAGTTAGCACAAGTATGTAGTCACTGCAGACTCTAACCAAGGTTCTATTCTCATTTGACTTTTTTTCAACATGCTATACTACAGTATTGTATAGTTTCCACTGGGCGTGTCTGTACTGTGTTCTATCTAGAGGAGGAGGCATGTAGGGAACAGGAAGATATTTTCTGCACAGACAGGGTTTCTTTCACCAGGGAATTAGAGCAAATGGTAGAGTGCTTATTTAGCATGCAAGAGGTAGAGGGATTGTTTCCCACCTACTCATGACGTCTTTGGAATCATTTTGTTCTAATTTTTATGACTTTTTTAACATAATATAGGCCTACTATGACTTTTGTCAACCTATAAAATTACTTTTTTGCGACATACTATACTATGACTTTAATCACTTTTTTCAACATACTGCAGTTTCCACTGGGTGCCTCTGCGATACGTTCTATGTACGGGAAGAGGAAGAGACGTTCTGGACATAACTACACTGACCTGTAGGGAATAGAGGCCTAAAATGCAGAGACAGGCAGGCAGGCAGAAGAGTACTTAGTTAGGATGTATTCAACAAAAACAGGGAATACAAAAAGGAATCCACAAAAATCCAAGAAAAGGCCAAAGAGAAAAAAGGAAACCAAAAACAGGAACACAGAACAAGAGCACAAATACCTCAGGGAAACAGCAACTGGAACGCACACTGGCAGGAACTAACAAACACAAAAGGATCTGACAAGAGACAAAGGGAACAGAATTTTAAATACAAGAGGTAATGAGCAAACGAGGAACAGATGATTCAGCTGAATCACATCAGGGAGTGGACGACAATCGCAAAGGCGGGAAACACAAAGCAGGTGGTAAAACTAGACAGGACTAGACAGAAGGACAGACTATCAAAATAAACAGGAAACAGAACAGACACAAGACACGAAGTAACACTAGAAGACCAGGGAGGACACACGGAGAATAAGAAAACAACAAATGCAGAATAAGAACTGGGGCCTGTTGCAAGAAACCAGGATATGGGATTAAGTCGGGATATTCAAGTTATCCTGGATGAATTTAGCTTTGACTTGGTTGCACGAAACAAGGTTGAATTAAACCCAGCCAAGTAACCATGGAGATTTATTCTTTGCGGCTAGCCTGGTCCAGAGCAGGCTAACAGCCAGGCTAAGATTAATCCTGGAGTCTCATGTGTTAAATCAGCTGCCGCTCTGATCCGAAATAAACGCGTTTAACAGTTATTCCATTGTCTTCTGCATGTGTTCTGCTTTTTTTTTATTAACATGCATTATTTGTCACTATTGTTGTCATGAGTTTGATTTAAACCCCTACTATTGCAGTTGTTTAAATGGTTAGAAATGGTTGCACTGGCACCCAGATATGCTCACAGCATGTATTGAAGCCACTTCTTTTTCTAGTTTTTGTCCCTTTCTGATTGTTCTGTATGAAAATTAATTGCACAAAGATGTTTACGCGTTGTGTATAAGGGTTTGAAATTAAGCCTATAGTCCTTAGGGTACATTTCCAGAGGAACATTAATTCCCTCTGCTCACTTTTAAGGCAAAGTAGGCTAAATAATAATACATTTATTTATATTGTGCTTTACATGGTAGGCTACTCAAAAGATACTTTTCAGTAAAACCAGTACATTTATCACATAAAAACAGAAACATAAAACTAGCATATTTAAAGCAATTAAAACACAGTGTAGCCTACAACTTTGTAAAAAAAGGTGTACTGACTAGTAGGCTAAGTAGATATTTTTACATCCTTACACATTCAGTCGGTCCGCTACAGTCTGTTGGGCTTTATCTCTCCGCTTGATAATAGCCGTATTTCCTTTTCTGCATATTAAATGCTTCACCTCCTTGTGGTCTCTTAGTGTTCTTAAAAAAATCACTTTTGTATCTGTGTGCTATAATGGATAAAGACTTACACAACAGTGGAGAGGACAGCTAGTATAAGTGACTCATAAACTGGATACAATGTTTATTATTAGCCTATAAAATATTCTTGTATAGCAATCAGACATAATAAATGAAAACAGATATTTATTTATATTGAAATTGACTGTACACACAATTAATGTTCAGATTGCGATATACTACAGAATGAGCAGTTTTTACATTGTGAGGAATGCATGGCTCAATAATATCTAGTTGAAGGAATCCAGAGTCAAGGCATGTCTGATTTAGGAGATGCAATATGATGGAGAGAGGGGGGGAGGGAATGGGGGGGAGGAAAAGGACAGAGAGAGGGCTAAAGGGTATAGAGAGAAGACAAGAAGATACTAAATGAGGGATTACAAAAACTGACAGAGTCTGTGAGATTAACGGGGAGAGAGAATATGGATGAGAAGAAAAAGAGAGAAGAGTTTTTGTAAAAGGAGGCTCATAAAGGATCTTACCAAAATACCTGTGACATTAAGAGTCCCTTTTTGGCTACTTGTTTGAAAGCTGATGCTGTTAATATGAGGCTTCAGGGGATATGTACAGTTGGAAATGGATGCTGAACAGAGCTGTCGAAGAAGACTAGGCAGTTGGGCTACGGTTGTTGTTGTTGTCAGGACCAATGTCCTGTTACAAAAAAGTATATGTGGTTTTAAGCCTGACATCTGAGAATCTTGCAGAAAATTACTCCAAAGAGGGGATTTTCTATTTGACATAACATTCAATCATGCGTGCCAAGTTAAATTAATCACAGTTGTTCTGTAATGCCAAGATTGAGTGTCCAATTTATGTCTTTGGATGATGCTGAAAAACAAAAGACAGAGAAAAGGACACAGAGATTCTCTACTATTCTCTACTTTAACCTCAAACAAAAGCAATAATGTGCCTACAAGTAATTTGATACATGGAGCTTTCAGGAAAATTATTGATGAATTATTCTGTTGTCAAGCTGCTGTAAAGTAATTACATGTTTTTTTTTCTTTACAGAAAAAGTGACAAAATATTGTGAAGACTTGGGTAACTGGGTCCAGGCAGGGTCAACCACTTGTCAACCAGCTTCGAAGTACAAGTTAGAGGTATTTGGTTATTGGCTTTTTATCCTGTAAGTAATGGAAGAACTAGGCCTCAACTGCTCTATACACTCATTTCATGGTGAATTACCTTTTTTTTCTTTGAAGGAAGTTTCCCATTTTTTAACGGATACTGCTGAAGAGCCAACCACAGAGGCCACAGGGGTTAACACAGGGGTTGTGGAAAAACAAGATCCACCATCCAACAAATCAGGTAGTAATCTTGTGTAGCTGGTCTAAATAATTTTATTATGTATCAACCTGATTTAGGAGAGTTCCCATTGAAGAAACTTATGAACAAGGGGCCTGTAAAACTTCTCTGTTTGTTGACTACTTTGTTTGTTGACACAGAGGTAGAGTCTGCTGATGAGACCACAGTCAGCCCCTTGGTTAACCCAGAAGAACAGGAAATTGTGAGAAAGAAAATCCTTGACAGCCAGTATAAATGCTTTGAGAAAATAAATCGAGATGCACCCTATAACAAATCAGGTAGAGATATTATCAAATATGACTCATCGTGGCTACTTCTCCTCTCTGGATGTTGAACTCTCTGTTGCTATGTTGGTGTTGCAGGGCTGCACTGCAGTCGTAACTGGGATGGCTGGCTGTGCTGGGATGACACTCCAGTGGGAACCTACGCCTCCCAAAACTGCCCCAATTATTTTGGCGACTTTGACCCCACAGGTGAGCAGAGAGACTTAGGGAGTTGCTGTTAGCCTCACATGATTAATTCACTTTTAATCTGGCTCTGTTGACTGTACTTTTTTTTTTTTCTCAGAAAAGGTAACTAAGTACTGTGGAGAAGATGGTCAGTGGTTTCACCATCCAGAGTCCAATATGATTTGGACCAACTATACACTCTGCACAACCACCCATGAGAAGAGCCTGAGGGTAAAGTGTTGTTGATTAAATGAACTATCCATTGTGTATTTATTGTACTGGTTTTGCATACAGGTTTAATACTACTGGGTCTTCTTGCACGTTCAAGACATGTGCCCCCTCTGCAATTATAGCGTAATAGGTATATAGTTTCAGAGACTCAGAACATGTGTAGGATAATTAATAGCATGTGGATCTCAGTGGTATAGCAGTATAAAGGTAATTCAAAGGTTTGTACTCAAATGTACATTTTACACAGATATACTACTAGGTACAAAATGAGAGCGGTATCTTTTGATCCATTTTAACAGTACAAAGCCATTTTAATATGGAAAAGTGCAGTTACTTAAGTGAGTTACATAAGGTAGCACACTAACTGAAAAAATAAAAAATAAAAATATGTTTCTGCTGCAGAGACTAGTAGTAATTACTCCTCCCTACTGAGATTTTATTAAATTACATTAAGACTGCAGCCCTCATCTATACAATTATTGTATTTTAATTTCCCCACATTGTTTGACCCGCAGCTCTAGCTAAAAGGGATTATTGTTGATCCACAATTGAGTTCTGACTAATTAGCAATTTGTCTGTACAATATTATGTAATGTCAAAACATCACATTGTCTGTTTATTTATATATATATTTTTTAAACAGAAACTGAAAATGCTTGAGAATGAATACAAATGCCTCCTGAAACTAAGTCAAGACCCACCTTTTAACAAATCAGGTACAGATGCAGTCGACCGACACTCACAGTTTAACTCTGTTTGAGAGGCTTCATGATGGAACCACCATGAGGCCTCTAAACATTTGTCTTCTTGTTTTTTTGGCTTTGTTGACGCTGCAGGGCTGCATTGTAGCCGTACCTGGGATGGCTGGCTGTGCTGGGACGACACTCCAGCCGGAACCTTTGCCTCCCAGAACTGCCCAGATTATCTTTTTGACTTTGATCCCACAGGTGAGCAGTGTGCCTAAAAAATGTAGCCGTGTGTAAGTTCTGCTGATATCTTGTTAAGTTGACTTTATTGTGCTGTGGAAGATGGACTATAAAGTTCCTGTGAGGATTGAATTATTTTATCTAATGGGACCAAAGTTTATGGGAGTGGAAATTTGGATAATATGCAACATGCAGTATATTGTTCTTTTTAGAAAAGGCAACTAAGTACTGTGGAGAAGATGGACAGTGGTTTCACCATCCAGAGAGCAATAGGACTTGGACCAACTATACACTCTGTGCTGTCAACACTAAGGTGAGGTTGAAGGTAATGTATCCAGCTATACTGTAAAAACAAAAGCATTAAAAATGTATTGTACAGATTATACATAGACATTCTTGGTAAATAAGATGACAATTTCTTAAATTGTGTCTTGTTTTTCTCATAACCTTACTGCTCATAGCTTAATCCTCATTAATTATCACTCTGTATGTGTGTATGCGTGTGTGTGTGTGTGTGTGTGTGTTACTAAAATAAAGGCAGCCTCCCATCTCTCAGGGGACACAGAGGTAGAGTCTGCTGATGAGACCACAGTCAGCCCCTTGGTTAACCCAGAAGAACAGGAAATTGTGAGAAAGAAAATCCTTGACAGCCAGTACAAATGCTTTGAGAAAATAAATCGAGATGCACCCTATAACAAATCAGGTAGAGATATTATCAAATACGACTCATCGTGGCTACTTCTCCTCTCTGGATGTTTAACTCTCTGTTGCTATGTTGGTGTTGCAGGGCTGCACTGCAGTCGTAACTGGGATGGCTGGCTGTGCTGGGATGACACTCCAGCGGGAACATACACCTCTCAAAACTGCCCCAATTATTTTGTTGACTTTGACCCGACAGGTGAGCTGCAAGACTCAATAGTGTCGCTCCTTTAAAGGTCTACTGATGCGTGAAGAATTCACCTCTCACTCTGTTTTTCAAGAACTATAAAATATGAATTGCTTTATGAAGAAGAATACACCAAGGCTAAAAGAACAAGAATACATTGACACAACTGTATAAATTTGAAGACATTTGAGAAGATGCATTTGTTACTCAATTGTTACTTCAGAAAAGGCCACTAAGTACTGTGGAGAGGACGGGCAGTGGTTTCGCCACCCGGATACCAACAGGACTTGGTCCAACTACACACTCTGCAATGAAAACACTAAGGCAAAGTTGAAGGTAATTTATCTAAGATACAGTAGCCTGCTATCCTAAATCTACAACGTAGTGGTCGCTGTGTGATGGGTCAGCATAATCTTTTCATTTTGCATGGAGTCCTCTGGTATTTGGAGTGTGGGCAGATAGCAAAAAATATGGAAACTGGAAGTATGCAGTCTGATGTAGTTGCCAATAAATATTGTAGCAGACACCAATATTAACAGCCATTTTATTTCCAAAAGACATTACTCTCCTATACTGAGCTCCACATAAATATTTAGAGATGGAAAGTAACATGCAAGTCGTCTGTCCCTCAGGCTACTGTATACAGGCTATCATAAAACACAGGCCTACCCTCGTGTTGACACCATCGCATTCTAACAACCTTCTTATCACCAACAGCACCTTTGAGACATTTTTGCGAGTTAAAATTTTCTTTATTCAAGCATTTCCATTTTTTTTTTACTGATGATTAGGCATACTCTAAAAAAATATTTTCACCAAATGAATGTCCAAGGAAATTAAAAAAAGAACAACAACAACTCTGCTGTCTGATCTGGAAAAGAGAAAATGACCAATTGTAAATAACAGCAACTTGTAAACAACTGCATGAAACTCTGTCTTGTCTCCATCCAAGAAGTGTAGTACACATCTGGCCTAGCAAAACTGGGAAAACGACTCAAAGTCTGCCAACATTCATAACCAAAGATCAGCTGGTCCATCTTTTACCACAGAAACCTGATTTTTGCTGACTCAGACTCCCAGCTTCAGCAAACCCCTTAAAACAAACCTCAGTAGTATGATCCCATAGTGAAAAAAGGCAAAATAATTGTTCCACTATTCTCTAATCTGATAAGACTGAGTTGATTGAATACTGATTCTGATAAGACTCAGTTGACTTACGACTTTCTTTCACAAGCATGGACCACACGTCAAATGAGAAGTGAAAACACTGGTGTAGTTTTATCCTTCCCAGTCTCTTTTTAGGGTCACCAACAGCAGATTGTCATTGTTTATTTAACATGTCCCTATTAAGAGTTTTGCCCACCTTAAATGTAAACTATACCATTGATGCCACTTTATGTAGTGCCAAGTGTCACTTAAATTTTGTGCGAAAATGCAAACTATTTGTGCATTTAGGGGCCTTGATTTGGGAGATCCTATAGGCACAAAATGTTTGAAGAAAACATGTGACACCTCAAAGACCACATCTAAGTAGTAATGCTACACATGTTTTCTCTATCTTGTTTTTTTGTTTTACAGTCAGCGTACATCCTGTTTTACATGGCCATTGTGGGTCACGCTTTATCCATAGCCTCCCTGCTCATCTCTCTGGCCATCTTCTTCTACTTCAGGTATTAAATTCAAAAGAAATTCAGCTGCACTTGCAGTTACTGGTTTGATGATGCACATTGCAATGCATTTAATGAATAATCAGGATGGTTATACCAAAATGAAAGCTTAAACAGTTTGTTTTAATTCTGGGATGATTAATTGCTAATAGCTTTGCCCTTAAAGGCTTAATCATGTTACTGTTATATGGTGTGGATCTAAAAGGGCAACAGATGGTGTTGGGCATCATGGGCAGAACTTGGTCTCAATCTTATTAACAGTCAGTGAAATCTCCATTCTGCCTTTGTCCGCACCAGCAGAGGGAATTTTACAACTTTAAACACTTGCCCCATAGACACAACATTTTTCTGTGTTAACAAATTTAGATTGAGTCACATTTCATAGACATGAAACACATTGTTTTATTTACTCGTAGCGCTGCTGCAGAGTAATTAACACAATTTAGAAAATAGCACAGTGTTAAATTAAAACTGGAGACAGTAATCAGAACATTATTACTATCTTAGATGCAGTCACAAATGAATGCAAATTATTGACCTGATATAGTTCTGCTGCTTCATTGAGTGTAATTTATACACAGTTTAACTGGCGTTAATTTCATGCCAACTTGGTTTACTTGTGCTGCACACTTATTTCATGGATATTTAGGATTCAAAACTGAGAGCTGTGATGTCCATTTAATGTGTTAGTCTTTTGCAATTATTAGAAATGTGCACCTGAGTGCATTGCTCATTAAGGTTGTTCATCCCAATGAAATACTTAATCCCAGAGGTAAAAAGTGCACATATAAATGAGATACTCCTGCTGGAATTCAACTTTATGAGATAAAAACAAAGTGGATGAATGTAATGGAGGTATAATATTCAGTTAATCTATGTGAAATTTGGAAGTGATGATGCCTGAGAAAAAGTAAGCTGTCTACACATTGTTCAAACTTTCTACATTATCTCTAGGAAGGAAGTGAATTAATGAGAATTATTTTTAATGATGCAGTAAGGTTCATATTTCGACAGATATATGTGGAGATAAATAAATATGGAGCTTAGAGGGAAATTAACTTTATGTTCTGTAACAATATTTGGAAAAGTTTCTTTGTTGGCCCTGGTGTTCATGATTGTTGCAGTTGTAAAATTTGACATGTTGAAGGGTGTTGACCTCCTAAATGCAGCTGTTATCCAAAACAGATCTTGGATGAGACTCTCAGTTTGCTGCAAAGCTTTATACACACTCATAAATCTAGCGGCCAAGCTTAGGGCAGGTGCATTGTTGGAAAACTCCATGACACGCTGTGAGTCAAAGTCAGCTACACAGAAACTCAGTGGGACATCAGCAGTTCATCAACATCAGAGTACCAACAAATGAAAGTCTCAATAAAGTAACTCTTTTCTTTTTACCTGTTACTTACCCTATTTATAGCCAAAACACTTTAAATATTGGAGGCTTATTGTTGTATTATAAGATCCAGATGTGAAGCTTACAGTGGTATGCGATGGCGTACAGCTGCACTACTCTTTAATTTACAACAGATAAAAAATACTCCAGCTTGCCATGGAAAAACAGACATGGTTAAACGGTCAGCCCTGAAGATGTTAGGACCTGTGGCTGTCCGAACAACGCTGCCATAAGGATTCAGCCTGTGTTTTGACATCCCTTTTTAGATTAAAAGAAAACCCTTGTATATAAACATTCAGCATTTCCTTTTATGTCTGGTTCTAAAGCAGGATTGTTTTTCTGTAGGAGATAACCAAGACCTCTGAATAAGTGCAGTTTTATATGATGTTTTGTCCTGCTTGAGTAAATGTAGTGCTATTCCTGTTTTACATGAATCTCTGGGGTTTTTATGGCTGAACAATGATAAAATCGTCCATGAACAATAAAAGGATATAACTTCTTACACTTAAGAGGTCATATTTATGGGAGGCTATATTCCGCAAAATATATTTGGTTCAAGGTTTCCTTCAGCTTCAAATTCTCTGTGAGCTGCATTACATTTGATGGCTGCCCTGAAATTAAAACATTATTTAACCATTACCAACAATAAAACTATAGGATATTAATGACTTGTAATGATTTTGATTATAATATACATTTGTACTTTTTGCCTGTCAAGCATTTCATTATGCCATTAATTCGGAGTGATCAGCGAAGGTAATGAGGACCACCCTTGGGAGTCATTATGCATTATTTAACAGTGTTTCTAGCATGTACAGAGCACTTAGAGGCAATCCATCTCAATGATCCCAGGGTTTTTTACCAACTGAATTCTAAGATGAAAAATCCCAATTATTTGGTATTTTACTGACTGTAGCAACAGTCTGTTTACTTCAACAGTTGTAGCAAGATTTTTGTCTACTTTAATGTTATGTTTTTGTGTCAGAAAAAGTTTGATTCCCAATTTTTAGATGGTATTTTTTAATTATCACATCATGTTCTGGTATGTTACAAAGTCCATGGCATTGACTCTGACATCTCTCTACACACAGGAGTCTGAGCTGTCAAAGGATCACCCTGCACAAGAACCTCTTCTGCTCCTATGTACTCAATTCAGCCCTCACCATCATCTCCCTCGTAGCAGTTGTCAATAATCCTGAAGTGGTGGGCAGAAACCCAGTAAGTTCAGCCTCTGTCAAATAATTTACCACCAGGACTACCACTAATTTTAATGTTAGCATTGCCATACATCCATAGTAGGGATTGACACTATAACACTCCATATCTGTCACAGTATGTTAGACTAGATAAATGGTAACATGCTTAAAACATCAATGATAACAGTTATTAACTATGTTTACTGTGTTCACCAACTTCGTTTAGTATGTTATCATGCTAATATTGGGTCATAAGCACATACCACAAATAATGTTTTATCTTATTTTATCTATGCAACAGCTGAAGCGATGGGTACTGGCATTATTTTTGCTTGTATAGAGTGCTGCAGGAATGAGTCCATCCTTTTGCATGTATTTGGTCAGTAATGCGTTCACAATTTATGCTAAACCAGCTGAAAATGCAAGGAAGAATTTCAATGAACTTTTTAAAAATTGATTTGCTTATGCAAGGACAGGCAATGTGAGGAAGCTAATTTAAAATGGAGTTGCCTTATATTTTAAATATTTTGTACAACAGACTTTTGAGTACATCCTAAATAATCTCACTGTGCCATATGGTTACACAGACAGTTTTTCCTTTCTTCCACATACCTTTGCCGAGAGTTTTGGAACCACTCTGAATGCATTATGTGAATTCTTTCAAAACTTGAGGTCTGCTTGGGTAGAGATGATAAATCTGTCTCATAGGAATGCCTCACTATCAGGCAACATAAATTAAATTCATGGGTTCCTTTATAAGAATCACTGCTTTTGGAAAAAAGAATGAGAATAAAATAAGAAAACCTGTTTACTTTATGCTTTTTGTTACTTAAAAGTAGTTATTGCAGAGTTTTTCCAACTCCAAAAATTGATAATATCTTTCCATTTATGATAAAATTGAATACATTCATGCACGTAAAAAAAAGTGAAAACTGTCACAATATTGTTTACTTAATAGACTAGAGGATTAAAGTGCCATATAAAAACAACAGATAGGTTTATAGAAATTGGCTCACAATGCATACCCTAGAAATCCAGAGTTCTCATGAGAGCACAATTTGAATTTGCTCAGCGAGTTTCTCTGCCTTCGAGTATTTCTGCTCATTAACTATACCCTTGTAGGCGAGCTGCACCAATTACATCAGTGTATCTGATAAAGGCGGGCCAAAGGTGAGCTAAACAGATGACGACAGTTTAATCTACCAGTTATCTCCGCTGGTAGCTAAGCTAAGGAATGGGGCTCTGGATACGTCACCCCATGTGTTGTTGTGATTGGTTGTAATGTTATCCAATTGCGTGCAGTTAGATTTTCAAATGCACGCTTGGTGCCGCCCCTCGAGATGGGCAACTTTCATTACTCGATCCCAGACCCTTAATCTTTCAGAGTTTGTCTGGATTTCCAGGCTACACAGTGCATACAATCCCATTAGATCTCAGCCAGCAGCAGCTCGCTCATGCAGTCTTTATTCACATCCCACGTTTCCAAGATGATTTACTCTATACACAAATAATATTCAATTTCCAACTAAACATTGAATGTCCTTGTTTATGCTTGCAATACCACCTTGTATGACCAATATCAAATTTTAATTGCCACTCTCATTAATTTAAATCTTGTTCTAAACTCCAACAAGACAAAATGTACCCATTTTACATGAGCACAAACGTTTAATGTTCCTACTGTTTGTTCTCATTTGATCTTGATCACTTCATGAATAAAAACGTATTAACTAACATGCTTTTTATTCTAAAGAAACAAGTACTTAATTCATTGCTTTCCCACATATACTGAATATGGAGAAGATAAATGGAAGGAACTTTCATTGAAATACGTTTTAGAAAAATATTCATAAGGCTTTCTGATTTGTAGTTCTGCATTTATGAAGAATGCATGCAGCTCCTTGAGGTCCCTTTGACCTCAACCTGTGCGTGTGATTGGTCCCTTGTCTTGTGTCTGTCTGTGTGTGTGTCTGTTTATGTATGTGGTTGTGTCTGTTTCTGCATGTGTTGCTTTGTCTCCCACCCCTCCCAGCTTTCCTCTCTGTTTTTTGGCTCTGGGATGAAAAAGAGTGCATGCAGCCAGAGTATACCGGTAATTCAAAGATGTTGGCATTGCTACTAACTGCTGCTCTCAAAGGTCTTCTTAGCTCAAAACACACAACAGTCATTCACTTTTAAACTTTTAGCCATATGTCTCTCCTCCACTTTCCTACATTTCCCTTTCCACTTGAAGAATCTCCACTATAACAGACATGGACTTGTATGCAGAGACTTAGGTCACTTGTCACTAATTCACAACTGTTTTGCATTGCAGCTATCTGCAGTTTGTCTAAAGTTACTTACCTAAAATGTTCTGGTTTACAAATCAAGCTACAATACATCATGTAAATGTTTCTAATGTTTTCAGCCTCCTCCTTGGTTTGACATAAACCTTTTGTATTTACTCCCCTACACTGCTGGCAGGCTAAACCAGACTCTATCCCAACAGCATAATTAAATTAAAGAGCTTGCATTCTCTAATCTCTACCACAATCCACCTTTCCTACATCACCAGTATAGAAAACAAGCTCATAAGTCTGACTTTGGCAGCTTTAAATTCCAAAATGTTTCCCAACCAACATGTGTGAATCCCAACTCTATTGTGTCTCTGATTTCTTGTTCTGTCCTACAATGGAAAGTAACAGATTTGACAAAAAATCTTTTTGACAAGTAATAATGAGGAGACGTTTTGAAAGCGAGCTGTTGCACACAAAAGAACATTTCTTCACATTGATGGTGATGGCATCATGCCTGGCTGCTTCCTGGACACAATTCAAGTTTGGGGAAGCCATCTGAAATTAGATGAGCAAGCAACAGATAACAATTGAGCAACAGAACATATTTCCTTAACACATCTCCTAAGAAATGAAACCGAGTCTCAAAATTCCTAGAGGTACACATGTACTGACTATATACTTTGAAAGAAAAGTTCATTTTAAGACAGAATTAAGGACTTTTTAAATAGTCATCATTCCAATCAGGTCCATTGGAGCCACGGTTGGAACCAATGTCTAGCAGTTATGCACCTTATGGTGCGTGCATCCATGAGCATCTTGGTAATTATAGCATTAGTAGACTGTGGAAGGAAATGACTAACATCATATGTCATCAAAGTAATCTCTTTCAATTAATTATAACAAAGATTCAATCAAAAGAACAGAAGATTTAAAGATGAGATAAGCTTTCATGCCACGCTGTGCTGGTTGCATTTGTAAAAAATTGCATAGTGCTGTAAAAGGTACTAATTGTATTGCAGAACATTGTGTTTTTTACTTCCTTGTGCAAAGTGAGACAAACACAATCAAATCTTCCACATCCATTTAAGCCCACCTCCAAAGGGGGTAAACGAGTACAAATCCTCTCCTTCTGCAGCAGATAATACTGGCTAATAATTTTGTGCCATGCGTGCAGAAATGATGTCAGGAGTGTTTAAATTAAATTGACTTATGTTAAAGGTCTCTTTTATAGAGAATGTCAAAAACAGTCAAAACAAATAACAAATATTACTGTTTTGGCTGTCTTTGCAGGTTGGCTGTAAGGTGTTGCACTTCTTCCACATGTACATGCTGGGCTGCAATTATTTCTGGATGCTGTGTGAGGGTATCTACCTGCACACGCTCATCGTAGTGGCTGTGTTTGCAGAGGAGCAACATCTGCACTGGTACTACCTCCTGGGCTGGGGTAAGTCTGTCTGCATTAGACCAAAACACTATTTGCTGTGTGTGTGTGTGTGTGTTTGCGTGCGTGCATGCGTGCGTGCGTGCATGCGTGCATGCGTGCATGCGTGTGTGTGTGTGTGTGTGTGTAACCATATTTTCTTCACTGGACTCAACTCACTGAAAAAACAATTCAGAGCCTGAGAATGTTTTACGTAACGTAAAACTAAAACCGACTTAAAACTAAAACAAGACAGGACACACTCTAGAAGCTACAATTACTCATATCCACCTGATCCCAGTACTGTATTTCAACATGCTGACATCTTTATTGGGCCTCATGTTGCTTAGTGATGCAGTCCATCAAACAAGTAAGATGGAACTAAATGGATCATTAAAATTTGGACAATAACCTTGAGTTGTGTGTGTGTGTGTGTGTGTGTGTGTGTGTGTGTGTGTGTGTGTGTGTGTGTGTGTGTGTGTGTGTGAGCATGTGTGTGTGTGCGCCATGTTCATGTGTTTATATCCAGATGAAAAGTAAAAAGCTAAACTAAGCCCAGCCTCTAGCGGGGTTTTTTTATAGACATGAAGCCAAATGTGACAGGATTGTTATGGGAAATGAACAACATGGTGGTGGTGTTTTTTCAGGTTGGAACAATATTAATAGAAAAGAAATGTTAATCCACTGTGTTTCAGCCTTTCCAAGAATATATACAGTGATATTTGGGAAGGAATTATTTATTATATGAGGAAGTCTAAGACCAGAAAAACAACTGACCAAGCTAAGCATAGTTTTAACTGCTGCATAAATGACAAATGAATTTGCCTAAATTCACTCAAGACCTCATATGGCCGCCGTCTTTTTCCCATCCAAGGTTTTCCTCTAGTGCCTGCTTCCATCCACGCCGTGGCAAGGAAAAAGTATTTTGATGACAAGTGAGTAATGTTCCAGAAACTACTGCAAATAAACAGGAGATGTTTACATACGTGCTCGTCTGTGTGTGGCAGACAACGAGAGCGTGCAAATCCACACACATGCATGTTTTTGTATGTGTGTGCATGTGTATTCTGGGCAGCAGACTGCACTGACTGATATGTTATTTCTTCTGTAGCTGTTGGATGAGTGTGGAAACCCATCTGCTCTACGCGGTCCATGGTCCAATAGTGGCAGCGCTTCTTGTAAGTTTGCTAATCCACCGTTCTAGCACAATACAAGAGCAATCCATGGGTCTCAGAGTGAAGAAAAAATGGCTATGAAATTATTTTTTTTCCATATATTTTTTACTTTTTCCAGGTGAACCTCTTCTTTTTACTAAATATTATAAGAGTGTTGGTGACCAAGTTGAGAGACACACACCGGGCAGAGTCCAACATGTACATGAAGGCAGTGAGAGCCACCCTGATCCTGGTGCCCCTGCTGGGAATACAGTTTGTCATTATTCCCTGGAGGCCAGAGAACCCCTTAGCCGGGGAGGTGTACGAGTACATCATGCACATACTAATGCACTACCAGGTAGGTACTGAGCTGACACCAAGGTGTTGCATTAATCAGAATTAACATTAAAGAACCAGGTAGAAGCTCAGTTTAAAAGATTTAAAAAAAAAGGTTTTTAAAAAAACTGCTGCTTCTTTTCCCTTGCCTGGCAGGTATTTTGCACATCTGGGAGCCACCCAATCAGTAATAAAGGAAAGAAAAATATCAGCATCAGTATCAGTATGCAAGCAAAAAATGATCCTGAACGCAGCCCACACTTGTCAGTGCCCTTGGGTCAGGCTTGAAATATAGACGTTTGGCTTGCTTAAAAGTTTCCACCCAGTAAATCCTTGTTTTCTGTCTCGTTGTTGTGATTGATTCACTGCTGAATTACATTTTAAAGAACCAGTTAGCCACTCCAATAACTTTATTTAATTACTAGTTACACACTTCTTTTTACTACTTTTGTAAAAAAGAAATACAATGCTAATTATTTTTTACTTGTTTTGCTTTTTAAGGGACTACTGGTGGCAACAATATTCTGCTTCTTCAACGGAGAGGTAAGCACTCTTCATTTACGTATAGTAGCAGTTTGGCTTTTCTATGATGTATTGCTGCTGCTGCACAATGTTGTGTAAAGTTATAGGAAGAGTTCAACATTTACGTAATTGTGCCCTTTTTTGCTTTAGGAATATCTTTCTGGAAAAGTTCAATTTTTGGTGCCACGTGTGACAAAATATCATTTTGGATGATTTTAACCTTTCATGAATGTCAACCTGCACATATTACTCAGGGAGCTGTTCAGCCAGGGAGCAATAAAATTGCTCATTGCTTATGACATTAAATATGAGACATCAGATTCCATCAGGCAAAACATTTTCAAAATTTGTTTTTCCAGGTCAGATCTCTGGCATGCTACATTTTTGCCTGATAGCATATCAAGAAGTGACCCAAACACAGACTCAAAGTTGGGTTTTGCCATTGAATACTTGAATAAAAGTTCACAGAGACGCAACATCTGTCATTAGTCCAATTGTAACAGGTTATAAATCATTGCTGCTGCTTGTCTCTTCCGAGACCAATCTATTGTTGCTGCAGTAAAAGCTGAAGGGTCATGTCAGGTGAAGAGTAAGACAAGTTTATAAATGACTTTGTAGTTTCCAAGCCAAGCTGGAAATTTACTCTCCTTTCAAATTCTCCTGTCAGCCTTTTTAAGTCTGTCTGCAGCTGTCTAACTGCAAGCATCCTTTACATGGTTCTGTTGATTCAAAGTGTTGTCCAGACCTTTCGGGTCCACAGATGCTTTCAAACTCAAGGTCTCTGCAAAGCATCAACAATATGGACTGTAGGATTAAATGCACACATTTTTTATCGAGTCTTCGAGGTGGTGTGAATACCACAGACGGATCAGGCAATGACAGACAACTATTACTCTGTGTTTAAAACTAATATGCTGGAGTGAAAAATAACAAGTGGAATGCTTTATTATCCATAGAGACAATGATTGCTCTGAGGTATTTTTTTGCATGAGAAGAAAACAGGGCAGAGATGCATAAATTGTCAGTGCAACAGATTTAAACTCGGCATGAGATGTCTGGAACAGAAGAACTAGCAATCTACTGTGGAGTTCAGCATTGAAAATAGGTCAGGAATTAGATCATACATGAACAGCCAGAACACAACAGGGTCTTCTTAAACAATGTAAAGAATGAGTAGAGCATGTGTATAAAGGACGAGTCTACTTTTAGAGTGATTGGGGTCAATTAATGACAACAATCACAAGCGAATGAGAAGGTTTGCTTGCTTCACCCACAATGACCAGTTCAGCGCCTTTAATCAGGACACAGGTTTCTGGAGCCAGTTTCAATTCTGGTCTTTGATTTCAAAGCCAAACTGCACAGACCTCCCTTGTTGGTTCAATGGCCCCATTGTGATGTCAGGTCAGTGAGACAAACAGCTTTCAAGCTGTTTTTGTGACGAGACGTTCTATTTGAGAGCTGTACTGTAAGCCCAGGCTGCTCTTTTGTCTCATTATAACAATTACTGTCATGATTCACATCATTAGGTCATTAATATACCCGCAGGGTTTAGAATTAAGTGATACAGAATAAAATTATTTTTTTCTGTTTTGACAAACTCCAAGTTTACACCATCAATTTTTCAATAAATCAACCAGTATGGACATAGTGTTGAATTGACTCTTTTGATTATCAGTTAATCAGGAATCAAGAGAAGATGTCAAACATTCACTGGTCGCAGCATCTCAAATGTGCAGATTTGCTGCTTTTCTTCATTTAATACTTTGTCATTATTTTATAACATTGTATTGACGGAACAAAATAAATAACACATAAATCTAAAAGCCCCACATACACCTTACAATACTATCTTGTATCTACTGTAGGCAGGGCCGGATTAACTCGCTAAGGGTCCCTGGGGCAAAAATGAACTATGGGCCCTAATTGACAGCTGCAGGTTTAGAGCACGCCCCCATTAAAAAAATGTTGCTTGTTGCTAATTTCTGAATCTGAAAACAAAAAAAAACTGTTTTACTGTTCAGAAATTGAGGCGTGTCAGATTGATTGGACAAAAGAAGGACAACTATGATAAATTACAATATTGTAACCTTAGGCCTTTCTTTAGTTATTGAATGCTCAGCAGGTAGCCATGAGGAGTTGCTTTCCTTTTGAGTAACTTTATTGGCAATGTACCTAATTTTAAATTTTTTTTATTTTTTTTATTTAGAAAGGTGATGCACATTTGGATGATTAATTTTCTGAAAATAATAAATATTTAAATATTAAATATTATCTTGATACCTTTGTCTGAGGGGAAGGTACCTCATACACCCTATAAGCAGTTCTAGATGTTGAATGTAGGGGAGAATTTATAATGGGATGTCTTTCTTCCATTTTATAACGTGATGATCTGGCCACGTGCACAACTTGGCCACGTTCCCAGAAATGTGACTTTGGTGTTTACAACTCCTAAATGGCATCTGTTAATGTGATTGAAATCGGAGGGATCCACACATGCTGCAGCAATTGTGCTTGCATCAGTTAAGATCACCGTTGGTTGGATTAATATTGTCACAAGACGGTGTTTATATGGGCTCTGCTGTACTCACATTGCACTGTTACCACGCTTTAATTAGCATGTAAATTTGGATGTCTGGTGGAATCATTTTGTGCTCATAGTAGATCATAGAAGAAAAACAGAAAACAGTTTGGAGAAATGTTTGCAGCATTTACAATTGAGATGTGGTCTTATGGAGTATGCAAAGGCAAAAGTAAAGTTACACAGTTATGTGAGAGTTGTGAAACTACCAAGGACAATTTGTCCTAAGAAACCTTGTCAAAGATGCAGACCATGATAATGAACCATCTCCTTGACCTGTGCTTGTGTGTGTCGTCCAGGTGCAGGCAGCTCTAAAGAGACAGTGGATGCAGTATAAAACCCAGTGGGGTCAGAGACGAAAGGACCACTGCTCAATGCGCTCCACGTCCTACACAGCCACCTCCATCACCGAGGTACCTGCCTTCATGTACCACCATGACTGTAACAGCGAACACTTGAACGGGCGCAATACTGAAGACTCTGAACTGGTGGCGCTAAAATCAGGAGAGACGTATGCTTGAACAGCCGAAGAACAGAGATGTACAGTGGAAGGGAAATCCGGGTTGCCCGCAATATCTCAGTGATTAAAGCTCAGAGGATGATGCCCAAGACAATGATACGGGTCTGGAAAAAAAGAGCTTATTGCAATGGAAATGGATTAGCTACAAGGCTGACACTTCATTTTACTTTACATTGCTGTTGCGGCTTCTTTCTAAGAACTTTGATGTCAAAACTTGTGGCATGAGACAAAAGCTGCTTTTGACATGTGTCACTTCCTAAAGCTGCTAATACTGCGGAGCTTGTGCTGGTGTAGACACAAAAATAACTGTGATGAAGGTATTGGGGGTGTTTCCTGTGGTGCAGAATGTGACAGTGATGATGATATTGGTTCTGATTGACATGAGGTACAGGTGAATAGTGTTAATGGTGTCATGATAACGATGATGAAGTAGAAGAACCAATCCTTCCTAACCTCACCTATACCAAAGGGTACTGTATGTTAGGCACAGCCATGAAGGGGTGCACCAGGTCCAGCTGAGAACAGATGTGGTAGCCTAAAGCTAAAGACACACACACACACACACACACACACACACACACCAACAAACTTCACAAACCTGATCCTATGTGCCATGACAGAGGTCATTGTTCAAAAAGCCCTCTGAGTTTGAAGCTCTGGAATTGTGTACATAATGTATGTTTATTTTGAAAAAAAAAGTGTTTAAATGTTTTTAAAGGATTTTATTTTTGTTTTCTATTAATATTTTATTCTTGGCAATTCTTAAGTACGTGCTAAGTGTGTGTCCTGTGATGCTGCACTCTCAACTGCGTTGTTGTTTTTTGCAGTTGCTGTGTTTGTGCCAATGCCGAACATCACAGGGCTAAGAAGCAAAAAGTAAGCTAAATATACAAAACAAATTCTATAAATAAAAAAAACCTTTATTTTGAGGTTGAACAGCCACAAGAGCTGTTTCCCTCCATATGAGATAATTACGTTCTTAGCTGTGCCAATGATTGTGACAGACAAGCAGTTTATCTGTGTGGTCTGATTTTACTCCCAATCATCCATTGTCATGCTTACGATGCCTTTGATCTATCTCCTGTTTTTTTCAAAGTGGTAGTCCGTCCTCCGTGCATATTTATTCATGAATATTGTATCAGTTTGTATGAATGAACATCCAGGGCAAAGAAAAGGCTTGCTAAAAATAAAATGAGAGTTAACATCCATATTTTATGCACAGAGTCTACAAATTCATATCTTTTAAGGCATGTTCACATCTTTCTCACAATCTTGCACAGACAGAAAAAAATGAATAATCTCTACCCAAAATACGCTCATATTACTCTATTGTCATTATATTGCTGCTTTGTCATAATAGGATTTGGGAGGATGAAAGTTATAAGTCTCTTAATGGCCATGGTGCATTTAAGTCTGAAAACAAAGAAAAGACCACTCTTAGTTTGTTTTGTATCAGTAGCCACCATATTAGTTCTGTTGAAACTTGGATTAATTAATTGTCTTGCATTTATCTAAAAAAGTTACCTAGAAGCCCAATGAGCTTCAAAGCTGCAAAGCTGCAAATCGCATTTAAATTCAGTCAGGGAAAAGCATTTATCATCCTAAAGTGTATAGCGAATAAAGCCTCTCGCTGGCTTTGACTGCTGTGATTAATTTGTTGCCGCTCCCCGTTTACGTGGTGGGAAAAAGGAACTAAAATCTTAACGAAATCCATGAAAAGATAAAAGCAACAATTCATTAGTCCGTCTCTCAATATTTTTCAACCTCCCTATCCTGACTGTGGTACTCAGCATCATTCCTAATAGAGAGATTAAACTCAAACGGGAGTAAATAGTGCTTTTATTGGGGACTATTTCCACCTGTGTATGGTGTTCCACATGGTGTATTACAGTACTATGGTGTATTAGTAGTAAGTAATTACAGCAGGAATGTGTATGCAGCATTGACTAAAAATATACTACAGTGCCCATGTTTATGGTAATGAAGGAACATGTCAACCTGGGCAACAGTGTGGGGTGTTTTTAAGAGTTTTGGGGCAACAATGAAGCTCTACGGGACAGAGGAGCAAGATATGTCAGGCACTGGATAAACAGACAATACTTCATTGTTTATTCTGGTCTTTTCATTGGATTTGCAGACACAAACAAGAATATTTATATCACCAGACCTTTAGAATAATCTGTAATGACATGTTTAGTTCTATTCACATTTTCTGCCTGTGTCTGTGTTATTATCTGTTTAATGTTTGTTTAATGTATGTGATGGGTGTTAGTATGTCATTGTCAACTGCAACAACACGATTGTGTGAGACATATGAGATATTAGACGGCATAAGAGTATAATGAATTACAGTTTGAAATGTATTATTCTATGGACCTATGGAGTGAAGCTAAGACACAATTTTCACATTTAGTCACAGAATAAGTCCCTGGAGTCGATCTTTATAACGTGTAAGTAAGTTCACATAATAATACTACATACTAATTGGCTTATTAATTACCAATAATATATAATAAAATGTAAATAATTAACATTATAAAGATACATAGTGTTTTCTGCTAGGACAGCATAACAGGATTTTTTAGTACACAAAATCACCTTCAAAAATAGGATATATAATGGAATGTAAAGTTGCAGTTTAGCCAACAGAAAATACAGAAATACTTATTGTGTAGCTTTGCTTAATAATTTCCTAAATTCCCTCTTGAAGACATTTGGACCTATTGCAATACTATATTTCAGACTTTTTTTGTTGCTAGCCAGGTATAAGGAAGGGACGGAAAGACAATCACTATGAGAAAATTACATCATCATGCTTTGATGGTTTCACTTATTTATTTTAGTACAAAATTCATCTTCCTTTTCATCTTTATAATATACTATCAATCTCTGGGGTTAGGGAAAGACAGATTCTGTATATTTTGTATGTTTATGCCACTGTAAATATGAACCATCACTGCGTATATGATCGATATGTGCACTGTGAAATAGTTTTTTTTTTCATGTTCCTGTCATTTATTTTCACTTGAGTTTGTCTCTTTCTCCCTCTCAGCTTGGACTGGCATCATCTCAAAGCTGATTAAAAAAAACTGCATTTTGTAAAAGCCAGATTGATTGGAGTGTTTTTTTCAACCCAAGATTAGATTTTCTCCAAAGATTCTGTGGTGTTGCTCTTTATTCCCGCAATCCGAGAAACAATTTTCAGATGAAAGCGTTTAAATTCAAATGGAAAAGTCGCACCACTTATTGGACGATAAAAGGTAGTTTTCATTCTGTATTTTTGAAATGATTTAATGAGATTACGGACTCGAAAGTGAAAGGAAAATTAGTTATTTTTCCAACCACACCGACGCAAACTTTGTTTCATTGCTGCAACCATCTCTGATGATTCAGCTGCATTTTCCTCACCAATGCCATTCTTGTCAATGTTTCAGGGTTGAGAGATTTTGTATAATGAGTGTGCGAGGAAAACAAACTTACTCCATTTTGGTTGTTATCATACTAATAAGGCAGAGTTCTCGTCTTTATGTGAAGATTTTTTAGCCATTCTATAGGCAGCTACTGTATAGTATGCAATTTCAGGCTCTGCTGAATCCTAATGGTACAGCCAAAAGAAGAAGACTGTATCATCCTGCGAATTCACAGGCCTTCTGAGTCATGAGATTAATAATACGATAAAGATAGGAGCCGTTGCATTATTTTACTAACAAATATCACCTCCCAACAGTATACAACCAATCTCATCAAGAGGAATCTTTCAATAAAATATTCAATACAAAGTCTAAAATGGTATACATTCTGTGTTGCATATGAAGGCAGAGAAGTAGGAGTTATACAATAATGAGGATACAATGAGGGCAAAATCTCAATAATTGTCATAAATCTTAATGTCATGGGCTTTTTTTCAGGAGATTCAATGGAACACTAATGCAGAAAGTAAGAGGAAGGAGCCATGAATTGCTTTAAAAAGCCTCCATCTTGGGAGCATGTCTACCTGTGAAACGGGAAATGTCAGCAACTGACTATTTCAAGCAATTGAGAATGTTCCATGACAGCGACAATTTCACAGGTCACTGGTCGAATCCAAGAATGTTTCATGTGTGCTCAGAAGTCGGCTGTGAAAGTAATTTTGAGCGTGGTTCTACTTAGCAGTGTTAGCCTACATGTAGGCTGAGTCCTTGGTTTGAATTATTTGCTGCGTGTCATCCCCTATCTTTTCCCCCTTTGGAGCCATTCTCAAATGATCATAAAGGCAATAAAAGGCTCTTTTAAAAATATGTTTCAAGGTGACCGTGGCTACTTAGATGATGTTGGGGTGACTCAGTTTTATTGATTGATTTTATGTTTTTAATGTCTTTGTTTAATTTAATTGTGTGTCTGGTTGTGCTGAGATTTTTAATCTCAATAAGTTTTTTTTCCTGGTTAAATAAAGGTTAAATAAAAAATAAATTAAGTGTAATCCCACAATAAGATTTTCGGTTCCCATTTGATTAATTTAGACCCCAGACTTACGGTTGGCCCCCAGATCAGCAAACTTTCTGTTGATGTTCGTGCCGTTAGCACCCTGCGCTGGGGTTTGTGCTGGCTGGGTTCCGGTTGCTGTATAGTCTCTGGCTGGGGGCTAGCTGTCTCCCTGCGGCTGTTGGGCTGTGTGTGTTGTGACCAAGTCTTTTGGTACAAGCATGTCTCGAGTAATTTCACAAGTTATGTCAAGTCAAGTTGAGTAAATAAAGTTACTTTTAAAAGCACACTTAAAATGTTTGATTAGTGAAATTTTAAATCCAGAAGTGATTACATGTGGCACAGACACAGCCATTTTGGTGGTCTGGTCCAACTAATGAAACTTCATCAGGGTTCTTTGTTGTAACATGTTACCATAGCAAGAAGTTTGACTGATAGCCAGTCAGTCAGCTTTTTGAGTTGTCCAAGCATGACTCACAGTTTGCGCTATTCAATTTCAATTCAATTCAATTCAATTTTATTTATAGTATCAATTCATAACAAGCGTTATCTCGAGACACTTTACAGATAGAGCAGGTCTAGACCACTCTCCAGAATTTACAAAGACCCAACAATTCTAGTAGTTTCCTTCACAGCAAGCAACAGTGCTACAGTGGCGAGGAAAAACTTCCTTTTAGGCAGAAACCTGGGACAGACCCAGGCTCTTGGTAGGTGGTGTCTGACGACCGGTTGGGATTAGAATGAAGAGTGGCAATAACAGTCACAAAAAATAGTAGTTTGTAGTAGTTCTTTGTAGTAGTTCATGGCATAGCAGGGCACTGTTCTGCATTACAGGGCACAGCAGAGGGTAGCAGGATGTAACGTGGCATTGCAGGACGTGTAGCGGAACCATGGCGACAGCTGCAACCATGATTTTGGAGCCTCCCTGATCCGAGGAAACATGCTGGGTTTTAAAAGAACATAAGGACTCCGGGGAATGACTCCCCAGAGCTAGGTTAGTAACAAACATTTCTGGGACATGGATGCACACAAATGGAAAGATAGAAAGATAGAGGAGAGAGGAACTCGGTGTGTAAAGGAAGTCCCCCAGCAGTCTAAAACTATTACAGCATATCTAAGAGAGACAGGGTAAAGAGAGGAGCCTGGTCAGGCTAGAACTATCCCCAACCGGATCCCATCCCTCTGTCTAGAGGAGATGGGAAGAGAGAGAGAGAGAGAGAGAGAGAGAGGAGAGAGATATCCATCCCTCTGTCTAGAGGAGGTGGACGAGAGAGGGAGAGAGAGAGAGAGAGAGAGAGACACACATAACCATCCCTCTGTCTAGAGGAGGTGGATATGAGAGAGAGAGAGAGAGAGAGAGAGAGAGAGAGAGAGAGAGAGAAAGATAATTCAATTTTATTTCTATAGTGCTTAATCACAACAGTTATCTCTTTGCCTATAGCGGCATAACTAATGGATGGTTCAGGACTCTCCTGAGCCAGCCCTAACTAGAAGCTTTATCAAAGAGGAAAGTCTTAAGTCTACTCTCAAATGTGGAGACGGTGTCTGCCTCCCAAACCCAAACTGGAACCTGGTTCCACAGCAGAGGAACCTGATAGCTAAATGCTCTGGCTCCCATTCTACTTTTAGAGACTCTAGAAACCACAAGTAACCCTGCATTCTGGGAGCGTAGTGCTCTGGTGGGGTTGTAAGGTACTATGAGCTCTTTAAGATAAGATGGTGCCTGACCATGAAGAGCTTTGTAGGTGAGAAGAAGGATTTTAAATTCTATTCTGGATTTTACAGGAAGCCAATGCAGAGAAGCTAAAACAGGAGAGATGTGATCTCTTTTCCTGGTTCCTGTCAGAACACGTCCTGCAGCATTGTGGATCAGCTGAAGAGTCTTTATGGACTTTTTCGAGCAGCCTGATAATAAAGAATTGCAGTAATCCAGCCTAGAAGTAACAAATGCATGGACTATTTTTTCTGCATCATTTTTAGACACGATATTCCTGATTTTTGCAATATTACGTCGGTGAAAAAAGGCAATCCTTGGAATTTCCTTTATGTGGGAATTAAAGGACATGTCCTGATCAAAGATAACTCCAAGATTCCTCACAGTGGTGCTGGAGGCCAGGGTGATGCCATCCAGAGTAACAATCTCTTTGGATAATGTGTCACGGAGGTGCTTGGGCCCCAGAGCAATAACTTCAGTTTTATCTTTTTTAGTTTAACATTAGAAAATTACAGCTCATCCAGGGTTTAATATCCTGAAGGCACATTTGAAGTTAAGCTAACTGATAAGTTTCATCCGGGTTGATCGATAGATATAATTGAGTATCATCTGCATAACAATGAAAGTTTATTAATTGTTTCCTAATAGTATTACCTAAAGGAAGCATATAAAAATTTAACAGGATTGGACCGAGCACAGATCCTTGTGGGACTCCATGACTAACTTTGGGGTGCACGGAGGATTCATCGTTGACATGAACAAACTGAGATAGATCTGATAAATAAGACTTAAACCAGCCAAGAGCAGTCCCTTTAATGCCAGTTAAATGTCCCAATCTCTGTAATAAGATATGATGGTCAATGGTATCAAATGCAGCACAAAGATCTAATAACACCAGTACAGAGATAAGTCCTTTGTCTGATGCAATTAGGAGGTCATTAGTAATTTTCACAAGTGCTCTCTCTGCTATGATGAACTCTAAATCCTGACTGAAAATCCACAAATAAGCTGTTGCTATGCAGAAAGTCACACAGCTGTTTGGCGACTGCTACTACCGAAGAAAAGAAAGTGTCAGTTTAGCAGGAACCAGCAATGAGGGAGACATATTTAAAAGGACTGCCTTCATGTGAGAATGGCGTATGACTTCTGTACAGTATGTGTGTGCCAGCTACAGTATTATAAGCATAATGTAAGAGAAAGGAACCCCTGCTGTGGTCAGTGCGGCTGCAGAAAATCAATCACAATCTCTTCTCGCTCAGGGACTTATCTACATCGCCTCATATCTGCTCATGAGAGATAGGACTTTTGAGTCGTGATGGGATTTAACAGTAGTGGCTGCACTCATTGAAAGTTGCAACACTTTTGCATCAGGGAGAGCTCTGCATGAAAGGAACCCTGAGCAGGAATATAAAACAGAAACGTTTCATGATCATTTTGCAGGAGGAAAAATCTGTTGTTGTTATTTTACATTCATTCATGGTTAGCACATCATCCCCAGAAGTATTAACTGACTAATTTCAGAGAGCATCATGTCATCAGTGCTGGGTTTTCAACATGATGCGCTCACAGCACGTTTCCACATTTTAAAGGCCAAGTCAATTTATTCACAAAGCCCAGAACAATCAAGATTTTTATTGGATTTTAAAATAGCACTTTATGGTGTTTGCTGCTTCAGGAAATTAGCAACTCCCAGAAGCATATGGAGAGAGGAGTGGAGATTGCTTAATGAAATAACTCCTCATTCAGGATTACAATGCAACTCTCATAAATTGTAATCCTAAATGAGCTTTGTGTTTTCAAACCCTGTGATGTATTATTGGAAGACAATGTTCACTACATGGTAATTATCTAGGCCCTCTTGATTTCAACTCTTTGATAATAAAAACATAAGTGACAAAGCAATGCCCTGAAGCAGATCACAGATCCACTTGTGTGACAATATACTGTATACTGCCACATTTATCTTAGCACCTTGTTTTTTATTAAAGCAGCAGGATGAGAGAGCCGAGGCTTTAGAAATTAGAAAGGAGAAAGAAGGAGCATTTCAATTAGGAGAGACTTCGTTGCATTAATGCAACTGTACATTTACATAATATGAAATATACAGAGTCTTTGGAGATTAGTTTCCATCGTTATAAAACCATTTTTATAAAGGGGTAGAGAAGCCAAGACATATCCTCCCCTAATGGTGTCTGGACACTGATGGTGGAATGAAGGGGCCCAAAGACCGGACTGAGGAGCCAATGGGAGCAGTCTGCTGGAGGACCCAGGGTGCCATGGGTGAAGATGACTGGAGGTGGAAGGAGAGGAGGAGGGTTGCACTCTTTGCCTGAAATGACAAACTGACAGTTGCAAAGAGGAGAACAAAGTTAAAGCAGGGATGTCATCCTGTAATTGGCTCGTGAAAATTCATGGCAGCTTCTGATTGGTTAATAGAAAATTGAAGAGAGAAAAGTGATTAGTTTAGAAGTCTTCCTGAAGGAATTTACACTGAGCTCCATTTGTAACAAAGTATTTTTTTCCAATCTTCGAGGGATCCAGGAGGAATTATAGGCTGCTGCGCATTGTGCTACTCATGATGCAGCTTCTGACCTTACTTATAAATTCACTGATTCACTTCCAGAAGAAACACTGAAAGAAACATCTTTCAGTGTTTCAATCACAGTAGAAAGCCCAACACAACCTGATGGTGTGGGGTTGATATTGCCTCCTGACATGTAGGCTCCTTCAAAGAACATAAACAGAAAGGTTTTCTTTCTTGTTTGTCCTAAAAGCAGGGGTGGGCCTGTCAGTCTGCCCAGGGCTCATAACAAGTCTTAGACAATTACGGTCTCAGTCATGTCTCACTAATAGCACTTGTTCCCTCATTATACACTAATGAGATTTGTGAGGCAAATTATTAATTATCAGGGCCCTTGATAGAGGACATGCTGTGATGGCGGAGAGGCTTTCCATGAGACAACAATTTATTTCCGCCATTCCTTCTTTAGGGGCTTAAACTCACATCTTGTTCGGATGCTTTGCTGTAGCTTCACTTCTGCCAGATATTTTAGCATTCAACAGCAGAAATGCAATTATTCACAGTGTCAAGATAATTTCTCAAAAAATGCAATTTTCTGGAATCTAGGGATGTAGAACACATTAGTACACTTTTACTTGTTTGTCTGCTTGTATATTGTCGAAGCGTTGAACAGATTAACAAGTTTATTCCTCGCTGACATTGCTCAAAGTTCATCCGCATATTTTACTCTATCCTCAAATGGTCCGAAAATGCAGGAGGTGTTTCTCAGAGAGGTGGAATTCTTGTTTAATATAAACATAAACTAGGAGCACAGCTTTGTGTGATCTTTTTTTCTAAAAAGGAGACCTTTAACCTTTAGCCAGACTGATTATCCGTGCAGGTAAAATATCATCAAACTGTTGTTTCACTCTGCTTACAAATATCTCTAATCCAGCAGCTAAAATGCTCCATAACGCTTGAGCCACAAATTACAACATCTACTGTGCAAAAATACAGATATTCACCATGTGTTGTAATTCTTTGACACACAGAGTTTACAGCGACACAGGCAAAAAAAACCAAAGTACTTCAAGTTAAGGGACCACGGAGTCTCGTTAAACACCGGGTTAGCGGCCAAAGGTTCACTTCCATCCAAAGGCTGTGAGCTCGGATTTTCCACGGTGCTCAAAGCATTTTATGAGGGTTCCCAGCACAGCGGGAGAAGCACTAACTTATTTCAGTTTTATTACTACAGTGTGAGCTCAAGTGAGGTTTGAAGAGACACAGCTTAGAGGGGCGTCTAAAAAATAAGAAACAGGTGATTGATATTCTTACAAATGTGCTGTGCTTTTGTTCATATATTGTACGTAGACTACATGTTACACAGAGCAAAAGAAAATATATGTTTGCAATACATTTTTCTAAATCTGGGTTACGCTTCTCAGGTACAAATAAATGAAAAAGAAAATGAATAAGCAGACAGACAGACAGACAGACCAACCGACCAATCAGACAGATAGGTAGATAGATAGATAGATAGATATATAGATAGATAGATAGATAGATAGATAGATAGATAGATCAGTACAATGTTTACGTCTTTGCACTGAATATTAGATTAGATTCAAGATTAGATTCAACTTCATTGTCATTGCACAAGTATGGACAACCAGTACAACAAAATGCAGTTTTTACATCTAAGCAGTAGTGTAATCATTAAAGTCACTTTCCTTTATAGCAGCGCTTAAAAAAGACATAAAACACAGAATGCAGTACGATCATGTTAGTCCATTGTTGAATTATTAAAGTGCATTAGCAAATAAAGTGGATAGAGTTCTGAGAACTCAGACAGTCCATAGTCCATATAATAGTATAGCTGAGGTATAGTAAAGTACATAGTGATCAGAGGTAGTCTGACAGTCCATAGAACATGTGCAAAAAGAGAGGGGGCGGAGTGGGGGCGCAGGGGCAGAGGCTAGTGTTGGGTCTTGGTGTTGAGCAGCGTTATGGTGTTGTGAAAAAAGCTGTCCTAAAGCTCCTGTAACGCCTGTCTGATGGAGAATGGAATACTACAGTATATTCTGCACCTTATGTGTATTCTTACAGTAACCGTCAACTCTTGCAACATACATTTGGCATGGGAGTATTGTATCAAAATAAGACTTAATAAGCCTGAACCCACTTTAACACCCCACTTTAGCTCAAACACACTCTTCTCATATTAAAAAAATGCATTATGACATAGACCCCCCGATGTGAGTGGTATGTCCCCTTGCTAATAAATAAATGTGTATTGATAGCATTCATGTGTGTATTGCTTCAACATAAACAGCCCACACACTGTTCCTTCAAGGCCCTTTGTGTCCTCAAGCTTTAAATCACACAGTTAAAAAGAAGCATGTGTTGCCCTCTCAGGATAATATACTGCAGCAGGTTCGGAGGGGAAAGTCAGCCACCTTCCACCCACAGATAAGGTATTGTTTACTGTCATTCAAACATGCCTGTGGCGCCCTAGCCAGTACACACCACATATCACCTAGCAAGCTTAAATCAAGCCCACATAGCACCAATCTGTCTTACTCCAAAGGTCTTAAAATGCCTGCCGAAGTGGAAGATTAGCATCAGTGAGTGCCAAGCACACAAGCAACAACACACACACAACTGTCACACACAAACTGAAGCATAAGTAGGGACATCGGTGACAAGATTCTGTTTAGAGGAAGCAAACTGACAGAGACAAAGTTGAACAGCATTACATTTTCCTTGCATATTTATGAGATACTTCTCAAGGTTTTGCCTAAATAGTGTGATTGGTTGTGTGCATGCAAGAAATTTACTCACCGAGATGCTGACAATGAATTATAAGTCTGATGATGAATGACAAAAGGAAGATGGAGAAAAAAAACAAAGACAGAGGGAGGCTAATAAGCAGAACCAAAGGAGGAGAAAATAAACATGGTTGCTTTTTTCTGCCCCTTGCACTTCAAAGGTGGTACATATTTTAATATTTGGCAGAAATTCAAGCACATGCACACGATAATGCAACCACTTTAGGGTATTCATGACACAAACCTCAAGTTAATCCTGAATTTGAATATGTAAATTTACTGGCTGAGGCCCACGTGGGATTGGATGGGATGATTTTTCGGGAGCAGGTTGGTGAGCCCTCTGTCTGCACTTTCTGTCATCCTTGGGGTATCCTCAAAAATCTGTTAGAGCTCAGTCTGCATATAAGCCTCATTCCCTGAGCACACACCTAAACCCTCAGAATTACCAACATTAAAATAAGGAATTGTCAATGCTGAACGCCACATAAACCAGGCAATCAGGAGGGCTGATGGTCATCTTGTTCAAAGTACTTCTTAATCTCCTCCAAATCTGCCCAGCTCTGTCAGGATGTTGGTTTTTTGCTAAAAGTAATGTCAACAGACTGTACTGCTGGGTTGGTGATTCCAATATAACCATACATTCTATTCTGTTAATAAAGGCCAATTATGGTTTATTACAGCTCAGATTCTAATTTCATAGATGTGGTTCCAAGTTCGTCCTTGACTTTTGAAACCGCTTTTACACCTAAAAATCAACATAGATGAGCAGCTCTAGTGGTAAACAGGATTAATGGAAACTTTGAACATCAACAGTCCCTTAACATTGGAAAAAATGAATTTAGCTAGATGCAATTATGTCAAGGAATTGAGCATTAGGTTTGTGATTGTAAAGTATGAATGAAACAACTGATGTACCCCTCTTCTCAGATTTCTGATTGATGGCTTTGGTGACCACAATGTTTTCTGAAACCATAAAGAGGATGGCCAAGACTATGACAATGAGGTCCAATTTGTAAACTGGAATTATTCTTTAATGTCCCTTCTTCAAGCCTAGCTATAAGTAGAAAGACAGACAACATGGGGAATAGACACATTAGCATTCAATGTTGTGTGTGCACCTTACAGTTTATATGTTATACAGTGCCTTCCGAAAGTATTCGGCCCCCTTGAACTTTTCAACCTTTTGACACATTTCAGGCTTCAAACAAAGATATAACATTTTTATTTTTTTGTGAAGAATCACCAGCAAGTGGGACACAATTGTGAAGTGGAACGAAATCTATTGGATATTTTAAACTTTTTTAGCAAATAAAAAACTGAAAAGTGGTGAGTGCAAAATTATTGGGCCCCCTTGCGTTAATACTTTGTAGAGCCACCTTTTGCTGCAATTACAGCTGCAAGTCGCTTGGGGTATGTCTCTATCAGTTTTTCACATCGAGAGACTGACATTCTTGCCCATTCTTCCTTGCAAAACAGCTCGAGCTCAGTGAGGTTGGATGGAGAGCGTTTGTGAACAGCAGTTTTCAGCTCTTTCCACAGATTCTCGATTGGATTCAGGTCTGGACTTTGACTTGGCCATTCTAACACCTGGATACGTTTATTTGTGAACCATTCTTTTGTGGATTTTGCTGTATGTTTGGGATCATTGTCTTGTTGGAAGATAAATCTCCGTCCCAGTTTCAGGTGTTTTGCAGACTCCAACAGGTTTTCATCCAGAATGGTCCTGTATTTGGCTGCATCCATCTTCCCCTCAATTTTAACCATCTTCCCTGTCCCTGCTGAAGAAAAGCAGGTCCAAACCATGATGCTGCCACCACCATGTTTGACAGTGGGGATGGTGTGTTGAGGGTGATGAGCTGTGTTGCTTTTACGCCAAACATATCGTTTTGCATTGTGGCCAAAAAGTTTGATTTTGGTTTCATCTGACCAGAGCACCTTCTTCCACATGTTTGGTGTGTCTCCCAGGTGGCTTGTGGCAAACTTTAGATGAGACTTTATATGGATATCTTTGAGAAATGGCTTTCTTCTTGCCACTCTTCCATAAAGGCCAGATTTGTGCAGCGACTGATTGTTGTCCTATGGACAGACTCTCCCACCTCAGCTGTAGTTCTCTGCAGTTCATCCAGAGTGATCATGGGCCTATTGGTTGCATCTCTGATCAGTCTTCTCCTTGTCTGAGCTGAAAGTTTAGAGGGACGGCCAGGTCTTGGTAGATTTTCAGTGGTCTGATACACCTTCCATTTCAAAATGATCGCTTGCACAGTGCTCCTTGGGATGTTTAAAGCTTGGGAAGTCTTTTGTATCCAAATCCGGCTTTAAACTTCTCCACAACAGTATTACGGACCTGCTTGGTGGGTTCCTTGGTCTTCATGATGCTCTCTGCGCTTTCAACAGAACCCTGAGACTATCACAGAGCAGGTGCATTTATACAGAGACTTGATCACACACAGGTGGATTCTATTTATCATCATCAGTCATTTAGGACAACATTGGATCATTCAGAGATCCTCGCTGAACTTCTGAAGTGAGTTTGCTGGACTGAAAGTAAAGGGGCCAAATAATTTTGCACGCACCACTTTTCAGTTTTTTATTTGCTAAAAAAGTTTAAAATATCCAATAGATTTCGTTCCACTTCACAATTGTGTCCCACTTGTTGGTGTTCTTCACAAAAAATAAAAATGTTATATCTTTATGTTTGAAGCCTGAAATGTGTCAAAAGGTTGAAAAGTTCAAGGGGTCGAATACTTTCGCAAGGCACTGTACTATACTGTAACACACACACACACCGTGAGTATGGGAGCAAAGCAAAGAGAGTGCGTAAATGCCGTTAAAGAAAAGCTGTCATGGTTTGAGGTGAGCTCAGGACCCGTTAAACCTTGATTTTCCGTCACCTTCACTCTGACTTCTATCAGCTGCCTGATCGGTATAGCCATTGCTTTCCTCTGAAAGCAAAGAGGATGCTGGGCCTAATGATAACCCAATGATTGAAATGGAAGGTACAGTATACAGACTGAATTACTAAAAGCAATGCAGAGGAGTCGTTGACAAATTGGTGGGTGAAATATTGGCGTATATGGTTATGGTGGCTGTCAAACACATTTTCCACAGAAGACAGATAACGTGAGCATGGTCTACTTTTCTTTGTATAATGAATTGCTTCATCATTTTGCCATCAAGTAAAATGAAAATACTGTAAACATTTCTCGGTCACTAATAAACTTTCAAGTGTCAAAGTGAAAAAGTATCATCTTTCCTGCAATGTGACTATGTTTGATCCTTCTTTTAATGTCAGCCATTCACATCATGTTGTTACCTTAAATAAATTGCGTTAAATACATTATACTACAAAGTAAAAGAAACAGAATCTGATCCAGTAGTTAGTGACCTTTTGCAGAGACATTACAGTATGTCGTGCTCCATTCTGTCAGCATTGGTGTTACCTAAAGGGCAAAATGTGTTTCTAGTACATAGATCAAAATTCTTGTTGCATCTTTAACTCCTGAGCTCAGAAATAATAGGTCTGCATTATGAGAGATAAGGTCCATCCTTGTTGTATAATCTCTTCACAATAAAAACATGTAAAGTAATCTGAGGGCAGTGGTCACTGGGTGGATAAACATGAAGTGCATAGATTTGCCCTTTTGTAATGCTCTTAAGTCAACAATACATTTGAGTGTGTCAGAAGCATTTGCATATTGTGAGGCCATGAATAAACCACAAACACAATAAGATTTGTGAGATATTGTAGCTGATGAAATACAGAGACTCTCACATGTAATTTATCTCACTACTCAAAAGTCATCACTGTTTGTGTGTTGTGAAAAGGAAGGACACAAGGGGACGAGACCCAAATTATGTTTTTCTTTGTTTACCAGTAAAAATATTCAGCCAACAGTATTAGTGATTCACACTCTTCTACTGTGACTACTGACTTCATTCACAGCTCACTTATTAGGCATAGTGGATGTGAGTCATTTGTTACAACAATGGGAAATGATATGCAAGAGCACAGTCATTACTAGTCATCATTGCAAGCATTGCATTAATGGCCTTTAGCCCAGGACTGAGATCATGAAACAACATTATGCACAGAAAGTTATTCTTGCTGCAGTCAAACTGACCCAAAACGTCTTTTTCATCAAAGTCAGATAAAAGCTCCCCTGTGGAAAAATGAAAATTCACCTCTTTGAAATGAGATGTGTATGATACACCATCCCCTTTCCAAAACTGTGTGGAAACCAGTAATTTACACCAAAACATAAGTCCAGAGGAGAAAAACAATCAATACCAATTCCTCAAAGACAGGAGTATTGACTTTGTGTTTTCTGTGAGGGTATTTCCAAGAGCACCAGAAAGTGCTGCTGTTATGATGTATATTATTACATGATGTGAAGTAGAACAAAAGGGTTGATTTATCACAAGCCTAAGACAGTGGTGTTGTTTTGACAAAAAAATATCTGGAAGCAGAAGATTGTAATGTCATGTTTGTATAATTTTCATTCAATTTCAAGTACATCTTACAGAATCTTATTTTTTTCTCAGTATACAGAGCTGCCATAAAATATCTTTCCCTATTCTATTTACTGATACTTTATTGACAGCAATTAAACTCAAACCTCTGTTGGGCTCTAGTGTTTCCTGAAAGGTTTTCCTGCCGTGCTCATGTTTAAGATCAGTCACAACATTTGTTTCCCCTTAAGCACAGCTAGTCAAGCAACAAATTAGCAGTGACTGGTGGAACAAGATTCTCAGAGGGCCGTTGTGAAAGTTCATGCAGTGGGGTCTGACATCCAATTAGCTGCTTCAATTCTTAATACCAGTCAATGTGAAAGGAAAATACTGGCATTATGTTCAATAAATACTGATATAATAACTGTCTATTAAATACTAAGGGGTTTGAATATATAAATGATACCTTTGATGCATTCTGCAACATATCTGAAACTATTTCCTAACACTAAAAAGCTCATTTTGGCAATAGGCCATTTCATTATGGTCTATGGCACGTGGAACAATTTTGTTACCATTATAAATATGCACAATGCAACTAAATGGCATACTCATTACGAACCACATGCCATGAACATTTCTGAACTCCTTCCCTGGGATATTAAGGTTTGTTTGGTGATAGGGCTAAATCAATACGACCGCTTTAATGAAAAGCTCTGTGAATACGCCATGCTGTCATTATGAGAGAGCAAATGGGTTTGCCTAAACCTTGCTCAGTTCCCTGGCTACAGTTTTCGATTTTCTGCTCTTTCAGAGGGAGACACTGATATTAAAAGGTTTTCATGTGTGTATGTGGGTTCCAGTTAGCCTGGCACCCAAAATGTCTTTTCTAAATGTCTTTTCTACCCTGATGGTAGCCTTTATGTCTTCTATTCTCTGTCAGATAAGATATAAAAGATATTTTATTTTTACTCTTGTTAATTAACAAAATGAGCATGCTCTATTGAGATGAGCTATTTAAATGACAAAATAGCACAAAGTACAGCTGATGGCTAAAGAGCCTTTCAGACCAAAGGTGGTAACCTACTGTAACTAGTTAGTGTTATGCATAATAATACTATTATTTATATAAATATACCTATATATATATATATATATATATATATATATATATATATATATATATAATACCTTTAGTTTGGGTTTGCTCCAAAACTGTTTGGATTTCAGTTTCATTATCAAGAATAGACAGAAACCACTGTCTATTCATGTAGCCTACCCACCACTGTCACGTCTTGTCAATCATCACGCAAAGTAAATATTGTAATAGGTTCTGCCAGTAATTGTTCCCAGTAACATGTATGAATAGACATTATTGAAGTCTGTGTGAATGCATATCAGCAGACCGTGAAATACAGACCATGTGGGTCAGTGATAGTGATTTATATGAGCTTGGCTAATGAATTTTGGCAGAGGGGCAAAAACGCAGGCGCAAAGAGTGCCTGGTCTTTTATCTGAAAGGGTAAGTGGGCCACGGCATCACAGGAGGGTTACGATCCAACTGGGCACCTAGGGACAGTGAGAGCAGCAGTGTCGGGTAGGTCACGAATGAAGTGTTTGAGGTTGGGAGGGTGTGGAAATCTCTGCAAGAAAAGGCGCCACACAAGGGTTGAATAGTCAAATACTACCACAAAAATTGCAAAAACAGCTGTCACCATACTAAATATCAGACTGGATGCACACAGGAACCCAGATTTGAGCTCTGTTTCAGATGTTTTGTCCAGGTTTATCTATATATCGATATAAACAAATTTGCACGTGACAAATTAACTTGTTGGATTTGATGTGAACGACTCTTTTAAAACTGCTGTGGCAGAGACATTTTAAAGGTTGTATATGATTTATAGATTGTGTATTCATGGCACTGTAAGAATTAAGTAGTTAATAATAACAGAGTCCATTGTTAGTGTTTATTATGTTACATGTTTATTATCTACAGTTCCAACACGGATTACGGATTTTCAATATAGTGCACTTGAGCCTTAACATAATTTGACAATGTTTAAATATTTGTATTAGCTTCCGTTGATAAGTTACACAAGATGCTGAGAGGTGATCAATGACAGCCCACTTTCAGCAATTATCATATAAAACCCAGACCCAGACATAAAGCAAGAAATAAATACAGACATTGTTCAAAACATTCACATTTACAGCATTCTTCTTGGAATTGTTGCAAGCAAAATGTAATTCTATATCAAAAAAGTGTAACCCCCCCCCCTTTTGACAGTAAATCAATCTGCCCTCTCAGCAGGTCTCAAGGTAAACTAATAGAAATGACTGCAGCGGGGGAGAAAGCCCTTTTGACAAAGTACACCTACTAACTCATGAGAAATCACATAATCAGTACATGACTGCACAAGCCTACAAACCAGATCTCACCGCTCATTAAGAACGCCGGAGACTGAACTCCAAAATAAGGTCTTTCACAAAGACTTTAGGAACTGCTCAGATATGACAAATGGCAAACAAAAAAAATACAGCTAGTGCAGATATACTCCATGTGAATGGTAATCACAGCAATTTATATCATTTTCAGAATCATTATATTAGATTTATGTAATTCATGGACAAAACAAACAGAACAAAGAGGCAGAACATCCAATTAGGCACAACAAATAACCAGAAGTGAAAGAAAATACAGCGAACAAATGGGCTGGAATAACTTCAGCGTTGTATCAGAAATTGAGCACATTTGGTGAAAACTGATGTAATGCCACAACACTTCATATTACATTGTTAAGATAGCTGTAATAGTTTATCATTATGAACATTAAAGAGACTAAAATTGTTGTGGTTGCAGACAATTTTCAGAAAAACCTCATAAGCGGCATGTTTGTTAAATGAAAATGTCAGGGCATGCATTATGTATGATACATCTGCTGTAAGCATAGAGTAACTGCAGCATGCTTGAGAGTGCCGGTGTTAGTATTTATGTTAATCAGAATATCATGAATGACATTATGTGTTTTTGACCAAATATATTAACAGATATTTAGCATCTGGCTAACATGTGAGCTTTGAAATTGCTGTTTACAGCAGATCTACTTCTGTAATTGCTATAAAGCTCGTTAAACACAACACATCATGTATGCTCTATACTGAAAATGTAGACATTCTACGCTGAGCTCCACAGTGGGAGTTCCTCTGTTGGAGTGTCCATCTCTGTGGCTGGTTGATGCGATCAAGGGCCGCTCCTTTCATCAACCTATCTCTTGGGTCTGTCAATGTCATCTATGGCTGCCAGGAGTTTCTGACGAGCCTTCTTGTTTATATGTGAACCCAGACAAACGTTCACCAAGTTGGCTAGCTGCTTCATGGAGTACTCCTGCACAAAAACCACAATGAGCGAGTTAGCAAAAAAAGACACGCTGTCTGGGACTGGAGGGGAAACAAAACAACAACTTAAATGAAACTTTATATTTTATGTTGCATAGACGCGAACACTACAATCCTCCATCCACCAGCTTGGCCGTCTCACCCTGTGGTTCTTGATGAACTGCTCCATGTCATTCTCTGTCAGGTAATAGGCCTTGATGTAGGTCTCAACAAATTCTTTATCAGGGACGGGTCGCAGGTCGGTCAGCTTCTCCAGCTTCATAAGGAACTGTTGAAAGTCCAGCTGCATCAGGGCCCGGCCCTCGTTGCTGCATTTCTTTACATTAGCATAGCTAGAGGACAAAACAGCAGAAGGGAAATAGGAGATTAGCTTTGTCTGAAGTATTCATGTAGAGGTAGGCATTGTCTATATCCTTTACGTTTCACTTCTGGGATTGGAAATCCCGTCGGATGCATGCCTATTTGCCAATGTCCGTTTCCTTCCACTTTCTTTGTGTTGGAATTTAACCTCCAATGGATTTATGAGGACTATGCTTAACTGCTCCTCAGATATCTGCAGGGTAAATTGAGACAGCTAGCTAGGCTGTCTCAATCTGTGAAATCTGAGTTGTCTCCCGGCAAGACTATTTGACTGCGGCTCCCACTGAGCTTAGTGCCGCCCATGACGATTGTGATTGGTTTAACCCTTGTGTTGTCCTTCGTGTCGCAGGGACTTTGTTTTATTTAACTTGTTAGAGTGCAGTATGGGCCTCGGGACCCCGAAGGGCAAGACCCCGCCAGTTCACGTGAAATGAAATCACATAGTACACAAGGGTTACCGGGGACCCAAAGCTCAACGCCAGGCCAATACAAAAAGTCAAATAAACTTAACGGGTCCTGGTGTCTTGAAGGACAACACAGGGGAAATGCCAAGAAACCAGAGCACGTTTTTCTCTCATCACCGAGTGCTGTGTGGACTAGTCAGACCCCCCTCTGCTCAGCAGCGTGTGGATGCTCTGTGACAAAGCGAGACTAAGGGAGGCACTGATTAGAAACCAAGTACATTCTGTGTCATTTTTCTTTTGATTCAGGAAAGTCATTTATTTTCTGACCTGTGGGGAATTGTTAATATTTTCCACCCTTAAACAACCAACTTATGCCTTGCTAGCCGGCAAACTTAAGTGTCTCTGTATGTTAAGGAGAAAGTCATGTCGCAATGCCTTTTAATTATTTGACTTTACTGCAAATTTCTTATGCATTAAAAATTGTCTGGAAGATGTGTTTCAGCTTGTCACGATTTCTATCAACATTTGAATCAAAATGGAAATGCTGTCAAAGCTCCAGACGCAAAGTGAACAAAGAAATGTGTGGTCACTTGAGTTACCAGATGATCCAAGACACTCAGAATCCATTAAAGTTTTTAAAAGCAATTGAAAAAATTTTACAAGTGGAAATGAAAAGAGGAGAGATGTGAGAATGTGAGAATGTACTTAATATTTCAGAAAATGTGCTATTTGTATGGGTAATAACGAAATCTGCATGTCACACATTTCATTCTTTATCCTCTCATGTGTTGGATTGAATCTGTGCTTTTAGGTTTGGTGGTCTTCTTTTTCAAATATTTGGAGAAAAACGTTTATATTTATGACAGAATCAACTCAAAGTCAGATAAAAGGTTACACATAACTAAAAGGATCTAAAAGGATCATTATAACAGAAGGGCTGTAAGCCAGTTGTTAAGTCATCCATTTAAAGACATGTAACTGCAGTGTGCATGTATTGAAAGGGAATACATGAGTCCTTATGTGTGTGTGTCTATGTTTGGCAGCGGGACTGTTCTCCACTGGCAGGTATCTAGGACATCACCAGTATATTAACACACCACACAGAAAGGTCTGCTCTGTCCCCGTCTCACGCTTTTCTCTCTTCTGTTTCCAATATCTCTCACTCTCTGCCAGTGTGTATGAGCTTGGGCTCAGAATGTTAACAGTGCCAATTCTGCGAGTCCAAGGGGAGACAAGTGCTGGAAAGATAAAATGAATAAGAGGCATAAGCAAGTTGGAGTACAAACAAACAAATTTGACCACTCTGCCTTGGTGTGGTCATATTATGTGTGGGAGATGCAAGCAGACGGCAGAAGTCTGCAAAAGCAGCTTACATTTGCGGTCATAATGGGCCATTTGTTGATTGGAAAGGGTTCAAAAGTTCTGTTTCGCAATGGAAAGAAAAGTGCTCACCAAATGTGTTGGAAGGTAAACATGTTCCTTTTACTCAGTGGGTGAGGTCAAACCTTTCACTGATGTTTAATGTCCAATGTTTTCTCTCCTTTAAAGACTTTGCAAGCACTAAACCATTTAGCAAGAATTTGTTTCGAACCTCATTTTCCTGTGGCTGTCATTACAACCCCACATACACTTTCACTGTAACCTAAAAAGTTAGAAACTCAGAATGACTTTGGCTCCAACATCAACCATCTTGTTCCCAATGAAAAGTGTGTAACCTCATGATAATTGTCAGCTGTTAGCGACTTGCTTTGTCACCATTCAGCCGGTCTGACTCAGTGTTGCTGTGCATCCAGTCAGAGGGGATTTATCACACCTTTAATCTAAAATCCCTCTTCGCACATTCCAACACACATTCTCAGAGTAAAGCGACGGTGTGAATGCAAGTGCTGAGCGAAAACACTCTGATGTCCTATCACCTGTCACAACCCATATGTCTCACTTACAAGGGAGAAAGTAGGGACATGCTTTACAAGGGATGTGTCAAGGGTGTTTTACGGTTTGTATGAGTGGCCTGTGCCAATCAATTCCCCGAGGGAGAGATGTGACTGGCAAAGAGGGTTGCCAGCATGAGGAAAGAAGGAGATGGCATGAATTTAAAGTGGTTTTCTTTGGTGGATTACCCGAAGGAACCTGGCCACAGAGTCTCCAGGTTTCTTATGTACTGTAGGTAATTTCCCCTGTCTTCATGCTGCTTGACAGCATGCTTTGGAAAGACTTCTCCTTGATCACTATCTCTATAGGTGTTCCTGTAAAGACACAATGGATGAGAAGTGTGTGTGTGTGTGTGTGTGTGTGTGTGTGTGTGTGTGTGTGTGTGTGTGTGTGTGTGTGTGTGTGTGTGTGTGTGCGTGCGTGCGTGCGTGCGTGCGTGCGTGTGCGAGCATGTGCGTGTGTGGGGGGGCCTTCAAATCACTGGCATGCAATGACTCACAAATGCTGTTTGGTAAGTCTACATTCTTAGGGACTCTATTTACGACTGTAACCGAAGAGTGCAGAGACATTTTCAAGCAATTTCCCCATGGTTTTAAGGGACAAAAACACCATGGGTCTGCACTGTATTTAGTCTGGTTACATTCATGTTCTGAATAATTCATTACGCTAAAATGTGGATTGAGCAATCATCATGTTTTGTACAGTTCGGTATCGATCCAACCTGAGAATCACTATGTTGCTTCTTGAATAGCCACTGAGATTACCTGAATAAATATTTAATACACAAACACCTTACTGCTGACTGAGGCTTTTACTATACTGACATGCAATAGTTAGTAGTTAACAGTTATTATTTACTACTTCTATATAATTATTTATGTATAGTTATGAATAAATGCATTTATTCAAGAACTGCTTTCTGAAGAGCATAAAAAGTACCACAATTAGGGCACCTGGGTAACTCACCTGGTAGAACAGGCGGCCATTTACAAAGGCTTAGTCACTGATGCGGTGGTTGCGGGTTCGATTTCCGACCTGTGGCCCCTTACTGCATGTCGGCCCCCCTTTCTCTCCCCTTTCATGTCTAAAGCCGTCTTATCTAATAAAGGCCTAAAAATGGCATAGACAAAAAACCTTAAAAAAATAAAAGTACCACATTTAAAAAACACGTGGGCAGGAATAGAGTAATAAAGTGCATCTATAGCCCATAGAAAATGTTTACAGTATTTGACCTTTGGAGCTTTTGGGTAGATCTAACTCGAAATTGAACATGTTTTTGTAGATATAAAAAGACGGCTGTTAGAGAGCCTGTAGTGACAAAATCAACCAAGGACAAACCGCAGCCTGAACTTGTGCTTTTACTCTTTAAGTGCTCTTAGTGGGACAAGACAGAAATCCACAAAGTGTACAAACAAAGTCCATCATGCTCCGAGTAAGTTACAGGAGTTACTGCTTCTGTCTCTAAATTCTACTTTAATCTCTTATTGCGTCATTTTAACAGGTTATAAAGACTTGATCCAATCGCAGAGCTGCTTGTGAGTCTATTGTCTTTTTTGTATCAGATATTAAACATGATATAGTCATAGTTCCATTATCTCATAATAATTCATTATCTTTATCGTGACTATAATTGCCACTGTTCATCACCCCCCCCCCCCCCAAACAGGCACTGTCAGACATCGCCTACCAAGAGCCTGGTTCTGTCCGAGGTTTCTGCCAAAAATAATGTTTTTCCTCACCACTGTCGCACTAAATGCTTGCTATTGGAGGAATTACTGGAATTGTTGGGTCTGTAAATTATAGAGTGTGTTCTAGACTTACACTATCTGCAAAGTGTCCTAAGATAACGCTTGTTATGATTTGATTCTATAAATACAATTGAATTGAATATTGAAGCACATCTGGAGCTTCTTAAAAACGTTTTTTTTTTTGTTTGTCTAAACAGACAACCTTGTACAAATGTACAGTTCAAGGACTGAGTCACTGTTTGACATAGAAGGAAAATATTATGCACAGTATAAAACTGTTTTTGTACAGAGTTATTAACAATAATTCATAGTGACAAAAAATAAGCTTTGGCTGCAACCAAACCACAATGACGCAAGACTGCACACATCCCCTTGATGCTGAAGAGGTGTGTTGTCAATTTCGTACCCTTCTACTAGAGTCCTGTTGGATAGCCGGATGCAGTGCTCCCACAGGACGTTGGACACAGGCAGCGGGATGCGCACATGTCTGGAAACTTCCTCCAGCCGCATGTTGAATTGCTCAAACTCCTGGGAAGGTAGAGAAGAAAGCACAGGTAAAAACATTTAAGAGTCAAACCGAGTAGAATTAAAAAAAAGGTTTCTTTAATTGGATACCATATGTAAAACTTCTGCTATGTAATCAGAAATATTCAACTTGTATTATAAAGACATGTCCATAACCTCAAAAGATAAAAAAAAAAATGGATTACCTTATGCAAAGTATATTAAACAAACACAAAACTTTGTACTATAAACCACTTTCAAAGGAAACAAGCCGCTATGGGACCAATGCAACTTTAGTGTCTCAGCTGGAAGACATAAACTAAATAAAAGTTTTTATGAACAACAATATACATGTATTTCCACTGACTCTGTCTCAGCTACTCTGTGCTACTGGAAGACATCCAACACCAAATCCCCCAAACCTAACTTGGAAACAGCGTTATAAAACTACCTCATGCTGTGAATTGCCCAACCCCATTATTTATTTTGCAAATAATAAAATGCATTCAGGGTTTGTAGCAATCTCTTTTTATAAATAAAGCCATTTTTTTTAAACATGTACAGTTCATACTCTAAATAGTGGTATAAGTACATCAAATCAATCAAGGCCAAGTATATTTTTCTTCCCCCAGCCTACAGTATGTCTGGATTATTGTACCGCAACTCTACTTTAACAGTTAATTCTATGTTTTTGCAGTCTCGACTGCACTAACACCCTGAAGTACGGAGCACACAGGAGCATGAAGTATGAATCCAACAAGCCAATAGCCATGTGTTAAAATAAATCATTTGTGAGCTGCTGAGCAGTGTACTCAAGTTTCGGAACATTCCAACTGGACTCATTCATTAACTTCATTGACTTGCATGCAGGCTATTACAGTCAGCCTTTGTGCTCTTTTAATTTACATTTTTTACTACACACTTGAGATGACATTTAAGACTTGTAGTTACATCTCTTCTGAACATACAACACAGAAATTACAAAATATTATTTCCATGCCAGTTGTAACAACTGTGAGTTGTTGTTACAACTGGCCTCCAAATTGTTCATTCTTTTATGTTTTTACACATAAAAAATAGGAAATATCTCAGAGGAAGGTGCAGGCTGCAAGAAACAAAGAGCTAGAGGAAAAGGTTTCAGCTATGCTGTGTACTCACTGAACTCTGAAACGTTCAATTATGGATATTGTACAATTATGATATTATGTTGCTGTTTACAGGGAACAAATTGCAGTACATAAGGACTGTCCATAAATATGATGGATGAGTCTCAGGAGAAGTACTGTATGTCGGTTTTCTAGTGTGTGTTTGCAAATATACGTCCGCCGGTTTTAATTCAAACTATGTCATATTAAAAAATGATGCTGACTTTTAAGGCACATGCAGCTTCCATTCATTTTGCAGCCAAAAATGAAATGTTATTAATTCACAAACATTCCCACAACAGTTTTTGACTTAAGCAGTTTGTCAATAAAGTCATTCTGAGGCTGCTGCGTTTCCTTGCCACTTTATATGCAAATCAATGCTATTGTTGAATGCTAGTGATCAACCTGAATTCATGAATTAAATATTATCATGCTTGCAGTACAGCAAAATGTAGCACACTCTTTTCAATCAGTGCACATAACAACATCCACATGCATTATGAGTGTCTGACAAGTAGGCAGAGAGGGCTATTAGTGCCTGATGAGGTAAAGTACATGCAGGATGTAATGTACAACATGTCACTCTATCAGCTGGACCACTTTGACACAGTTGGGCATTTAAACCAGGCCACTGAGACAGAGATTTCCCCTCAGGCAATATAGCTCATAGGATTAAATAGATGTAACTGCAGAGCTAGACGCAGATCCATAAGTCAATCAGCAAATCAAAATGTGAGTTTTAACTTTTAACTGTGACTTAATGTGTATATATTTATCTATTTCTATACAATTGGTGATTTAATTGTAAACCTTCTAAGACATGCTGATGCATATATCAGGATTTGTCTGGTCTGTTCAGGATTTCACACTGCAGTGAGCCCTTCAGAGCTTTCTGTCTCTGAACATCAGAGGTAAGAAAACTAGTGCTCTGTGTCCTTACACTCCATGTAAAATTTATAATAGGATGAGTGGCCAGCATGCATAAAGACACACATTTAGTGGAAAACTTCCCATTCTGAAAATACATCAGGGACCGATGAGCTCAAATATCTTTACCAAAGCTGAAACTGGGGGAGATCTGCATTCAACTCTCTACAGCTTACTCACCCTGCACTAAATAATTTACCCCATTCCAACTAATTAATATTAAAGACCCCCGGAAGAATTTAACCTCATGAGGGACGACAAGGAACTTAAGAGTTCTTGACTTGAAGTGGAATAAATCTCAACACTTTATGTTTATGACACAGATGTTAAAAGGATAAACCCAGATTGTATTTCTCTCAAGTATAACAGAAACATTATGTGAGGGAAATATATAAAAGCAAATATATTTGCTTTTATATATGCCTTTTGTGTTCCACTTTTTGTTATTGTGGGTAGGGCATGGCATTGACAGGGCTGCAGTGGACAGTTGGTATTTGTTTGGGGGACAATTCTAAACATTTCCTGAATGTAAACTACAGAAAAATGATTTTAACATAGATACCACCAGCCTTAGTTTCAGCATTTATATTTTAGAATTTAACATTTATATGATATTCATAATGTTTTAGATCTAACCTACATTATAGCACACGACATGTTACATCAACAGTCACCTACACATTTCTTATGTAACATTACCTTTAACAGGACGTCCACATATACATTATGCTGTGACATTATCTCCCTAATGTCCCATTTAACGCCGGCCATCAGGAGCAACATTTGCTCGTAATCGATGGCCTTGGCTGCAACAATCCAGTATATTGGTTTCCGAAGTTCACTGGCGGTCGACACCGTCTGAGAGAAAGAATGAAGAATACGTGTTTGTGATTTATATTAAACATGTTTTTCAGTGTTATAAATACAGCAAACACCTCATGAGGCAGACATGAAATCAAGGTCTCTTCAATTTTGCTTTCGAACATCATCGTTTGCACAATATTTTCAAGAGTGAAGTCATAGCACATGACATTCATTTGATGTCTGGTGAGAATAGACCCGTCTGTGTACCTGAACACTTTAAATGTCAAGAGGACAAAAAAAAGAAAAGACTGGGAAACAGCAGGCGGCGTGGTTATGGGTGTCAGATCATTTTCTCTTTTGTTGATCCAAGAACAGCAGTGTATGCTGGGTTGCATTTACCAGATAATTTGTCTCTACAGAGGTATATGCTTCTAAATAAAACAAAAAAGGCATTGATGGTTGCAAATGAAAGAGTGAATACAACTGGAATATATATATTTTTAGAGCACATCTAGTCGTTTCATTTACGGGATTGTTCTGGTTCCGCTTTCTTTGTGTTGGCATTCTAAACTCGATCGATTTGGGAAACATCCTCTGAGCTAAAACCAACAATGAAATTATATTTATCTAATTTTTTTTGAGCTGTGGAGGAATGTCTGGCAATGCGAGACTAAAGCACATCAAATGATGAGTTGAAAGATGTGTCTGTTAGTAGCATAGGATCTAGTATATGTTCATAATATTAAATAAAAATTGATGAAAAGGTTATCCAAGCCTCAGACTCAAAGCCAGATAGTAGTCAGATGTTTGGTACAACCCCACCTGTAGCTGACAGTGACAACAAGATATACAGTTTCAGCAATTACACAGACTTTTGAAAGCAGGTGCAAGAATACCTGGGAATAAAACTGTTGCAGGAAGGGCTTCTTGGCTGCAGGCATCATTGTGTCCAGGTGGGACTGGAGGGATTCAAACTGTTCCGCCAGAAACACACTGAGAAAAAAACAGAAACACACATTTATTTTTGGCACAGTGGTGGGATAATAATGTCTGAAAAATGTTCTGGCGTGGCACTTAACTAAAACAAAATTACCTTGTGTTGTTTATGTATTCCTCAAGAGTGACAATTCTATTAACTAAAGCTGATATTACTTTTGATTACATTTTGAATTGATGCAACCATGAATTTGAGACAGAACTTTATATGTTACCTCTGTCAACAGGATAATGTGAATAGAGACAGCAGATGCTGCACTTTGTCGAAGGGTTTTCTTTCAATATAATTTCAACAAACAAACTGATTGGACAGTGCAATTTAAAAAGAAGAAAACTCAAGTTAGTGGCCTCCTTACACCGTGCTGTCTCATGAACCCAATTTTCCTTTGAACTCAGCAACCAAGTGAACAGGGATGTCATACTCAGAGTCATGCACCCCTGCCAGAGGGACCAACAACTACACTGTCATTATGAACATCTACCTTCCTGTTCCTTACTCAGCTGATAAACAATCTAAGCGACAGGATATTTTTAAAAATACTTAAAGCTTTAGGGCGTAACTTTTTTATATTAATTAACATCTGTTACATTCAAGCCATTGCCAAATGAGTTGATAAAAAGCTAATTAAGATTATCAGCTCCATACAACTCTCTCAATATAGCTATGTTCATAACATTGTGTCGTCTGGCGACTTTTGCGCGCAAAAACTCAATTGAAGATAATGACCTCTTCTGAAGAGTCCATCATGTTTTTTTTAATCCTCCGTGTCCTCCATGAGCTACTAGCAACTGCTTGAAGGAGGGATGGGGGCTGTGCACGATCACATAAGGTTTGTATTATGTGGACGCGCCAAAAATTGTTTTCATTACTTAGAATTCCTCATGGGGGCGACATAAACTATGCACTAGGTAGCAGTGGGTAGAATGCAAAAACAAAGCAAAAATGGCAGAATTTGAAATAGTGTGACCTCTTCCTACAGCACTTCCTCTCTGTTCTTTGTCTGACAGGCAATGCATGCTTAGAACAGGCAATAGGAACACTCTATATCTCTGAATAACCTGTGATTGGCCAAAGTCTCCTGTCACGGCTAGATTTTCTGAAACCTGAATGCAGAGCCAAGAGGAGGTGCACAAGTCTGGTTTTCTCTCAGACCACTTGAATTACAATATGCTGAAAGATTATTGCTGCATAAAGCCAAAAATAAAGTTCCGACCCGGCTTTAAAGGGTGGGATATACAAGTTTAAAAACATGAGTAAAAGTTCTGGCTTAATGTTAATCCTTCAGCTACCCATTTTCTCTACATTTCTCTCTTCACTTTTTATGACCTGAAACAGGTTTTCGAGCTGTTCTCATCACATGGAAAAGCCCTCTAAATGAGTCTGCTAAGTCAGTATTTTTTCTTAAACAATCTTCTCCTTATAAACCATCTGTTTTTCAGGAAAGATTGGTAAAACTGAAAAACATGAGCCTTGGGTGAGGTTTACAATCACTGCATGGTAACCCTAACAGCAATCTTGATATTAAAAGCAATAATTAAGTGCTGTCTAGTTAACGCTAAATCTGGAAGGGTTACATAAAAACCAGCCAGCACCCCATAAGTGAGCAGAGTGGACATTTATTATTTTCATGGAACAGAAGAAATCAGATTAAGGTGTTTAACTCGGCAACATGGTGCAGGCTAGGAAAGAAAAAAGCACACCTTGCAGTTCACACTTATCTAATCACGCTTGTATAAATACGACAACTGAACAAATAGAAGGGCAAACAACAGGAAGAGAGGCACCTTACACAGCTCTTATCTTTAATTCTGCTCAGAAATCATGTCGCTCACAATGCACGCTTAAGCTAAAATTATTAAGAAATACAAACAAACTTTGCATGAAGTTCTGCCCAGAATAAGTCGGACTTCCTCTCCCCAGGGGATTTTTTCTTTCAAACTTTACCCAAGAAATATCTTCACCTCTGCACTTTAGCTCTTTTACTTTCATTATTCTTCCAAGCTTGTTGGCTGCCTCTGATATATGAACAACTTTGTGTGAGAGAGTGTTAGCCTATTCAGCATTTTTGCAACGCTGTCATCTGGGCCCTTGGTTTACAGACTTTCATTATAAAGTACTTGTACACTGCCGACTTCTCAGGATCCAAGAGTTGTCACAGACAATAGTTTAACCTAATTATGTATGAGGGCACTTTTGTGTTTTGTGTGGGGTACTTGTGTGTGTGTGTAAAGAAAAAAGAGGGAGAATAACAACATACAGTAGGTGGAGCACAAGGGGAAAATAGATTAGTAAGTGACCCACTGATTGCATGAGTTTAACACAAGTAGTAAATTATAGGGAATAAGCTATGAATTCTAACTAGGGGTAAAATAAGGCTCTTATGCTATTTCAATAATCTTGTATTTAATTAAAGAGACGTTATTGACACAATCACACACTGCAGGTAGTGCAACTCTTTGAGGGCCAGGCTGTGTTGCCTAATTAAATTATGACCACCTTGAGGCGAAGCATCGGGCTCTTTAACTTTAGAATGTTTACAAGAACATAGCTGCCAAGTTACATCACACTGTCACGACACACAATTGAAGACATGAAATCTTTATTCTGACAAGAAATCTTCTCCCCTATAACAGAGGATTTAAGACCAATAATGGGGTGTGCTGTCTTAAGGTGTACTTACATTGCATATTTATAATTACTTCAATCATTGCATGGTTTATGTTTACTTGAGTGTTGTGTAGAGAGTACTTACAGAGACTCAGTGGCCACCACCCTCTGTGCTAGCCCATAAAGAGTCCCACTGTTTGTGAGGACCACCATTTGGCTGAGATGGGGGCTGGGCACCTTCTCCTTTCTGTCCTCTGCTGCGCCGTGGACTCCAGCATTTTCTCCCACTGCCTCCTGGGAGACACACAGGTGGACAGGCAAGTGAACATGCAGAGTCAAAAATGCATACTCATCATATTCTTGCCATTTCAAGAGACACTTTATAACTTCTGAGGAACGAAATGGTTCACTTTCTTTTCCTAATTGCGTGGGTTGATTGGACCCAGTTTTACTATGCTTGAAAGTATACTATGTAAAATCTTATGTTTAATATTACTGTGGAATACTTTAAATGGTTTTTAAGTCTAAGTGTTAATCTGTTAGAGTTTCTGTGTAGGTGCAGCTGTGCAAAAGCCCGCTGTTACTTTAACAGTTGACCAGACATAAAAGATGTTTCACTTGCAAAAATGAAGTCAAAATGTAGATGTGTGCTGGTAGGTAAGCATAATCTGAAATTCAATCAACCTTGTTGAACTCTGTTACATCCAAAGCACACACACTCTAAAATTCTGCTGACCAAACACTCCTCAACAGCAAACACTTAATCTTTCTTTTGATATATTCCACTACACCTCTCCATCCAGCAACCCCTTTTATCTCTTCATTTCAAAAAACAATTGAAATAGATACGGAAAGATTTTAACCTAAATCCCTTTCCATCAATCACAATAAGCTGTATCTGCATACAAAGTGACCAGTCAGTCAGCCAGTGAGTTTCCATACAAAAGGGCAGGTCATATTATTTTCTATAAAGGTATGATGAATCACATTGGCATGTAGAGCCTTGCACCCTTCAGCTGCAAAGCCCTCTGAAACAGCTTCTGGGTTAAACGTGTGTAGTAACAGGCCTACATGTCACTAGTTCATCATCACTGAAAACTAGAAAGAAAGTAGGCTAAATATCTGTGCTGAAGACAAAGGAGTGTTGTTAAACAGGCAGTGTTGTTCAAAGCTCTAAGAAGATAATGTCTTATGTTCCTCTACAGCAATCTATTCACTAAAATAAGATCTATAAACAGCCCAGCATACAGATAAAAAAATGCAGTGTGCAGTTATGCTGATGGTGTATATGGTGAATATATGAAAACTGCAACCTTTCCACAACCTCAGTTATCTCTCTGCATTTATTCAAACCATTATCAGTCTGAAATAAAATGTTTTGTCATTCAGAACACTTAAATTATATTACCTCTACAGCTAAGGGAATCTAATGGCTTCCCTGTGGAGAATGTAATATATCTCCCCTGAGAGCAACTCTTTGCGAATATAAACGCGGTTACTAGTTAAAGGACAAATCCGGGTGGAAAATGAACCTGAAAATGAAATCATGCTAATCGAATGTGACCAGTTTTATCGCAAACCGCTAATTACCTTATAACGCTAGTTGTTGGGGCATGGGTAAAGTAAAAATAAATCGCTATTTCTATACCACTAACAAGGCTTGAAATAGCACCACACTTCCCCGGTAGCATAATGAGGGTCCCTACACGTAAACTGAAACACTGAGAACTTTTTAAGTGTACAGACAGTTTATTAAAAAGATAGTTTATAAAGACAGTATCATTCACGTATTTGATTAGCATGAAAACAAATCCCAGAGAACAGTCAAACTCGGTACATGTGTTATTAAACCCTAGGTTTATTTTGCGCCGGAATGGTCCTTTAAAAGTCAGAAAAGTGAATAAGACAGTAAATGATATAAAACACTGATCATCTAATATTACAAGCCTTAAATAAGTTCATTATGAATCAGTTACTCACAAAATTATATTACTGTTAGTATTACTGTAAGGATGTTTTTTAAGTTTTTAAACCAGAATTCACATTGCAAGTTTTAAAACTTCTGACGTACTGTATATGCAACCAGAATTGAGAGGAGAGGACAAAAAGTACATAGTGATCTTTTGTCCTTTGGCAAGAGGCTGCAAAGCATTCACAGCACGCCTCGTCTACACCAAAGCATCCAGACCTTGGCCTTTGTTCAGCTAAAACTGCTGAAAGTGTGGTTATTGTGAGATTTGGGAAACGGAAGAACAAATAAAGCTACAAATTAAAGATGCATTTTGTTGTTACTTATCTATTCAACCACTGAAGTGTACAGATGTTTTATTTATGTTCCCATATTCCACAACATTTACATCACAACAAAGTTTATGTGATTTCCTTCAGTCCTCCTGTCATACAGGCGATTAGTACGCACTTTCAAATGCGACAAGTGATTTAACATTTTGGCCCACAATAAAAGCTGTTGAGCAGAAGTGGCTGGTGGCCATTTGTATGGACGACGTGCCAGATCAACAGAAAGATGTAAACAAGTGCAGACAAATGAGAAATGATTGTCTCTGTTCTTTTTTTCTAAATATATATATATACTTTGGTAAAGCATCGTTCTAGTGGTGGTACACTGTGGCCAAAACATGCACCTGCACTTCAGTATGTCATTGATTAGTTTCTTCTTTGAAATGGCTTCTGCCAGGGAAACTAACGAATGCACTACAGGGAAGGGAGCAAAAATTATGAGTTTCAATATGATTTGTATGTACATGTGTTTTGGTTTTTAACAAGATACAAGTTGCAACACCTATCTTCAGGTTTAACAAATAATTTTGAGACATTTTATCCTCACCCTCAATCTCTTCCCTTTTCTAACATTGCAGTGTGTTGCCTTTAATTATGTTGTATTATACTGACTTCTATCATTGGGTTGCATCATGAAAGTCACACTGGTTGTGTGTATATTCTCATTTGAATTAACCAACTCAATTTAACTTTGGTTGCATTGGTCTGACATTACAACAAAGTCTGGTATTGTCTATTTTTAATGTCTCTGTGTGAGGCTTGACCTTTCACTGTGCCCCTGAAGCATAAACACTATATGCAAAAAAGGGGAAAAAAGGCTTCTGAAAGACTGTTGGGAGGATTGTGAAGTTTCTTTTCCAATTGCATAAAACTGCAGGGAATCTTCAGGTAAAAACAAATGTTAGACTAAATAGAAAATGTGTTAAAAAGAAGAAAACCAAACATTTGATTTTATCCATCTAAATCCAATTCTGAAGCAAGAAACACATTTTTGAAGTGCTTAGGGTTACACTGAATGTGATACAGCATTCACCTTGAGTGGCTACTTTACGTTGTTTAGTTCATGAGATACTTTATCTACTACCATTTTATGATCAAAATATCAAACATGATTTAATGGAAGTGCATTACCATAAGTTCCCCATTGTTGTTGCCCTTTGGTGCCCCCAAATATCTAAATTAGTTTTGGAGATAAACATGCAAATCTTGTCTGATACTGAGACTGTCTAGCATCTTAATAATAGATACAGATACTTTCATACAATTTGAATGATTTTGCCTATTAGGGTTAGAGATGTTGAGGTGAGGAATCTTATTTCTTCCCATTAATGAATTCCTACAAATGAGACATTGACTTTGCTTAACCATCTTTTTAATCCTGTGGCAATTATGAATCCCAGTTAACTTTGTGGTTGTTGGCAGACATACACCAAAATGCAGCTGCTTGAATGCTCAGATTAATCAGAAAACAGGTAAAAAAAAGATTAAGACTTCTAAAAAAAAAAAAAAAAAAATAGAGATCAACTCCTCAGTCATTATTACAGACCTAGTGTAATCAACTGTAGTCCAACTTGTTTTTCATTTGATATCCTCAAAGACAAGACTGCACAAACAATTATGGTTCCGCTTTTATGAAGACACTTGATCAAAATGACAGATGACTTCAGTGAGATAAAGTAAACTAGCTCCATACGTCTGCTGCCTTGCCAAGTCCATGCAAATAATGCCATATTGAACAAATTAAGCACTGGTGATAGATTTTTTTCAGAGTCGTACAAGGACCTGAAAAACTGGGGATGAGGCAGACCTTTCTGTATAGCATGACTTATAGTGAAGAGGTCATACTTCATTTGATTTACACCCTGCAGCTGCTGAAGATATTTAGGACGAGTTTCTCTGCTGTCCCAACGAGATAAATAGTGAAAATGCTGGTCTGTTGTATTTGTTTAAGGTTATTTTCAATATTTGCTACAGAACAATTTTTGGTATATGGCATGTGTGTAAAGTATCCATCAGTAGATGTAGTGTGCAGAGTAGTACTGCATACAAATAGTCTAATACACCACAGAAAATACAATTCACAGGCAATATTAGAGCTAAAACCATTAGTTGATTCAGCGATTTGTTGATGGACAAACATAATAGGCTACTATTTTGATCATCTTTTTTTGTTTTTGAAACTAACATCACTAACTAACACACTAAAAACATCCCAAACATTCTCTGGTTTTACCTTCTCAGAGGATTCACTGCATTTCTTTGTTTTATATCCTAGTAAACCGAATATCTTTGCGTTTCGGATACCTTGGCCATGTTGAAATTCCAGTCATTATCTTAGAAATTATACAAAATAAAGGTCATATTTGGCAATGAAAGTATGACTAAAGACTAAAAAGGCATGCCATTAAGTTACAGTCTCGGTATTTGATTCAATTTCATGAAAAACATGTTTTGGTTTGTGGAAATTCTGAAAGACTGGCTTGTCTAAAGACCAACAGCCACATAAACAAGTGAGGCCAAAAGTAAATTTGAAGCCCTGCAGGTAATAAACAAGGTTGGCATCTTCCAAGGCAGATGCACCGCAGGGTACAATTTGTTCAACACAGCACAGAAAGCAGTTCAGCGATAAAAGAACCTGAATCGAGTTACTGATACACAGGAACAAGGCAGGGGGACCACTAAAACCTGCTAAGTGGTGCTTGAAAAATGTTTATAGGAGAATATTCTTTATAATAAAAAAATTAATAAATTGGTTGCAATTGTATCCACATTCTAAAATAAAAGAGTGTAGAAGAGATAGTATTCAATATCCAATCCAACTTTATTTGTTAAGCACTTTAAAACGTCCGAAGTTGACCAAAGTGCTGTACAGAAAAATACAAAAAGAAACATAACATTATAACTCGAGTAAAAATATGCTTTCTTTAAACAAGCTCTATTAAATAAACCTTCTGTATGGGAGCAGACTGACGTTTAATTAGTGAATGTTAAGCATGGTAATCTAACAGTTTGGGAGTAATCAACACAACACAGTTGTGTTGATGTAAATTATTTAATCAGGACGGAGGTAGTAGGAGGTCTTCACTGACGACACAATCATTATGATTGCCCCAGAGGAAAACCTGCCCTAATATAAATTGTTTGTTCGAGACAAAAGTAATGACAGAATATATTAAAGAGTTGACAGATATCAATACAATATTATTTTAGAAGAGAACACTAACCATCAGCAATATTACACACTGCTATGCAATGTTGCCTCAATGACGGCAGATAAAATTGAGCCGCACAAAAATAGCATATGTAAAGGTGCAGATTTATTAGATGTTGAATATTAATAAGAATATATTATGTGTTACTTTTATTGTTATAATACACTATTATACATTGCATTCATTTTAAAATGCACTTTTTTGAATTACTGTAATGTTTTAGTTTTTTAGCTATACTAGCCAAGCAGCAGCTAACACTAACAGTGTAAATAGTTAGAACAAATACCATTGATTAATAAAAAGCCATAGTGTAAGGACATATAAAATTACAATCCAAGTCCACATCAAAGCTTTTTTTTTTTTTTTTAAATAAATTCACCTTTCCATATTAAAAGCCATTGTTCTCCATTTCATCACACTTTGAATACTTCTTATGGAAAATAATTAAAGTTCACAGGTGATGTTTGAACAAAAACTGAACCATTGTACTTAGAGATAAGGAAATATATCTGTGGGTGTCAGGATAATTATTTTCTTTGTAAGCTCACTGTGTTTTAATTATCTGTCTGGTGCTTGAGCTCAGACAGAAGTGGCCCTTGAGGTAATGAACCATTTAAAGACCTAAAAATAAGGGACTGAAATTTCCCTGTGACAGATTTCAGTCTTTGTGCCTCTAGATAACACCTTTCACATACAGAATAATAATAATATATTTAACTGATAGAATTTAAAGTCACTTTAATGACCAGTTACACTTCAGTGTGCCAAGCTGATGAAGAAGACACCTATTCAGACCGCTGACGTTATTATCACAACATTATTATCACCTATTCACACTGAATGGTGATGCTATTGCAAGAGTAACAATTATCTTGGAATATGATTTGACGAATCTTACATTTACACAACATATGTATAAAAAAAACCTCATTACCAAACAGAGGCAAACACCTTGGCTTCTTTGACAAAAACAGATCCAGCTATCCCTTGCACTGCAGGACACGTATAGTCGAGGCAGTCCTTTTGTCAGTCCTGGAGTATGGTGACATAATTCAGAGACATGGTGCTGCTACCACTCTCAGACCTCTGGACTCGGTTTATCACTCTCACTCCTAAATTAAGTGCTGACACTAGACACTGGAAATCACTTTGAAAAGTGCTATATAAATACAATTATTAAATTGTATTATTATTATTATGCTTTGAGGAGATTAAAGACATTACGTTTGACTCTTACTATGAACTCTTTGTGTAAGGGACAGCAATAATCAAATCATTGAGACAGAAATGCTAAAATTAGGATTTACAGTACACCATGTTTTAAATGTTGAAAAATTCTCATCTAAGGAAACTATATTACAAGAAAATGGGCAAATGAATGGAACATACATAAATCACATCAACAGACTATCAATAGTATGTTCTTGCTTTGTTGACTTTTTGGACTTATGCTTATATTTTTTCAGAATATTACACTTGATACTCACTCAATACACCTGACAAAACTTTGGCCTATAATATTATGCCTCTGTCTTAATACATTTGAGAATTTTTGTTCATACTTCTGTGTAGTCTCCGTTTCCTTTCTGACCAAAAACATCCTCCTTTCTGTCTGCATCCACAGAAGCTACAGTTAAGGTCAAACTAGTCTCTTTGTTCTTTGTTCCCTCTGCAGTCTCTCAGTCATGCTGTAGTATCGGTGTTCTTACCATCAGGCACTGACAACTCTTCATCAATGATCAATAATTAATGTGAATGGTACAAAACAGAAAAGCGAGTCGGCATGTGGAAGTAATGGCACCTTTCAGTTAGAGCTTATATATAAAAAGATGTTTCGGGTGTTTTTTCTAAGAATAAACATGATGCCAAAAGACAAACATAAATGAGAATATTAGTGCTTTAAAAAACATTTCACTCCAACTGCATTTATTCAAAGCTAAAACATAATTTCGTTAGGGATTTTGGAAAGCGGCAACACACCAAAGCCTTCAGGAGGAATTTCTTTACTTGATTCTGTCAGCTTTGCTTACATGCAGAAGTTGAGAACAGTGTAAATATCAGCTTTGATGTCCTTATGGGCCTTTCTATAGTATGCACAGGCGAAAGACAAAACTAGTTTTGTTTGCCTGCAAGGTATTAATGCTGAAATGGTTTCCCCACGTGGACCAACAGCATTGCTAAGTATGAAGACATCAAGCATTAAAGCCAGGGAGTTTATCTACCCTGGTGTAATAATTAGAAATTAAACGCTAGAATTCTCAATGAAAAGAAAACATAAAAATAAACATCTAGGGAGGGATTTGAAAACAGATAAAAGCAAAGCTTAGAATAACATTTCAAACAACAGGGATATAGTAATAGCTTGATGTTTATCAATCGCTGCTGCTTTTCATCCAACAATCCAACAGATCAAAGACGAGAGGCAGATATATTTAACCGGCTAAAAATGATTCTTAATGAGAATAGACGGTGAAAAACTCATATGTGTGTGTGTGTGTGTGTGTGCATGTATATGTACAATAATTGTGTGTGGTAGGACTCAAGTATAATGATACTCTGCTACCCGTTATTGTATTCATATGGGACATGTAATCTCCTTCCCATAATGCTTTAGGGAGAAAGTGGCACTAAAGATCTATTTATATGGGCCATACTTTTCAACTTGCTATTTTCAACAAAATAGCAAGTTGAAAAGTATGGCCTATATAAATAGACAACACCACCCAAAAGCTTCATGCATACATTGCTACTGCAAGTGTAGCCTGAGGAAGCAAACTAGACCGATAGGCTCCCTCATCACACTTAAGTAGCCACAATCTGCATTGCAGTCTATGGGCTTATCTTGGCTCTGACCAATTCTATGTTTTTCTAAAGTGCTGAGTCGGAACCACCTCTGCTGGAGCATATATCTTCTTATTGGGTTTCTCTGCACGTCTAACGCTTTTTTTTTTTGAGGAAGATCAATTTTCAGTAACAGCCTGAGGTAGATTTGAGGTGGGTATGGGAAGCCCTATCAGTCAGCAGCATTAGAGGAGAGCCACGAGCTTCCTTTCTGTCTCAAGTCTGCCGGATCCATCATTTGAAATGTGTGAAGTAATGTTATATACACCTGGGGGGTGGCCAAGAAATATTTACTAAATATTAGGGGTGGGGGGAAAAAAAAAATCAAAACAGCATAGTATTGCGATATTTTCAGTGGCAATACTGTATCGATACACAGGCGCCAAGTATCAATCTTTTATTATATATGTGTTGGTCTGTTTGTCCACTTAACAATTTGCAGCAATAAAACTGAAGTGAAACCTTTTTAGATAAAACACATCTTGACAAAGTTTCCTTTTGGAAACATTTGTAATTGGGAAAAATTAGAAGTTGAAAAGAAAGTTAAAAATTGCAATGCATTGCAGAATATTGCAATATGTTTAAAATCGCAATAATATCGTATCGTGGCATAACTATCGTAATGATATCGTATCGGGAGGCATCTGGGGATTCCCACCCCTAGTAAATAGTACTCAACATAAATGGCTGGTCTGAGAATAGAGATGCAAATGAATAGAAATATTTTAAAGGCCCTAAAAAAACCTATTTTCTCAATCAGCTTGTATATGAACACATAATTTAATAAAGTAAGATGCTTAAACTTAGCCACATTCAAGCATCAGTATTCATCGAGAGCTGAAACAATTAGCGGAGTAATCAATTGAGAGGAAAATAACACTTAATAAGTAATCATTTAAGACTTTTTTAAAGCAAATTGCCAAATAATTCACAGGTTCTAGCTTCTCAAATGCTTGCCCATTTTCTTTTCAAGTGCTAAATTAAGTGCCTTAAGACCAAGGTATAGGTAAGGGACTATACAGTGATATCCAGGAGCCCAACAAAGCAAGCCTGGCTTATGCCCCTGTAATACATATAATAATAATACTGTAGCAATGGAGCTCCAACCTAATAACCCTAAGAATTGTGGCCTTTCGTTTAAAAAAAAAACAAAAAAACTTTCAAATCTTGTTCCCCAGCAAACAAAAAAAATAAACATCCTTAATTTGAAAGGTTCAGTAAACTCTAATAGCGTTATAATTCTGTAATCACCCTTGTAGTGAAGGTGGAGGAGTTGAGAAGCGATCTCCAAATTGAAGTGTCCCACTCTATCGTGATTGACTTCTTACTCCTCTCCAATCCATTCCATTCCATAGAGATTTATGGGAAAGTCGAGTGGACTGCCTGCCAGGCAATTACTGTCAAGTGGATTGTATTGCACCTCTTTGTCACTCTAATACTAGAAATTTGGTTCTCATTAGATGAATGTCAAATGAAATTAGGGCCTTCATCTATTTTGTGTGACACCGCCCGACACCTCAAAGCCTGTCTCTGGCAACTTCTTTTCCCATGGTTGCTGGTCCACTCACCTGCTTTGGGATGACAAGAAACACGGTAGGAGAAGAAACTAACTGTAGGTTGAAATACTTGAGTTAAGAACATGAATGAACCAAACTGAAGTGTATGGAGAATGCAGAATACAAATGAAAAGATTTTTCTTAATGTCCAAAATTTCGCTTATCACCATGTCTGTCACACTGGGAGATGTGAGACAGGAAGGTTAAGTTACTGTTCCAGGGGGATCAACTGTCTCCTCATCACAGCTGAGGAGCATGACCTACAGCTGAGCCTATCAATAAAGTGCATTCCACTGAAATAAAACTCATGTAAAATGTCACTACTTGTGATATACCGACAACTACATTACTGTATATAAACAGACACACAATGGAGCTTAATTATGATCTATAATCCCTGTCAAATGGCAATCCCCTCTAGCATGTTGCACCATTCACAGAGAGACAGCAGGCCACAGCAAAATAGCGAGCCTGGACAGTTATGTGCCCTCGTGAGATGAAAACTAATGACTAGGTTCACTGTGCAGTGTGTGTGTGTGACATTATCCACTGCCTCTCATTAGAGGCAGCCTGCCTGTGTGTGTGGGAGCTGTGCCAAGACAGTGTAGTGCACCTCAACCACAAAACATGCTTAGAGATTATCGCTCTGCTTCTGACAGAAGAGAGCGTGAATAGTGTGTTTGTGTGTGTGTGTGTGTGTGTATGTTTTGTGTGCATCTCTGACGGCTGCCAACACAGAAATTACCCGGCCTCTCATTCCTGTTTCAGTGCCAGGCATGGAAAAGTCCCACTCTATGCAAAAGCCGAGTACCCAGAAGCGAGCGTATGCACACACAAACACACATCTAACTATCATCACACATTGTGGGTTGACTTCAGTAATTCACTAATTCTTTCAGTAAAAAGACTCAGATTACGCAATAAAAAACCCAACATATTTTCCAGCTGAATAATCTTATCTTCATACCTGGGCCGATAGTAAACACTGAAATAAATACACATACAAACACGCCGCTGTACAGTATATTCAGTCAGAAGCACCAATAAACTGGGAGGAACTATACAAGCAGTTGTCTGTGCTGAGAGTTGATAGGCATGTAGTCACTGGCAAACAGCTACTAAACGGAGGCAATAGGACAAACAGATAAAAATGGAAGGAGGAAAAGTACAGGAAGAAATGAGAGAGTAAGAGTTGGAAAAACAAGTGAGAAAAACTGAAGCTTGAAAGAGTAAATACTGATGGTTTTAGTATTGAGAGACGTGAAAGGATGGTGGACCAGAAGTGGCCTTAATTGCAAATGCTAGCCTATGACAGTTCTTCACAATGTTGCCTGCAGCAACGGCTCTCAAAAACTGCAACAGCTGAACTTTCTGGCAGGGACAATATGGCCACAAACGGACCATTCTGATAAGGCACTGTCATCAAACCTGGCCCAAGCAATATCATTAAAGGACTTGAATGTTTCTTTGAGGCAAGGATTGTAAGTAAATTATTAGTATATTATTTTATGCGACAGCTAATTCCTTTCAAGTAAAATAATTCATGCCTGTGTCAATAAACACTATGTAACAAGTGTTTTGTGGAGAACGAATATGTGAACAAGGCAGTTACATCTCTGCCACTCTCAAAACGTTGTTCCCTAACCACACAACCTTGAAAACAATCTCAATGAAATATTCAAAGTCAAAAGGGAGTGAACTCGAAATGAAAACTGTCAAGCGTAGAGAAGCGTTGGAGTTATGGAGAGGTAATCAAGAATAACGGAGGCAGAGAAAAGGAACATAAACGAGGCGATGATCTTTTACTTTTCCCCCTGGTACTCCCAATTTAAGCTAAAACAACTCGGTACCTGAGACGAGATTAGATGGAATCTTGTTGCCATTCATATGGGACTCGGAGTCATTACTAGCACATTGGTTTTGGAATCAAACAATTGTGACTGCAAATCAGGGGAACAAAACCGCAAGGATTCGGCTGCTCAATTGAAATGCAGTGTGTAATTAACTTTATAATCTGTTTACAAATGAGGTCTACCCTGCTGCAATCTCTGGAGTGTTTGGGTCTGTGTATTTGTATGCAGAGGGAGTGAGTTTGAGTACTCAACGTGAATACATTCTCACTTTGGAGTGGAGACACCTACATTTAAAGTTTGCAGGATTTAAAATCCATATGGAAACTAGATATAAATTGTTATTAATGACAATATACTGTCCATTAGCTGTGGTAACAAGAGCTCTAAACAATGTGTGCGTTTGTGAGATTTTTGTGCGCAGGTCACGATGTGGAACACAGAAGAGCAGAAAAAGACAGATATGAAAGAAAAAGGGGGAATGCTGCGTAAGCTTGGAAAATAGGCATTTTTCCAACATTGAATGATTTATAGAGATGAGCTAAAATAGTTTTGCATATGAGAAAGGACAGGCTAAAAGCATTTGCCAATACATTAGAGAAAGGATGGGTGTAAATACAAAGCCAGAATCAGTGTCCTCCCTCTAAAGGGGTTTTAAATAGATCTAATATCACGCAGCCTGTGATATGATTATGCTCATCTAAAATGCGTGCGTTCATACACGCGTTAAAGGTTTAACATAGTTATTTTCTGTTCATGTTCTTTTTCTCTCCACACAGTCTGTCCATTAGTTTGTGGGTGTTCATTTGATCAGGGAAACAGTTCAGAGAATAAACATATTCTCCACAGCTGAGCATCAAGCATCTCCCATATTTGAAATAGCTCGCAATTTAGCGAGAAAATAACTGGGGTGTAAATAGTTGCTATAGTGCCCCCTGAGGGAAGAAAATATGTTGCAGCAGCTACTGCCTAATACAATTTAAAGTTTTGATACTCATTATTCTTTTCAGACTTTTATCTGTTTTCTTCCCTTTGACTTCATGCATTATTTGCTTTCATTTTTTCCTCCTCCTTAGTCCAACCTTGCATTGCAACACCATACACATCACAGTAAAAGTGGCCAGCATTGCCATCACAGCAAAATGCTATTATTCTGCACTGTCAAAAAAGACTTTGGATGCTGAGTGCTTCCTCCTATGGAAAACTGCTGATTATATCAACATGAAAAAGTGGTGCTGGTTGGAAACAATTCACTCCGTTCCCCTTGCTTCACATTCTGATAAGATGTACATTTAAGATGTGACTGGTGTTGATGGTTGCCATAGCAGCATGTTATTAGATGGTTATTGGGATGGACAGTCACATTTCAGAGGCAAAAACAAAAACACTAAATGGCAAAATTATTAGTTGTCCTGCAGCATGGTATGTGGTGTTACGTGAACACATCGATGAAATTAGAAAGGATATTTGAGAGAAACAGACAGAAAGCCCCACAGGTTCTCAGAAAAATAAAACATTATACAAGATCTCACCATGGGGAAATAATACAATCTCTTCTTCATTTTCAGAACTGATGGGAGTATTGTGAGTCACATATTGTGACATATAATAAAAATCCAATTTAACTATGCATAAGCAAAATTGGTCTCTAGCTCTGGACTGAATTAAAAGCTAAATTAATGTCTTTTTTCTAGAGCTTCTGAACTGAGCTCTTCTGAATAATAATAATGCACATAAAAGATGTGTCAATAACCTATTTCATTTTGAAATAAATAACAGCTAGTCTTAGTATCCAGATTTGAAGACAGAACTACTACAATATGAGTTTGGAGAGCCATTCACTCACAGTTTTGTCCCTTCTGCGATAGCACTGCAGACAATCTTGCTGACGTTGTATGGATCTGTTTTCCTTGTTAATGTACTTGTCTTTATGTATCCATTGATGTAGTTGTCAGTGTATATTTCCAATGTAAATAAAACAGATTTCCCCTACAGGACAATACATGTCTGTCTGTCTGTCTGTTTGTCTGTCTTCTACCATAATTAGACTCAGGGGACACAACACATTGTTTTTTTTCACTAAAAATAAAGAAAAACCAAGCCAAAACATCAATAGAATTTCCTATTATACTCCAGGAAGCAAAACTTCTATGGAATTGCAGATTATGGCCAGACTAAAGTCCAAGTATGGCTTTGACAGATTGTAGAAGATACACTATCAGACAAAGTATAGAGAGTGTTGTCTGCACCAGACTAATTGTCACTATGTAGTTTTACACAGGGGAGTAGGGATTGAGTGCCCTAATGGAATAACACACACATCCACCCTGGCTTGGCCACTTAAACAGAGGGAGGTGTGTGTATGGGTAAGTGACCACTGGCCAGATAATGATGACCCATAATGCATTTTGTGGTGATATGGGCTGTGAGATCAGACACATGGTCAGGATGGATATAATGGATTAGCAAAAACATACAGAGGTTTAAAGAGGAGAGAGGCACACGAGAATAGAGGAGTAGAGAAAAGCATGTTTGCGTCAGAAAATGAGACAGGCGAAGAGGTAACGAGGATGGTAAAAGAGAAAGAAAGAAAAGGAAAGTGATTATAAGAGAAAGTGAGACCGAAAGTAGAGGAAGACAGAGAGAGTTACATTCTTACCATGTCAATGAGGCTTTCCTGGATCCGGTTCAGTGTAGTTCTTAGTCTGCTGCTGATAAGGCCCAGGCCAGATGACTCATACTGTAGAGAACACAACACACACACACACAACACACACACACACACACACACACACACACACACACACACACACACACACACACACACAGAGAGTTAGGTTTTGCACAGTGCACAAACACCTTCCTCTATAAGAACACACACAGCAGAGTGTGAAAGAACACACACACAGCAACATCTGCTTTCATCTCACATAGTCGGAGACAAGTGAGTCTTTACTTTCTGCTTCTATTTGACTCTAATCAAACAGGGAGGAGTAACTGGGAGGAAAAGACATCAAAACTACACAATCACACCGGCGACAGTACATGACAGACGAGAGGTAAAAGATAAGGAAGCACAGCAAACTCAACATCTAAATGCTTGTGAAATCACTTTTAGATACGTTTAATGTCATTTGAGAAAGCAACTTTTAAACACCTTAAGGGTTACAAATCAACCACACCACAAGTGTTGACTAGCCTTTTGGACTTGCAAGGTGCCGGGGACAACCTTGTTTATTAGTCACAATGTTTCCAGAGATCTGCTCTTACCAAGCAAGCAGGGCCCACCACCCTAGCAGGGCACACATCTCTGCCACCGTGAGATGGCAAAGACGGGCTAGGCACAGGCTATGGATGACGTATGGGCAGCAGAAAGGAAAAACAAGCAAAGTCTCAAATTAAAAAAGAAAAGAAATGACAATGTGGAGGTAGTATATAAAGAAGTAAGCAAACAAAAATGCAGAATTAGATTAATGAAAATAATGGGTGAAATTACATTAAGAAATCTGTTCAAACTAGGGCTGGGCGATATGGAGAAAATCAAATATCACAATATTTTTGAGCAAATACCTCAATATTGATATTGCAATGATATTGTTGTGTTGTACTATTGGTGCTTTCAGGAAATATTTACAAAATGAGATTTTTGATAAATAATCATCAGTAAAGTGGATATAATGACTAGGTGGGCAAACAGTCTGGTAAATTCAGAACATTACTAAAACTTTACTGCAATGCAGCATTTAAAACCAGGAAAAGACAACACTTATACCATATTACTATATCCAAAATTTAAGATATATTGCCCAGCTCTAGTTCAATCAGAAAATGCAGATCAGCAAGGTAAGGAAAATCTAATTATTGTTACCAGGATACATGCTAGCTTCCAAATTTATGTCCACACACACACACTGTGTGTGTGTGTGTGTGTGTGTGTGTGTGTGTGTGTGTGTGTGTGTGTGTGTGTGTGTGTCTCTCAGTCTGTGTCACTGGAGACTGATGATGTTAACACTTTGACCTTCACATGTGCATGCAAGATGAATATCATCCATTGTGAGGGAACTGTCTGTGGGAGTCAGGAGTCGAGAATGGAAAAGAACCATTTCTTGCGTTATTGGTAATTTTTCAGAGAAGCCATCTATTTACATGTCAAATACGTTTCTTCTCTCTCTCTCTCTCTTTCTCTCTCTCTTCAGTAGAAATAATCAAATCAAAACCAAATCAACAAAAATAACAATATACCAATGGTAATAATAAACACTCATACTCTTCTCTCTCTCTTAACACATCTTTCCCACTTCAGTGTTTTGGTATCAAGCCTCTCTCCTCCATTTTGTCTGCCATCATATTGCAAAACAGAGCGACACAGTACAGAATCTTCTATCTTTATCTTCCCAATTCACTATTTAGCTCCATTTTCTTCCATATCTTCTTAGAATATACACTATTGTAGATAGATCTTTTCCCATGGTGCAAAGCTTCCAACAATGTCTGAATCATGAATCACTTTTCCAAAAAACTGTAACCCTGCCTCTCTCAGTCCCAGCAGTTGAAAGCCTGGTTATTAGTTGCGATGACAAATTTGCGAGTATGGCACATAATGGATCGTTAGCAAATGTTTAAAAGAGTCAATGGTGCATCTTGACTTGAAAGGGTCAATATACATAGATAATGGGGTATTTACCCTTTTGAATATTTATGTCACCCATTACTCTTCAAGTGGAGGAGTCAAGCAGCTCCATTTTGATTCCAGCGGTGTAAAGAGAGCAAAGCCTAGGTCAAAATACCAGCATATGTGCATATTATTTCCATGAGCTTATTAAAGATTCATAGGGACATTAGCATTTCACTGTAGGTGCCTCTTAGAGTAGGAAACGGGCCGGTTAATATTACACTCAATGAGGACTAGAGGTACATTGAAAAAAGAAAAAATGAGTTTCAGAGAGAGACACACAAAAAGTTAAAGAGATTAAGGAAACTAAGGCACAAAAGACAAAAAAGGAGCAGGAAAATTACATATAGTATATTTGTAAGAAAGGAAAAGAGAGTTTAAGACAAGGTAGACAATCATACAGAAAAAGAGTGATATGAATAAAGGCGTGGAGACGGAGAGAACATGGAACCCATAGCAGATTAAGATGCATGACAAAAGCAACCCTTTTCTCATCTCCAAATGACACACGCACACACAAACACGTCAATAATGTGTAGTGAAGCCGCCCCCGTGGAGCGTTCATCCTCTTTATCGCTTCCACCTCGATGGGACAGAAGTCATTTTGCTGCTATCGTTACCAACTCCCCGAGGGTGATACTGACACAAATGCTGTTTTCTTTAAAGTATAAAGTATAAATGACATGATAGTCTCTATATGAAGAGGGGATATTGGACTGTTAAACCTAAATTTGCACCGATACAGACAGCAATAACAAAAGTGGTTATCCACCCTCTCACTGTATAGCATGAAACATTCAAAAAAAATCTTTAAAAGTAAAAGCACACATTTTTCTTAAAGCACCATACCACTGATGCAGCAGAATATCATATTATGTAACTGCAGTCATTGCAAAGGAATAGAAGACCAACACTCCTGATAACTTGTGGTAAGTCACATTTTCCTATTTTTAGTAATAAGGTGTGACACACCGGCATGGTATGATGCACGTCAAAACACCTGTTGTTTTTGTGGAACATTTTATGCCCTTAATATGATTAAATGACAGCAGGGAAATGATAAGAAATGTGGGGGGCGAGAGATGAGGACCAACACGCCTGACTCATATTGGGGATGTTGCAGTTCATTGTTGGAATCTAAACCTCTAGGCCATCAAAGCCCCCCACCTATTTCCTATATAAGCCCACACGCTGGCAGCGTCTTGATGCTTGTAGACACATCAGGAAACTGGATTGTATAACCCACGTGTCAGTGGGTTTTACGGATTTCAACTGATGCACTGTCGCACAAAAATTGTGACACTGATGTGGTCGGTCGGAGTGTTAAACTTAAGGGAATAAATTCTGTCCTTTTTACAGTATGGTGACAGTGATGACAGTCACATATATACATATACACATATATACATACATATTTACATATATATACATATATACACATATACATATACATACAGTATATACATATTTATTTGTTAGTACTTTTACTTAAGTTTGGATGCAGGAATTTTATTTGATACTTGAGTACTTCCAACACTGCCTGTGTCACTCATTGCTCTTTAACATAACTATACAGCATGTAATCAAACAATAGCATAGTGTATAAAAATACTGTACCATGTCATTGCGACCAAAGAAGGTGTATACTGCATACAGGTAGTAGTCAAAGAGCTGTGACACACAGTGGATGACATCAAAGGCGATCGGCTTCAGAATGTTCATCATCTGCATATACTTGCCTGTTCGGAGATGACAGAAAATGAATAGTAATCAGAAGTTTGTTGGACAAGCTTTATGTGTTCCAGGTTGCATACCAAAGACTATCACAGTGGTCATCCAAACTGTTTTCTATTAGCCTCATTTTCATTTTGAACCCAGTATCAGTTCCAATCAATAAAATGCTTCTGTTCTTAAGTATATTTTGTCGCAGATTAAAAGACTTGAACTGCAGGAAGTTAAACACAGTGGAACCACATCCTTTAAGCAAGAACTTCCACAGGAACACATTGCATTTGCATACACTTGAGGACAAGGATTGAATTTAGAAGGAAGGTAATAAAAGCAAAAGGTACAGTAGTACAGGTGTGTAACAAGATACCAATGACTCAGAATTGATGAATGGAGGTGGGGGGGTATAAACTCAATCTAGCTGGCTTTGCCCCTGAGACAGCACTATTTCTCTCACACTCATTTTTCATGCCATTTCTCTTGAATTTTGCACTGAGAACTCAGGGAGCAATATAACTCCATTACATAGCTGCACAGACTGAATTAGAAGTGATTGCTTGGAATCAAACTTTGGCTTTTCACTCAGTTTGCCACTTTGTTTTGCAACACACCTCTAAATCAACATTACCAATTTTGTGAAGAAAAGACAAAAATAAGTATTCTATGTTGTACTGTATGTGCAGGAAAGGTGCCCTGCCACACGTATTTCATTCCTTTGTGGTAATGTCTGAAATTCTACCATGGACTCTCTAACATTTTGCGGAAGCAGTTCTTTTTCACATTCACAACATAACACAAACACATATGGACCTAACATATTTCAAAAACTGCAAGTAAAATGGTTTGTGTGACCAGATTTTTTTTAGTTTAAAATATTTATGTTAACAGCCGCTCTGTATCAGCCTGAGTTTTTAAATGAATTCAAATTGCAGATGATTTATTCAGTGGTACAAGTGCACAGGAAAAAAAATGCAGTTGACACATGAAAATCATATGATGAAGGTCACATCGCATGAGGCGATGCACGAGGCACGCTTTGCCAAGGAAGGGCCCAGATGTCTTCAAAGCCACATTACAAAGACGTGTAGGTGCCACATTGGAAATGAAAAGGTCAGAGTTTAGGGTGAAGGTTAACCATTATTAGTGCAGCACAGTCACACAGGTACCAGCAGAGACCTTAGTGCAGCAATCAAAATTGAGCTGCTTGCGTCATTGGTGAATAATTAGAAATCTCAGCAGGCTAGACAGGATGTCCACTGTGGCTGGACTGCTCTCCAGAAGAGATACGAGGTAGAAGGTGTACTGTATGTGTGTGTGTGTGTGTGTGTGTGTGTGTGTGTGTGTGTGTGTGTGTGTGTGTGTGTGTGTGTGTGTGTGTGTGTGTGTGTGTGTGTGTGTGTGCGTGCGACTCACCAACAAGCCGAATGACGTTGAGGGTGGTGTTGGTGAGAATCGGTGCATTGGTCTTATTGAGGTTGTAGTCAGACTTTTTCTTGCTTCTTATGGTCTCTCGGGACGCACTGATGCATGCAGGATTTGGCAGTGAGACAGAAAGTAGGGTAGAGGTATGAAACGGAGAGACTAAGTAATATATGTTAACATCCCTGATAATTAGCAATGATCGGCCAGGTTCAAAAACGTGGCGCAGGTCAGAGTAATCTAATTGATCAATCAGAACCCATTACACAATGCAGGAAACACAGAGGGACCCCAGTGGTGAAGTCTCTGAACTGGTCATCCTGGCGTACCAGACCCCTGACACTGACCATTGGGCTATAATAGCCAGTTCTCATTACATGGACCTTCTAATTTCTGGATGTGACCATGCAACCCAATTAATAATTAACCATTAATGATTCCTGCTTACAAGAGTGGGATATTAGCAATTAAGTGACTAATATCTAATGTCAGATTACTACACACAGGGAATAGGACACCGAATGTGGTGAGAGTTAAAGTAAGGTTAACAGGCACATCAGATTGGTGAAATAACGATATTCAACACTAAGCACGAACATCACAATACCATGAATACCCTATTGTACATTACATGGCATTGTATGTCTCGTTTCCCGTGCAAATGCGGTGTAATATTTGAAGTCAGCTCTCAGTTTCCTAATAAATTAGTTGACCAGATACACCTAATAAAAAATTAATAAACAGAACTAGGAGGAATATAAAATTCATGCAAAATTATGCTGCATCAAAAAAAGAAAGACATAATAATAATAATAATAATAATAATAATGATAATAATAATTACAGATATCACATGCTACGATGGGAATTGCTTGCATTAATTATATCACTCATAGAATTCAACACACCCTGATAATAAAATAAACCAAATACAAAACATTCCTTAATGGCATTCAAATATCTAATTCAAATGAAAATGAACCATTTTACACGAGGTGCAGAGGAGCATGATTGCCTCTGTTTTTTGCTAAACAGCAACTTTCAAGAGTCAACTATCATGTATGCAGAGGTGGGAAGAAAGAGAATTTCTCATGGGTAGATAAAAAGCTTCATACAAGCTTTCTGCCTACTTAGCAGGGTTAGGCAAAGTGGAGCTAAAATTAGCATTACTAAATGCATAAAAAGTAGCATAATGCTTGACTTCACACGCTTTCAGAATCTACTTAAAAAAGCAGCATCTGTGACTAACAAGAATTAGTTCTAGTATATAGTTATTTTCGTGTACATGTTCACTTACTTTCATTAATATTAAATAGCCAGTAGTAGAAATGATGGACACCTGGATATATCAACGTCACACGCCATGCCCTGATCTGTGTGACTGTGAGAGGTACAAAACATTTTGACTTGGAACTGACCTCTTGAGTGGAACATCACCCGTCTGCTCGTCAACGTAGTCCTGCTTGAGCTCGTCAGCGACATCGCTGTCGCTGTCGTAATCTTGATACACACTCTTCTCCAGCTCGTCTGACTCGTACTTGAAAAATGGGGAAGAGACAGATTAGATGGAAAGTAGAATCAGTACAACAGAAGCGAGTAAAGGAAAAAAAAAACAACTCAAACACTGTTATAACATGCTGTGAAACTTTGCTGACACATCACCAGATGTGGAAGACAAGTGTGGAGAAAGGAAAAGAGGCCATGGGGTAATCTTGTTATCAAATACAAACTGGCTACTCAAGTGTAAAACAACGTGAAAACAAATTGTATCAGAGGGCTCTGATTCAATTATTTAAATGATGAATTGAAAAAATATATATAACATCCCCATCTTTCAGCCCTAATGGGTGCATAACCATAAAACGACTGGCTTGAGGAGGAAAAGCAGAACATGAATTCACCTCCCAGCTGAAAATCTGGTTTAAGCTCACCTGCAATATGACAATATTTTTTTTGTCCTTAACTGAAAGCTCAGGCAACACATAACAGCCATATAGAAAGAATTACAAGCTTGAGAGTGAGCTTGGGCTTCTGTAAGCCTGGCATGTTAGCAATATGGCAAATATTGCTTTTGATATTGAGTCTGTAAGAAAAATACAGGTATATAAATATATAAAAAGAAAATTGTTGATGGGTCAGGGTGTCAGGGCACCCGTGTAATGCATTGTAATCCTATTCTTGAAGAGAAATACTGTTTTGTTCAACAAATAAGCCTCGAAAGAACAACCAAGTGATTTGGACTTTATACAAGTCATTAGAGGAGCACATGCAACATACAGTATAACATCTACAGTACTAGGCTATATTCTCCGGATCACTGTATCCATATCACAGATATTTGATGGAATCCTATGGAAGCCTTGATAGAGATAAGGTTTGTTTTCCTCTCTATGACTTGTGGTGTAATTTAACTTCAGTGTGTGATCAGAGCTTTACACTTTTTATGCAGTACAATGTTGTATGGGTCTACTGCTGAGAAATGGAACAAGGAGATAAACAGAGGTTCAGGCTGCTAGTTGCATAGCAAATAACTAACCTAGTGAGTCTGGCCTACAGCAACGGTGCTGCTAACCAAGACTATGTAGGTAGTTTGTACTCCAGTTTCCCACTAATTCCTACGCTTCAATGAGGATGCCAGTAATAGAGAAGCAATGCTGGTGTGTGTTATAACAAAGACTAGAAACTTTCCTCAAGGAACAAGAGGGCCCTGACATACAGTAGGACTAGCGTAGCTGCGAACAGTACCATGTGCATACTGCAGGATATTCATTGATTCTCCTGTTCCTTCTTAAGCACACACAATAGTAGCCGCGGTTTGGTTGTTAGGGCTAGGTACCAAACTTTGATACTTTTAGGCACTGACCCAATAGCCTCCATAGTAATGAGTATTGAAAAATGCCTTGACCTGCTGCCTGTGTCCCTCTGATCTACAAGTAGCCTCCATGCAACGCATGCTATTACGTCACACCAAGGGATGAGGGGAAGTGAAAGAGGGCATGTTGAAACACTAAATGCCGCTAAAGAAAGCTGAAGGTGTGGAACATCCGGCAGAAATTCCGGCAGCAACTGAACAATCCCGGAAGTGGAACGTTGTTGATATACAGTAGACTACACACAGCTCTACTCCTGAGTTTAGTATTTGCCCCACTTCTAGATCTACCCGCAGATTTTATTTGCTATTTAACAGCTTATATTATGTGTCTGTCAATGCATCAAAGTATTATAATAATCCTGGCATGTTCTGCACTGCTGGGCCTACACTGTTATTAAATGTTTATGGACCCAGTGATGACAGCTTGAGAGCTGCTGTAAACAACTTAATGACCCACAGTAATTATCAACTTGGCTCTTTATTAACTTGTTTTGTTATGAACCTAAACAGGTAGCCTTGTTAATTATACATATTTATATAAGTGGGTGTACCTGACTGGTGGCAATGAACAACTTGACAATCATTAGACATGACCTGTACATGGTCCACATAAGGAAATACAACACAATGTCTATTATGGACAACAGTAAATGAGCACTTCCACTGTGTTTTATGTACAACTCTAAATTGCATTTTTCTAGCCTTTTGACTTACAACACACATTTCACACTACTAATACAAATACTAATACTAATAATACAACTAATTTCAAACCATTAAGCAGACACAAGTCTGGATCAATGGAAGAATATGTTGAGGATAATTGCCTGACATCAACAACAAACTTCGAGCTAGCAGGCTACATGCTGAAAATGGCAACATGTTTATGGCGTTTACTATCTAACTGGGACGTTTTGGGACCGATTGGTGGGAACTGCTGTCGACAAGGTACACACAACGATACACTGGTAAGAGCAAATTATGTTTAAGCATGTATCCAGCGCATTTAAAAAGCGCACAAACTCTGTATTCTGTAAAGAGTTGACTTAACTTGATATTACATTTGGCATTTTCTTTTGTGGGGTGCAAATGTTCCACCAAAACAAGTTCCTTCACGAGACCATTTTGCGGAGCATTTTTCCTCCTATGCCAGACCTTACTCTACAGCGCTGTTGAGATACAGTAGGTATGGAAATGCAAGACTAGGCAGGCGCCAATCAAAAGCAAGTGTTTGCAGTTGCCACTTACCCCATTAGATGCCAGCACATCCTCTGTTTCCTCCTCTTTACGCTCAGCCTGCATCTCAAAGGGGTTTCCTTCTTGAAGGTACTGCTGGAACAGAGACAGCTCCTCCTGAGCCGGGCTGGTCGAGGACGCAACCTGTTTGCTTGGGGAAACGGACGGAGAACGACACTGGCCCATGAATTTAAACTCCTGGATTAGAGAAAAAGGAACAGAGACAGACAAGAGAAGAGTTAGTGGGTTCATATTTGGTAAAGTGAGCAGATGAGGTACATAAGGAAAGAAAACTGCTATTGGGTGCCGTGGGTGGGGGTATTGCTGAATAAAGAATAACAACATTGATTTACACATTACACAACTATTTATGAGGGTGTCTTAACTGTGTGACCACTAGCACAGTTGAGGTTTAGTGCATATCATTTTTGGGGGAAAAAAAAAAAAATTGATTTACACGTCACACAACTATTTAGCAACAATTAGTAACAGTTAAAGAAAATAGGATCAAGGTTGCGCCACTACATTGAACGCGTAACGTACGTGGACCGTTAGCGGAGCATAAGTGCTGGCCATAGAGGGCATAGGTGCCACGGAAGGTATGTTTTAACTGGCTACACACCAAAGGATTGTTTGAGTCACAGGTGAGACAGAGAGCTTTTGCTTTGGGATTCTTGTTGTTTTTTCAGTTTTTTTGGAGCTAGAAAAGCGCTGTGAAAACAAATTTACTGTCAGCTGGTATCAGAGGATGCAGGTGAGGGAAACAAGAAATAAATTAAGTTGTATCCTGTATATTGGTAGTTTAATTTAAAAGAAATAATGACACTTTATGATGCATTTCTTTGTAAAAGGGCCGCACACACCTAGCGTAAAAAGTATAAAGAGAAGGCTGTGCTATTTTTACGCTTGTAGAGCAGATCCGCATACATTTTTGTGTGTGTGTGTGTGTGTGTGTGTTTTTTTTTTTTTGTGTGTGTGTGTGTGTGTATATATATATATATATATATATATATATATATATATATTATATATAATTTTGTCAGTCATTCTTTCAGGGGGAGCGGGCCACCCCCCCAAAACAATGGTAGGGGAAATACTGACTGGTCATGATTGCCCATATTGTCTCAAAGGAAAAAAAACACAAGCAAACTGCCTGCTTGCAAAGGCAACGTGCTTGTTCTTGCATGATTTTTCTCACTAACCTTTCAAGTCATTGATCTTTAACAACGGGCTCTCCTTAGCCTGCAGATGGTATTAAAGTGCCCATGTTCATTTTCAGGTTCATAATTGTATTTTAGGTTGTACCAGAATAGGTTTCATTTTCAAAAAACACCATATTTTTGTTGTATATTCAACTGCAGCTCCTCTTTTTACCCGGTGTGTTTAGGTCTCTGTTTTAGATACAAAGTGAGACATCTCACTTCTATACTATCTTTGTTGGGAGTCGCACATGCGCAGTAGCTAGGTATGATCACATCAGCTAGATAACCTTTTCTACAACTTCAGTCAGCACAAAGCAGGATTTGCTGGGAGACTTCTTCTAAACGAGGGCCACTTGTGGAATACCTGCAGAACAGGGACATGTAAGTAGTTCTTTTGTAGATTATGGTGAACTAGTGTGTGTTGTAGCAGTGTTTTGCCATTGAGAACAAACTAGAATGCTAGGGCTAAAATGCTATGGTTGGCTGCCTCGTCTTGGCTAGTTTCATAGAAAGCCGTGGAGATTTTGAACAGCTCACCCGGAGAATGAAGGCAGAGGACATTCAGAAACCCGTATCTCACTCAAAAGAGCACGGATAGTTTTCTTTCCAAGTTTGTATTTGTGTGGAAGCACCAGAGACACAAAATAACAGAAAACATGTTTTTTTCATATTATGGGCACTTTAAGTATCAAACATTCCTGTATAATGTATTCATTTTTTTTAAAAGGTTATTTTTGGGGCATTTTTGCCTGTAACGGACAAGACAGCTAGGTAAGAAAGGGGACAGACTGGGGGAAAACATGCAGGAAATTGTCACAGGTCGGACTTAAACCATAGACCTCTGCGTCGAAGAATAAACCTCTCTCAACCTCATCTACCAACTGAGCCAACCCGGCCACAGGAACAGCAATCTTTCAAATAGATCATATGAAGTCAAGTTAAAAATTGTATGTAATGTTTGAGAAGAGCTGCAAGTGACAAATGAAATGCCTGCATTTTTAAGAACAGATTCCACAACCAGTGAGGGTGAGAATGGAACAATACTGAACATATTCAACCAATTACGAAGAAAATAAAAAAAGATAGGAATTACAGTGCACTGATACCATCAGGTTTTTACCCATTTTCAGTTATACATGAAAAACATGAAAAATGGCCACAGTGATTAAAACGATAAGTCAAATCTAATAATACATATATTACATGATCATATGTATGTGTATTTTCATAGTACTATCAGTCTGTTAAAATATTACACAATTTTAGTACCTGGCAGGGTTTAAAGGTTTCATGTACAGTACATTGCCTGTATTCCATATAGCAATGTAGATGCACAATATTCTCGGGGCAGTGGGTTTATTATGAAAATTCTTTGGCATGTGGGTTTGTTGCGAAATGTGCCCAAGCAAGACAGACAATGAAGGGAAAACAAGAAAACACATAATTTAAATGAACTCCATTTATCTTTCTGACATCTCTTTCAGACATTCTCTTCAATTGATCATTTCTGCTTCTAGGTGAAGTGAGCTGAAAATGTTTTAAGCACAATGATCTTTTCTTGAAGTTGGTTATAGAATATTTAATGAGATACCTACAATAGTTTTGTGTTGGCTGTACATGATCTACGTTAGGCTTGGATATTCATTTATTTAAGCGTTGCTCGCGAGTGAGGGAAATAAAATCCTCTAACATACACGCCACAAGGGACAGCAGCCATTTTATTTTCATCAGTGTTATATAATGTGCGGTGAACTTTACTCCTCATGTGTTGATACACAGGCGAACACACACATAGAAATCATTGAGCAGGATCCCTCGTGATTTACATCCTTACGCAAATTTCCCAGGGATGGGCAATGAGTGATGCCTGCCTCACTCTCTCGCCTCAGCGATGTGATTCTTACTCACATGGAGCTGGGAGATGTTGAAGTTAGACTTAACCGGGCAAAGTTCCCATGTCTCGTTTTCCAGAAACATCCTCAGCTCTTCCAGTCGTGCCCTGAGGAGACGAGAAGAAAGAAAAAGTAACGGGATGGAGTAAAATAAAAAAATAAAAATCAACGCGTCCATAACTGACTTCATGAAAGCAATGTATACTGGTCTGTTTACATGTGTTAATGGAGTCCGGAATAAATGTGCAGACATTAAAAGTCTGAAAGGTCACTTGCACAGTGAAAAGAAAGAGTTGTGTATATGTGTGTGTGTGTGTGTGTGTGTGTGTAACATGTTTCCATGTTAACTGTCATTACAGCCAAGGACAGCCACCCTGTGGCCCGCTAGGTCAATATCAGGTCGGTCTGTGTGAAATATCAGAGCAGTGTTGACTTCAAACACTGTAGTAGCCCGTGTCACTTGTCTTTAAGGTGTGTGAAGAATGAGAAGTGAAAGAACATGGAACAGTGGCTATAGACAGAGAAGCCGTGTGTTACAGAAATAAAGAAGGGGATTTATCAATTACCTTTTAACATTTTTACTTCAGTGTTGTATGCCCAATAATCTTTTTATAACTAGTCCATTTTGCACATGCTGGCCTTATTTACCTACAGTTACAGTGCCTTGCGAAAGTATTCGGCCCCCTTGAAGTTTTCAACCTTTTGACACATTTCAGGCTTCAAACATAAAGATATAAATTTTTTATTTTTTGTGAAAAATCACCAACAAGTGGGACACAATTGTGAAGTGGAATGAAATCTATTGGATATTATAAACTTTTTTAGCAAATATAAAACTGAAAAGTGGTGCGTGCAAAATTATTCGGCCCCTTTACTTTCAGTGCAGCAAACTCACTCCAGAAGTTCAGCGAGGATCTCTGAATGATCCAATGTTGTCCTAAATGACTGATGGTGATAAATAGAATCCACCTGTGTGTAATCAAGTCTCTGTATAAATGCACCTGCTCTGTGATAGTCTCAGGGTTCTGTTGAAAGCGCAGAGAGCATCATGAAGACCAAGGAACACACCAGGCAGGTCCGTAATACTGTTGTGGAGAAGTTTAAAGCCGGATTTGGATACAAAAATATTTCCCAAGCTTTAAACATCCCAAGGAGCACTGTGCAAGCGATCATTTTGAAATGGAAGAAGTATCAGACCACTGCAAATCTACCAAGACCTGGCCGTCCCTCTAAACTTTCAGCTCAGACAAGGAGAAGACTGATCAGAGATGCAGCCAAGAGGCCCATGATCACTCTGGATGAACTGCAGAGAACTACAGCTGAGGTGGGAGAGTCTGTCCATAGGACAACAATCAGTCGCTGCACAAATCTGGCCTTTATGGAAGAGTGGCAAGAAGAAAGCCATTTCTCAAAGATATCCATAAAAAGTCTCGTCTAAAGTTTGCCACAAGCCACCTGGGAGACACACCAAACATGTGGAAGAAGGTGCTCTGGTCAGATGAAACCAAAATCAAACTTTTTGGCCACAATGCAAAAACGATATGTTTGGCGTAAAAAGCAACACAGCTCATCACCCTCAACACACCATCCCCACTGTCAAACATGGTGGTGGCAGCATCATGGTTTGGGCCTGCTTTTCTTCAGCAGGGACAGGGAAGATGGTTAAAATTGAGGGGAAGATGGATGCAGCCAAATACAGGACCATTCTGGATGAAAACCTGTTGGAGTCTGCAAAACACCTGAAACTGGGACGGAGATTTATCTTCCAACAAGACAATGATCCCAAACATACAGCAAAATCCACAAAGGAATGGTTCACAAATAAAGGTATCCAGGTGTTAGAATGGCCAAGTCAAAGTCCAGACCTGAATCCAATTGAGAATCTGTGGAAAGAGCTGAAAACTGCTGTTCACAAACGCTCTCCATCCAACCTCACTGAGCTCCAGCTGTTTTGCAAGGAAGAATGGGCAAGAATGTCAGTCTCTCGATGTGCAAAACTGATAGAGACATACCCCCGAGCGACTTGCAGCTGTAATCGCAGCAAAAGGTGGCTCTACAAAGTATTAACGCAAGGGGGCCCAATCATTTTGCACGCACCACTTTTCAGTTTTATTTGCTAAAAAAGTTTTAAATATCCAATAGATTTCGTTCCACTTCACAATTGTGTCCCACTTTTTGGTGATTCTTCACAAAAAATAAAAATTTTATATCTTCATGTTTGAAGCCTGAAATGTGTTAAAAGGTTGAAAACTTCAAGGGGGCTGAATACTTTCGCAAGGCACTGTATATTCCTCAAACCTAATGGACCAAAAACTGAAAGGGCACTCTGAGAGCGCAGACCTCCCCCCAAGGCATGCCCTATCTCACAATAATGCAGTGTGAATTTTCACAGTCGGGAACTCATTTATCCGATTATTCTGACACCACATAAATGCAGCACTAGCGCCCTATGTAGAAATGTTAGTGAAAGTGAAAAATAATTGGTGTATCTGCTAGTGTTTGGATCTTCTCCCAAAATGTAATGGATTCTTCCTTGGTCCATGCAACACCATTCCACCAAGTTTCATGAAAACCGGGCCTGTAGTTTTCCGTAATCCCGCTTACAGTTCTTCTAAAAAGGTAATTAAAGGACATTAAAGCTTTGAAACCATTTTAATTAATCTGAGAAAAATGAGTTAGGAAAATGAAAGCAGAAATGACCAATGGCACAGCTCTTAGATATTTATCATCTCTGAACCCTGACAGTGTCATTCTGTGCTTTGTAGCCACAGGCCAACAATACACCCACCCCCCGATGACTGAGTGTGTTACTGCAGGCAGCTGACAGACAAACACTGGCATCATCAGCCAGTCAAAGTTCATTGATGGGTAATCTCTTTGGGAATGACACCCGGCTGGAAAATGAATCAAACCTAATGGAAAGATGATGCACGCTGGAAGCCTCCAGGCCACCAGTGTGAGTATGTGAGAGTATTTGTGCACGCGAACACAATGGAGGGGTTGATAATGTGCCTTCATAACGCTGTCTGATGTCCTCCTCCTCTTCTTGTTCTCTTTCTCAGGGTCTGTCATCTCTCCCGCTCCCTTTTTCAGTTCCAATTACCATTTCACAGTAAGTTCACCTCTAACCTAAAGATGTAGCCCATCAAGCCGCTCTGTGTCTCACACCTTTGCCATTTTGTGTCACAGGAATCAAGCTTTTTAGCATTCAGATATTCAAGAATCTTATCAATTAATTCTAAACAGGTAATCACAACACTGATCAGTGTGAATCACATCTGATGATGTGGCGCTGTCTGTGTCAAAGCATACGTATTCATGTGGTCGGCAGGGGTTACATAATTGAGAGGTTATTGGGTAATTACATGTCTACTCCAAAGAAGGTTACACTGAGAATATAGCACGATCAAGGGAGCAAATGGTTGTAATTTTGTGTAAAAGTTTCTGTCAATCAGTTTCACCAACTATAGATTTAACAACTTTCTTTTAATTATATTGGGGGACTGTGCTTTTTAGATCCATGCACTCTTATGTCTAATTGTTCACACACAATCAATCCTATGAACTCAATGAGTGAATGAGCAGAAGGTATGTCTAACTGTCACACAATGCATGGTCCGAAAGAATGGGGGACATCTTACCTGTGATAGTTTTTAAAGTAGTTGACACTCTGGCGTTTGATAGACTCCTGCAGGACTTCTGACTTACTGCTGCAGAACTCCTCACCCACCTGCATCAACCTGGAAGAAAGGGTTAAGAGATGAGGGAATAAATAATGACAGAGACAACAATGAAGGGAAGAAGAGAGCAGGGAAATAAGAAATGAAAGAGATAAGACAAGGGGATTCGTCACTAGTGCAGTTATCTGATGGAGCATGTATTAGAGATGGAAGATCTGGTTTAAGGTGAACAAGATGGCTCATTGATGTCTGCCTATAGAGTATTACTTTATTTGCAGTGCACATGCACACAATAATGCAACCGCTGCAAGTTGGGTCTACTATGATTAAAGTAATGATTTGATTAATCGACTTCTAGATTTCTATCTTCATGAGTAAAGGGATAAAGAAGTAATTTTACGGTTGTATTGCATTGGTTGTATAAATGTCACTTTGTACCTTTATAGTATCTGCTTCTGTATAATCAATCCTTAAAATGTATGGTGGGTTTTTGCAGTCCAAAACAGCCCTTTAGCCTTAAAGCCTCTGGAGCAAGAGCACAGTGTGTGTGATTGACAGCTGAGCCAACAGGGGTACAAACACAATGTAAACTGACTATTCTGGTAACTGTCAGTCAAGGGACAGACAATATGCTGTTAGCAGTGGTATTGAAGAAAAAGAACCACCCAAGTCTGGATCTAAAGTAAGCGACCTAAAATAACCAATTTTTATATTTTAGGTGGCTGACTAAGCAAACAGCCATTTCAGATTATCACATCTACAGTATGTACACAGATAACAAACAATATGTACACAGCTAACAGGTGTCACACAGTGACAACAGTGGCTTCATTAGATGAACACACACACTAATGTAAATGTCTCCTTTTTGGGTACTGAATTGGGTCACGGAAACTTAAATTTACAAAACACTTTAATGTCACAAATAACATGGATGACTTCAGGTAGACTTGAAAACATAAACAGTAATATCCTGGATCTTACTTAAAAATATGGCTTTCCACCCACAAACTCGTTCCAGCCAAGTACAGGCTTCTCTCCCACGTACAGTAACAATGAGCAGAGCAGGTTGAGCATAGTTCAAGAAATGTGACCATGGTGTGTACAGAACACTTCCTATTTGTTGTCCATTAATGCAAAATAAACAGCAGTATCACATTGTTATATTCAGAGTAAATACAATCAAAATGTGGTGTTTGAATAAGTTACTGGCATTATGAGTTTAGTGTTAATGTAAACAAAGTCAATGTTAATTATCTTATTGGACAAGGGAGCATGTTGCGTTTCTGTGTAAGTGTGTTCACATAATTTGAGTCAGTTATTGAGTAAGTGACTGAGGGAAAAAGAGAGGGAAAAAAAGACAAGACAGACAAAGGGACAGCGGTAGCAAAATAATGAAGACCAATTAGCAGAAAAAATGATGAGCTGACTGCTCTGACCCTGTGGCGTACCTGCTGATGACATCAAGTACCACAATGAAATCATCATATTTGAAGTGAGACATGTCTGTCCCCAGGATGTAGGCCTTTACTTTCAACTGGACGTCCTGAGGAGAGAAACAAGAGGGACAGGGTGAGGAGAACTTATGATTGACCAACTCTGTTGAACAGAAATTTGGGGAAAAAATGAAATGAAATGAAAAGCTAAGAGCGGAGAGGTAGAAAGAGACGACAGTAGACAGCTTGTGGAATGACTATGTGGAGAAAAACATGAGGAGAAGGAACCACTTGACATGCACAGAGAGAAAGTGCACTTTTCTTTCTAACCTGCCAGATCCGTGTCAGCCCATGCTCTAGCTTCTTCTTTACATAGCTGCGGTCCACCACAGACTCATCAGACTCTGCTGCCGCTACTTCACCTAGGGGTTTTCAAACAAAGCATGCAGACGGATTAAAAACTAATAATGAGACTGATACAAATCTATTTCCCCTTATCCATTTTATTAATCTATTGTTTGACTGTCTTTTCAGCATGACTCAGACAATTTCCTTTACTTATTTCAGTGGAGGATCAGAGCTGTGCCATTGGATCAGAAAAAAAAAAGACTATTCTTGTGGTTGAAAATGAAAAACATCCCTTTGATAATTACAAAAAATTGTATTCCTCGGGTGCATTCTAATATGAACAAGGAAATGTGGCGTAGTTGATCTGCAGATCAGACATGTGCGAATATTGTCCTTCATTGTTAGTTTGACCATGTAGACAGCCTGAATTTTAGTCTGTGACTTTTCTGTACAGTGGTGGTTGTCAGTTAGCATCTGAGAGGAGCGTACTGTAGGTCACAGAGTCCCTCAACAGAGCCAAGACTGACAGCAACCTAGACCTCAATATGACAGGTGCTGAGGATCTGTTCACTGTCAGGCTGCCAGGAATGAAACCATCTCCAGTGAACGTGGTTCTACCTCTGTTGGCTCACTATCCTCTCTTTTGGTGTGTTTTTTTCCTTCTCAGTGATTTAATAGAATACCATGTGGAGTAGGCACTGAAGAGGCTAGAATGTCCTCGTAGCTGCAGTACTTTCCTCTGGCTGAACATTGCTTCAATCAGTCTCAAGCTGTTAGCTCAGTTTGAAGTAGATCTCTAGGAAAGCCAGAAGCAGTGAGCCTGCGAGTCAACAAACAGGTGGCTGTCAATCCCACATTAAAATCCTTTTAATGTATTGGGAAGAAAAAAAGAGACTCATCTTGGTCATGGATTATCCCACTGATCGATGTTTGTGGTGTGTCTCGTCTTTTGTTATTGGGCATACTATTTATAATTGTGTTGAGAATATTAGCAGTATGTTTTTAAAAAAAATAAATAATGCTCAAAATCTTTATAATAGCTTTTAATTCCATAATAACAATGCAACGGGAACACTGCACATTCAATTCCAAATCAAAACATAACAAAACTGATCAAGTTTGTGTTATACCTTTATATTTTTAGGCTGTTCAAAAAATAGCAGTACTTGCATTTGTCTCAAACATTTACTGTATAAACTGAAAAAAATGTCTCAAGGGTTTACTTTACTTTGAATCACTGCACTAAAATTTAGTTGCATAACCTTTATTTCTGAGAACTGCTTCACATCTGTATTGCATGGACTCGGCTAACTTCTGGTGCCTGTGAACATGTATTCCAGCCAGGATGATTGAACTACATCCCACAAATCCTCTGCATTACACAAGTGTTCTATGGGATTGAGGTCCGGGGATTCAGCTGGGCACTTCATAACATCAATCTTGTCCGTCTGGAAACAAGACTTTGCTCGCTTATTGGTGTGATTTGGGTCCTTGTCTTGTTGAAAGACCCCTTTAAAGGCATTTCCTCTTCAGCATAAAGCAACATGACTTCAAGTATTTTGATGTATTGAAACTGATCCATGATCCCAAGGATGCAATAAATAGGCCCAACACCACAGTATGAGAAACATCCGTACTGTGAATTGCAAACAAAGGCTACTGTACCAAATATTAACATTGATTTTCTCAGGTGTTCAAATACTTATTTGCAGCTGTATCATACAAATAAATAGTTAAAAAATCATACATTGTGATTTCTGGATTTTTTTTATTTAGATTATGTCTCTCACAGTGGACATGCACCTACGATGACAATTTCAGACCCCTTCATGATTTCTAAGTGGGAGAACTTGCAAAATAGCAGGGTGTTCAAATACTTATTTTCCTCACTGTATATACACACACTGTATTCTAAAAGGAATTAATGCCACAACTTACATATTAAATATATACTTTTTAAAATCTACTCTATACTGGGGCCAGCCTTCTAACTGTAGAGTAATTTCTTATACTGCACTGTAAATTTTATTCTTGTATTGTATCGGTTTAATTTTTTTTTATTGTGTTTAACTGCTCTTTAATGTTTTATGTAAAGCCCTGATGCTGAAATGCTATAAAAATAGCTACAGGGAAGTCTCGCTTTGCCAAACTATCCACACGCTGCGGAGCAGAGGAGGTCCTGGCTAGTCCACACAGCATTCCGGGATGGGGGAAAAAAGTGCTCTGATTTATTGGCATTTCTTTAAACCAATCACAATCGTCATGGGCAGGGCTAAACTCCGCACGGAGCCGCTGTAACATAGTTGTAGGAGAGAAAACTCAGATTGGACAGTCTAGCTAGCTGTCTCAATTTACCCTGCAGAGAGCTGAGGAGGAATTAACCATAGTCCTCATAAATCCACCGGAGTTTAAAATTCAAACACAAAGATAGCGAAAGGAAACTACAATGCAAATATATATGCATCTGGAGGAATTTCCTGAGGCATCGGCGCAATCCCGAGAAGTGGAACATCATGGATATGGACTAGCTTCAGGGCTACTCTTAAAGATACTTTAACAGGAAAGATGTGTGTGGACATGGGAGCCTGAATTATGGCTCTCTCTGGAGGAAGGAAAAGCCTCCTTACCCACTGCAGCACCCGGATGACCAACTCAGTCATTACTGAACAACATTTAGTCCAGTGAAGTATATAATACCCAAAACGACAAGTCCAACAAATACATAAACACAACAGTTTCTAACCAGAAGAGACCAGTATAACTCTGGTTATGGCCCTATAGACAAAACCCAAAGTAAAAAAAAGGTGGGAAATCAATGGCAGGGGAACAGATTATCGATGAGATTCAAGAGGCAACAATTTCCAAGACTTTAGACTTCAGTCTTCTGTATAAGAGCACTGGAGAAAACATAAATGTGTCACTGACAGAATACCGTGTGGATCTCGTTGCGTTTGAGATCACACACGCTGCCCTTCATTAACCATTAAACCAGATGATGCTTGGATACATTAGTGAAAGAAAACTAGGGAGACAGGCATAAATCATGGGTAGTGTTTTTCTTATTGTGAAGCAGTGAGATGGTTGAAAGAAGTCTTAAAGATACAAACGCATAACTCAACTGGACATGACTCCAAGAAAAATCTCCAAGCTGTAGTCAAAACAGACTCAGACCCAGCGGGTTTAGTCTACAGTCAAAACTGTAGACTGAACCTGCTGGGTGAGACGTTTGTATTCTGAGCAAGACGATAAATATCTCTTGACATTTAGCCTGTTTTTTTTTTATAATAAATACATTTATATCACATTTTTTCAGGGGGAAAAATGTATCCGTTTTTGACCTGAGAATTGGTGGCTGTGAGGGGTGTTCTCATGACACACCAGAACAAAAAGCACATCCATTACAAGAAATAAACATATAGAGTGCCTTGCGAAAGTATTCGGCCCCCTTGAACTTTTCAACCTTTTGACACATTTCAGGCTTCAAACATAAAGATATAAAAATTTTATTTTTTGTGAAGAATCACCAACAAGTGGGACACAATTGTGAAGTGGAACAAAATCTATTGGATATTTTAAACTTTTTTAGCAAATAAAAAACCTGAAAAGTGGTGCGTGCAAAATTATTCGGCCCCTTTACTTTCAGTGCAGCAAACTCACTCCAGAAGTTCAGCGAGGATCTCTGAATGATCCAATGTTGTCCTAAATGACTGATGGTGATAAATAGAATCCACCTGTGTGTGATCAAGTCTCTGTATAAATGCACCTGCTCTGTGATAGTCTCAGAGTTCTGTTGAAAACGCAGAGAGCATCATGAAGACCAAGGAACCCACCAGGCAGGTCCGTAATACTGTTGTGGAGAAGTTTAAAGCCGGATTTGGATACAAAAAGATTTCCCAAGCTTTAAACATCCCAAGGAGCACTGTGCAAGCGATCATTTTGAAATGGAAGGAGTATCAGACCACTGCAAATCTACCAAGACCTGGCCGTCCCTCTAAACTTTCAGCTCAGACAAGGAGAAGACTGATCAGAGATGCAGCCAAAAGGCCCATGATCACTCTGGATGAACTACAGCTGAGGTGGGAGAGTCTGTCCATAGGACAACAATCAGTCGTACACTGCACAAATCTGGCCTTTATGGAAGAGTGGCAAGAAGAAAGCCATTTCTCAAAGATATCCATAAAAAGTCTCGTCTAAAGTTTGCCACAAGCCACCTGGGAGACACACCAAACATGTGGAAGAAGGTGCTCTGGTCAGATGAAACCAAAATCAAACTTTTTGGCCACAATGCAAAACGATATGTTTGGCGTAAAAGCAACACAGCTCATCACCCTCAACACACCATCCCCACTGTCAAACATGGTGGTGGCAGCATCATGGTTTGGGCCTGCTTTTCTTCAGCAGGGACAGGGAAGATGATTAAAATTGAGGGGAAGATGGATGCAGCCAAATACAGGACCATTCTGGATGAAAACCTGTTGGAGTCTGCAAAAGACCTGAAACTGGGACGGAGATTTATCTTCCAACAAGACAATGATCCCAAACATAAAGCAAAATCCACAAAGGAATGGTTCACAAATAAACGTATCCAGGTGTTAGAATGGCCAAGTCAAAGTCCAGACCTGAATCCAATCGAGAATCTGTGGAAAGAGCTGAAAACTACTGTTCACAAACGCTCTCCATCCAACCTCACTGAGGTTGAGCTGTTTTGCAAGGAAGAATGGGCAAGAATGTCAGTCTCTCGATGTGCAAAACTGATAGAGACATACCCCAAGCGACTTGCAGCTGTAATCGCAGCAAAAGTTGGCTCTACAAAGTATTAACGCAAGGGGGCCCAATAATTTTGCACGCACCACTTTTCAGTTTTTTATTTGCTAAAAAAGTTTAAAATATCCAATAGATTTCGTTCCACTTCACAATTGTGTCCCACTTGTTGGTGATTCTTCACAAAAAATAAAAAAAATTATATCTTTATGTTTGAAGCCTGAAATGTGTCAAAAGGTTGAAAACATCAAGGGGGCCGAATACTTTCGCAAGACACTGTAAATGTTATTACCCCCACACACGGTGTACATCTAATTACATAATTATGAGGCCAGGAAGAGATTCCTTCACAACCTAGATATCGTGAGTGAAGAGATATATACACACTATTGAAAGGGACATCATGAGGTTTTAGGTCCAATATGTAATGTATTTACTTTAATAAATCCAAAAATAACCCCAATGAAACATCAGATATTAAGGCAACATGCTAAGTTGAAATACTATCTTTTCTGACCACAATGCTAATGCCAGTATTTTATCCTTTAGAATTTTTTGTTCTATGACAGAATGTCTGTTTGTGTTTTGACCTGTGTGTTATCAACTGCCTAGTTTGACAGCCAGGTCGGGTTGCCAGATACAGCTGTAACATTAGTACAGCCATGAAAGCACCAAACAAACATACAGGATCAATATTGGAGATGTATTTGAAAGATGGAGACAGCTTAGAGCACAAAAGGACGCCGAGTTGGCCAATTTCCTCCTGAACAGGTAAGCAGAATTTATCAACGCTGCTAGGGACGGGTGTTTTATGTAAACATTTGTGTAGCTACTCACATTGAATCATATAGCTAGAGTGCCTGAAGTTAGTTACTCGCAAAAACAATTGAGACACAGTCAGTAAAGTGATCCTGACTGGTCCTGGCTTATGTCGCCATGCTAACCCTGCTAACTGCTAACGGAGGACCAGGCAAGCGGGCCACGGCTGTTTACAACGTGTTGGCTGTTGCGATTGTATCCAACAACAGTAAGTCACTTGAAGCCAAGAGAGGGGGGCTGTAAATCGGAAAGAGAGGACCTTGTTTGCAGTGTGTTCAGCGATTGTTGCTATAATTTTAAGCCAATAAAGTGTGTATTTCAGTCAGGTTAAAAAGGACGGTTTTAGTGGTTCCTATTGTAATTCAAAGCCAAGGAAGTGTGTCTGTCTGGCGTGTGGAGAGGATGGCGAGGTTGTAGGGGTTTTTAGCGGCTCCTACTGTAATTCTAAGCCGAAGAAGTGTGTCTGTCGTCGGGTCAGAGCTCCGCGTGAGCACGGGCTTTTATGACTGTCATTCGAACCAGCATCTAACGATAGCTACCCCGCTGTGCTGTGAAGTAATGTCTGGATAAGTGAGACAAGCGTCTAGCAACATTGTTGGATGCTCTGGTCTCAGCCTGGCCACCAATGTGAACGTCAAGTCCAGGGTGCAGGGGAAACAACTCTCTCCAGTATTTTGAATTTGTACACTAGCTGTCCGTATTACATATTGCACCTTTAAAGTAAAGATTAATATTATATTAAATAAAAATATTATAATTAAATTAAAAAAATAAACCAAAAAAAAAAAAAAAAACACATGGGGATCATTGAACCTGGATTAATCACAACTTTTCAGAAACATCTGCGTCTGTGAAGGTATTACTTTACGGCGATAGAGAAATTAAATACAATAATTTCATTCACCAACATGAGGTGTTTGAAAATAAACACCTTAAAGCAGAAGATTGTTGTGTGTGATAAATACATCAACTGCTGTACCAACTTTCTTTTCAGACTGTCCAGAGTCTAACAATGTTATAGGAGTGCAATAGTAAATTGGTGGAGTAGTCTTATTCATCAATCATCAATTAAACATTAACTGCAGCTGATCACCTCACTGAGAAACAAAGTGGAAGAAGAACTCTGTCCCATGCAGCATAGTTTACGTCACAAGGTTTTCTTACTCTATTATTCTTTTTCATCAGTCTGTATGTAGACCACCACTTTACCCACAGGACCTGTGTTAATCGTACTGAGGCATCCAATTAGCAGCAGAGGATCTGCCCCGCCTCATTATAGATTCTGGCTCAACACACTAAAGATGAGAAAAATCCTCAAAAGGATTTCATGTCATGTTATATTTGCTGCAATAGCTTGGAACAATGGGCTTCCCTTCAAAACCATAAGTGGGTAAGCCCATGCCTTAGACTGTCCACTGCAATAATTGTCAATATTAACAAAAAGGTTTAGCCTAGCATTAAGTTTAAACAATATATTTTATTGAATAAAGTGGGAAAACAAATCTGTCAATTGCAAGATTAAATCATTGGTTTTAAATACAACTTGTTTAAGAGGTTTTCCCTTCTACAGGAATCTTTATTATTTGCATTGTTTACTAACATTTATCAACTCATCTCAATGACTTTGTACCATTTGTCTCAAAACCATATTTAGAATCTTAAAGGCAAAATGTATTTGTTTAGAATGTTTTTAATACGTAGTAGTGGTGGGACAATTTCCCTCTCCTCCTCCTGTTTCTATGTAACCTTTTCTGATGTTACTGTTTACTATGTTTCATTCTTTGTATTGTATGATATGTTGTTTTATTATTGGTTCCTGTTGGATGTTGGATACCTGCTGGTCGGGGTGCTATATAAATAAAATTAAGTGCTATATAAATTAAGTGCTATATAAATACAATTATTGAATATATGCTTACATGTTGATATAGTAGTTGTTAATAATCTTGTGAATGCATCAACACAAGGACCCTGTTTCATTAACAGTATCATTAGTCATAACAATGATTTACATGTTAACTTGAATAGCCAAATCTGTCTTATCCCTAGGGACAGGGAATGAAAGCTTCTACTGTTGCCAAGAATGAATAAAGGTGGTTTTGACAAACAAGATTATTTGGTGGACAAGAAGAAAGCACTTTACAGAACAGCAGATTGAATTTAAATTCTAGCCAACAAGAATACTTCTCCATCCAGCTATACCATGGATGTTTATCTTCACCTCCCACAGACTGATCACAATCATCCCACTCAGAGATGGATGTGACACCTCATGCCTTCCTTCAGATTCTGACCTTTGATGCGAGTGTGCTCATGATGCATTTTAAATTCGATCCATTCTATTCCATTGATATTACCTCCATAGCCAACACTATCATGCTAATGCCAATACTAGTTGTGATTTCTGGTAATGACATTGTGGCAGGTTTTAATTACACATGTCTGGGAATTTCAAAAGAGTTAAGTCCTTAACTGTCCTTAAGACCCCTATTACAGAGGGAGTGGGAGGGAGAGGAAGAGAAACATTTGGTAAAGACAAGAAAAACTGAGGTTGTGAAAACAGAGCCCTGACTAAAGTGAGAGCGACATGACCCTGGGAGCGCCAAAAAGAGTATATTGCTGTTAACGGAAAAAGAAAAAAACAATAATCAATGGCATACTTTTTTAATACTGCAATATTAACAAATATTTGTAAAAGCTGTACAGTAACTAAAATGAGAATTCCCTCATCAAAATCAGATTTAAAACTTAAGTCTCATAGTGATGAATGAGCTTTCAAAATGTTGTCAGCCATTATGAGGTTTCTAATAAAGAAACCACCAAAGTAGTTTATCTTATACAAATTATATATATTATATTATAAAAAAAACTAAAAAACATTCAAAGGTACTGTGTATATTGATGGCTTATGACATTTCTGAATCAATACTGTTTTTATTCTGTATAAGTATAAAATTGTGTGTCTCCATTTATTCCCCCTTACTCTGCAGTTCAGTCAGTGCAGTTTGTTTCGCTGCTAACATCCACTGTTGACCTGGTGATGGTGTAGACAGCCTCCCCAGGTTTTCTACTTAGAAAGTCTTAATAAATGGTCATTAAAACTGTTACAACAAAGAGAGGAAAAGGTACATTTTAGGGAAAGCTACCTTTTGCCAATGCGTAGGTGGTAACTAAGGCTTGACCTTTGGTGGCATTGTGGGTGAAAAACAGGACAAGCACCCACAGGGGTCTAAGCTTGCTGCTTTCAAACTATGACTCATACAAGAGCAGCATGTGCATGACTTTGCATAAATCTAAAGTTTAGCAACAGAAAAGTCAAAACAGCGTATGACACCATAAATTCTATATACAAGCATATAGTAATTGTGAGAAACTGGAAAAAAGTACGATACCTTCCGTGACTACATGGAAGTTTAAATAATAATAATCACGATAATCACGACAGATGATGCAGATGTAAAGAAAATAATAAAAACAAAGTACAGCTGACTTTTAAAATGTATAAAATGCTAAAGTGGACAACACAGAAAATTCTACACTAGCATACAGCACATACTATAATTGCCACTGTTCATCATACCCCCAACCAGCACCAGCCGACAACCGCCCACCAAGAGCCTGGGTCTGTCTGAGGTTTCTGCCTGAAAGGACATTTTCCTCACTTTTTAAGGTTTCTCCCTAAAAGGGAGTTTTTCCTCGCCACTGTCACATTAAATGCTTGCTCTTGTGGGAATTACTGGAATGGTTGGGTCTTTGTAAATTTTAGAATGTGGTCAACACCTATCTGTAAAGTCTTTCGAGAGAACTCGTTATGATTTGATACGATAAATAAAACTGAATTGAATTGAATATTATCCAACATGGCCAATGCCCATTCTCTGGATTTACTTTCACACACTCAAGGGCTCTCACACACGTAGAGCCACCCTTGTGCCTGAGGGTCACTGGGGCTGATAATACATGACAGGGCAGCAAATCTATTTTGTCAGGTAGGAATACGGCCATGACCCATATTACTTCCTGAAACAACCTTTCCTTTCATCAAATGGCAAGACTAATTACTAAAACATTACACTGACCAGCTCAATACATAAAGTGACCACTGGCTTAAATTCAATGAGATGCTCTTTTTAAGTATCTCAATGAGGTAGGAGGTGCATTGTGTGTGAGCGTGCGTGCGTGAGAAAAGGATTGATCTTCAGTGTGTCTGACTGTTAGGACTGGAGGTCATGCCCTATACAAATGAGACAAAGCCCATCTAGGGCATGATATACAAACTTGTAATGTTTCAGTCATATTGACATGTTTGTCTTCCACCCTACACAGTTTAGTTTAGTCTCTCACTCTAACTTGAATAATACCGTCCATTATATTGATGTCCAGATATTGCTTCTCAGATAATGTGATTTTCAGGCTGTAAAATTGAAGTAATTTTGAGTGTTGAAAATATGACAACATAGGATTTGAACAGAAATATTTTACAGGCCTTGGTTTTGGGACACATTCTCAATATATACAAGGTTTTAATCAAAATCTGAGACAGTAACAACCTGTAATTACATTTTAACCCAGAAGACTGACAGCGCACAGGCACCTGCCTAAGAAATAGCTTATAATAATTAAAAAAAGATTTATTTAATTGCCAAGACATATACATGTATCTACTGGAATAGAGCAGTGTAAATATTATACTTTAGGTCCCTTGAAATGAGGGGACTATGTATGAAAATGTGTTTAATTCCTAAACCCTTCCTCCAATTGTGATGTAAATACCCTCAAATTAAAGCTGAAAGTCAGCACTACAATGTAATCTCAATGATTTCATTTCAAATCCATTGTGATAGCGCACAGGGCTAAAATTATGAAAATTGTGTCCCTGTCCAAATATTTCCGGACCGAACTGTATGTATTTACAATAGCCGCATTTATAAAGTGCATTCAAGAGACAGAACAGATGCACAAATGTGTAACATAACATTTTACAATTAATCATTCATAGAACTTGGTGGCTACAGAGTAATTATTAAATGTTTCAATATGTAGCCAATGACTTGACTGCAACAGTGGCATAAGGCAGACAGCTAGGGAAGCCTTAACTTAAAACCAGAAATTATTTCTAATATGCAAAATGTGATATTATCACCAGCCAAGAAGCAGGCAATTGGTGTGTATGGAGAAAAAAGTAAACCATTGGCTACACTGTTACATGTAGTTCAAAGTCAAGATCATATTTAATGTTTCACAATCAACTATATCAACCCTGTCTACCTCTGTCCTTCTCTCTGATTATGCAAACTCTTCATCCCTCACAGTCAATTCTTCCTTTCCCTCTTCTCTCTCACTTATTTCTGCATCTCCTTCTGTGGTCTTCTCCTGCTCTAACCCGCCCGGTCTCTCCAGTTTACGGCCTTCTTCTTCCTTTCCCTCCTTCTCTTCCTCCTGTGCACTACTTTGAACTTGAACATAAATGATTAGTCTCAGAATGCACTGTGTAACGTGTTGTAACGTAACGCCACCTAAACAACCTCCTAATGTTATGAATTCAAACATGCAAGTTTGTAATATTTTGTAACATGCTGTTCTTATCTTTAGGCTAAAATCAAAGAATGCTCTTACAAACCACAAGGGAGCGATTTGACTTTTGGCTAACGTAATAGAAGCGCTGTTGTTGATGCTGACTCGCCTTTAGCATACATTACATTCACTACAAATTTAACTTTAAATTAAAAGTGTGTTTAAACTTCACCTGGGGAAACTGACTTCACTTTCCGAGGCTCTGGGGGGGCAGCTCAGTTGCTCCAGTCTTTGCTGGGATGCACACCGCTGCAGACTCGCTGTGGAAGACCGTGCTAAAGTTGGTTTTATATTGGACGTTGGCTATTAGACACATTCAAAAAATCTATTATGGTGTTTTGACTTCTCCAATATAAAACTAACTACCACGGTCTGTGGCAGCTCATCCTCGCTTGCTCCGCAGAAAGCTACAGACACTGTTTTTGACGTGATTTATCATAATATTTTTGATTGAACAGGTTTTACTGTATCCAAAATTCAAGCACTTTTCAAACCTTGAAAACACAACATCAAAATTCAAGCATTTTCAAGGATTTCAAGCACCCGTACGCCCCCCACACGCACACACACACACACGCACACACAAGGAGAGAAAGGTTAAAGCCAAAGGCAGGGTGGGGGACACCTTTACACAGAGGACAGAGGTGACAGCCAATCAAATTGTGAGATAATAGATGGGCCTCATAAAAGGGAATATGGTGTATGTCCTTTCCCCATAAAATAGGATTTAATGAAGGATGCTGAGGACTTGGAAGGTCACCAACCACCTTTGTATCCTCATCCATTTGCCTAACAAATTATGTACAGTACGGGAAATGGACAAGAGCTATCTTTCGATACGCAGAAGGAAGGTACCAGCTAATGTGACAGTTCTGTATTTGCAGCTAATATCTGACAAAGTCTTTGGTAAAACAAATGATACAAAGAGTAATGAGATGAAAAGTGTTATAAACCAAATCCAGTATGGTTTATTTTCTTACATTGGTAAGAAATTCAACTTCTTGTGGAGCTTACTGCTAAACCACAAAGTATGTATTGCCATGACAACTTCTCGAGGCTGATGTTTTCACATCTGGCTGACTGAAGGCAGGATGGATAGAAGCTGCGACACAAGCAAGACTTTTGTTGTTGATCCAGACATAAGCTTTGGGTTTGAACAGATGGTATGTTCAGTCGTCTTGCTGTTCTTAATGGGCCATAACTTGAGTGTAGCTTTACGGAGTTTCCAGTGGAGAGTCAGTGTACTTTGTAATGTTATCATCACAAAATGTACAAAAAGAATGGATACATTTCTTTTCTAAAATGGTAAAACAGGTGCAATCTAGGCATCCAAATGATATTGGAAGGTCAAGAATGACACTAAGGATGACATAAAAAACAACCCATGTGCAAAAGTCAGAATTGTATCTGTAATGAAACTAAAACAGCTGGACATTAAAAGTCCTGCTTGTATGAGCTTATAAACACTTAAGGTGATGCATGACACATTTTCATTAAAAAAAATGCATCATTCATGCTTCATCACCTGTGCATTAATTTATCCTTGAAACCATACGGCTGGGTCATATTCATTCCGCAATGTAATTTCAACCATGTGTACATGTAATTTATCTGTAATAAGGACAGATGGTCAAACCAATTCATATTTGATAATGCTATAGAAATGAATACATAACTGTAAAAAAAAAAAGTTTAACTGTATTATTGCAACACAGAGAAAGTAATCATTCCACTAGTGAGACATATAATGACCTCTACACTAAAAGGGAGCTTAGTAAATGCTAAAAAAATATATACATGTAATTTCAGTACCCATACCACTACAGTCCGTGCTGCACAGATCCATCAGCACACAATCAATAGTATCTTCTATTTTCATAGATATAATCACTTTTCTGTGAGCAATAAAGCTGATAAACCTGTATGTTAAGATCAAACTGCCAGGAAAGAGTGGTACTCCTATGCTTGTGGAGAAAGATGACCCAATTCTAATACGTTTTTGTTAACTGAATCTGTGAGCTACTTTTCCAGGTTATAGTATAGAGAGCAGATATGGCGTCTTAGGAGTAAAAACTACAGAGAAAAAGCAGGTGACAAAGAAAGATTTGAAATAAAAGAAGAAATGAGAGATTGAGGGAAAATCAAGTCATGCGCTCTCTCTATGGGCTCCAGTACATGTGAGAGGTTGTTGTTATTTATTTCTGAATCTGTATGCTTCTACAGGGAACTGTGCACCTGTTTGCAGTATTTGGGCAAATCAGAACAAATGGAGCAGTGTAACTTATTATAAACCCATTCTGAAATATTACAAAAGTCATAAGGTTAAACGAGTATAGTCTCTTACCTGCAGTTGAAGTGGTCTCCTGTTTGTCATGCTCTTCGTGCCACTGCATGGTGCGGTGGTAGCTCAGCATCACTTCCCACAATGCCTTGCATAGATCTGTCAGGCAGGGAATGTAGCTGTCCGGGGTGATATGCTGCCAACAGAGAAGTGATGACAACAGTCACTTGTCAAGATGCACTTTTCTACTGTATATGAATTCAGTGTCGTATTTAGTATTTCTGTGTCATACACCTCTAAATGCTTGTATTTACCTAAAAGAAAAAAAGTTATGGAGTTATGAAACAGTGCTGGACTACTTTAAAATTAATTGCAAGATTCAGCAAGAGACTCAAACAAAAAAAATGGCCAACTCAGCTGTCCTCTATGTTTCATCTAATTAAAACCTGTTTATACTCATCAGTCAAGGACACTGTGTTGGATAATCTATTTGTTGTGTCACAAGAAACACGTACATCTTATGTAAGAGTCAATTAATGTAAGTAATGTTTCAATTAATTATATTATTAAGAGGGTGTCAAATACCTATGGTGCACAATAGGTAGGCTATTATACTACATCAAACCTGACAACTTGGGTTCTCAAATGGATTTCACAGAGCTATTCACTCTCGGGACAATGAGGCAGTGCATGGTTGTCTTGGTAACAGTACTTGTGTCTAGTTCATATACGTACACTTCTTCATATATGACATTTTTTAATCTTTAATATAATATCTAGGTTAAAACACCTATAAGCCAGTACTGTAAATCTAAAAAGAAAGCGGAAGGTAACGGACATCCGGCCGAAACGAGGGACATCCGGCTGAAATGAGGGACATCCGGCTGAAATGAGGGACATCCGGCTGAAATGAGGGACATCCAGCAGTATTTCTGGCGGCAAAGGAGCAATCCAGGAAGTGAATTGTCGTTAATATAAAGTATTGCTTTCATAAAATTCCAACTTTATTCTTTCTGTATGTTTTCATGAGATTAATAATGTTGACCTATTTTTATGATTATATAATAATAATTAGCTACAATCAGAAATACTTTGAGCCCCGAAGGGAAATTTTGTGTTACAGTTGCACAAATAGTATAAATAATCAAGTAAAAATATATAAATGAGAAATATAAGGAGTGTGGATATGTACGGTATTTACATAGTTAAAGGAATGTTATGATACGGTATTTAGATAATTAAGGAGTTGTAATGGTGAACAGTAATAATAATAATAATAATAATAATAATAATAATAATGGTAGCAGTTGAGTATTGCACACATTTCAAGCCAGTGTTATGTGGCGCTCTTTGGTGCATTTTGGGAGAATGAGTCTGAATACCCATGGAATAACTGCAACTGCATTGAGCTTTGTAAAATATCCCAATGGAGCTGAATCCAAAACAAGACAGCTAACAGGTATTACAGAAAGTACTCAAAAGATGATCCACACTGCTTTTTTTACTGCACACATCCAACAGCTATTAAGAGCAAGAAAGCCTGGAAAATGTGTGTGTTAAAATGTGTGTTCTTTGGCCCACCAAAGAACAGTGCAACTGGCACAATAGTAGCCACAGACACATTTCAAGGCTCTACAGAATAACTGGCCAATAGAGAGAGAACCTGTCAACATGTCTAGAGACAAAGTAATCACTGCCAGATGAAACAGTGCTGTCGACAGCAGCCACACATCACTTCGTTTAAACGATGATAATGAATAAGTGGTTGCAGAGTCAGACCTGTGGACCAGCATTGGAAATATAAACAACTCATGCCTTAAAAACTGATGGTTGCTGAGGGAGAAAACAGTGCATTGCAATAAAGACCCCAACTGTGCACAAACTAACATGAGTAAAGCCTCAAGCTTTCATCTGGCATGTCTGTGTCCCTGAGTGACAAACTACCCCTTGCCAGGACAATCCCTCAACAGAACAGTTCTTAGTGAGACATCTGAGGTACATTCACAACTGTAAGCTATCGGCTAGAAATCATGTAGTGACCGCCATCTCAAAAGATGTTAATGGCAGCGCTGTTGCTTAAGGCAGCTACATTGCACAACATCATCCACTGCTGAGAAATGCTATGAACAGCCATTTCTTAGAAAAGTAACTACACTTACTTAATTTTAAAAAGGTAATCAAATATTTGTAGCATTTCAAATGAAAAGTGGGAAAAGCTATATAGTCAACATTAACCCTTGTATGGTATTTGGGTCAAATTGACCCATTTCAAATTTTTACAAGAAGAAAAATGGTACATGTACATTTTTTATACCTGAAAATCAGTGGCCTTACTTTATTTTCTGTGATAAACATGTATTCCTGACTCAGTTCAGAAAATTATTCTGGATGTGACCACTTATGTTTTTTCCAAGATAAGAATGATCACATAGTTTTTTTAGAATTTTTAACATGAATTATAACCTTATGCCAACAAAACAAACCACACTTCCATTTTTAATTGTGTTCTAGTAGAGACTGATTGCATTTCCTAAACATATACTGTTATCTCAATTGTTTGAGATTGAGATAAAGACAATATTTGTTAATAGATTTTGAAGTAAAATTTTATTTCAGCATTGTTTTTAAAACCCCATGTAAATCACGGGTCAATTTGACCCGAAGGATACGAGAGGGTCCCAAAAGTAAAGACAACACAAGGGTTAAAATAAAGAAATTAGTAATATAGTGCAAAAAAGCACAAATATTGGAGGTAAGACGATGCTTTCATACACGTCACTGTTGAAAGCACATCAGACATTTAGCCATCCATTGTCAACAGCACAATAAATACAACAGACCTTCAATTATGCTTTCACCATTATAATAAATCCTCATTTGAATTTGTTTTAACTGCACTCAAACTTAAGAGGTTTTAATACCTTTACAACAATGGCCATTGGTTACTGTTTTCTTCCTGAGGATATGTTTATAACCCTAACTGTGGTAACTCATCTCCAAATTAACAATTCAACAACAAACCTCTATAGCTCTGTGACCACAGCAAACTGTTGGTGTATAGTACAATTAATTTACATTTCTTTATTTATTTTTTTAGGAAAAGCAGGAAATTGCATCAGTGGCAATTGCAGGATGTGCAGTCAGGTGTGTATAAAAAGTAGTAGACATGTCATACTATGATGGACCTGTAGGCACTACAGGTCCATCATAGTATGACAGCCTTGTGGTAGTAAAGGAGTAATCTTGGCTGTTCAGGATGATTCATGATTCAACAGAGTAGGTAACCCTCTCTCCAGAAATAGAATGTAAGGCACATTGTATTTCTCAATAAGATCATTGCTTCAAACTTGTCTTTGAGCTGTTTTTTTCTGAGTGAATATTTTACAACACTTTCATGATTCCTGAAGAAACAATATCAATCACAAACACTGGACTGTTAGATAGTTAAAGCTAAATAACTTTAATCCTTCTTCAAAATCAATAAAACTAATTTTAGATACAAATATTACAGTATTCTAGGTAGACTATTTGTGTTTATCCACTAAGACAAAATCCTAGCACTAACAGATGCAGACATTATATAATGTATAAGGTACGATACTAGACTTATAATTTCCATGTACAGTAAAATAAAGTAAGTGCTACCCTGAAATAAACAAATTAGAGATAAAGATCAGTTAGGAAAACAGGTCGATAGGTAAGCGAATGAACCAGTTTGGACAAAACAAGGCTTATATTTGATATGGCTTGTTCTCCACCAGTCAACCATATCACAGCAGCGTGTTGCCAGGCAACTGAAGTGAGGGTAAGAGATGGGTGTGTGTGTGTGTGTGTGTGTGTGTGTACACTGACACAGAAGTGTGCTGTAGTGCTACAATTGACATAAGAGTGTTTGCGTATCATACCTACAGTAAGGTTACACAGAACAAGGATTTTGTTTTTTATCCACCTGGACACAGTCTAAACAAGTACCATGATAAGAGCTTGGAGGAGCCAGGCTTGGAATCTATTTTCAGCCATTTGGTTTTCTGAAGACAGCTACCCGTGATCATTATGCAAATAACTGTTATTAGGTTGTTTCAGGGAGGTTTTGAAAAGACAAAGTGTTTTTTTTTTTAAATTGTGTGTTTGGGCTTGTGGAGGAGTGCACATGAATGAAATACCATACATTTTAGAGAGAGAAGAGAAAGAAAGAGATGTGCAATCAAGGGTAACCTTTATTTAGCCGATTCATAAGAAAATCCCAAAAACCAAAACATGGTCAGCAATCTGTAGACCTGTTGTGCCAGAGAAAAAACACAGTACAATACACATTCCTGAAGTAGAATCTCTGTTTTTCTCACATAAACAACTTGATGCACACATTTGTAAAGAGTAAAGCAACTATCATTGACATAAAAGTGGACAACCCTATTTCTTATGTACGACGTAAAGAGCCAGTTCAGTCTGCTTAAAGTGATGGTCTTTCTCACAACTGGTTGGTTGCTTCTCCTCAAGTTGTTATTTATTGATGCCATTGTCAAACCTTACGTATTTAAACTTTTTTAAATAAAAATAATAATGGTTGAAACTATGAAATGCTTTTGATAATTCAGTTAATAGTTTAAGATCACGCTCCTTTTTATCATTTAATCATAATACTTTAAATGCAGTTGTCGAGGGGTATTACCAGACTGGGGATTTTTGTAGAGGGACCTTTTTGATCATCTGTATCCTGTTTCATGTTGTACTTTAACAGGCTTTATCAGAAAAAATATGCCATGTGCAACAACAAGCTTCATCGCATGTCTTTGTCAAAGGCATTGACTAAGTCTCCATGGCATTTAGAGGGAGACATTTTTGTTGCAATTCAAACCACAGATTCCCCAGAAACAGACAAGAATGATCTGAGCAACTGAACAGAAAATGAAATCTAATGAATGGGCCATCCTGGCCTGAGATTAAAAAATGTAAGAAAATCCAACAATAAAACTCTTCATAATATCATGAACAGCTGCAGTCTTTAGATGTCTATGGCTACTGTGACAGAGTAATAACAACAAACATGAGACCAATTTTCCTCCATAAGAGCCGAGATGCACAATGTTTGGCAATAGATTAGTTTTGCTCTGTAATGAAGCTATCAGCAGCTATGATTAACTAAACACAAAAAGCCAGCCTAGAATAATGGCACTGCTTTACATGAAGAACAGTGTATGCATCCCCTCCACAGCGACACAAAATAGCCATTTTTCAGAAATACAACTGCACTGAAGGTCAGCCTATATCAAAATAATAAGGCACTGCACAAGATTGAGCGGGAGGGATCACTCTGGATTACTGAGCAATTGTTTCATATTATTGGAGTGGTGAGTAGAGCTAATGGCTTTGTGTAACACAGGTAAATAACAACAACATTGAAAGGCTAAATCCTTACCAGCAGCTTCTAGATGCTGCCATGTTCATCACAGCCTACAATATGACTTAGTGAAATTATCAGAATCAACAGCATATTCCAATTGTTTGATATTTTTCAGTCTATCAGTTGTATAATCACCTTTTCTCCTATGAGAACCTCCTATGATTCTGAGTGTGAACTGTCCTAGTTCCATCAGGAGGAGAGTTAGGCAGATTAGGGAGATTGATAAGGAATGAGAATGGCCGATAATGATGAGATGTTGATGTAAAATTAATAAGACCCTTTCACAATCAGAAGCGACCTTTCTGAGTATTCCCATTTCTCTTGAATTTTAAGTTGCATAACTAAGAGGCAAGTTCAGGAGGTCTAATGTGGCTCTAACATTGTCTTAACCTTTATTTATCAGAGGAATGGTAGCTGAATAAGTTTGCTCTTCTCCACAAACACTAACTTTTGTATTGATACAACACAACAACAACGCATGGTCTACTGAGCCGCTCCACTGGAGCAGGTGGGGGTCCAATGCCATGCTCAAGAGCAAATCAATGGTGTTTGTTGAAAGAGAGGAAAGCCCCTAAACACATTCTCTATTGATTTGATAGAACTTACCACAGGTATATTTTTTACACAAGCCAGAAAGACATTGGAAATTAGTTAATAAATGTCTTTGTGCTGCAAGTTTTTAAACCCATCTCCAGATTTTTAACATTTCTTTAAAACAGTCAGTCCAGTGCCCTATCAATTATGACACAGCCATGAGTGTACAGACACATGCCATCAATCTAAAGTTGGTGAGAGAGAGTGTGTGTGTGTGTGTGTGTGTGAGAGAGAGAGTGAGATCATCCAGGCGCAACACGCATTGCTGGCAGGGTATCTATCAAACACAAGTAAACAGTCTATAACTACTGTACAGTTGCATGCACACAGTATTTCACGGGATCCATGACACAGATTTTCAGTAAGCCTAATGGCAGTAAAGTCCATAGGAAAAACAAAACAAAAGAGACAAGAACAAAAAGATATGGACAGTTAAATGACACTTCAGCTCAAGGGAAGTTTGTTTTGTTTAATATCACAAAAGTGTGTAAAGACAGCTGAAGTAGTGCAATCATTTTCTTACAAAAAAAAAGACTGTGGGGCATATTATTATGTGAAAATGTACACCTTAAAGCAAAAAGAACCTGAAACAATTTATCTTGTATTGTGTCTTATCTTATTCTTCAAATTTTATTTAAGATAACAGATCAAAAACAAGCATATTTTTATGTAAAGCTGTGTTGTCTACTCAGTTTTTTACCATCATAATTCAATGTTAAACTTTAGCTGAGGTGGATAACTCCCAGATGTTCCCACATTGAAGTCTCTATAATAATGATTTTAAAAACGTACCAGCTGTCATTCATAGAGACACTCTCCAGGAGGCCACTACTCTCTTGTGAGAGGTAATGTTGCATCTTATTTACACTACCACTGAAATATAATTAGGGTATATATTATAGAGTATGTATCAGTACTTGCACTGATACTGTACCTTGACAGGTCATGCACTTTAAGCTATATGGTCATAAGATTGAAACAGCAAAATGGATTGTTGATAAACTGGTATTATCATCAAGAATCCTATAGTACGATATAGCTATAGTGTCACTGTTGCATTCATAGGCACTCTGGTAAAAGAAAAATCATCATTTCTAACAGCAGCCACTGGACAAGGTAACAAGCCAAATTTCCTTGCAAGGAAATTTCCTTCCCCCACAATAATGATAAAGAACTCATTCTCAGACCAACTGAGATATAATTAACAATTTAATCCGCATCACTCCAATAAATCCCCAGTCTTCTGGTGGGGAATTCCATACACCACATGCTACTGTACGAGTGATTATTAGTATATAGTATATAGTGATTACCAGGATCAGTCCCTGCCCTGCCACTGCAAGCGTCTCATGCTAATACATCCCTTAGTATATCCATGTGGATTTTTGTTATTTAGTATCTTTTCTTTAATTGTCCATATTATTCATGTGGATTTTTTATTTTATCACCCTGTTTCTGATGTATGTGTATGTTGTGTGTGATGTCTTTAAGCTACTGGGACCTTAAATATCCCCTTGGGGCTCAATAAAGAAAGTAAGTATCTATCCATCCATCCATCCATCTATCGCTGCATGCTTATTTTGGCCATCAATGTAAACAAAGCAAATTCATATTTATTAAAATTTAAAAAAAAAAACATCCTGCCTGCCAGCCAGCTTGAATGGACACTGCCCTTGACCCCCTGAACCATTGAAACCCCCAGCTCTATAAATTGAATATTGCTCCTTCATTGCCACTTCCTAACCGGAGGTAGGAAAACAAAAAAGAAGCAGGGAGCAGGGGAAGAAGAGATGAGAAGAGCAGCAGAGGAGAGGTAGCACAAAGGTAAGAGGTAAAGGGCAGGCCATTGTACATATAAGCACAACTGGCAAAGCCCTATTGAAAGCTGTCAGACAGCAAGGAGCAAGAGGGTCAGGGAGCAAAGAAAACTATGACTGCTGACATATCCGGAGAGACTGTAAAGGAACAAATTGTATGCCCTGATCAGGCAGGAATAACCTTTACCTATACCTCTGTATACCTCTGTACACTGTAGGTCAGGTCTGGGGGGGGGGCTTGCTGGCCATACAAATGTGATTTATTTTGATGAGCAGGGAACGAAGAAGACAGAAAGGAGACTGAGGCGTGTGGGCCAGTATGGAGAGCCCAATCAAAAAGTGTTGCTGCTGCAGTGCACTGGTTCTGTATTGTGAGAAGATTAATGATCTCATAGTGAGTGGCTACAGTAGGATATACGTGTCTTTCCTTTCTCTTATTTACTTTCATTTCTTCACCTTTGTTTCAATTTATTAAAGAGAATCTGTAGAACCCCTTGTCATGAAATGGTATTTTTCACTTTGCCTCAAGGCAATAACAAAGCTAAAGGCATACAGTGAGTAACAAAGTGAGTCATTTGTCCTTCCACAGCCACGGTGCTACCATCACTGTCATATACTCAATAAATATGAAATTTTTAATTTTTGAGAATCTGATAAAGCACTCAAATATTTGCTTAATTTTTAAAATTATTCACAATGCTGCAGCTCTCTCCTTAAAAAAATGTTACACTCTGCTCTGAGAATTCAACAAGAACAACAAGATCTGTTACAAGGGGTGAGTGTAGTGTACCCCAATGCAAAACGGCATTTGGGAAGTCATAATTCATAATTCTTGCATTGCCATGACTCAATGGAATACTCAGCCAACAAACATTATTTGTTGGCAGGTTTTGACATAAGTCCCCTTGCCTTCTCACATCTTGCAAAGCACTGGCTACTGTCAAGACAAGAGTGTACACATCTAAGAATCGTGTGTGTGTGTGTGTGTGTGTGTGTGTGTGTGTGTGTGTGTGTGTGTGTGTGTGTTGGGGGGCAGCCTGCCCTGTCCTGTTGAAACTCCTTCCATGTTTCTATTTATCTGTTTTATACATTGTGTTGAAGCCATTACACTGATTTTTGTTTTATACCTCTTCACATGCATGTAATTTATAATCATACTGCCACCTATATTCAAATGATGCTGATCATAATTACTGTTTATCATGTTGATGTGTTTTCTGAACATGGTTACAATCAAACATTCAAAAGTGACAAATGAATGAAAGAAGTGTTTGATAAGCAGACACATCCATAGGACTGCCTATAAACTACAAACTCACTGAGACTATAGGCTGCACACCGCGGATCTACATCTCTACACGGAAAGTAGAAAACCTTAAAAGTGACGCTCAGATATGAATGAAAAAATATCACGAGCAGAAGGAAATAAAAGTAAAAGGTCTACACAAGGAAAAGGTGTCCAAAGATAAAAGGATACGCTCACGGAAATAAAAGAAATTTAAATTATCTAAACTGAATGAAACAGAAATAAAGGACGGCTGTGCACATGAAGGAATTCAAATAAACAAAAAATACCGAAATACTAACAAATATCCAAACAAAAGCTGTCAGATGTATGAAAAAAAACTGTACAAAGGAATAACAAAGGCTGAGAACGAAAACTAACAATGGCAGAAGGAAGTGAAGGTGGAGTCACTGACGTGGGGTTTACTGAGATGGACGCTGCGCAACAAAGGACAGCGTTTAAATCATTTAGCGCAACACGCAGAGGGAAGCTTTCACACTGCACATGGAAAATTAATGACATAAAAACACTGATGAAGGAGGGTGCTGATGTTGCCAGTATTAATGAAGGTGCAAATGAATTTCTAAGACTGCAAACTGAATTTATGAGGTGTCATGAATCTATTCAGAAGCTGCTGCCTGAGGATGCGAGAATGAATGAAACTTTGAACTGATATGAGCCAAAAATGCCTGATTACGATGTTTTTCTAACTGAGGTGGAGCAATGGATAAAATCTTGTGGATGTTGGGGACAGTGTCTCAGAGCCAGAGCTGAAGCTCTCAAAAGGAAACAAATTGGAAATGGAGAAGCTTCAGCTGGGTTTAAAAATGGAATCCTTGGACTTGGAAGCAGATATTGCTGCAGCTGATGAGAGTCTAAAGGCTCTGGAGGAATTTGAAAGTGATGAAGCCTCAGAATCTGGACATCTGGAAACAGAACCACAGACTACAAGTGTAATGTAATTTATAATCATACTGACACCCATATTCAAATGATGCTGATCATAATTACTGTCATACTATCATGTGACGTGATATTGATGATGATGATGATGACAACGTCAGGGGGTGTTAACTATATGTAGACCTCACCTGGGACAGGTGGAGGTGTGTGTATGACTAGAACGGAAGGGCAAACTATTTTTCAACCGCATTTTGTCTCATAAAATGCGGTTGAAAAATAGTTTGCCCTTCCTTGCCTTATGTTTAAAACAAGTTTATTTATGTTACTGTTGTGCAATAAAGAAATGGATCATTGTGACGCTACGAACAAAATTATTTACTGACCGCTCCTACACATTGTCTCTTTGTCTTTTTCTGTAATTTTACTTAATAACTTTAATAATTTCCTATGTATTTGTCCATCAACCTGCCCGGGGACTACAGGTGTAAAATAGCAATCTGCTAGAACCTGGCACAACACATATTCTCTTGTTGTAAAAGATTAATGTTTTATTGTGCGCTGTCCCTGTCTTGAAATAAATAAATTACATCAACAGCACTCTGCAGCTAGGTGTGGAACGGTACACAGAAGTCACGGTTTGGTTCATACATCAGTTCAGACATCACGGTTCAGTACAAGTTCGGTACAACGGAGGGAAAAGCAAAACAAGAAGGCAATTTATTTTGATTGTGCATGTCTCAGGCTGTACCTCCTAGTCTCCTATAGTCTCTCCCCTAAGCTAGCTGCAACAGCCTGAAGTGTGTAAAGTAAGATGTAAACAGTAAACAATAAGTACTCCACATCATCACTAGACTCCATCTGTAACTTGTAAACAAAATAAGACTATCAGCTATAAAACTGAAAATACAACATCTCTTATTTATGAAAGTGCAAATTACATCATTAAAATAATAAGAATAATATCAAACTTCTACTTAAACAAGACCCTCCCCCAAAAAAGATTTTTTTTTAAAGTATCCTTGCCATTAAGTGCGACAGGCACTTAATGAAAAGGAGGGTGCAGCTGACAACTCATGCTCCATCAAACGTTCATGTTTGGTTGTATATGGAAGGGACTACAGTTTGCCTCATATGTTGACGGGATGGCATGTGATAACGAGGTTCAAGTGCATACAGCAAATACTTGAAACCAGGTTCATCTACAAGTGAATAAGGGCGCATTGAAGATGAAATGTAAATTCCGATTGCTTCAGTGATTTTTTGGGCCTTAGTTGTATGTGTATCTAAAGGCTGGTTAAGCACTGTCGGGAGGAGAAGTCTCGTTCCAGGCATTGGCACATCTGGGTGATGGAGTTGGATACGCGTTAGCATGTTAGATGTATTCCACTCAGATAACCAACAACTGCTGAACACCACAATGCAAATACATCAACCGCCCCTAGCTGCAGGTAGTGTTCTTGTTCTTTAATAATTTTTCACTGAAGGGGTTAGTCTTCACACTGGCATCTATCAAAGGGAACTGAACTTGTCTGTCCAAATCTGGCTGTTAAACTTGCAGACAGAGTGGGTAAATAGGGGTGGAATACATTGACAACCTACACACCAAGTCCACACACACAAGTCCACACTCACACCCACACACACCACCTCCTTACCGTGCACAGGTCTTTGTACTGCATCTTCTGGAATTTGGTATCAGCATTTCCGGCACATAGCTCCACGTATCCCAGCACCACTTGGAACACCGTGTTGTGGATGGCCTGGGTGAAGTGCATGTGCAGCTGGTCCATAGCAGTCTGCAGAGAGAGCCAAACACACTGTTGTGAAAACAATGATGTTAAATGACACTGTCATCTGCCAATGTGGATCTGTGAAAAAGCCAAACAGCACGGAAATTGCAAATCAAACTTCTTGGAGACATGCTGTATACTTGATATTTTGAATTATTTGCAAACATATTATGTTAGCTACACAATATGGCATGAGGGAAAATGGGCAAATCTGTCTCCTGGGAATAGCAATGTTCAAGTCCAAGTGAAAATGGGCAATTTTGCCTCTAGTTTCCATAATTCACATTGCTAAAACCAGCTGTTTGTTGTGGAAAGTGTCAATAGTCAAGCAAGGAACAAATGGCCGAGGCATACATAAGTGTATGGCCATGTATGGTAGAGCAGCTCTAAAAAACAAAAGCACAACTTATTAATGGCAAAGCATAATTTCTTCATTTATCATTAATAATCAGGGATTTCATTTTGCATGTAAATCCAAACATTGCTCTTAACCAATCTTGCTCCACCATACCGAGCTCTGTTTATGCCTTCACAATTCAAGTCAATTCCCTTTTTTTCTCAAAAGTTACAAGTATGGTCATTTTCTGTTTTGATGCTCTCACCCACAGTCGAGCTATGGGAACCTAGCGAATTGAGGACACCAAAGTCACAGGAGACGTGGGCAGTGTTGAGCAAAGCCCGATAGTGTAATGGGTGTTGCAGTGCAATTAGATTTTCTTACTGCAAGATCATGAACAAAGAATGTTGCCCCCATCCATTCTGACTACCAGCTGCCACTTTATTCTTTCAAAAAAACACCATGGAAATGGCTGGCTGAACAAAGCATGGACTGTAGACAAGAAAAAGGAAGGCAACTATGGCAACTCGCATCTTAATAATCACCATCATCTTTAGACATAATTATCAATCAACTCCAAAAGCAAAAAGACTCATTGTTCTGCAGCTACTTATAAACAAATGCACAGGTGGTATGCTACTGTAGGTCAAGCCCCCTGTGGTGCCGATTACCTCTTGGATGACATAGTTTATTCATGTATCCAACTGAAAAATGTCAGATTAAAAGCAGTCATTTGTGCATGTGTGTGTTCACTTACTGAAGTAAAAAAAATAGACTGCAGTAAAAGCTAAGATTCAGACAAAGATCATAGCTGACTGTGAGAAACACATATGCAGAGAGGGTGTGAAGAACTGATTCAGTGCAAAAGAAAAAAGTAGAAGGAAAGCAACAACAAGCCCTTAGGGGCAGTGGAAAGAAGCAGTCAAGAACAACTCTTTAGCTAGCTTTTGCTCATTATAACACTAATAACAACAACACTTTATTCTCAACAAGCATTGATGACTCAGTTTCTACCTAAAGGATGTCTTTAATGTCAAGAGGCCTACAGCTTATTTCTTACCATCAACATCGGCTTTTCGAATAACAATGACCGAATATGGGTGGTGTGTGTGGGTGCCAGTATGAGAATGAGGGTCCATTTGGCTCCTAGGGTCATGAGTCAATTCTACAAGTTAGTGTAGTGCTGCCAAGTGTAAGTGGAGAACGTGATAGAACTTTATTTCATAATAACAATAATATAGAGCTGGGAAATATATTGATATTCTATTGATATTGTGATATGAGACTAGATATCGTCTTAGATTTTGGATATGGTAATATGGCATAAGTGTCTTTTCCTGGTTATAAAGGCTGCATTACAGTAAAGTGATGTCACTTTCTGAACTTACCAGACTTTTGTAGCTGTTCTATTATTTGCCTTTACCCACATAGTCATTATATCAACATTACTGATGATTATTTATCAAAAATCTCATTGTGTAAATATTTTGTGAAAGCACCAGTAGTCAACACTACAATATCGTTGCGGTATTGATATTGAGGTATTTTGGTAAAATATATATATAATGATATTCTCCATATTGCCTAACCCTATAATAATACATGTCATGCGTATAGCGCTTCAAATGGTGTTCCAAGGCACTATTAGGTGGGTTTTGAGTTTGGTTTTGAAAGAGTGAAGGAGGAAGAATGTCCGAGGTGCTGGGGGATTGAGTTCCAAAGGGAAGGGGTGACAATGGAAAAGGCCCTTTCCCCCCAGTTGGTTGACTGGTTGTGGTGGGCTTTGTGTCTATGTCATCAATTCAAAGAATTTACACTGGCAATATAACATTTTAAACCTGTTTGCAACATTTTAAACCCCATCTAGTACAATCTGGCCCAGCTCCAAAATCCACCATAACCCTTGAGCACTAAACCCTCACAGGCTTTTTACATATTACATTCACCTGTATGCTCAGCGAAAATGTGTGAGTCCAGGGACTCAAAATGCTAAATAAGGAATTGAACAGCATATTTGGAATCCCAAAGTCCATATAAACTTAGCCGAAAGGTGTTCTTTTCAAACATGGCAGCCTGGCCCATGGCATTGCTCAAAAAGACTGCTGGATGGCTACTCAATCCAGCTATAACTGGGCCACAAATTATCCAATTTGTTGAAGTAGGAAAGTAATAGATTTTTCAAGGATGACAAAGGTTATTCTAGCAAAAAATAATTCCAATAATCTTCAACTCATTCATGACTGATTACCCATACCAGAGAGCACTAGTACACTGGAGGAGATAGCAGAAAAATAGCAGAAAGGATAAGATCAGGGAGGTGAGAAAGGGAAGAAGACATGCAAGTCAAAGTAGAACAAAGAGCTCAGGGCCAAGTGAGATGTTGGACACGGTGGTGGAGTGTATGGGTTATTAAAGAAAGAGGCCCTAGCATGAGAGATTAACACTTTCTGACCAAAAATATGAGGGCTGGAATGGGATATTAGGAGTGATGAGGAGAGTAAGACCGGAATTCCCTAGTGATAAAAGATAATATTTGTGTCACTTTAGGTTATGGTCTAACAGAAACAGAAACTACAGTATTGTATTGATGTTGCTCTTAACGTAAATGTTCTACAGCTTTAAAGAAACAGCAAAAAAACGCCCCAATTCAACATGTGTTGACCGTATCACCTCAACTGTTGTAATGTTTTGAGTGCTTCTTTTATATTATCCAAGGGTTATTATTATGTTGTTTTGGAGAAGTCTGTTCCTTCTTGTGGGTGACTTCTGTGGGTGTCAGTTGATTGACAGTAAACTGAGCATAAGGTAATCAGAAATGATGGCATGCATGCCCTGTTGCCTAAAATACTTTCTTCTCCAATGAGAAGACCTTGAATTCACTCACTGGAGTGAAAAAAATCCACTGAAGCAAGAAGGGGAAAAAAAGAAAAAGAGAGACTTCAATAAACTAAATTACATTCTCGTTTCCCTTGATGGTTACCAGCCTGTCTGTGGGACAGGCTGTTCTAATCGAAATGGTGGCAAAAGGTCAAAAGTAAGGAAACACTGTTGACTGAATGCACACAACCCTGAAATAAAGTTTAGGAGAGGAACATTCAATCCGCTCCAAAAAATCCTCAATAAACAAAAGACAAAGAGTCAAACAAAAGGACATGTGGCGTAAGTGATGACAACAATTGGACCATCACATCCAGTCATGTTTAGCCATTCCCCGTGACCCTGTAGACATGTCAAACCACTGACCTGTGTCTTCCCCAGGAGCGTGTAAGCCAGCTGGACCTTGGTGTAGTGGGAAACATCAAAGTGCTTACAAGTCTTCGACAGGGCAACATCAAGCTGCTCCTGGAGCCAGAAATAGATAGATGACAAAAGGAAAAGAAAAGAGGGATTATCAATGTTAAGACCTGGGATTGAGATATAGATGTGCAGATGCTTAACTATCACACGAGGCCAAGGGCAATTGGACTTGGGTGTACGTGTGTGCGTGTGTGTGTGTGTGTGATAAAAGAGAGGTAAGAAAGTAAACCAACGTTAGCAGGAAGTTAGGATGTACAGGGACGTGTAACAACCCTGACACAATAAGCTGACATCAAAGAAAGATCAAACACCTTGCGTCACCACCCATTTTCTCATGCCATGTTTAAAGCTGCACTTGAACATAACTCAAATGACATTCTGCATGAGAAAGTAACTATTCAGAAATGATTTTCCAAAATTCTTTGAGGTAAGACAAACCAAACTAGCTAATGCACTGTAAATTGGTTATGTTATGGAATTTTACTGGTGCTTTAAGATGAACCATTTGATTAAAGCCACTACATTTAGAGTTGTTGGTCTTTTGCTGCTGCTATTGCAGTTTTCTACAATCATGTCTCTATGCTTTAAATGCAGGATGGGCAGCATGGTGGTTAAGTGGCACTTCTGCCTCACAGCAAGACGGTTCTTGGTTTGAATCTAGGTCGTTCCGGGCCTTTTTGTGTGGAGTTTGTTTGCGAGGTTGCGTGGGTGCTCCGGTTTCTTCCCACCATAAAAGACATGCCTCCTAGGTAGGACTACAGTTGAAAAATAGCCAATTGGCTAACACTGGCGCATTTACAGAAATGTTCATTAACGTGCATCGTCCTAATCAAATAAATAATATATATCCAGTCGGAAAATTATTATGTAGTGTACAGTGAAAGGCTAGTTTTGGTTGTTAACATCTTATTCAGTGAAAACGGCATCAATTTGATGTAGCAACAACACTCACTGATAACATTCGCTGCATCTCTACTGTGCCTAATCATGCAGAGAGAGCAGATAGTGTTTTTATTTATGGAGAAATTACGTCTCTCAGTTGACTGCTTTTCTAAAGGGCCTGGACAGTAGGAGAAGGTAAGCATGCTACGTAGAGTGGAGAGTGTATGTGTGTATGTGTGTGTGTGTGTATGTTGCAACTAGAAAACAGTTAGAAATTAAGGGATGTTACACACCAGGCTGACGGCCAACCAATGACATCTAAATTGTGTAATGCATCACACACAGTAAATGCTGTATATGTTACGTATGTACCACCTGGGCTGCTAAGGCAAACAGCTAACCGTGGGACACACGCCCAGGCTTGATCAACCTGTGGTGGGCTTGCCTCAGCAGAGGGTGTATTGTGATAATTGGCCAAAACACCCTGTGATGCTGTGGTACACAAGTGACAATGTGTCCCGCTGGTTAAGCCTTATAGCAGCCATCCTTCAACAACTCCCGAATTTAAAGTAGTGCAAATACTAGGGATTGCAACATCTAGTCCTTTAAACGAACATTTTAGTTTTTAGGGCTTTTAGCATTCTTGAGATGAATACTAAGATACTAAAATTATACTCTTGATGTGTGTGTCTATGGAATTGTTTACCTTTATGATTTAAGAGGATTTTGCTTTGCGTATTCACAAACTCATGCTGATAGGTAAACAAACGAGCACCTTGCCGCATGGCTATGTAGGTGTGTGTTCATGCACGGCTGTTTCTTGTGTACAGACGGAACTGTAAGTAATTAATCTACTCAAGCGCAGCAGCAGTGGTGCAGAGAAAATTACTTTGCATACCATTTATCACACCAAATATCACGACGCAGAGAGAGATGAAACAGATATAATTTACCGTGCTTGCACACTGACAATAATGACTTTCTGAATGTGTCAATATTTGGCAGACCCAGAATAAGAAAGGCAAACTATCAAAATTTTAAAATGAAGTATAGATTGCTTATTTCAGATGAGGGCTTCTGGAAAATTAACAAGGTTAGAGCATAATCTTATTCACTGCTAAAAGTCTCTTCACTGATAGTGCCCTCAAATAACAGAATTTAGAGATTAAGCAGGAAGGCAGGCACATACCTCTATTTGCTCCAGAGTGTCTTGTAGTTTGGAATTCAATTCGCTGTGAGGAAGAAAAAGTGGTTAGTTCCTTAATTCTGAAGCAGAATATGCAGTAAACTAACTACAAAATATTTAATATCAATGTATCTGTCTGTTTGATATATGAATGTCAATAAAATGACAATAAATATTAAATAGTTTTTAAAATGACAAAATGAATGGCAAATACCTATCCCAAGTTACTGGAGTACAGGAAAATTCAAATTTAAATTCAAATTTAAACAACAGTCAAAGGAAATTTATTGTATTTTTACCAGATAAATAAAACAAATTCTGACATTCAATTATGAAAATTGCCCTCAATTCTTCTATGAATCTATTAACCGAGTAACTATTATAGGAACCAGAGTATAGCACAGTTTACAGTTGATATAAAAAGTCTACACACACATTAAAATGCCATGTCAGAACTTTTTCCACTTTTAATGTGACCTATAACGTGAACCATTCAATTGATAAACAAACGGAAATCTTCGAGGTTGAAAAATAAAAACATTAACCTGGCTGCATAGGTGTGCACACCCTCTTATAACTGGGGGTGTGGCTGTGTTCAGACTTAACCAATCACATGCAAACTCATGTTAAATAGAAGTCATTACACACTTGCCATCATTTAAAGTGGCTCTGATTAATCACAAATAAAGTTCAGCTGTTCCAGTAGGATTTCCCTTACATTTTCTTAGTTGCATCTCAAAACAAAAGCCATGGTTGTTGAAAGATATCAGTCAGGAGTAGGGTACAAAAGAATCTCCAAAACATTAAATATACCATGGAACACAGTGAAGACAGTCATCATCAAGTGGAGAAAATATGGCACAACAGAGACATTACCAAGAACTGGCTGTGTTCTACATGTGACAATCATCTCCCGTATTCTCCATATGAATGGGCTTTGGGGTTGTCTCATTTTTTTTTACATCACAAAACTTTTAACAAGGGTGTGTAGACTTTTATATATCACTGTATATTTCCATTAACAAAATCACCTAAAGGAGAACCACTTTGTCATCAAGCTGCAGCCATGTGTCTCACAATTCCCCTCTTTCATACAAACAGGGCAAAAAGAGACCAACAGTATGAGATACGGATGTATTTCCAATAGATACGTTTTTTTGTGTGTTTCAAGTGCTTTTTTAAAAATCCTACAGTGGAAGCAGCTGTATTCTAAGAGTGTGTACTGTATGTTTTTGTGTCTGTGCATGTACCAGACTGTTACAGATTTAAAAAAAAAAAAACTCCTACACATCCTTGGAGTGTGCTCAGATGCTTGCTCATCCTGGGAAATGCTTTCAACTCAAGAGTTGCAAATTAGCAACAGAAATCACGACTATTTTGCCCATCCCGAGACACTAATTCAATTCCCTTGTGACTCCCCCTGCACTGCGCCCCTTCATAATCATCCTCTGTTCCACTGTTTCTCTGCCTCTGTGCCCGCTTTGCTTGGGTTCTTTTTCAGGTCAGCCCGTACTTATGTTGTGCTTTTTGAGACCACAGGCGCCCTAGGAAAACAGTGTCCTTAACAAATTGCTAATTAAGCATAAGTTGGGTATTGAGTGAGGAGAGTGAAGAGGAGGAAGCAGAGAAGCTGAGAAGAAACTGCAAATTGAGTCCCACAGGTCGTTTGCAAACCAGGTAACAAAATGAGCATGCCATTTCAAAACTTGATGCACTGCAAGCCGTTTTTATCTGCCTGTGTGTGAGAGAAATATTATAGATGAGTGATAAATAAGAATCTACACAAACTGAAAACTGATAGTTAACAAATGCTCAAACAAAGAAATGAGAAAGCTAACACCACAACTGGAGACTTAAGACTCAAACAATTGTCCAGTAAGCACAATGTGGAGAAATGGATAGCTGTGCATGACACCAAAATGCCGACATCAGAGTGATAGTTTAGAAGAGGCCTTTGAACTAAACTGCTATGGATCCAATACATTGGTATGTGCCGCAGCAATGATAACACCAGGCATTCTCAGCTACAAGCTCAGCAAGGCAAGTCATAGCCAGTATCCTCAGTGGAAACCACATTTTTTTAGCCAATATAAAGAAAACACACAAAGTAAGTAAGATGGCTCCACTACAGAGGGGTGAACGGGTCAATGTCAGGCCCTGGCTACTAAAGAACTGCCCCTTAATGTCGATATGCAAGGCCCAGGAGAGTGCTAAACAAAGACGTTCAGCTCTGACAGCCACACTAAGGAGATATACCAGAGGAGCAGAGACCAACAGGATAAATGCCCTGTTCATCAGAGAACTTTCTTTTGTACTCCCACGTTGCAGGGTGTGGTAGAGTAACAGGAGATAAACGAAACTGAACAATATTGGAAGAGCATATGAGAGAGAGAAATAATCCAACGGACCGGTACACAGGGGAACTCCTAAAATAAGTAAGTAAAATAAATGATAAGTAAGTAAAATGTTTTATCGCCCATTATAAATGCTGATACCGATGCCCAATATTGGCCGATAATATCGGCCCTCCGATATATCGGTATGGCTCTAATATCTTGTTTGTTAAATCCGAACAAAAGCAAGGACAATGACTTCCTCACTGCCCCTAGAGCCAGGCTAGCTTTTTCCTATTGTTTGCTAAGCTAACCATTAGCTGGCTCTAGCTCAATAAATCACAGACAGACAATGAAAGTGGCATCAATCTTCTAATCTCACTCTTACAAAGAAAGCAAACTATTCCTTTTACACATACCACAACACATTAACAGTAATTAACAGCTGGTCTTCACATAATCAAAACTCCTGTTACCCATCATAATCACTAAGCTAAAGCAACATAACCGCATTAGCAAAGTCTAAAATGGGACTGGGAAACCAAACAGAGCACTCAACGTCACACACATGGATCCTTGAATGCCTGGTGCACCTTGATCTTCTTTAAGAACTCTGGGCTTTTGAAGAACAATACAAGAGGTCAACTCAAAGCCAATTACACAGGTGACCATATTATCCAGTCCTCCTGTTATTGTGTCCATCTCATGAATATATTGCCACATTTCACTGTCCAGTGAGTGTTCATGTGTGTGCAGACGCAGCTCCTCCCCACATACTGGCAGTCTTCCATGATCAGACAGAATGCATAAATAACAGATGAGGAGGAGAGAAACCTAATTGACAATCCGTTCTCTGCAGGGAACATAAGGACTGAAATAGAGTAGTTAGTTTTCATAGTTTTTTTCCAATTATCACGGGCAATAGGTGTCCACCAAGCCTTAAGGCAAGGTGACTGTGACTGCTGACTTGCTAAATTGGTAACGCGTGGACTTCTGCGCTTCAAGGGTTCTGCAGGATGCTCAGATTTTGTAAAAATGCCATTTTTGCTGTAGTCATGTTAGCCACTGTTACAAGGCTAGCTGAGAGGCAACCAAAACATGGTAGGGGAAGGGCTTCAAAGAGTAAAACCTAGCTTGAAGGGACAACATCAACCATAATTATGCAAATAAAAAAGCAAAGGAGGTTAGGTGGAAGTTAAGAAATAAATTCCAGAAGGAAATTGTAGAAACAGCACTAGGAAAACTTGATCACACCAGACCAAAATAATGTGTTGATTGTTTTCTTCAAGTGCAAGATTTGATGCAATATTCACATATGTAGCACGGGCATGTCTAGTGGTGTTGTGGCACTTTCCCCATGGGTACAGTTCTGATGGGCCACTTCACAAAAAAAAAAAAAATGACAACGTGAAGCTGGCTTATTAAGGACAATTTCACATATATTATATCATAAAGCATCACTTTTGTTTGTCTAGCTTGTTTCTAGACTGGAGTCTGCATTAAACACAGATACAGTCCAGTAAAGAAGAGTGGGTTTCACGTGACAATAAGAGTCTGATGTTAGTTTATTTAGAGTATGATACTGTTTATTAAATATATGCTAGCCCAAAAATAGAATAAGCTGTGCTTAGTGTGCCTGTTATACTGTCTATTCAGTCCAGTTGCTTACTGCATATGAACATCCAATTAAATATAAATGTTTAGGAAGCAGATAACGACTAAAACAGGTTTGCTGGAGAAATAACTGTTGTCCAAATTAATTGGTGCTCATTGGGAAAAGGTGTGGATGCAAAAACCTATACTATCTAAAAATAGAAATGTTAAGCATCTTCCTTCTTCCGAGCGTGTAAGTGTAACTGAAAAGTGATGTCGGTGACACATAAAAACACAGTTGAATTTGTATGTCTGAAAATAAACCTGTCAGAGTGGGGGGAAAACCCAAAACAACATGGCACTGACATTGACTTTGATTACATCTTTGGATTGTGTTGCTAGTGGAAGGGCTGTATCACTACCTCTAAAAGTGCTACAAGTAAACACAAGTTCAAATGATACTCTACAGCTGATTCACATGGACCTCTTCTTAAAAATCTCCACTTGCACACAATCATGCAGCCTTAAAAGAAAATATACTTTAACCACAAAGAGAAGGAAGGCGTGGCTCTGAATAAATCAGTGAACTGCTTCAGTGTTTGCAGTGTCACGTTGGGCAGCCTGCACAAAACTGTTTGTGTCTGAGACAGATATCACCATAGCAGCCCTCTGCCCTTCTTCGTACACTTTGTTCCTCTTGAACGTGCAGCTGAACACCTGAACAAACATCTCCATAAATACTAAGACTAGTTTAGCTGAAGTGGAGATCTGAAGGAGCTTCAGCTACAATAACTTTTAGACAATTTGTATGACACCTAGTATAAAATAACTAGCATGTTTGAAGCCAGAGTTAAATTTGATCCCTAATGATTTGTTTTGATGTAGCAACAAAATACTAACAAACTGAAGAGCTGTTCAATATGTGTTAAATCCTTGAAACCCCAACTTTGTGGTGCAGAATTGAGATTATCCTTTCCAACACTAGGTTTGAAAGAAAAGAAATTTATGTTATAGATTTGATGTTTTCCTGGGAAATCTTTACAGTTTTGCATGCATCTTAATTTAATTTTTCATACGGTACAAAAATGTATATTACAGAGATGCTATAGGCTAGATTACACCTTTCTTTTTCTAAAGCCACAGCAAAGCTCAGTTTTTGGCCCCTTTACTTTCAGTGCAGCAAACTCACTCCAGAAGTTCAGCGAGGATCTCTGAATGATCCAATGTTGTCCTAAATGACTGATGGTGATAAATAGAATCCACCTGTGTGTAATCAAGTCTCTGTATAAATGCACCTGCTCTGTGATAGTCTCAGGGTTCTGTTGAAAGCGCAGAGAGCATCATGAAGACCAAGGAACACACCAGGCAGGTCCGTAATACTGTTGTGGAGAAGTTTAAAGCCGGATTTGGATACAAAAAGATTTATTATGTTATAGATTTGATGTTTTCCTGGGAAATCTTTACAGTTTTGCATGCATCTTAATTTAATTTTTCATACGGTACAAAAATGTATATTACAGAGATGCTATAGGCTAGATTACACCTTTCTTTTTCTAAAGCCACAGCAAAGCTCAGTTTGTGAACACTGTGCTGGCATGTGCAGGTCTTAAGCTGCCCAACAGCTGCCCATGTGGACAGCCTGATGGAAATGGACTGAGACGGGGCATGAGGCTGTGTAAGTGCCTTCTTGGGGAAACAATATTGACTTTTACAGGGTAGGGGACAGGGACAAAAAAGGCATAAAACAAACTGTACATGTAAGGCATTCAGCAGTGCATGGAAAACAATAGCTACAAGGTTACATCAAAGTGCAGCAGACCGGCAACTAGCTGCTTAGGGGAGGGCGATGCTGCAGTCAAGGTTATGGCAGTTTAGGGCAGAGCCCACGTACAGTACAATGTGCATGTTAATGCAAAGTGTGACAGATGTTTGATCAATGTACTAATGTTGAAAACTACTGCATTCAGGAGGCGGAATTAGCATATTGTAAAAGAAAGCAAAGGTGAAGAGGGTAATCAAATTTCTATCCAACTGCCACAGACGTGTTTGAATACACAACGGTCCATGTGTAAATACAGTGATACTGACGGTTATAAAGAAAAATGGAAGTGCTTCTTTTTATTGTGATCACAATCGCATTCCCTCATTGACACACTGGTTGCAAAGGGTGACATTATGGGTGGAAAAATGTGAATGACTCTGCACACCACCATCCCCATCTCATTCAGGGAGCATTGCCATGGACATGGAACGCCATGAAAAAGAAAAGAACATTGGGAGGAATTCTCCGCAGCACAACAATCCATTGTGCATAATGTTACCATATTGATCATTATTTCCCAGCAGTCATTCTGTTATTGGAACGGCATTGTCACAGCCAGGTGCATTGGTTGAATGCAGAGGTGCAGACACTCAGTTTTGTTTAAAAGGTCTGTATCTGCAAGTGGAACTGTGCGCTTTCTCACCGTTTTGTGACGCCAGTACTTACTCCATAAATAGACCACCGCACACTCTGCAGTGCATGACAAAACAGCAAAAATGACAAGCAGGAACACAATGTATTTATGTTACATCGGCATGTGTTGGGAGAAGTTAAAGGCGTTCATTCCCACACACCTCTTCACAAAATATCCTGAGCTCAGTGTCACAGGGAGAGGGAGGACGCCAGCAATGACATGCATCCCTGATCAATCCTTAATCAATAAATAAAAAGAAGAACTGTGGTGCCCACCTACTGCCACAAATTGAGCACAATTGCACAGAAAATCAAAGGGACAGAGATGATTGACCATCTTGTATTCAACGTGATTAAACTCTATACATTTAATTCCCTCTCTTACCTACACTACCGGTCAAAAGTTTGGGGTCACTTATACATTTCCATACCACTCCATTATAGACAGAATACCTGCTAATTTGGGTGGGGGGGCTGATCTTTAATGCATGATCTACATTGCCCATTACCAGCAACCATTCATTCAATGTTCCAAAGGCACATTCTGTGTACTAATCTATCATTTAAAAATAAAAAACTAGAAAAACATTGGAGAACCATTTTACTATTATGTAAGCACATAATGTAATCTGAAAACGGCTGCCCTGGTTAAAAAAACAATGCAACTGATCTCGGCTGGCATTCTGTCTACAATGGAGTGCAATGGGAATTTCTATGTGACCCCAAACTTTTGACCGGTAGTGTAAATACGAGTAGAGAAGCTTTTTTTTATTATGACAGTCATGTCTGGGCACTTTGAAAACACAAATGGTTAAAAACGTAATTGTGTACCTCGCATGTTTCACGGTTGATCCTCAGATGTTCTTGTGTGTCTCATGTGGTTTTGATTGTCTGTCTGTCTGTCTCTCTGTTGTCTTTTTCTGTCTAACCATCTGTGTGGCATGACTAGCCAGCTGCCTGCCTCTCTGTATCTTGTAACTGGAAACCTTCCAACCTAACAACTATTTGTGAAGGATTTCACAATAAGAGATAAGTGATTATATTCTCTAATATGAATATCAGAAAACCTTTTATCCAACCCTAGAAAATGAAGTCCGTGCCTGCTCTCGCTTGGAGACAACTAAATATATCCATTTGTTCATACTGTACCTGATGCAGCTGTAGTGTTTAAAGGTGCTGGCAGCCTTTTGACATTCCAGACAGAGCTGGATTGCACCGGGATAGTCTTCCTCCTGAAAGAAACAGAGAAGTGAGGTCATTTGAAGTATGAAAGCAGTAGAGTGTGTACTGTATGTAGTCTGAAACTAATTTATAAATACCATATATATCAAGGTTATACTCCGGATAGCTCTGGATTATGACAGTGATGTGTGTGACTTCGGTGCATCTGCATCAGTTTTGTTTGATCTCCTTAAAACTGATTGTTACGGCAGATACTTTGTTGATTTTTGTATTCATTGTCAGGGACAAAGTAGCGCACATTTTTACATACATCATTATTACAGTCAAGGCTATAACAATATGTGTAGATGTGTTACATGAAAGGTTTCTAGCCAATAGGCTAATTTGCAACCCAAGTCCCTTTACAGGCTTTTCTAAAAATATAATACTTACAGATACAGCGTATAACCAAGGATTACACTCAGTGGTAGTGAAATCTATTCCATGTGCTACAGCTGAACTTTGCAATAAATAGTATTAGTATTAGTATATAGTAGTAGTAGTAATAGTATTTGTACAGTGTCTCCTGTTAAGGTGGGTTTGACTTTCAATGCAGAATCCCTACTGATGTTTGACCTTTCAAGTCAATTATCAAAATACAGTGCCTTGCGAAAGTATCCGGCCCCCTTGAACTTTTCAACCTTATGACACATTTCAGGCTTCAAACATAAAGATATAAAAATTTTATTTTTTGTGAAGAATCACCAACAAGTGGGACACAATTGTGAAGTGGAATGAAATCTATTGGATATTTTAAACTTTTTTAGCAAATAAAAAACTGAAAAGTGGTGCGTGCAAAATTATTTGGCCCCTTTACTTTCAGTGCAGCAAACTCACTCCAGAAGTTCAGCGAGGATCTCTGAATGATCCAATGTTGTCCTAAATGACTGATGGTGATAAATAGAATCCACCTGTGTGTAATCAAGTCTCTGTATAAATGCACCTGCTCTGTGATAGTCTCAGGGTTCTGTTGAAAGCGCAGAGAGCATCATGAAGACCAAGGAACACACCAGGCAGGTCCGTAATACTGTTGTGGAGAAGTTTAAAGCGGTTTGGATACAAAAAGATTTTCCAAGCTTTAAACATCCCAAGGAGCACTGTGCAAGCGATCATTTTGAAATGGAAGGAGTATCAGACCACTGCAAATCTACCAAGACCTGGCCGTCCCTCTAAACTTTCAGCTCAGACAAGGAGAAGACTGATCAGAGATGCAGCCAAGAGGCCCATGATCACTCTGGATGAACTGCAGAGAACTACAGCTGAGGTGGGAGAGTCTGTCCATAGGACAACAATCAGTCGTACACTGCACAAATCTGGCCTTTATGGAAGAGTGGCAAGAAGAAAGCCATTTCTCAAAGATATCCATAAAAAGTCTCATCTAAAGTTTGCCACAAGCCACCTGGGAGACACACCAAACATGTGGAAGAAGGTGCTCTGGTCAGATGAAACCAAAATCAAACTTTTTGGCCAAAATGCAAAACGATATGTTTGGCGTAAAAAACACACAGCTCATCACCCTCAACACACCATCCCCACTGTCAAACATGGTGGTGGCAGCATCATGGTTTGGGCCTGCTTTTCTTCAGCAGGGACAGGGAAGATGGTTAAAATTGAGGGGAAGATGGATGCAGCCAAATACAGGACCATTCTGGATGAAAACCTGTTGGGAGTCTGCAAAAGACCTGAAACTGGGACGGAGATTTATCTTCCAACAAGACAATGATCCCAAACATACAGCAACATCCACAAAGGAATGGTTCACAAATAAACGTATCCAGGTGTTAGAATGGCCAAGTCAAAGTCCAGACCTGAATCCAATCGAGAATCTGTGGAAAGAGCTGAAAACTGCTGTTCACAAACGCTCTCCATCCAACCTCACTGAGCTCGAGCTGTTTTGCAAGGAAGAATGGGCAAGAATTTCAGTCTCTCGATGTGCAAAACTGATAGAGACATACCCCAAGCGACTTGCAGCTGTAATCGCAGCAAAAGGTGGCTCTACAAAGTATTAACGCAAGGGGGCCCAATAATTTTGCACGCACCACTTTTCAGTTTTTTATTTGCTAAAAAAGTTTAAAATATCCAATAGATTTTGTTCCACTTCACAATTGTGTCCCACTTGTTGGTGATTCTTCACAAAAAATAAAAATGTTATATCTTTGTTTGAAGCCTGAAATGTGTCAAAAGGTTGAAAAGTTCAAGGGGGCCAAATACTTTCGCAAGGCACTGTATCTCTGCACGTGTTTGTGTGTGTGTGTGTGTGTGTGTGTGTGTGTTGGGGGGGATTCCAATACCTCTAGCATCTCGCTGAGTCTTACATCAGTTCTTTGCTATGAGGCGAAGAATGACAAGAGGAAGAAATGAATACAGCATAAAAGGTCAAAACTCATTACATGATTTACTGCCGTGACCATGTGGTAAAATCTTTTCCAATGATTACAGATGTGATGAAATGATCAAACCCGACTAATTAAAAAGACAGTATGTTTAATTAACTTTAATCTTAATTCAAATCATGCACAGAGAACCAGTTTCAGTTTTTAAAATGATTATTGTTGACTACATCAATGAGTTTCACAGTAGTGATGTGTCACACAGTGTGTTTTATGACGGTATTTTAGACAGAAACAGCTCAGGGTACAGTCTTTATTACCTAGCAGTTGCTAGGTCAAATTCCCAAGGTTATTCAAAATAACACTGACAGGGAAATCAATAACTTTACTCGGCACTACAGTATCAATCAATTATGTTGACAGTGAGAGATATATATGAAATCAACCATAACAGTACAACAAATACAATTAATAAATAGGCATGTTTTATACAATTAATCCAAAGGACAACTTGTAGACAACTGTCTAGTTTTATTCAGCTTTTATTTAATTAAACAGGCATCACACTAGATGCTGAAGCAATCTGGCATTGGGCATGGCCCTCATTCTGGAAGGTGTTCATTTTGTTTTGAAAACCAAATCAGAGCAACAATCCATGTAGTGCTCAAGGACCCAGTAGAAAGTAGATAACTACGTGGGTCTAAGGGAGAACTTTTATGAAGGTAGGTCCGTAAATAGATAAATGATAGATCAACAGTTAACTTTACCAGCGTCTTGATGGTCCTGAGTGACTTAAGCAGGCCTGTCAGCAATTGCCGTCTCCTCTGATTGGCTAATAGACCCAAGCTGGCTTCTGTGAATCCCTCCTTAGACACGCTCAGTTGCCTTTACACAAAACGTCACAGTGCAGGGAGCATTTAGCATTATTACACATTAATACTACTTTGCTTGGCATTTAAAACTCTGATATATATATATATATATATATATATATATATATATATATATATATATATAATAAAAACAAACACACATATACTGTATACATACAGTATATATACACATACATACATACTGTATATATATATATACACATACATACAGACACATACATACATTAATATTATTGTTATTATTATTATTATAGCATTTATAGTGGCATGTTTTTAATTTCAAGGGCAAACAAGACAGAATAATTTGCTATCTGTGACTATATCAACACAGAGACTATATGAAGGGAAGGAACGTTACTGTAGTTATGAGGAAAGCACTTAGTATGCAGATGTGTTTTGAATGGGCTATTTCAGCAGCTATTTATGTTACTGAATAGATGGTAGGTAAAAGAACACTATTACCTCCTTGCATTAGTGCAAATAACGGCTGCCAGCTGCAGGTTGGTCTGTAACGCCGTCACTCGCTCCAGTTCCTGTGAACAAGGAAGAACTTAGTAATAAAATGATAGTAAATAAGACAAAGCAGCATACTGATATGTATAAACACTGGAACATTTTGAAGTTAATGTTTCAAATCCCAAAGAATTATATACTATATGGCACTAAATAAACTAAAATGTCTATTTAGTACAAAGAAACAGATCCACAGGCATACTATAATGCTGAGGGCATGTAAAATCTGAGTGGCACAAAGGTCGTGTTAGACTGGTTCATTTACGGAGCGGTCAGTGAAATATGCCTGTAATAATGCCATTTACCCAGAAAATCACTTCCCCCACAAAAGTATAGCACAGACTCACAAACCAACACACATGGGAGCACTATTCATGCATTCTGCTGTGAACAAGATAGATCTTACAGATGATGTCATTATGGTAAGGCATGCATCATCAATGCCAGAGTGTAATGTACTTCAGAGGACAAAAACACACTGAAAAATCAGAGAAGAAGCTTCCTTTCTTCAGAGCGTTAACATTTAGAAAAGGATCAATACGCACTTTGCTCTAAGAGACAGTTATTATGCCACTTCAGTGACCCCTATGAAGAACAAACAGCCAAAAGTAAGGACCAAGGGCTGTTATATTTCGACTTTTCTCTTTCTCCCTTGGTTTTAATTTTTTGGGATCTGCCAGATGTCATGAGGTTGGAGATGCCTGCTTTTTTTCTTCTTATTTTTTTAATACTGCATCACCCCTCTGCAAAAAAGTCCAGTTTTCATAAGAATGTCCTCATAACACAGTCTTTTACCAACAAAACATAGTCTGAGGAATTTAATTTTCAACAGTAATAAAAACAACAACAACAGCCTTAAAGTGGCATGTCAGCTGTGGGTACAAGATCAATGTTCTCATTCAAACAAATCTGCCCTCATGATCTCAAGTATTAAGACATTGACAAGTCCTCAGAACTGCTTTACAAAGGTTGATTCAAAGATTTCTCTGAGGGAACATGCACCATGTAATTCTCGTGCTGTTTTGCTCAGGGCAGGCAACATCAGCATGACACAAGTATTGGTTTCATGAAAATGTTTAAGAAAGCTTATATTTTGTTTGCAAAAAAATGCATTGCAGCTTTATTTTCTTTAAATTACAGATTCTGTTATTATGCTTTCATTAACTTTATATTTGTTAAAGGCATAGTTTTTTTGGGGAGATACACTAAATCACTTTCTTGTCAAGAGTTAGATGAAAAGATCAATACCACTCGCTAATCTGTATGCTAAATATGAAGATACGGCCAGCAGTGTTTTAGCTTAGTTTAGCATGAAGACTGGAAGAAGCAAAACAGCCAGCCTGGCTCTGTCCAAAGGTAACAAAATCTGTCTACCAGCACCTCTAAAGTTAACTAATTTACACGTTATATCTTGTTTTATTCTGAGAAAAAACAAAGTAACCCCATAAAACCACAACGATGGTGTTCTTGGGATGGTACTCATCATTCTTCTTCCTCCAAACACGGTTAGTGGACTTATGACCAAAACGTTATTTTGGTCTCATCTGACCACATGACTTTCTCCCATGATTCCTCTGGATCATCCAAATGGAGTGGAGGTGGACATTTTGAAGGCAGACTAACAGGTCTTTGAGGGTCAGAATTCTAGCTGATAGACAGGTGTTCAAATACTCATTTGCAGCTGTATCATACAAATAGTTTTAAAAAATCATACATTGTGATTTCTGGATTTTTTTTTTTAGTTTATGTCTCTCACAGTGGACATGCACCTACGATGACAATTTCAGACCCCTCCATGATTTCTAAGTGGGAAAACTTGCAAAATAGCAGGGTGTTCAAATACTTATTTTCCTCACTGTCATTCTGTTAAACAGTCAATAATAATCGGTGTAGTTAAAAAATAAGTGCACTCAGGGTCAAATCTGATCAAGGAAGGAGCCGTTTCTTTCCAACAGAAACTTTACTCCTGCGTCGCAGACACAGACACACACAGTCTTGCACTCACTCTACCCCTTGTTATGACATCCCTTATGAACACACAGGTAATACTGTACTGTGCACAGCTGTTCAAACCATGATGTAATGTAGACACTCATGGATTTAGCTATGTTTACAAATCCACACAGGAAAAGACCAGAACAGCTTAAATAAACACGATTTCATGTAACAAATAAAAAAAATCAGACATTCAGCTTCAAATAGAATCAACAGAGCTCAACATGCTGAGTGCTCAGTATGTAGACTGGACCTCCGATTTGTTGTTATACCCCTGCTCTGAGCCCTCTATCCATTCTGTACGCTACAGTAACGTATTAGACAGCCGGCTAACCCAGCTTGTGTAACGGTGTAACTGTGCACAGTAGTGGACTTTGAGAATTGTTTAGTCACTTTCACTAGACAAGAGGGTAAAGACTGTGCAAGACTGGGATAACCTTAAAAAAACAATGTGTGCAATTTAACAATTAAAGAGAGGCTGAATTCAACTATTTACCAACATACTGTACAACTGTACTGTATCTACAGTACTGAAGATATGTGTACTGTTTCAGGAAAAGGTGAATTCAGGAAAGGTGAGTCTAGTCAAGCACAATGAAACTATACAACCCGACTACTACAATGTCCACAAACATAGCCGCTGGTCTGGGAAGTGAAGGTGAAAGAGGAGAAGATGTTTAGTCACAAGGGAGATTTTCCCCCCCATGCTTCTTTATTCATATATTCATAAAAGGTCCTTCCTGCGACCCCCCAGCACATTGGCTATGCACTGGCTCCCTGCTACCTATCCTGCCTATACATTCTAATGATGCTGTTGTTCCTGCCCTCTTTTTGCCATAAGTGAATAGAAAATAAAGTTTAATTGCATTTAGGACACACAAAAGCAGGGATTCACAGCTGGAGTTTATAGTATGTTTATGTCTCCACATTCCCACACAGTGTGACCATACCCTCTCACACCTCCACACATATTAACAACCCTGTTTCCTGTCAATTTTTGTCTGCCCGACAGTCTTTAGACCCCTATGAAAGTGTCAGGTTTGACCACCAAATTACTAACCTCCTTTAAAGAAGGCAGCTGGAGAACACAAACAAAGGCACCAACAAGTAACTGTGAAAAATAAGTGTTTCCAGTGGAAAATAATTGAAAGTCCCTTTCCAATGGTGTTGAGTGACCTAGTCAGGGCTACCTGGTAAAAATTATTAGACTTAAAGACTTAGACTAGACTTACATAAACTTAGACTTCCAGACAGCAATCTTTCTTTCGGGGCAAGTCTAGGGGTCATGCAGTTGACCACTTAATTCTACCCTCTCTCTTTTGACCTACAGAGACGAGAGGCCAGCTATTTTAAATCATCACACACCCCGTTTTATAGAACATTAAGAGTAGGCTCAAAGATGCAGGGTAAAGCATATTTGTCCGGCAATTCTGCAAATCAAGGGACAAGCACCAAGTTGTCAATGCTACTTTTGGTCTTTCTGAATGCTAGGAAATGATGTAGTGAATTTGTCTGGATGTAGAAAATGAAGTACCCTCTGAATTCCACAGGGCACTGCAGACCAAGTGAACAAGGGCTGAGATGGGTCAATGGAAATGCCCCCAGAATCTTTGGCAACGTCTGTTAATAAGCCCTGCTGTCATCTGGCCTCTGCTGAGTCATGGGGAGGGTCACAGAAATAATGATCAATTTGCTATTCATAGACTGACCTTCAGGAGGCATAACAATTATGATAATTTTACTGCAATTTCATCACATACCAAATTTGTTAAAGTTTCCGCCATTTCCTGCGACTCACTGGGATCAAAACTTCAATAGCGACGTATCTAATGGGACCGTGCTCTGCTTTGACTGCTAAATCAAATTAATCAAAAGATCAACTCCTCCAATCAATCTAACAGACACACAAAAATATACATATTTAGGCAAATATTTGATCTCCTGCCAAAACACGTATTTTGAAGCCCACTTGATACAGCCACAAATCACACACACAATGTACACGGACACGTACATGATGCTGGCTTTTGCTGCTGTACCAGCGTCTCGATAAAGTTTCTTTACCAACAAACATTGATGTCTAAAATAATTAAACCTACAAAAAAAAAGTAATAAGAGTAATTTATCTTCCTTTCTGTGTGACAGTGGGTTCAAACTACTGTTAGCTCATGTTTCTGAGCTGTCAAGAATGTTGCGGTTGTTCTAAACAGAATGAGATGAATGCGATCATATCAGTTCACTAGTTTCAAAATATTCAATGTAGGCTAATAAAACCAGTTAAGAGAATGACTCATCACTATAGCAAACGTGGTCTCAGGTCTCAGCTGGATCTGACCAAAAAAATAGACTGAATATCTTCTTGGTATAGAGACACCGTCACACACACACTCCAGCTTATTTCAGTTCATTGCAACTTCACTAGGCGATCAAAGAAGGGATTTTATGGACTTCATTTCATTACTTGCCTATGTTGTGAATAAAAATGAGGTTATTGCCTCATTTTCCTTATTAATGGATAAAGTCGGATACCCTACAGCCCTGGTTACGAATATTCTACCTTATCTTGTTGTTAATAGAAGAACACATCTACTGATGCCCAGATAGCAAAATTATAACACGTTCGGAAAATCTGCCATTCCTAAAAAATATATATACTGTATATACAGTATGATTTGGAATAACTTTTTTTGTAGATAAGTGGCAGGGCCAAGAAAAGATAGAAAAAGTTGTTTAATGGGTTTGAGTTGACAATGGAAGCTTACCTTGACATAAGCGGGCTGTTTCTCCAGAATGAGATCAGCGACCTTTTTAGAAACCTGCAGAGAGAAAGAGAGGGGGGGGGGGAGGAGAATATAAGAAATGTACATTAAATACAAAGGAGTAAAAATACATTTTGATGTTCTTTCCAAATGTCAACCCACAAAAACGGTTTGGACAGTGCGATCTTGCTATCAAGGATGGAGCTAGACTACTAATCACTGATGTCTACAAGTGCAATCAAGCCAAAGCCTTTAAGAAGAGCATCTCCCTTTCTCACTTTAATTTTGTTCAATGTCTTTCTCAATGGCAGTACTTTCTTTTCTTTCAGAGAAGTTCTGTTCTCTCTGTTCCTATTGTTCTCTCCTATCCTTTGCGCGTTTTACCAATTTGATTCACATCAAAGGTGAAATTGTAATTTTCTAAAGAGCACATTGCCTGCTTATGGCATCAAGCACAGTATTGAGCACGGTCACCAGATCATTATGACCCCCTGCTATTAATGTTGTGCCCCACTGCTTTTAGTGGAGAAGAGAGAATGAATTTTAGCCTCATCCACACTGAAGCACAATACAAGGTCTTTGGATTGGAAGGTGGGGGAGCTATGGTTAACTCCTACTGACACCACTCATTCGATACTTTTCTAAAAGTGAAAGAATTGTAAGATGTCTGTAGTCTGAAATTGGACCTTAATAGTGTCATTAGATACTCTACACCACATCTCCAAGCCTCCACTTAGTCCCGCAGGGTTTTATACATTTGTAGTCTTAATGAACCCTAACTACATCATTACGACATCATATTTTGTTACATTTTAGATACATTTTTCTTTTCTTTGTTAGATGTGTTATTTGGTAAAGTGCTGCTCTAAACCAGGCAACAAAAATGTAACCAAGTACATGTACTTTACTTAAATACAAATGTTAAGGTACTTGAGTCTTCTCTTATTAAGCCACTTTCTATTTCTACTCCACTACCTTTCAGAGAGAAATATTGTACTTTTTACTCCATCACATTCATCTGACATCTTTGGTTACTAGTTTACTACTTTTACTTTTAATACTTTAAGTACATTTCCCTGATTATACTTACAGACTTTTACTTAAGTAGTATTTTCAATGTAGGACCTTTACTATAACAGTGGTATTAGTACTTTTATTGAATTAAAGGGTCTAAATAGTTTTGTTTACTCCTAGGCTGTGCTGTGGTTTGGTGCTGAGGCTTGCAGTCTCAGTTGGTGATTGGAAGAATTTGATCATCACATGGCTATGCGTCACAGTTAAAAAACATGTCTGCCTTCTTCAACCTGAAAACCTGTATGCATCTTGTATGCCGCTGCTTGTTCATGCAAGTAGTTGTTGTTGAAGATGGACATGTTCAATGCAAGTTTTTTGGCTTAACTTTGAAGCTTTTTTTACATAATGTCGGCGCGTTCCGAAAAGCATTCATGGATGGTCGGAATTTTCAGCTTCTTTCGAGGGCAAGTGTTTTTTCTTTGGCGATCTTTTAAACAAAACTTGTCTTTTCAAACCAGTCGGCGGGATTTGGGGTTAGGAGTGTTGAAACCGTTCATTCAACACTGTGTTTTTAACTTTGCGACTATTGCACTGTTGCTTGCTCTGGAGGGAACTACCAGAACTGGAGGGTCCTTGCAAATGATGTGGTCTAGATCTGTAGGTAAAGTGTCTCGAGATCACTCTTGTTATGAATTGATAGTATAAATAAAATTGAATTGAACATTTAAAAATGGGAAAATATATTCAATAATATTCAAGTACTGAAAGTGCAAGAAATTGGACAAGGTAATGGTACCATTCACAGAGCTGCCACAAAATTAAGCCATAACGTCACCTACTGGCAACCCATTGACTATAACACAAAACTGTGAAAGAGTCTAAACACATAATGGAAAACCAGAAGTGAGTTACCAACCCCTGCCACCAGAGCCACAAGGCCAAAGTCAATAGTTCTCAGCTCGCCCTCACATACACAAATGGAGACTAATTGTGCAGTGGCTGGGTTGCAAAGCAAGAACAGTGCATGTTTAGCAGATGGAGTAAATGAAAATAAGTAACTGGCAATGAACAATCATTAACTCTGACACACAGTATGACAATGAATGCCATTTCCCCCAGTAGGGACACTAATATGTGCCATGAGGGAGGGGAAAAAATGAGGGAAGTCACCGGAGAAGACAGATGCCATATACAGACTACAGCAATACATTCAGCGAATACAAGCATCGATAACACAGAGTGAACATGTTTGGACAGTTTGCTCATTAGCAAGACGGCTGTAGAGTACAGCTACGTACAGTATATGTCAGGCGTATAATAAATGTTTCTTAATATGAACATGTTTGCATGTTATTAAGTGTACTGAGATGTATGAGGCAATTTGGGCTAAATTAGCTTGCACCAATTAGGGCTGGTAGCAGGGAAAAGTCTCAAGTGGTTAAGAAGTTGTAGTGAAATAGTGGTATACTCCTCAATGCAGCGGGCCAGGGGTCTACCCGACCTGCGGCCCTTTGCGACATGTCATTCCCCTCTCTCTCCCCCTTTCATGTCCTCTGCTGCCCTACAAAAATAAAGGCTGAAAATGCCCAAAAAATAATCTTTAAAAAAAATAAATAAATAAAAAGAGAGCTAAGGACCGAGACAGTGTAAACCCAACAGTGAGAGTTTCCAATGCTAACACACAGCCACTTTGAAGCATCAGCCAGGTAGGATTTAGGCAAAGGTTGGAAAAGCATTGCCAAATTTAAAACAAAATAAACAGTGGGAGAGAATTCATTACTGCTGCAGGAGGGATGGTGCTAGCTAGCTTTCAAGTTTTAAAAAAATGTAATGTGATCATCCAAGTTATTAGCATCGGCTCCTCAGACATCTCTGCAGCCTACATTTTTGTAAAGAGTCACTAAATGATGGATGGAAATGCAACATGTTGTGATACTGATCATGAGTGGAAGTAAGGAAGAAAGCACGTTCAAACTATGATTAGGATTTGGTTCATGTTCTAGAAGGCAACTGGCCCTGAGACGAGCCCCTGCCGTGCGTTTGTCAAAGATGTCAATTAAGCTGGGATACTGTGGCAGAGAAACGGGACAGCTGCTTTTTTCTCCAGAACCAGCAGATGACTGGTGGATATTTATGTGTCAACACACCAGCTAATCCACACCTCCTCAGCAGGAGTGAAGAAAGAGTGGCAAACAGAGAAAAAGGACGTGCCGTACATATGGTACAGTACTGTATCTTTCTCACTTTTTATCTCACGCACTCAAGCCCCCCTCCCCCGACTCCACAGTACAAACAAAAGCACACATGTCTCCGTCACGCCGCATTTTAGCATCGTCCTCTACCAGGACGAAAGGCCGTCACAACAGCCCCATAGGGAGAATTTGAAAGCACTATTATCACTTCTTCATAAGGCTTTGCTCTATTTCACACACTGAAGAACACAAGCCTGTGGTGCACGTACGTGCCTGTGTAGCACATACGCACGTGTAGGCATGCCTGCGCAGGCATGCCTACACATGCGTGCGTGCATGCGTGCTTGAGTGTGTGCGTGTGGAGAAGTCATCAGAACGTGTCCAATATGAATGCACACAAATTGTACACCTTTTGAGAGGTTCTTTCCATCTGTAGCAGAAGTAGATCGGCACTACTTTAGGGAATCGCAACACGTACACATCATCCATCATCCACATGAATGACTTTACAATACAATAAAGGCATTTCAAATTATGTGTGAAGGTTTTTTTTGCAGGACATTGTCAAATGAAATCAGATTTTTGTGAAAAAATGATAATTCAGCAGCCCCTTCAAGCTGTGCTCTACCGGGATATTTTAAACTCTCCCTAGCTTATTTGCAATAAAATAACATTTTACTGTTTTACTGGAATTCACTCCCTAGACAACAGAGTTTTAACAAACTTATTTTGCCAGGAAGCTCCATGTTTACGGATACCAAATTCCCATCTATTGTGTTTAGGAGGGATGTGAGTGATAGTTGCAGTATATGTTATATGATTAACTGCAGAATAAAAGTCATTATTGCCATAAATCATAAATGGCAACAGGAGTAATCTCCATCTTCTGGTAATTATTCAAAAACTGTCCGAATAATCAGTTGGCTAGTGAGACCCAAGAGAAATAATAATAATAATGTATACGTTATTAAGCCGCAAGGGGAAATTACAATTTACAGTTGTTATTACACACAGGCCTGAATTACACACACATGCTCAGTACCTATAAATGCACTAAATGGAGACATTGGAAAGGCGCCCCCGAGCAGTTGGGGTGTTGGTGCCTTGCTCAAGAGCACCTTGGTAGTTCCCAGGAGGTGAAGCGGCACCTCTCCAGCTACCAGTCCACCACCATACGTCAGTCCCATACTTTGGTCCGTATGGGGACTTGAATCAGTGACCCTCGGGTTCCCAACCCAACTCCCTACAGACTGAGCTACTACCACCCCAAAGTGGAAAGTAAAAGTAAGTAAAACACAGACACAGTACATTTTTGGAAATGTGTCTATTGTTTTGCTATTTTTTTTTTTTTGGCCTTTCATCTAATGTAAGTACACTACCGGTCAAAAGTTTGGAGTCACTTATAAATTTCCATACCACTCCATTATACAGTGGGTACGGAAAGTATTCAGACCCCTTTAAATTTTTCACTCTTTGTTTCATTGCAGCCTTTTTCCAAAAATCAAAAAAGTTCATTTTATTTCTCAGTAATGTACACTCAGCAACCCATCTTGACAGAAAAAAACAGAAATTTAGAAATTTTTGCATATTTATTAAAAAACAAAAACTGAAATATCACATGGTCATAAGTATTCAGACCCTTTGTTCAGTATTTAGTAGAAGCACCCTTTTGATCTAATACAGCCATGAGTCGTTTTGGGAAAGATGCAACAAGTTTCTCACATCTGGATTTGGGTATCCTCTGCCATTCCTCCTTGCAGATCCTCTCCAGTTCTGTCAGGTTGGATGGTAAACGTTGGTGGACAGTCATTTTCAGGTCTCTCCAGAGATGCTCAATTGGGTTTAAGTCAGGGCTCTGGCTGGGCCATTCAAGAACAGCCACAGAGTTGTTGTGAAGCCACTCCTTCGTTATTTTAGCGGTGTGCTTAGGGTCATTGTCTTGTTGGAAGGTAAACCTTCGGCCCAGTCTGAGGTCCAGAGCACTCTGGAAAAGGTTTTCGTCCAGGATATCCCTGTACTTGGCCGCATTCATCTTTCCCTCGATTGCAACCAGTCGTCCTGTCCCTGCAGCTGAAAAACACCCCCACAGCATGATGCTGCCACCACCATGCTTCACTGTTGAGACTGTATTGGACAGGTGATGAGCAGTGCCTGGTTTTCTCCACACATACCGCTTAGAATTAAGGCCAAAAAGTTCTATCTTGGTCTCATCAGACCAGAGGATTTTATTTATCACCATCTTGGAGTCCTTCAGGTGTTTTTTAGCAAACTCCATGCGGGCTTTCATGTGTCTTGCACTGAGGAGAGGCTTCCTTCGGGCCACTCTGCCATAAAGCCCCGACTGGTGGATTGCTGCAGTGATGGTTGACTTACTACAACTTTCTCCCCCTCCCGACTGCATCTCTGGAGCTTAGCCACAGTGACCATTGGGTTCTTCTTTGCCTCTCTCACCAAGGCTCTTCTCCCCCGATAGCTCAGTTTGGCCGGACGGCCAGCTCTAGGAAGGGTTCTGGTTGTCCCAAACGTCTTCCATTTGAGGATTATGGAGGCCACTGTGCTCTTAGGAACCTTAAGTGCAGCAGAAATTTTTTTGTAACCTTGACCAGATCTGTGCCTTGCCACAATTCTGTCTCTGAGCTCTTCAGGCAGTTCCTTTGACCTCATGATTGTCATTTGCTCTGACATGCACTGTGAGCTGTAAGGTCTTATATAGACAGGTGTGTGGCTTTCCTAATCAAGTCCAATCAGTATAATCAAACACAGCTGGACTCCAATGAAGGTGTAGAACCATCTCAAGGATGATCAGAAGAAATAGACAGCACCTGAGTTACATATGAGGGTCACGGCAAAGGGTCTGAATACATATGACCATGTGATATTTCAGTTTTTGTTTTTTAATAAATATGCAAAAATTTCTAAATTTCTGTTTTTTTCTGTCAAGATGGGTTGCTGAGTGTACATTACTGAGAAATAAAATGAACTTTTTTGATTTTTGGAAAAAGGCTGCAATGAAACAAAGAGTGAAAAATTTAAAGGGGTCTGAATACTTTCCGTACCCACTGTAGACAGTATACCAGCTGATCTGAGTGGCTGGCTGATCTTTAATGCAATATCTACATTGCCCATTATCAGGCACAATCTGTTTACTAATCGAACATTTTAAAAAACTAACTAGACATTGGAGAACCCTTTTGCAATTATGTAAGCACATAAAGTAATTTGAAAACTTCTGCCCTAGTTAAAAAAAAACAATGCAACTGATCTCAGTTGGTATTCTATCAATAAAGGAGTGCATTCAAAATTTCTAAGCGACCCCAAATTTTGACCGGTAGTGTATATATATACATATACTTACACCTGCTATGTGTGTATATTATTTGTGTATACTTTACTCTAGAGCCAGGCCAATTATTATTGGCCGATATTAGGCATTTTCCAAACTATTGGTATCAGCATTTATACTGGCCGATAAATGAATATTAAAAAAAATTAAATAAAAAAAACACCCTTCAACCATGTTGTGTGGGTGTTGCATAGTTTGTCCACCTGAGGGCACTCAACAACGTCCCTGTTTAGATACTGTGTTTTTGTTCAAAGGACTTTGAGTTTTAATATATTAAGTTTATATTTTTAAACAATTTATTTATCAGAACTTTAATATATTTTGATGTTCCTCTTTAAATAACAAATACAAATAACTAATGTTAGGGAAATCTGTTTATGTTTTGTTACGCTTTTTTGGATCCTTTTTTTTAAATTTATATCGCCCGATATATCGCAATATCGGATTTTTCACCAAATATTTGTATAAATATCTGCCTTTAAAACCCTCGGTCAGGCTCTACTTTACACTATGTATTTGTAATGTTCTATAGCCTCTTTCTCAAGGTAACAGATCTGTTCAATTTAACATGTAAGATGATGTCAGAAAGAAAGACAACTGTAGCTTGAAAAAACAAATAACAAAAGAAGGTTTACACTGAAGATATTTTGCAAAATCTTCAGGGCATTGAGGTAGCCAACCAGGTAGAGGGATCCTTTTTTAGGCTCACGATTGAAGGTTTGTATTGACGAGCTTGCTGAGAAACATAGCTGCGGATTTTCTGCCCAACAGCACATTGGACCAATTACCATGGCTATTCCAATGAGGTGTTTGCAAGAGAGAGAGACAGAGACAGGGTATGTGTGAGAGTACTTCTGTGTACTCTCACACATACCTAGGGCTTTATTGACTTGTAGGTTTCACCATGCCACAGGCCACAAAGTCTAGAGCATTGTCTCAACTAGGCAAACAGCTCTGTGGACAACTGCCAAAAGTGGCAAAAGAAGGGAGGTGGGAAAAGACTGGCATGTATGAAAACGAGGGATAAGAGATGTTGGATAAGAAAGTAGAGCTAAGGGAGCAAAGGAAATTGTGTGGGGTCAGTAAAGATGCTTGTCAGGAAGGAGGTTAAGCGGAAAAAACTGCAATGGACTGTGAGCATTGAGGGTGTAGAGGGGAAAAGAGCTGCATTCTCCACCACGTTTCTATAAATAGAATTTGTTGACAGGCCAGCCCTCCGGTCTGAAACTGTTAATACCCGGATAACCTCAGAATGATGGCTGCTATGTAAATGGTCCTGCTGTGGCCACAGGAGAATAATGCAGTTGCTGACGTCAAAAGAGTCTGCAATAAGAGTTTAGGCACAAACTATGGCTATTCGGTGCAGGTAGTCTTTGGCTTAAAGGTGCACTATGAGTTCCTGCATGGTCACTTCTGTTGACGTTCCAAGTAAATTTCGAACAGAACAGAGCAAGCTCGCCCCTTCCCCATGTTTCCGTAACTGTTATGGCTAACTGACTAAAGGCTGTTTTATGCTACTGCGTTGAATCAACGACGTACCCCTCCAGACCCCCACTGCATCTACGCTGGACCCTACGCCATAGCCTGACGTTTCACCTCTCAAAAATGTAACTACACGTTGCGGCGATGCACATCTCTCGGCCGTTGCTTGGTAGCGTTGCAATTCCCCCGACTCATTTCCTTCTTCTTCTCCATAAACAACATGAAATCAAGGAGAGGGTTAAAGTCTAATATCCTGCTAAAGATGTCTCACCTTGATCAGAAAGAACAAGGGAGACACTTTGTTTCTCTCACTATGAGTCTAGAGTCAGTACTTGCTCCGAAGCTAATCAACGCCACTCTCTCACTCCTCACCCTTAACTGTCACTAACCCCCACGCCCTCCCCCAACCATCTTGTCGGTGATTGGCTGGAGTGTTTTGTTGCATTTTGGTGCCTATCTTGTGCCCAAAGTGTTTGTTTGACGTTTACGACCCCTGTGTTGTTTCCCAAGACCGGGCTTTTTCACAGTGTATTCAGGGGGCAGGCAGCTAGCGGGTCAAGGAGAGAAGCCTATGATTTGAGACAAAAATGAAATTGCGCTGAAACCATGCAGGAACTCATAGTGCACCTTTAAAAGGAAATCGATCAACAAAAACAATCATGGTGTTTAGGGCTGTTAAAGTTCACACACACGCTGTTGACACAGGAAGGGAGATGGAATCTTTGGGAAGATGAATTGCTATGAGATAATGGGGCAAACACAGAAACTCTAAGCTTCTATCTAAATAAAAACAGGATTTCAGGTAATCATATTGAAGATGTATTAGTGTTTCATGTCTGCAATGTAAGTGTGTAAGTTTTGAATCAGTTTACATTGCTGTCTTTTTTGCTTAAAAGTTACTAAATGGTGAGGTGACAATGTTTAAATCAGCTGCTGGTTCCAATGCCAGGAATGAAGTTTGCATCTAGTATGTGACCACATTGCTCCAAGTAAAATGGTAATCCTTTTCTTTTTTTTTACTTTCAGTTACTAAAGGGATCTGAGGCGATATGAGCTTGCCACTGGTGCACATTGTGTGCACTGCATTAAGAAATACTGCAAACTATTTCTAATAATAACTCTCAAGCACAAGGCTGCAGAAGCTCAGTTTGTGGTACTAGAGCAGTCCTGCACGGACCAAGTACGGAGTGTGGACTGGTAGCTGGAGAGGTGTCAGTTCACCTCCTGGGCACTGCCGAGGTGCTCTTGAGATCTAGCAGGTTATCGTTAGAAGCAAAAAAATAAAATTAGCCGCAGCAGCGCAGTGGGAGAGGAGAAGACCAAAAAGTGGAAAAACTCTCAAAAAGTCTGACACTTTTCAATCTTGGGAGATGGGAAGGATGGGAGTGTTGTGTCCATACACAAACCAATCAATTGCAAGTATAGGGAGATGCAACTCATGTAGACTAGGTTATGACAACAGGACCTAGACATGTATAGTTCTAAGAGCCAAACCAAAACTAACCGGATCAAATGTATCAGAAGAAACAAAAAACGTGAACCTCGGTTCGGCCTTAGGTGTGAAAAGGCCCTTGATCAGCCACCAGCAAGTAGTTTTGGCCCACAAGTATAGTTATGAATAAACGTTGCCAACACAAACAAAAAGCCCTAAAAGTTAAAAAGTATTACAGCTCACATGTCAACAGATCCATTTCATGACAACTGAGTGCATTCCATGGAAATTAAAGCTGTGCAAAACATTTGAAAGAGCTCAGGAAAATGATGTATGTGGACGATGACTTTGAATTTTTTTTTGTGTTTGTGCGAGGGAGATACTTACTGCTGCCTGTTGTCTTTTCAGCTTGTCTCTGTACTCTTCCAGCTCCTGCAGGTTCAGCTCAGGTGGTAGTTTCTAAAATCACACATATATAAACATACAACCTTGTTCCTTTACAACATATCCACCTACAGTACACAGGTGAAAGCCCCCCGCGTTTTTTGCAGACACACCGCATCAGTAAGGCCAAATGATTCTACTGTTCAGCATAGTAAAAGTCCCTGCTAGAAGTGTGTCAGACAGGAAAATATTCAAAGTAGAACTACAGAAGTATCCGAGTTCTAGGGTTCTAGAGCCATAGCAGGGATTTCTCTTATCTTGAGAGCGCTAATCTTTACTTCTAAGGAACTTCATTTTTCAAAACATATCTCACACTACATTTAAAAAGCTTAAGCTGGTTTCACTGAGGATAGCTGTACTTCTTCCTCCATTAAAAAACAAAAAAGAATTTGCTCAATAAATACACTTTGCCAGATCATAAGTAAATAGTCAAGTAGGTAGAGGGGTGTTGTTTAGTAAACAGCAAACAATCTTTTCTTAGGAAAGAAGATATTACAAATCCATGGCCCAAAGGATGATAGGTAATTACTTTCCCCTTGACTGAGAGTCTCATTTCAGATGGTGTAGCAATGCCAAGATAAATCTAATGAGATTTCACACCCTTCCCGTTGAGCGGATGCAATCCATCAATCTGGACTTCAACAGTAGGCATGTGGTGGAGCAGAAGTGTAGGAAACAGCAGCTAAGGTGAAAAAGAGCTTTACTTCTGCCAGTAAGATGACAGTTCAAACCTCAGGGGGGCCATATGTATTCACATTAGAAATGCAATGTTGCTTTTATCAGAATTACTGAACTGTCTTATGTTTGATGGAATGATTATTTTATGGAGGCAGCGTGGGAACTTTGGAACTTGTCATTTTACAAGCGAGTGGTGCTCATTCAAACGGAGTATCTGACCTCCAGTTCGTGCTGCACCATGTCGAAGGAGTCGTTAGAGAAGTAGACCTCCTCGATGCTGTCGATGATCTCCTGCTCAGCCTCGGGGTCGATGGGCTGCTCCCTTAGCTCCCGCAACTCCTCCTGGAAGAGGGTGAGATAGATTTAGAGAAAAAGACAAAAAAGATGTCCTTGATGTAACTTTATAAAGTTACAGACATACTGGGACACAAACAGGTCCAAAACAGAGAATTACATCATTTACCAAGTAATGAAAACAACAAACTAAATCTTGGATATAAACATCAAGAAAATTACATCAAAACTGAGAAATAGGGCAATACAGGGGGGAAAAAAGAGAGGGAAAGAACAAGAAAGGGAATGAAGATAGGATTAGTGGAGCAATGGGTACATAGAAGTTCAGGGACATCAGTAAGGGTGGAGGACAAAGGGAAGAGAGGACAGAATAAAAATGTGGTAGAGAACAAGGGGCAAGGAGAGGGAAAGAGGAGGTGTGTGTCAATCGCAGAGTTCGGGAGAAGTTTTCCACTTGTTTCGTTGGACGGCAGTCATGGGGGATGTCAGGAAGCCTTGAGAGGAAAGACGAAAGGAATGACCAAAAAAAATACAACAGGGATTCCCCCTCCAGAGCATCTCTGTGAAACATCACAGGCCTATTGATTAACATGCTGTGCATCCATTAAGGCTTCTGCTGCAGTCTTTTAGATGAAGGGTTTTAAACCCGCTTTCCCAAAGAGCCGTGATATCATCATATAAAAAACGTTGTGTACTGATTGTGTTAGCATTACACAATAAGAAAAAGTAGAAGACGACTAAGGCTGTGCTAAGTCTCTCCTAATTTACTATACAGTGCACTGTATTTACCCTCCAAAATTTTGTTTGTGCCTCTGAATTAAAAGTGTTGAATGTGAAATGTATGTTCTTCTTCTTGTCCTTGTATATTCCAACAATGGAATGACAAAGTAGTGTCCATGGAAAGGCATTCCATTTTTAGAAATGCAAATATTATCGATGTGCGACCGTACACCCGTCAGTGATGAAGCGTCAAGAGTCTCCAGCCACGCTAGCCGTTCTGTGAGGCTGTACTTAAGACACATCGCTGTGTCTTCATAACTGAATGCTTATGTCAGTATGCTCACATGCGATATTAAGCAAGCAACAATGTTTGCAATGTTCACCATCTTAGCATGTTTTTGAGACCTTTTACTCAAAGTGAACCTCATGGCGGTGCTAGAGGAAAAGCCAGAGGATCAACAAAGTAATTAGGATTCATCCTCAAGGGAACATTATTTATTTATTTAGTTTTTATTTATTTAATGTATTTTGAATCCTTTTCTAAAAGCAAATGTAAGGCACTTAACATCAGACCTGGGTGGAATGAGTTTGTGGCTGAGCAGTATGCTGAGCCAAGAGAGGCCTTTAGACTCTGGTCACCTAGACATGGGGTATTGCTAGATATGAAAAAACAGACAAATGCTAGAGTTAAGTATGCACCCGTTTTATTAAGAAAAATTAAAACACAATGAAAGCAGACTTGCTAGCCAGAAAGCTACAGAACAACAACCATACTGACTTTTAGAAAGAGGTGAAAGTAATGAATACCAATAACACATCCTTTCTGGCTGATATTGAAGGGATTAGTAGCCCATAAAAAAATAGCTACGCTTTGGCGGGAGCACTACGGTGACCTTAATAATTGTGTTAAAAGTAACCCAGTTAGAATTAATCATGAACATAAGATGTTAGGGCAGCTGATATTTATAATGCCACCAATATGTTACAACGGTATGGACTGCATCAATGCAAAACATCTAAAATATGCCAGTCATAAGCCCTGTCCCTTGCTCTCCATGTGTTTTAATGGCTGTCTTGTTCATGGTGTCCTGCCCAATTCTATTATGTCTGTAATGTTACTGCCTGTGCTTAAAGACAAGGCTGGTAAGCTCAACAGAGTTGACAATTACCGACATATTGCATTAGGGGTATCTTGTCTAAAGTACTGGAGAGAATACTGTTCAAGCTAGAAATGTATTCCCTTACTTCTGACAAACAGTTTGGGTTCAAAAGAAAGCATGACTTGTGTATCTATGCTCTTAAAGAGATTGTGTCCAGGTACATTTCTAGTGAGAATTTTAGTGGTTTGGTATGCCCATCAAACGTTTCAGGTTAAATGGGACAATGTTGTATCTGCTCCATTCTGTGTTAGTAATGGAGTGCGGCAAGGAGGTATTTTGTCTCCTATTTTAATTAATGTTTATATGGATGAATTATCAAATCAGCTAAATAGGTTAAAAACTGGCTGTCTTGTGGGCAACACTATTGTTAATCATCTCATGTATGCAGACAATCTGGTCATGCTCTGCGAATATAGTGTTGGGCCGCAGAAGATGCTGAAAGTGTGTTCTCAGTATGGCCTTTATTATGACAAAAGTATAACACTAAGAAAAGCCACATAATGATAGTTAGAAGCGATGAGGACAGAAAATCAACTATTCTGACCTTTTATTTGTCAGATAGTCCTCTTGCTGTGTGTGAGGAAACTAAATATTTAGGTCATGTCATAGCCACTGGACGGATGACAAAGACCTCTACCGACAGCGTTGTAAAGAGATTTTCTATGTGCTCTGACTCTGTGAAGTGCTCTTTGTTTAGAACCTACATCACACCATTATATACTGCTCAATTGTGGTCGAATTATAAGCAAAAACGTATGCAGAGGCTCAAGGTAGCATACAATGATGCAATGAGGCTGCTGCTTGGTGTCCCTAGGTGGCACAGTGCCAGTCAGTTGTTTGTGTCCACTAGAGTGCCAACCTGTGAGGCACTCTTAAGACAGCTGATGTTTAGTTTTATGTGTCGTCTGGACAAGTCAGAGAACAATATAATTGAAGCTACACTTCTAGTTTAAGACGCCATTGGTGCAATAGTCTGTATATCCTATAGGCGAATATGGAATTACGTTGTAGGTTTGTATCTCCTTTTTATACTTTTTATACTGCATAATGTGAAATATGGACCTGTGTCTGCAATAAAGCTTTATTATTATTTATTTATCTCAAACAATCAACAATGTTGCAAGACAAAACAAAAAAATTTAAAACAAAATCAGAATTTAACAAAACAAAAATAAATACAAAAATTAATAGTCTCCAATCCAACGGACCATCAGAGTATAATGGCACATTAAAGCACAATAGCACTAAAAATAGGCCGCAGGTTTGGGAAAGAGTTGAACCAGGATGGATGTGGGATTAAAGGATAAATGCCATCTATACGCCCCCTATATGCATTCTCACTCTATCATAAATTATCCGCTTCAGTCAGCCACCAGCCAAAACTAATAGATATAAATTATCCTTCGTCCCTCTGCTATCTCTCTGCTTAACTCTGTAAAGAACAGGTAATGCACATTTAGGCACACAAGGACTTAAACTATTAATGCGGTATTTATTTCCCCATTTGGTCTGATAATGTATTTTTAATTGATGTTGTCGTCTTTGTTGTCATGTACTGTATGTCAATTTCTTTGCTACTGCAGCAAAATGAATTGCCCCTCAGGGACAAATAAAGGTCTTGAACTTATCATTTCATATAGACTTCATGAGATAGCAGACACTGATCAAGAAAAACCTTGTTACACACCTGCCTAACCACAAGTATTTTCCCAGCCACTATCAGCAAGAAGCGTGCAGCAAGGTGATGAAGTGTGTCAGCCATGTAACTTAATCTGCTTTCATGGGTGAGAGTGTTGTGCTGAGTGACAATAATAGGAGAATGCTGCGACGAGTCATTAATGTTCACAGTAAATATAGACCAATCTAATTAAATTACACAAACAAAAACCCTTTTAAATACATTTAGAAATATATTTAAATGGTATACAAGGCAATTGGGCAGATAAAAAAGGTAATAAAGAATTTAAATGTGTGCATGAGTCCGTGCCTGTGTGTGTGTGTGTGTGTGTGTGTGTGTGTGTGTGTGTGTGTGTGTGTGTGTGTGTGTGTGTGTGTGTGTGTGTGTGAGAAAATCAGGTAAAGGAGTGAGCAAAGGCCCCGGGGGAAATGTGTGGGTTGTGAGAGAGAGATTGGGAAGGAGGGGTAGAGGTATCAGATCACGCTCTGCCATCAAAAGGGTGGGTGGGAAATCAACTCAAATGAGAAGGAAAGCGAAATGGGGAGGGCGAGCAATGAGGTGGATGACTCATTGGTAGGAAAAGTTAAAGCGAAAAGAAAGAGGAATGAGCGAGACAAAAAGACAATATGAAGCCACTCCAGTGTGGTTACAGCAATTCACCTCCCCAGTGTCACTTTTCTTTCTCTCTCTCCTGTAGTGACATACAAAACTCTGAACATCTTTAAGTGAACGATTCCTTGAGAGGCTACATACCTTTCTCTCTTCTCCCCCCCATCATTATCTAAGAATGAAAGTGGATATTCATCTGGAGTGCTGATTAAATACGGATAATCAAGTGCAGGACAAAAAGGTGCCGAACAACACGGGACCCTGATACAACAAGACCGAATCAACAAAATGTACCACGAAGTAAATAGATGTGGGTGAGGGGACTGATGCATTCATTCATAGGATGAACAAATCAAACCTCATTGTAATCAGTGTTGAATATGTATGCATACCAAACTGGGTATATTCTCTCTATCTATTAACACAGTTGTCTTCTGGGACATTAGGACACAATCACAGCTAACAACAATATCCAGGCTACAGCACTGGATATTGTTGTTAGCTGTGATTGGGTTGGTGGGTTAACAAGTAATGCTATTGGCTTATTACTTGGAAGTATGCAAGTATTTTTACCACTGTCCATCACTGAGCCAAACGCAAGGGTTCCCTGTATCTCTGACATCATGCAGCTGTTTTGTTAAACGAGTGCATGTGTGGGTCCTTGGAGATATTTAGACATCTCATCCAGCTTATCTCACAAACAAACCCGATTGGGTCGCTTTAAGGCCATAACACATGAGATGTCAAAGTGAGCTGTGTTGCCCCTAAAAACAGCCTGTGGGCACTAATGAAAGGTTATCAAACATGCCCTCTTCTTAGCTCTAGCCACTGCCACCCCACTTCAGAATATACATACTGAAGGCACTCAGCCAATCACATTCATCCTAACAATATAGAGCTGGAGATGCACTCATCCTATGTAACTGAATGCTTTTTGTGTGAACAGTGACTTCTTATAAAATAAAAGGTTGTAATGAGTAAAGTGAGGGTGACCCCTGCTGGTGGGAAATGGTAACGGCACGTACCTTGAGCACAAAGAGCAGGGTTATCTAGAGGAAATACTGTTTGCCTCAGGGAAACTAAAGCCTCCAGGAAAATAGATACAGATCCCTCAACAACGTTAAATAAGACATTTTTCAGCATCACACAGACAGTCTGTATCAGCTTGTTTCAGAGCTTTACTAAACCTGTATCACACTTACATTAGGGCTGCAACCAACCATTGTTTTCATCATGGATCAGTCTGGCTATTGCTTTTTTACATTAATTGACTATTTGTTTAGATGTCAGAAATTAGAGAAGGAATGTCACCATTCCAAAGACAAGGTGATTGATCAAAATCAAGAAGATATTCAATTTGCAATGATGCAAACAAAGAAAAGGGGTACACTGGAGAAGCAAATGTTTGGAATTTTTAAATAACTGAAAGTACTTTGATCCATTAATTGTTTCATCTCTAATTACATTTGTGAAATACTTAAGGTCTAAGAAGACATGTTAAAAAATCTTGTTGATTTGAACACTGCTTTAACGCACAGTATGATATTTTTAAGATGGAGACCATCAAAGGCTCCTTAGGGTTGAAGAGTTTAAAAGATATAGAGCACCACAACCTGCCAAGAAAATCCTTAACACTGACTCGCAGAGGGACAGCAGCGGCTTTGAACACAAAGGATTGGAAAGATAAAAGAGGTGTGTTTGTTTGTTTTAGTGTGAACCCACAAAGCAGCTTATGTCATTTCAGGAACCATGAGAGATTAACAAAATGAACAAACACATTAAAAAGTCAAAGTAGGGCTGGGCAATATATCAATATCACATCTTTATCGTGATAGGAGACTAGATATCGTCCTACATTTTGGATATCGTCATATGGCTAAAGTGTATTTTATTGGTTTTAAAGGCTACGTTACAGTAAGGTGATGTAATTATTCTGAATTCACCAGACTGTTCTAGCTGTTCTATTATTTGCCTTTTTATCCATATTATTGATGATCTAACATCTAATTGTGACAATATTTTGTTAAAGCAACCCTACAATATCGTCATTAACGTATTTGCTAAAGAATATCTGACATCTGATTTTCGACATATCGCCTAGCCCTAAGTGAAAGCCATTTGGAGTCATTTAAATAGAAAGAAAGAATTTATTAAAAAAAAAAAAAAAAAAAAAAATCCACCAAGGTTGTGATTCATTTAAAGATTGTGGTGCAAATTAGCCTTTGCTTTGCACATGACATGACACACTTTACTTTCTTTCTATCAATCTATTGGATCTATAAACTGTTGCTAGAGCCAAGAGTCTGACCTCTGTCAGCACACACACAATTTTGTGTGTATATATATATATATATATATATATATATATATATATATATACACACACACACACACACACACACACACACAAAAATCCCCCTCTCACCCCTTGTGGGGTGGTATGTGTCATCCTCAAGCTCGGGTCCTCTACCAGAGGCCTGGGAGTTTGAGGGTTCTGCGCAGTATCTTAGCTGTTCCTAGGACTGCACTCATATATATAAATATATAGAATCAATATCCTTGATGTTCCAGTTCCGAGATTATTCCGTTGCTGCCGGAAAATCCGCTGGATTTTACTCATTTAAGCCGGATATCTGTTGCCTTGGGCTTCCTTTGTGTTGGCATTTTAAACTCTAGTTGATTTATGAGGACTATGGTTAACTGCTCCTCAGATCTCTGCAGGGTAAATCCAGACAGCTAGCTAGACTATCTGTCTAATCTGAGTATTCTGTTGCACGACTAAAACTACACGTTCCACCAAAACAAGTTCCTTCCAAACCTATTTTGCAGCAGCACCGCAGCTTTTCTACGGTACTTGGCACCGCCCAAGACAATTGTGATTGGTTTAAAGAAATGCTAATAAACCAGAGCACGTTTTCCTCTTGTCCATGAATGCTATGTGGAGTACCCAAGCAAGACCAGTACATATATAACCAACTTGACATTGGTGAAAGGAGCCCAATCAAATGTTCCACTTCAGCAGCACTTATTGTAACACTACATGGTAGAAACCATATTACCCATTTGTACACGTTTTTTCAAGTTTATTAACTTCTGCAATCACTCAAACGGTGAAATATGCCGGTATCTATCAATCTGTCAATCTAGCTAACTATGTGGAAAGATTCATCATTTGATACATCATTTTGCCAGTCAGTGTGTATGTCAAAGGGGAGCTTTGAATAAAGGCGCTATGTATTTCATTTGTCTTTCCACACACAAATCTATCGGCTAACTAGTGTTTAATTTCCCTTCATATCACTCAAACACCATCAACCCTTCAAGTCATGTCCAAATAATGACTTGACAGAATCCATTTTTTTATCATCCCCTGCATCAGTACTTCCCCCAGTACAGTGAGCCAGATGTTTCTGTCAGCGCCTGCTGGATGATTAATGTGAATCATGGCTAACATTGTTGGAAACGCATGAATGGTGCCAAGCAGTAAGTATCAGATTAAGTAAAATGAATAATACACGCCCGCAGTCGAGCACCTTGGTTTCACTCTCCTACACAGAGTAGTGGTGTTAAGTAATGCAGTGTTGCCCACAATGGCATTTTGAGAGGATTATTCACCTTTAATCAAAGACAACCGTAGGATTCGGTGTATACAAAGCCTGTGCATGCGTGTGCGTGCGTGCGTGTGTGTGTGTGGATGTGCGTGCGTGTGTGTGCGCATGCGTGCGCTATTTCATTTTCCTGAAAAGCCCAGCAGCACAGTACATAAAGGCAGTGTATTAAAATCATCAAATAATAAGCCCTGTGTTTTGGCTAAACACACAGCAGACAGGTGTTTGCAGTACACACAGGAGACTTATAGCAATAGAGATAGATAGAGAGGTAGGCTGGGCTGTGCATATAATCTTCACATCCATAAATCTCTCCCAATGTTTCTCTCTACTTATACTATGCTGCCTCATATCACATAAGCTAAACATAGCAGGTATAATGGGATTCCAGCATGAACAAAAGGTAAATATTTCAGGTCTTAAATCAAGGTGTTAGATGTCTGCATATCATGTTTGGCCACATCACCTGATACCACTGATACCGCTCCCAAACCCGGGTTGGGGGGGGTCTTTCATTCAAGCTCCAATTATACCTGGAGAATAAATGACTGCTCATCTTATCTGATCTTGATCCATGTCACTGGGTGTTTTTCTGCAATAACAGGTTTGTAACAATAAAATTGTTTATTATCTACACTATTAAGAAACAGTATTAGATCCCTAAATACTATTACTCATTAAATCTTTTTCATCAATCATGAGCCTGCATTTGCTGTATATTATGACAACACCAAGCCCAATCTTTGACTAATCAATGGAGACACGTTTAACACATACTGCTCTGCCTTTTCCTTTTCTCGTAACGACAGGACTTTGGAAATGAAAGAGAGTGAATAGCTTCATCTTTCGCAACTCTCATAGATGAGTTGACAGAAAATAACTTCCTTTTTAGTCTTATCTTCAAGGCTGGCTGTGTTTCTAACTGAGCAGAAACTCTAATGGTACATCAGCAAAGCACACCACAAAGAAAGTTCCACTCCCATTAAGGCCAAACTACGACAACAACAAACAAAACAATGTCAACCCTTGAAAGGCCAAGTCAAAGAACAGAAATTAAACGTCTGGTTGAATCAACCTAGCTGATATCCCACTGCACTGTGAATAAATGGAGTTGGTCACCTTCCAAATTGTACGCAGCCACATTAATGGAAGGTCAACCCTACAAGGCAAAGTCAAAGCAAAGCCAGCAACTAGCAGTGCATTGAAGTGTAAGCTAGCAAGTGACTATATAAAGCCACTCTGCTTTGCTCAGGCTGCTCTCGCAAATTGAATTTGTAGTGGATAATGACATATGCTTACTGTGACTAAGTAGGACTGAGTGCATTTTCAACTGCTGCCATGCCAAAATGCAAAAATACTATTACAGCAGACCATATGTTGCACTCCTGGTGTTAAGACTGACGTAAATGTAAATGTAATTGACTGTTCTTATATAGAGCTTTTCTAGTCTTAACGACTACTCAAAGCACTTTTACATAGTACAAGAACCATTCACCATTTCCCACACTGTGGCCGTGGCTGCCATCAGATAAACACTCACACACACATTTACACTACGAAGGTGCAGCATCGGGGGAAACTCGGGGTTCAGTGTCTTGCCCGAGGACACTTCGACATGGGACTGCAGGGCCAGGGATCGAACCATCAACCTTCCGATTGGCAGGCGACCGCTCTACCACTGTAAAGTGTGACTTTAAGTGATATAAATGAGAACCATCAGTATCTTCACATTAGATCACACTAGAAAATCAGTAGATGTGATGTAACTGATGAATTTGCAGGAAGCACTTGTAGCAGTGTAATATAGTGTCTGACACATACAGTATATAATAAGTCTGGTGATTTGAATCCTAAAACATCCTGGCACATTTAACTTTGCATTATTAGCATCAATATAACTGCATCTAAGTTAGATTGGACTTGGTTTCTAAGAATAATATGCATTGTGAAGTTGCCAAAAATAGTTACTTTAAATGCAAAAGTACAGTGCATAATACAACATATGTGCAGATTCTGTTGACTTTCACTGTGTATTAAAGTAATTAAAGAACAGGGGCTTTTTTTCAGTCGGTAACCATAGTCTTACAGGAAGCCTTCATCTTCCTAGATCTTACTACACAATGAAAACAGTTAAAGATAGGAAAAGTTGCTATTTACTATTAACTACTTGAACACGTCAGTAGCTGTAACATGCATCAATCACAACAACAAAACTGAGAGCTACAGCTTCAGCCTTGTCATGAAGTTTACCTTGCTCGGGATTCTCAGGTTCTCTACAGGACTGAGGTCTGCCATGCTTTCCTGTGGACTTTTCAGGCCCTGTTGAAATATGAGCCACGGTTAGATTTCAAAAGCCCTAAAAAGTCAATTAATCTTAACGGCTTTTACAGGTGTAGTTAAGTGCCCTCCCGTTGTCACACAACTTGCTATTCATTAGCACACTACTGCATGCAGCAAAAAGTGGAACCGACAGGCAGATTTCTGAAAGCGATATGCTCGGTTGTGTATTGGTGAACCAATGACTAACATTACTGCAGTGCAAGCTGAGAGCTTCCCTAACCGCCCAGATACTGTTGTGCCCAGTTGTTGTGATGGTCTACTGGTAAACTCTCACAACGGGCCGCGGGTATAACTACCACGCTACACGTGGGCTAACTAATTCGTACTTGTGATGCAGTCGTTAAATAAGCTGCTGTTCCTCGGGCTGAATGTGCCCTTTAATGAGCCAAACGAATGAGCTGTCAAATTAGCCAGTTAGCTTAGCTAGCTAGCTAGCTAGCTGTCCTGCTAGCTACCTGCAGCTCTAGAAACAAACGGCTAGCAGCTCGGTTTCTGTTAGACCTGCTTCGCTCACCTGCCGGGTCATAAGAGACTTGATTTTCTGCATCGTAAATCCAACTTGTGTTAGTTGACATATAAATAAATAAAGTTACAGTTTTGTTTTGATATCAACGATGCGCCTCCATCACTACGAGAGGGAAGCCATAGTTGCTCGTCACGTGACTGGTACAGCCAGGAACCGGGGAAATTCCTAAGCATGCTGGGAAATGTAGTTTTAATGATGTGGCGTGCTTGTGACCTACTATCAGACCCCTCGTGTAATAGAGTTGGATTTAATTTAACGTATAATTTGTTCTATACAAACGAATAAGATTATATTCAAAAGTGGTGTAAAACATTAACATTATAATATCTGTATTGTTGTCTTACACCACTTGGTGGTAGTAATTTAACATCACAAAATAGAAATAAAATTGAATATAAGACAGCAATGGTTGTTTTGCCCTGAAAAATGTTACTCTTGTGTTTCTTCTCTGTTCTTTCAGTCACCTGTATGTATAAAGTGAGGCCTTTTGACATGTCACAGAACAAAAAGTTCAGGTGTAAACAATAAAATAAATTATGTGGGTTTTGGTGTGGTGGGTGCTGAGAACCCTGTCAGTCTGGCGGGATTGGCACAGTTTGGTAATGTTATCAGCATCGCCCATGCTTGTCAAAATGTCAGCTGTGAGAAAGGCCTAATTTGTTGCACAGGTTATACTGAAGTTACCTTGATTGACCTACATAGCTCTATACACTTTTCTATATTCATAGCCAGTATTAGAAAGTAACCAAGTTCATTTAGCCAGATACTGTCCTTACATGTAAGAACAATGTTGAAAACATATGATCATCTTATAAAATATGATACATAGTTATAGATTTAACTTCCCAACAGTATAGGCCTACAATAAATAAAACTTAGTTTTTCTTAAACCTGCTACAACATTAAAATGTTGCTGAATTGTTTTTTGAATGCAGTACTTTTAATGGAGCTGCTTATTTTATAAGCTAAGGATATGAGTACTTGTTTCACAACTGTCTGTATCTTATGTGACACTTTGTTGTTTATACAGTAATCAAGTACATATAATTTAACCTCAAACAGGCTAAGGTTATCAATATCTAACTTTAAAATACAACACACTTTTTGGTGTGGCTGCATTATTTAGCAAACCACTTTTCTTTCTGTGATAATGTCATTATGTCATACCATCCACAACTCAGTGCCATGTAGCTCCATCTCTGCCAAGTCATTATACCGGACTCTGCATTGTAAACTGTTCAGACCCATTCAGCCTGTTTTGTAATTCCCCCCTGGGTGTTATTTTGAGCAGCACTTGGTTAAAAGCAGGCAGCATGCAGCAGACAGCAGGCACTGTGAGCTCTGGTTCCTGGTTAATGATGCCTCAGGCTATTTCCCAGTCAAATGAAGGTGAGGTATCTTTTCTAGGTGAATTTACTCCACTGTTGTTTGTTAGGCAGTCATCCACAGTGAGGAGCCTCCCTTAAAGCATACACTGAGACGGAACAGATGGCAACCCCTACCCGGAGATGCCACCACAAAGACATTGCACACTTAGTTGGTCAGTTCATCAGCTATAATTAGAAATTTAATAAAGTGCTTGTTATTTTGCAGGGAAACATCATGATAAGCAGCACTTTATGATTCAGTATCAGGTTCAGGTCTTGACAATTTATTATCCAGGGAACAAGCCAAAAAACAGACACATGTAATTATTTGTCTTGTTAGCACATATTGACAATGTTATGAAGTTAAATGTATTTGTATAATATGTGTCATTCAAAGTCACCGGTTTGCTCTGGAAACAAACCACCTTGGTGCCAAATCAATTGAAATCTTTTTGAGAAGTTTTAAATGTTTCAATACTAGATCTACCAGCTTGTAATTTGGGTGTTTTGTGCTACAGCATTTGACATGAATTTCAATGGAAGCACTAACCACAGTTGTGACACAATGGGGACAACAGAATACAAAAAGCTGAATCTAGCAGAAAACAGACTGCTGCCATTTAATGGTACATCCAAGACAAAAAAATATCAGAAACTATGTTGACCTCTATTTTTTAAACAAAACACGTTTGTGTCTGGTATGTATTAACTCTCTTTTACATACACACACACACACACACACACACAGAAAAGCAAGCACACACGTTTTCATCTACTCGTGACAAGATGTCAGCAGGAACAGGTGGAGGGCACTCTGCCACATGCTGAACCGTCCGTCTGTTGCTGCCTGTCTCCACATCCAGCCAGGTACATAGCATACCAATGCAACCAAGCTTAGAGAAGCGAGCACTCTCCAGCAATTTGGATGCAACAAATACAACACAAACACTTGTGAGAAGAGAGATCACAGCCAAGACATTGGACAAAGACTTACTGTGAGGCAGCAGACATCTTTGCTGGCTTCAGCTATATATTTATTTTTCTAAGGATCTGTGATTAAGAAAATGTTCATTTCAAGCCCTGACAAAAATTAAAAAGATGAAGAAGTGCAAATATAAATGAAGAAAAGGCTCAAATTAAGTTTTAATATTTAAAAAAGGCCCAGAATAGTAAACAGTTATATCTTTAATAAAGTACAAAACAAACATGTGAATGCAAACTGTACAATCTGTTTTTTATAATATAATAACAATAATTTAGGAATCATTATTCCAATGTCTTGTTTCTATTCAGCATTTCATTAAATCATTGTTGTGCCAGGGAGAATGCTACATTTGTGAAAATGGGGTTAAGTGTTTCTATGGGAATAAATAGATTGGAGCCAAACATAGAAATAGAATAATATTTATAAAGAATCTGGAGTATAGTCCATTTACAATATTTACAATTAACCTAAACATAATTCATACAAGAAATGCATTCATTATAATACTTGTCTCAGAAAACAGACTCTCATTGGCGGGAATGTTAAATTAGAAGCATATTAGTGAAATGACTGATAAAACCTTATTATCCAAAATTAAATATATGCTTTGAATAGTTTGGGTACCTTGTCAGTAGCTCATAATATCATTTAACTTACTTGGTGTAATTTGACCTGAAGTCTTAATTTTTGAACGACAAATGCAAAGCAGTTTTAAATACAGTTATACTTTCACATAAAAAACTCAAGTTTCAAGGCATACTTACACTTTCATCTCACAATAATGTCAGCAAAGGTCATTTAACATCTGTCCTAAACTCTGGACAGTAACAGTGCACCATCACATTGTGTACTCACACAAGTCTCTATCCTCCCGTGTGCAAAAAAAAATATGCTCAAAAACAAATAAAAACAGTTTTCCAGGCGTTGATAACAGAGAATAAAGCTACGCATCAGTCTTCAAGTGAAACCACTGTAAATTCCATCTCAACACTCCAGCTTATCACTTAAGCAAACTGTGACTTGGGGTTTCAGGAACCTGTCTGATCACATCGTAGATGGTGGTGTGCATATCCTGAACGGACTCAAGGCGAGACAGAGATCTGCATGATGCCTGCAGGACAGTTGCATAGGAACATTTGAAAAACCACAAGCAACTTTTCAACAATAGACAAAAAAAGCTGCTTTATCACTGAATCCATGTCAATATACAACATGGTAAATACCTGTGCAGATTCCATTTTCCCAGGTATGGAGACAAACTCGTAGATGCCGAAGTCTTCTGTTGCATCTTCATGACCTGTTGATAGACATGCTTAAATATCAGACCAGTGCATCAATACCTCTTTTGAGTCCAGCTTCACAGTAACATAATGAATGTAATGACACCATAAAAACGTTTTCAGCTGGACTCAATGTGATATCCTCACTTTGTTTACTTTTCTGCTTTAAACTCGTATAAATATGATGTAGACAAATGGTACTCTATATTTGGGGGGGTGCTTGACAAGCAGGTAAAAACATTTGTGAAAGGTGACCTCGAATATACTGTTTTTGTCAGATTCATACTTCTATTTTGGGATTCTCGAACATTTACATGCTTTAATGCTGCTGCACCTGTATTCACCCTCTGTATGAGATGCTCTATGGGAGCGCCTGTCTATTCAAGCCCCAATCCCAAAAGCCCAGTCTGCTCTGATTGGCCAGCGTGTTTCCATCTCTGAGTCTGTTGTTGAACTCAGCATAATAATAGGACTTTGTACCGTGAAAAAATCTTGACTACTTAGCAGTAGGCTAACATTAGTTTGTAATAGAATAGAGCAGCACTTTCTACTTTTAAAAATGGCAGATAAAGGCTTTTTAACCATGTACAACACAACCGGATGTTCCAGCAGTAATGTGACCCAAAATTGGGGACATATGAACAACATTGGTTGCCAGGATTACAGCTTCTCTAGCGTTAGTATCCCTCCCTCATCACCACCACTGAGGTGCCCTTGAGCAAGGACCTTAACTCTAACCGCCCCAGTGGAGCTGCTCAGTGGCCAGCAGATCAGACTGTGGTTGTACTGGGCAGCTTCCAGGTATGAATGTGTAACTGTGTGAATGTGAGAGGTTGTCGTTGCAAATGAGAATTTGTTCTCAATCGACTTACCTGGATAAATAAAGGTCAAAAAAGCATGTAGCTACAGTATTTAAACAATAAAAACAATAAACACTGCAGTAACGTTTCAAAAAACGGTCTTAAAAAAACGCTTCAGTAGCCTGTCTAGAGCAGATGACCAATCATAGAATCTCAGCTCTGTGTGACGTGACACAAAGCCAAGAGTAGAAAACAACATTGAGAGAGTTCAACACATTGGGAAATCTGAGGTTTTTGCTCACGGGGATTTCTCTGAAATACGTTTACCTCATTATTTGAAGATTTGGTCATGTTTAACATGAAAATCCGACATTGTAACATTATAGATATGACAGAAAATACAGAAAAGCATAATAGATCTCCTTTAACAAGCAGTAGCATACCTGAACGATGGGGTCGTTTCTGCTCTGAAAGCGGTCTACCAACACAGACGAATAAAGCTGTTAGATAAAGCATATACACTACTTAAAATACTAGTGTTCATGTCTGTATTCTTCTCATCTCTTTCAGGCTCTTACCTGTTGTAAATGCTCATAAGCACTGTTAAAAGAGACAGAGGGAAATCATTATTTACAAATACAGAAATGACAAGTTCACTTCACTTCACTAGGTTTTCCAGTCAGTGCCCTTGATCAAGGCACTAGCTCAGATCTGGTCCCCGGGTGCTGTAAATGGCTGTCCACTGCTCCCTTGAGGGAGGGGTTAAATGCAGAGAATGAATTTCTACATGTATGTGTATGTTGCAATGAAATACTGTACCTTTACATTACCTTACATATATGCAAATGCAGTAGACACTTTGCCCTGGTTAGCTTCAGTTTCACTGACATTTGCAAGTTCTTTACATATTTGATTAACCTCAATGTGTAAGATCTCAGTGCAGCAAGTCAGTGTTGGTATCACAACGTTCAACTTCAGAAAGGCAGATTTCAAACATGGAACATGTTAAACAGGTTGCAGGACTAACTGTGAGTGATGATCTCACATTATTAACAAAAACTGGTGCTAGAAAAACAACTCTCTCAAAGCAGCAGGATAAGACATTCTCATACCTCTCTTAGGATGGCAGGTTCTCCTGAGGAAGAACAGCAGTATAAAGCTGATGAAGAACAATGAGCAGACAGTAATGGCTGCCAGAGGGGAAACAGAGCTGCCCTCTTGGGTGTGCTTCTCTTTCCCTGGAAATAAATATGGGAGGGACAAGGATATTAACACTTATTGTTAGACAAACTGACTCTTGGGTTTGCATATTGGTCCATACTGTAACAACTCAACGTGTATTAGGTTAGTTTGATTTCCATGAAATTCTGTAGACACCTTCATGGTCCCCAGAGGATGAATCCTAATGCCTTTGGTGTCTCTCTGACCTTTCCTCTAGCACCTCCATGAAGTTGAATTTTGATGTGAAGAATTTTGATTTTCAAATGGATTGATGTACTTATATTCAAGGTCTCTACCCTAGAAGATATGTCTGAATAACTTTGGTGAAAACGTTTCTGCAAGCATCATCATCAGGTCAATTTGGATTTGCCCAAAACTTTGTTTTATGACCGAATACCTGCACAACTAATGACATTCCCATCAGCCTCCTACTGTAGATTAGCAAATAATTATTAGCAAATGTTAGCATGCTACTAGGCTTAACTAAAATACAACCTGATAGACATCAGCATGTTAGCATAGTCACCGTGGTATGTTAGCCTGCTCATGTTAGCATTTAGTTTAAAAATGCACTATGAGTTCCTGCATGGCTTCAGCGCAATTTAATTTTTGTCTCAAACCAAGGGCATCTCTCCTTGCTTCTGTCCTTGATTCCTGCCCCCTGGATACACTGTGAAAAAGATAGCTGATCAAGGAGAGATGCCTACGATTTGGGACAAAAATTAAATTGCGCTGAAATCATGCAGGAACTCATAGTGCACCTTTACAGCACCAATGTGCTTAAATCCAGCCTACAGCAGCTAGCGTGGGTAGTCTTTTAAAAGGTTAGTCATCCGAGGATTCTATGGTAAGGTCCGTAAGAGATTTTGATGTCAATAAAAAATGGATGCTGTCATGACTTCTGTTGACTCAATAAACAGCATTACAAATCATAGCCAGTATCAGCAGTAGCCATCAGCAAGCCTTTCTCAGTATCACCTAGACAGCATATCAATGTCGCATTCGGCACACAGAAACTCCACATGCTATAAAACTTAGTCAACAAATACAACAGCTGTTATCCACTGTTTACTTTCCCAGCTGCTGAACTTTAATACAGACTGCAAGCACTGGAACCTAGCAACCTACATGTCCTCAAATCTGGCCATGGTGGTTGTCATTGTCGAGACATATCTCTCATAGCTCATGAAGCTCTTGTGTTTTTGGCAGGACACGCTGTTTACAGAGTGTTTATCTCAGAGGATTCCCAAAATCTACCCACGCTCTGCTCTTTTTTGCCATGTTCCACCCTCTACCCACCTGTTCCTAAGCTGGCCACCACCAGAGTGAACTGGGCCTCGTCCTGCTTTTGGGTTGCATTGTTGAAGGCACGGCACAGGTACTCTTCAGCTTGGGCCAATCTATAGGAGAGCACCTCCATCCTCGGGCCCTCAGTGATGACCTGGGTGGCATTGCGGCTCTTAGCAATCCAGACGTAGCTGTTGGGTGGGTTGGAGTCAGCCTGGCATTCAAAGAAGACCAGCTCTCCAGGGTTGATGGTGAACACTTCTCCTGTTCGCAGGCCCTGGCCTGAGTTCACCTCCAGGTTGTAGGGACCATCTGCAGGGGCAAGAGTTTGCTGCTGATATGGCGCTTATTATGCAGAATGACTACTTTTCTATAAAGTGTCTCCTGTTAATGCATCATGGGGCAGCAGCAGCCAAAAGATTCTGAATACAGAACATAGGTTGGATCCACAGTCTAGCAAAATAAGTCAAGGTGGGGAAATGAAAGAGCAGTGATTGCCCTTAAACAAGTCACTTAACCAACCAAACAGCTGCAGTGGAGATGTTATAACAACATACAGAAATAGTTTTCAGAAATGTTTTAGTAGTAGTTTAAGTAGATGTTAATACAATTTGGTACACTTTATTGGCAAATAATCATGAGATTGTAATTAATATGACCAGATTTATTTCATGCTAACAACAGTAGAGTCTCCCTATGGCATGTTTGAGCCATGTAGTTAAGTAAGATATTTGTTTTAAGTCTGTTAAGATAGACTTCACTGCGTGACATAACACAAGTAGCCTTAGTGGCAATCCAGACATTGCAGTTCTAATGTGATGCATCTGAAGTCAATCCATCCATGAACACTTTTAGTTCTTCAAGTGACATGTTTGAATGTGTATGTGACTTGTTTCAGACTAGAAACCAGATGTTAAAAAATATATATTAGTTGTTGTCAATCATACAGTAACATAAGCAAAGAATCTGACTGGAATAGAAAGTGAACATGTTCAAACTGAAGGTATGTTAAGTGATAGTAGTGGATCTGCTTTCTGCAGGATACTAGTAAATTCTAACACGAACATGATCTGTCAATTCAAACAGAAATGATGGCAATGCTAAATTGACTAGTTCTGCAGCTCTCTGTGCCAAGTTTTCAACTCACTCACAGTTTGAGCACACTGACTGACGTATACTACATACTCTGCGTCAACACAGAAACAGCAGTTTTGTGAAAATGAAAACATATTCAAATGAGTTCATTGAATGACTATATGTATGTATAAATGTTCTTCGATACACCCTCAGACTCACAAAACCAGGCCAGTTCATCAGTGCATTAACACACTTTAAAGAAGAACAGAGGAGCTCTGTGAGATAAGTCTGTTGCCATGCAAATACCCAACAGTCACATGTTGTCAGAAAGTAGTCTGATCTAACAGACATTTATACGGCCTAATACAGTGATGATAAAATAGATTTATTCTTGATATTAGTACAGTAACTTTGTGACAAACAGCCCACAGTCAAATGGCTTTGGAGAAAAACACAAAATACACTGTACAAAATAATTAAAAATGAAACTGCAGGCTATTCTGAGCCTGTAGTGTTAATAGATCTGGTTCCAGTGTGTGTCGAGTGAAAAAGAATTATATGTGTAAGAAATGACACCTACAATTGTCTTATTTTGTCTACATGGTTGTCTTTATAGTATATCTCTGTTTGGTTCATGTAGGTTTATCCTGCCTAATTTCACAAATTAACAACAGCTTGTAAAATGAAGATCACACCTGCCATGTTGGCAATTTTGGCACCAAGGAAGTAAAACAAAATCTGATTCCAGTCCCTGTAATATTAGCATTATAGACTGGTGTTAATAGCAGCTACTTTCACATGAAAGAATTGATCAAAGTGAGCAGGATTTTATTATGTCAGACTTTCTGAGCATGAGAAGCAGCTGGCTATGAAACTTCCATGTCTTTTGTATATTAAAACACTGAAGATCACATTCTCACAGGAAATGAACCACGTTGCAGTTATATGGGAATTAATTGGGTACTAGATGTGTAGTTGAAGGTGGTCTTGGTGCAGGGACAGATAAGTAAAAGAAGAGTACAGATTTATCTACTCACAATAGACAGTGAGTTCCACGGCTCTGCTGTGCTGACCCTGGCTGACAGCGTTGCTGGCCACACAGTGGTAAGTTCCCTTGTCGTCTTTTCTCACAGGATTGATTAACAATGTAGAGTTGTCTTGGGAGAAGTGGTATCTGTCACTGGGGCCAAGTGCGACGTTGTCCCTTAGCCAGTGGAACACAACTCGTGTTCCTCTTTCGACAGAACAATTCCAGGTTACGTTTGCCTGGTCCTCAACAACTGCATATGATGGCCTCTTCTCAATGACAGGAGTGGACACAGGGACTGAAGGAAAAAACAAAGAATTCAGACCTGAATCCATAGATGACAACCAAATGGTCATTATGACATGGGATAGGAAAACACTCACCATCCACTGTTACATGCACAGTTCTCTCCTCCTTTATAACCAGTCCTGTCTTGTTATGAAACGCTATGTTGAGATTCAAGTAGTAATCCCCTTCATTGTCCTGGTTTAATTTCAGGATTAGCAAAGACACATTGGGTTCTTTAAAGAGCAGATGGTTGCGGTACATCATGTCAGGGATTGAGGTTTCTTTGGTAAACGTCACTAATGTGGTTCTGCTGCCGCTTGGCCTGGTGTGGGACCAAGTTCCCTGGATCTCAACGTCATCCAATGGAAAGCGAGTCTCAACAGACAGGAGCATTGACTTCCCTTCAATACCATGATGGACAGATGAAGGTATGTGGATGAGCTCAGAGCTGACTTCTGAGTTAATAAAGTTGGCAGGAAAAGGAAGAGGAGGAGAAGAAGGGAAACAAAGAGTTACTGCACGATCGCTGTAGGGTAACTTGTTGATCATGATTTGGAATGATTAGGTCATTTTAGGGTAGCAACGTGGTGGTTTAGGAAAGGTGATAAAAAAATGCTTGCCATTTCAACCTGCAATAATTTACTTTTTGCAGCACAACAAGCTGTAAACACAACATTGACATATTTATAAAAGTGGTATGGCTCGTGTTTCTTGCCACTGGAAAAAAAATCCAGTTCCAATATTCAGCCTCCTTTTAACTCTGTTTAAGTCTCCACCAATTCCTGAGAGACCTATCTGGCTTTATAGCTGCTAAATGCTATGTTCACCAGCTAGTCACTAGCTTTGTCTCTAGCCATTTGGTGCTGAGTAGGTAGCATACAGCCAGTTTTGATAGCTTTATATCCACAGAAAAGGCCCACATCCCTGCTGTGTCCGGAAATGATGCAATGAGAGAAGTGAGAGTGAACCAAAACAGTTCTTGGAAGTAAAACTAAAACAATTAGCTGAAAGATGCTAAAACTCTACATAGAATGGTAATGCTCTGCTGGCATCTCACCACAAAAGATCCTTTTCACATTACACATAGTTATTCTGCCTTAAAAATATGAACTAATGCAGCTTTAATACGGTAAGACAATACAATCCTACAGTACAGTATGTGTATACCCAACAAAGATATAAATATCTATGTTGGGTATACAGATACTGTTTACTAATACAAGTATAGTCTAGTCAAGCCAATTCAGTGGAAAATACCTAGACAAGAATTAGACACCCTTTTGTGCATACTGTATGATACCAACCAATAACACAGATAAAGACTATTATATATTGAAACATATATGGCACATATCAATGCATCTTTATGGAATTGATTATTAGGGCATGACAATAATTAAATAATGATAATTTATTGACTTGCATTGCTGTTATGATATGTAGTCCAAATGAACAAATTTAAATCATTTGTAGTTAAAGCTTAGTTAAGAAATTAGCTGCAAACTAAAACAGATTTTGCATATATTTGCTATATTGTAAATTACAGTATGTCGACATTGGAAAAATATTGATATTCATATTGGGTTATTGATTACATGATGGTGAAAATATGAAATCAAAACAGGGCCATTTTCATTTGAAGATTAATCCAGTTTAGTTGTGTACGTCTGATCTCATAATTTGTATCCTAGTATTCAAATTCAGGTCCTGAAACTGTAGTGAGTTAATATTGACCCAGCTCAACACTGAGTGTCATTGTTGTCACACAAGGACGAGGCCTGTCTCTTTGATACCAACTCGCAAACCAAACACTTGGGCTGTCTGAAGTTACTAACACCTTGCGGTCTGTTAAAGCACTGGCTTGTTGCCATGGCGGCTTATTCGCTGGTAACCAGCTGAAAAACAACTTGGAATAAAAACACAGAGTAGAAGGAGTTATGGTTGTTTTTCAGCACCTTTTGTCAGTTGCTGGAAGTTTTGATCTGCTATTTTAACAATAAATATGTTTACTCAGTATGTTGTACAGTTAAAATTGCCATTTTTTCTAAATTACATCCCTGAGTCCAATTATTACAGTAATGTCATATCAGATCTACAACCTGATCTTTTTTGACATATTCACTTTCTGGGTATTTCTTGACAGTTTGAAGTCAAAATGTGAAGGAATGTGTGTGGATGCCAGGTTGAGTTAAGCAGCAGCATGTGAGTAGGCAGTTACTGTGAAACAAACTCACTACAAACATCTCACTATTCTCTTACTTGTGTCTCTTTTTTCTCACTTCTTCATTTTTGGATGAGGTTGAAAAAATATTAATGAAAGATGAATATTTTAGTATAGAGATAATAGTTAATAATCTATATGATTTCACACCACTTAATGTACGTGTGTTATGTCTCATGCAATAAAATCCTGAATGAAAATGGGAACCTCAGAAAAGTGAGTTTCATTCTCTCCTTCTAAAGCAATTTTTCTTAACATCTTTAATCTCTTTTTTCCCCTCACACACCCCTCTGGCCGAGTCAAACTTCCTCCTTGGGGACATCCAGCTGGTGTCAGCCAGGTCCCTGGTGACCCAATAGATTCACAATAGATTCCCTGTGTGTTTGGTGTCATGTCCTAAATAATGCAGATAACCCATTGACACGTTCCACTCTTACAGGCTGCAGGCTAGATTCTGTGTGTGTGTGTGTGTATGTGTGTGTGTGTGTGTGTGTGTGTGTGTGTGTGTGTGTGTGTGTGTGTGTGTGTGTGTGTGTGTGTGTGTGTGTTGTCAGTAGCAGGAGTGTGACTGTTTTTACACCAGCTGTGATCCGGCAAAAAAGGCAGAATGAGGAGTGTGCTTAGCCCGCTCCTTCTCTGTTGTCCCCATACAACACGGATATTGTTGTGGTGATACCGACGAGATTACAGTGACAATGGCTTTTGAGGAAAGAGGATATCTTTATTTAGTGGACACACACATTCAAACTATTGTGTGGAGACCCACAAGCACCTGCCTTTTATCACCCACACACACAAATCCAAGTTGTTTGGATACTAAATAAAGTCTGCTGGTGCGTGTCCAAACACCACTATCTTCTGTCCTCTTTTAGATAAGAAAAAAAAAGTTTCCCTCAAGGAGGGTTGATGATACAAACATCAAAGCAGGTGAGAGAAGGGATTTTTCTATTTGATTTATCTGTTCATGTGAGGGATGCGGGTACATGTCTTTTATCACTTAGTCACAGAGCTGTGGCCTAGGTCACTTCTCCTTTCCACTGACACCCTCCATATGTCTTTACTATACAGCAACAGTAGAAAAGCTAATCCTGTAAAGTCACACGGCAATGACTATGGAAAGAACATGCAAAACAAACCAAGATAGACTCTAAAAGGAACGCTTTAAAGACTCAAACTTACATCGAAAAAGAATAGGATACTTCAGTGTAAAGAACTTATTGACCAACTTATAGTTTTGCACAAAATGTTACAATATTATAATGCAGTTTAAGTTTTTAAAATACAAAAATATATAGCTATTGTTCTACTTCACTGCTTTTACATTTTCCAACCCAGTTTCATTAACTGCTTCTCTGACCAGAACATTTTCAATAAATAAAGGATTTCACAAGTGAACATTTTGTTACTGCGCACCACAAAAGAAAAACTTCCCAAACTCACCCTCAGTTTTACCCTGCCAACCAAGCAAACACAGCAACCCTAGTAACTGCCATAGCTGCACCAATGCAACACTGTCAACTGAAGCAAAACATCCCTGAACGCTCACCTGTTAGGATGAAGAGAACAGAGCAGACATAAAGCGCTGTTCTTCCTGTGGCCTCCATGGCATCTTATCCTCCAGGGATATTTCTGACGGGCAGGCAGGGAGTGAGGGATGTAGGAAGGAGGAGAGGATTGGAAGAGAAAGAGGTGGAGGAGGAAGAGGAGGAGAGAAATGTGACTGGTTGTGGTGACATTTGCCAGGGAAATAAGAGGAGCTAGCTTTAGACTGCATGCTGCCATGCCCCTCCCATGTGTGACACCAGGAGGAAGAAGAGGTCCACCTGGCAGAGAAACAGTACAACATGGTCCTCACACACACACACATATACATACATATACACACACACACACACACACACACACACACACACACACACACACATACACACACACACACACACAAACACACACACAGACTTCACCATGTCAAAAAGAAACAAGACAAAGAAGAGAAAAAGACTGATACTGGGGTAAACATACAAGGGCATGTTGTTTTGACACTGACATATGTATTAATGACCTTTCACTATGCCTTCAAGATACAGAATCATCGAGACCAGAGAGACGAGTAATGACGTCATTTTTACATAAATTTCAGCCCTTTGGGAGACATTGTGAAGGAAATAGTCCTTGACAGAATAGCAGAGGGAAACCTGTCGTTAATTCTTGTCTCACAAGTTGTTTGCATCATTGCAAAACAAAGACTTGTTTGAGCCACAACCAATTTCTGTTTTACTCTAGGCATAAGTCTGTATACAGTTTCATTTACCTAGCAAGAAACTGGGTTTTTCTAATGATTTCCTGTTGTAATCAGTGCTGGCCATTATTAAAATCACACCCAGTCAAATGTTTGTCTCAAAAGACAGACACAACATAGTCACATACACTCACTTTATGTCCCCTCAGTGATTTGTTTAGCACAGTTTTTTTCTGCATGGTCATCCTCTGAAAGGATGTGGTGAAACTTGGGACTGAACTGCGCAGGGAATGAATTAGGCCATTGTAAGTTGTGTAAATGAGTGCCCAGTTTGGTGATGGCACCATTAAATACACTGATTATTTTCTCTGCTGTCAAGTACTCCATGGGAGACCCATTTGCTGAGGAACCTGATAAAACTGAGGTTTTGTCACAACAAGATAGTATTTGTTAGCCAGAACACATGATTTGGCAAAATTGAAGGAAAGTCTATTCATGTTGTTGGAATCATATTTTGGTCTCAAAATTCAACTAGAACATGAATGAAGTTCCAATTATCTGTGAAATGTTTTAAAGAAAAGTGAATAGAAAATCTGTAACATTTAATGTTAATTTTGTTCTATTAAAAAAAGGTCATCGTGTTATTGTACCTTCACTTCATGTGGCAGGCTCTCTCGGCAAAGAGCCTGCAAGTTTCCTTTTCACCTTTAGATGGGGTCAGTGCATCATCTATAAGTCTGTCAATGGTTAAAAACTTAGCTGTACAGCAGGACCTCACAGTAGGTTAAAGGGTACACTTTACTCAAAGGCAGTCACATAAGAGTGACATGACACTGTCATGAATGTGTTATAAACATTATAAAAAAAAGTCATATACACTTATTACATAATGCTTCATTTAGTAAGTGTCATTTGGTTTTGTCATGACAAGTTATGGTTAGGGTTAGGGTTCGTGTGTCATGACAGTGTCATGTGTTCATGACACTGTTCACCTTCTGACAACTTCTCGGTTTTAAGAGACCTGTATCACTAGTCTTTCATAATAAAAGACAGCAAAGTTTGAAAAATGTTGGCATATTCAGAATTTCTTAGCATAACAGATTATTTACCTTGTACTTCTCTGTTACATACAGTGCGATTATGCTGTTGAGGACACTTTGTTCAAAACCACGTGTCTCCAAATTTGGTGATTTTATTTTGTACATAAACTGATGGAGCTTATTTGTGGGTTAGGAAATGATCTCACTCCTTAAACTCAATAAACCATAAAAAACATTGTATTATCTGATAGCTGCATTGTCACAATGTAAAAAATTGCTGCTGAAAACATAAAGTTTGAAGATACATGGTTGTCACCGCACCATAGGATTCCCTTCCCAGTAGTAGAGAATTTAACCTCCCTTCAACATGAGGTACCCCAGTTAAGAGCACTGACTAATTAGAACAGCATAACAGCACATCAAGAGAAATGTTATGTATTTTTATTCAAAATGGAACAACATATTGAGATGGACAAACATAACGTAGCCAATGGCTGGGTTAGGATGTTATGGCTTACACTGTGACCTTTTGACATGACAACCACTGTGGTGAGTGATGAGGTAAAAAAGTAGATCCACCTTTGAGCTAAGAAAATATTTAATGCAGTCAAGATGATACCAATAGCTAATATTTCATACACAAATGTCCTTGACAGCAGTTTGGATGTTCAGTTATGACAGAATGACAGAAGGTTTCACATGTCTGCTCAGTAAGATTTTGCAATCCCTGAACCCTGTCCTCGTCAATACTCTTCCTCTTACATTATTACATATGAAACGATCAACAGGAGCTATCTGACATATTTTATTAATATAGTCTGGCCTGGCACTGTACATCCAGTGAGTTATGTTACATATTGAATGGACTGGTGTGGCCTTTTTAGACCGTCCTACCAAAAACCAGGACACAGCAGCTGAGGGACACACCCGCACACACAACCTCAAATGGGGGCCCTCTTGCTATGCTAAAATATGTCACATTTTCCATTTTCAGCCTCCCAGCTCATGTCTTTGACTGTTGACACACTTCACCACAACTCTCCCACTCTAGACTGTTTGCCTCCCGCCGACTCCTACTCTTCCATCACATCCTAATCATTTTATCTTGTTCTCCTTATTCTTGTAGCACTAAATAATTCTCCTACTGATGATTTATTCCAACCTGAACTCGTTTTCACTCATTTTCACTCGTTTTCACCTTGCCTTTGCTGCTCATTTTCACTCCTCCTCAACCCCTGTATTTGTCTTCTCCTTTACTCCAGTATCTTCTTCTTTTCTCTTTGATCATTCCTCTTCTCCTCTTTCATTCCTCTTCTTCTCTAGCAGCCTTGGCCTCCAGCTGCAGACACTCACAGCAGACACAGCACACCAGCCAACACCAAGGCCACACTATTGGCCCACGTGTGTGCATGTGTATGTGTGTGTCTGGAGCAGTCGTTACAGTGGGGCCACATAGGGTGTCAGTGGCCTACTGGGATATATTTTGGGCTCCCATGCACATGTTAGTTCTAATCCACTGAAATGTGAAATAAAATATATAACTCTAGCTGTGTCAGGTCCCTTGATTTTGTCAGGGGAGGTGTGGAAGTGCAGGACACATCTGTGACAAGTTCAAGTTATGTTGAAGAACAATCTCATGCAATCAATTACTGTGCGAACAAAATGAGAAGCAGTCACATGTAGTTGTGCCTTTGAGGTTGTTTATAAGAGGATGTCACTCCTTGCATGACAACTTGAAATGCTTATGGCCTTCATTTGTATAAATGTTAGCCTATAGCTGGAAGAGAACATTAGAGAGTGGGGATAAAGTGGATCAATGAGGGAGCAAAGAAAAGGGGCGGGGATGCCTGCACGGCCTGTGAGTGATTTGACTGGATGACAAAGTTTCATTCACACACAAAGATTTATAACAGTGGGAAACAGAATGTTGGACACACACCCTGCGCGGTGCGCCTGTGTGTGTGTGCACATTTGTGTGGGTGGATGCAGGCGCATGTTTTTACCTCATGTTCCTATGTGAACAGGACTTTTTACTGCTGAACCGTTGGACCTTTCTATCTCTCTCTCGATCTGACTGCTGTTGCCTAAATAGCACCTTGACTCCATGAACCGAGTGTTTGAACCAGTGTGCATGTGTTGAGTCAATGAGAATCTTTCTCCACCCTGAACTTTCAACATCAGTCAAAACATTTTGTGTGTGTGTGACTGTGTGTCTGGTGGCAAGGGCCTCACCCCTTTAATGCATTCCACTATCTCGCGCCCACGCACTCGCCATGTGACCTGCAGTCAATGACAGGAAATAAGCCGATGTCAAATCCTGCTGCCTGCAACCCAGATCCTCTTCTGCCTCCAGTCAAAGACTTTGTGTACTCAAAACCTATCACACCCACCACAGCACAGAGCTCAGAGTAAATCTATAGGAACATATCTGCATTCTTACCTAGTCTGTGTGCACTTTTTCCCCAAACAATCATTACTTAAGGAATCGGTTTGTTACTTAATTTAAAAAATAATGCATGAATATGATCGAGCACATTTAAATTCATTATTTAAATAACTCATAAAATAAAGAGTACATTCACTGCAGCACATGGGATATGGTATCTGTCAATGGCAGGTGTAGCGTTGATAAAAAAAACTTTCCTTAATAGTTGTGTTTATATAGTTAACACCCATGCACACACAGACATATTATCTTGCTTCCTGTTCTCCAGTCTAGAGTTCCTTAGTGTGATGACAAATCAAAGATTCTTTCTTCTGTGCGTGCGTGCATGCGTTCGTGCAGGTGTGTGAGAGTGCGTGCATGCGTGTGTGCGTGCGTGGGGAATTAATTAAAAAATCATTACTGCAATGAAACTGTGAACTTTCATTTCTCTGGTTTAGTAAATTTACACTTCGTACTGCAGAGACATTTAACCTAGTCATGTCTGTTTAAGTCTAGTATCTATTTTTCTCCACCCTGTTTTTGTGGGTGGGTGCACGCGCATGCATACAGAGTCGAATGGACACAGCCACCTCTATGTTCTCCAGCAGTAAACCGTTGGCTGTTAAGACAGACCGCAATCCCAGGCTGAAAGGCAGTACTCCCTTTACTCAGGTCTGTGCTTGTCGTCTTTGCTTCACACAGTCGTAAAGGACAGGATAAGGGTAGAGAACACTACGACTTGCACCAATTAAAGGTAAAAGGGTATATATTAACCTTATTTGACAGCCTCACTGGCTCAGTAACAGCCTCAAGAAACCTGAGAGGAAAAGGTGACATTCTGCGAAATAATGTCAGACACAAGCGCAAATACTTCCTAAAAGCAGTTTTGTATTTTGGAATTGCCATGGGAAGTTTGAGTCAAAACACCAGGACCCTAAAACACACACACACACACACACACACACACACACACACAAACACACATTTGGCTCCAACACAGACCACCTCCTTGGCCTCTCTCCTGTCAAGGAAGGTGTGCTGAAGTTTATCGTCACTCGACACAAACTAGCTTGTGGCTGCTCATGTGTATGTATGCATGTACTGTATGTGTGTCTGTGTGTGTGTGTGTGTGTGTGTGTGTGTGTGTGTGTGTGTGTGTGTGTGTGTGTGTGTGTGTGTACAGGACTCTGTTATTTAAATATTCTTATATTTATATTTATATATATTAAGTTCTTATGAAAAAAGAGAGATGTATTAGTAGGGGTAGTAGTGAACAGCAGGTGGGGCTTATCACATAGCAAGTATCTTATATAAATGGGGGCATTCCTTTGTTTGAAGGTATTTAGATGTGATACCCATAACCACCCACAGTGGTGATGTAATCAGTAAGAGGTCTGAAGTAAGCAATGCATTCGTATACCTTAATGGCATTATAGGTCACCATGGAAATTCTTTTAAATTCATGAAGAGAAAGTTTTGTAAGACAGCCTCCATTGTATGTTTGTGTACATTGTACACATATGTTGTAATACCTGTATTCCCACCAAAATAGGCCTACGTCACTATAGTCTTAAACTAAACCACCACAGCTCCAAACACACATTTTGATATTTGTCCTGAGTTTTTACAGATTAAAGAAATGAGATAGCATGTTAGTTAGTGAGCTTCAGAGATGCGTGTGAGAACTGGTTTCTTAGCTAAACTTATCTAACTTGTTGCTGGCTCAAGCTACATATTTATAAAAATTTAAAAAAACACCTCTGTTTCACTTCCCCATAGCAAAGTACCCCAGTCGAATGAGAAAATACTCACTTGGACCCCAAACAGAATAGTCTTCACTATGGTAATGACTAATTGGGATCCTTAATACACAATAAACAACGCCCTTCAGATATGAGACTGGTATGGATCTTTTCATCTTAACCATGACATATCTATTAATACAGATATTTTAAGTATAGAAGGATAGCGGTTGAGGGTGATAATATAAGCATTTAATAACAATTTCATAATCATAGATGAAGATCCTAATGTACAGATTTTTCCATGATGTTTGAGGTGTTGTTTGAGAGTTTAGTCTGTAGGCAAATTCAATTATTCCAAGTCTTTCAGTCAGACATGATCAAGGTCTAGTTAGGAACTGTCTGTCTTTGTTGCAGCAGGTTTGCCACATGACATAACTTTTGAGTTTAAAACTGATGTGGCAGTAATTCAGGCAGTGATGGCTGTAAATTGCACTTAAAAAGGCAGATATGGATACACAAATAAGTCATATTATGCTGAACCAATAACCAGTGTCCGCTTGAAAAGGGGTTTGACAATCACATGTTACTTTTAAAGAAAGGTTTTATCTCTGTCTGAAGTGGTGTATCAGTCACAAAAGTGTGTAATGAGGCAAGAGGAAAAGTCTCAAAGTAAATTTCAACATACTGCAAATGCAGCAAAGAGGCACACGAGTTCCTCTTCTTCTTCTTCGGCGGTCACTAAAGACGAGTATGACTGTCCTCTCTGTCGGGTCGTCTTAGTTGTGGATCCATAGGTGGCTGTAAAGGCCAATCTGTGAGCCATCGTTTGCTGCAATGTGGGCATTAGAAGATTGAGGTGGTGTGTGGTGGTGGAGCCTTTCTCTGTTTGTCCTTGTGGTGTTGCCGTTTTGCCTCTGTGACACGGCAGAGTTCTGTTTTGTGGTGTGCTGCACCTTCCTGCACTGCTTTTAGTCCCTGTACAAAGTTAGATCCTGCCAGGCTCTGGGCAACCTTTTCAGGCTGGTCTTGATATTGTCCTTGAAGCGTTTCTTTGGCCCACCAGGGACTTGCTGTCCTTCTTTTAACTGGGAGTACGGGATCTGCTTAGGGAGATGGTTGTTGGGCATGCGGATCACATGGCCTGTCAATCGGAGTAGGTGCTGCATTATGATAGTGATGCTGGTCCAGGACTCTGCTCCATACAGCAGGGTTGGGAGAATCACAGCTCTGTAAACCAGGAGCTTGGTTTGAGCCCTCAGGTCTCGGTCATCAAAGACTCTTGTCCTAAGTTTGGCATAGGCTCCACTGGCACAGCTCAGGCGATGGTTAACCTGGTTAACATGGTTAAGAGTCTATATCAGTTTTGGAAGAGAGAATGCTTCCAAGATAGGGGAAGTGGTCCACGCTTTCCAGAGTGGTGTTATCCACTTTGATGATGGGCTGGAGTGATGGCTGATTGGGTGGTGGTTGATACAGAACCTGAGTTTTCTTGATGTTCAAGGCCAACCCCAGATCTCTGTATGCCTTGCCATTTAGGATGTCCTGGAGGTCTTTAGGGGAGTGTGCTGCAATGGCGTTATCATCGGCGTATTGCAGCTCCCTGATGGTGGTATTCTTGACTTTGCTGCTGGCTTTGAACCTGCTTAGGTTGAAGAGCCTGTTGTCAGTATTGTAAAGTATTAGGATCCCCTGTGGCAACTCTTGGCCAGTGAGGTGGAGTATGGCTGCAATGAAGATGGCAAATATGGTGGGTGCAATGATACATCCCTGTTTGACCCCAGTTTCTACAGTAAATGGCCCAGGTTCAGAGCCACTGTGGCTGACCTGCCATCATGCAGTAGCCCCAGTACACACATGAATTTGTCATGACATCCATACCTTGATAGTATGCTCCACAGTGCCTGACGATCCATGGAGTCAAAGGCCTTTGTCAGGTCTATAAAGGCCAAGTACAGAAGCAGTCCTTGTTCCCAACACTTTTCTTGTAGTTGGAGAGCAGAAAAGATTGTGTCAGTTGTTTCCCTGGATGGAAGAAAGCCGCACTGTGATTCAGGGAGTACCTTCTCAGATAGTGGTAGCAGGTGGTTGGCGAGGACACAAGCAAGGACATTTCTTGTTGTTGACAAGAGTGAGATGCCCCTGTAGTTTCCACATTCAGCCTTGTCCTCTTTCTTGAATATGATAACAATCTGGGCATCCGGGAGCTCTCAGAAGAGCTCTTCCCTTTCCCAGATCTTGACGTGTAGATGGTGGATGTGGTGCTCTGCAGGGATCCCATCAGGACCAGCGGCCTTGTGGTTCCTGAGATTCCTAATGGCATTGTGGATCTCAGTTTGGTTAGGAGGTTCCCACATGTCTTCTCTGATGGGACTCTGCTGGATATGAGCCCCAATGTCTGACTCAGCTGAGCTGTCACGGTTCAGACATTCCTGAAAGTGTTCCTTCCAACATCTGTTGATGGAGTCAATGGCTTTTAAGAGAGTCTGTCCATCATCGCAGGGGATTTAAGCCGCGGTTGCTAGGGCCATAGACAGCTTTACTGGCACTGAAAAAGCCTCTGATATCACCTGAATCTGCCAGTCTCTGGAGTTCTAGAGCCTTTTCTGTTCACCATTTGTTCTTGAGCTCCCTCATCAACCTCTGAACATCAGCCTTGGCTCTAGAGTGTGCTGCCCTTTTGGCCTTACATGTTATATCATTTTGCCACACCCAGAAGGCTTTTTGTTTTCTGGAGATAAGTTCTATCTCTGTCATTTTCATCAAACCAGTCCTGATGTTTCCTGTACTGATACCCAAGGGTGGATTTCCAGTCATGGATGGTGGATTTGTGAAGGCCCCAGTGCTCTTCGATGTTGTCAGGATATTCTTGTTGAAGACTTTCCTCAAGAAAGTCCTGAAGTAGCTGCTGGGTGGCGGTTTCATTCAGGCTGTCAAGGCTCAGTCTTGGCCAGGTCTGCTTCTTCTGAATCTTCCTCCTCTTTTTAAGTTTGATGGACATTGTGGATCGGATGAGTTGATGGTCGGTCCAGCAGTTGTCAGAGTCTCTCATGGTCCTTGTGATGTTCACATCATGCCAGTCCCTGGCTCTTGACATAATGACGAGGACATAATCAATTAGGTGCCATTGCTTGGAGTGAGGGTGCCTTAAAGATGCTTTGAATTTGTTGTGCTGGCGATAGAGAGTGTTGGTGAGAATGAGGTTGTGCTGAGCGCACTTACTCAGCAGCAGCACTCCTGCCTGTCAGGTTTTGGAAAGAGGAGCTATATCAATCCGGCACCTTTGCAGTTCTCTGGCAATGATGGCGGTTTGTCTCTAAGGTCTGTCACTGGAGGCGCTGTCTATCAGAGTGCGCACATTCCAGGCTCCAAAATTAAATTTTCTTTGTTTCTGTTCAAATGGGGTGTTCCCTCTGGACACGGTAATCCAGTCGGGAAGTATAAGGCAAGTTATTTTTAGGGCACCTTTTCTAGCCCCTTCCCCATGTAAGCAAAGCGGATCCTAAACAGAGCTGCTTAGTCATGGTCGTAGCTGCCAAAGAACTGTTATTCTTCGATCCAAGAGCCCAGCGACTGACTCTGACACCCATCGCCTGATGTGCCAGCTCATGACTAGGGGTTTCCAGACTACACAAACCTGCCAACGTCGCCACTTGCTGGTTGCTATAAGACTTTCCCTTTGTAGAGGACGCCTGTGCGTGGCATTGTTTAACGTGGGGATCCGCCTTTCCAGCCGTTGTGATGCTCCACCTAAGTCAGCCATCATCCTCGGCCTGTTCCACAAGACTCTTACCCACTGTATGAGAGAAAATTCTTAGCAACACTGCTACAGCCTCAAGAAAAAACACTGAGTTGTATCCACACCTCCAACAAGCAGAGCAAAACCTAATATTTATAAGCCTTAACCCATTGGTATTCACTCCAAGGCTATTTTTTTGTGTTGTAAGGTGTTTCTCCTTTTGTCCATCCCTGTGTACATTCAGGAACACAAAAAATGGAATTTAAAGTATGTGTTTACTTGTGCAAAAAACCATAAACAAAGATAGAAAGAGACCCTCTAATTGAAAGCGATGTGGAAAACAACCATCATGTTACCAGTAATTAGATCCCACCTGTCTCAAAGGAGTGCAAATAAAAGGAAACAGGACATAAGACCATATGCTGTTTAGAAACACAGCCCTATACTCCCACAGCATGCACATACAGATCTGTTACCACTCAACTGATTACAGACAATATGGCATAATTGTTCCCAGGTGAAACAATAACAATTCTTCACAATGTGAGAGCCACAGATGCCAGTGAAACACCAGCGGTGCCTTTTAAGATTAAATTAAAGTGCCCTAAACCAACCTAAGATAAACCAACTTTGAGTTCTTTATATTGTGTTATAAAACAATAAGGTTCCAATTCCTTTGAACAAATGCCAGTGAGTGATGACCAAATATACAACTCCAAATTAGGTTTTTCAACAGGTTGTCAACAACAGGTTTCATTGTGTTGCATTCTGTCTGTCCACTTTAAATTGTACAAATAAAAACACACTTTTTGTGGCACCTTTCAAGAACTAGTCAAAGTCCTTTCCAACCCTCATTTCTGAATTAGAGTCAGATACAATAAAAAATATGCTACTCTTTAGGATTGAAAACTAATGAAACTTGTTGATATGATTATGGGATAATGGGTGACAAAAGAACTTTAAAAAAATGTATTCACACTGTTTGATAACTTTCATCTCAACAATAAAGTTGCTGAGTTTACTTGATTCACATCCCTTGAGTGACTAAGTGCCAACACAACAAACAGTATCAGCACCCCCCCCCCCATCTTCCGCATCTTTAACTATCACTGCGCAGGCTTGAAATAATCCTTCCGATCCACCCTTTAATCGCCAGTTCATCCTTTTAAAAAAAAAACACAAAAGAAATCTGTCAAATATTATTCATTTGCTCGCAGCTTGTTTTTTTCCCTGCGTCTGCAGTTAATTTTCTGCGGAATGTGAGGAGCAGCTGTCACTTTAGCACATGAATGGAGCCAGTTTAGTGGCCCAGAGGCATCGGAGTGGATCAACGGCAAAGGAGGGACAGCTGGGCCAGAGGGGACAATAGCACTCTCAGTTAATCATTAATACTCTTAATGAACAGCAGCCAGGCACCAGAGGTTTACTCACCAGTCTCTCCAGAATATTCCTCCTGCACAAGGAGGACGCAGGCAGCCTTCGCTTGCCCGGCTGACCCCAAACAGTCACTTATTGATTGGGGTCTTTAAAGGGGTCTGTTTGATGTAGTTTCTCCTATCGCCTTTGAGAAGAATGACAACTGACTGACATTAGCTTGGTTTATAATATTGTGGCCTCGGCTGTGTCCTTTTGTCAAACTGCATTGTGTTTGCCATCAAACTGACCAGCTATTTGCCCAAAAGGTTAGTAAAGTCATGTTGAAAATGCCTTTTGACTATGGTTAGAAGGCATGAGAGCAGGTAGTGGAAATGTAACAATAGTGTTGTTCAAAGAACCCCTTCATATAGACTAAATGAATCACAGCAAAGAATAAAAAATATCTAATGCTAACATAGCTTTGAGGATTTTGTTCTTTGGTTCTTTGGAGGTGCTTTAGGCAGAGCCAGGCTAGCAGTTTCCCTCTGTTTTCAGTCCTAATGCTGAGCTATGCTCATAGCCTTCTGGCTGCTGCTCTATTCTTATAATAATACGATAATTCAACATTTTGGTAAATAGCAAATGTGCATTTTTGCGGGGTAGTTAGATAAGAAGATCAATACCACTCTCAAGGTCTGGTTAGCTTAGCACAAATACTGAAAACAGGGGAAAATCTGTGTACCAGTATCTCATGAGCTCACTAATTACATGTTATATCTCATTTATTTAATCTGTAAACAGTTTTAAAGAAATACAAATATGTGTTTATTGGTAATCTTTCGAGGAGATGGTAGAAGATATATTCCTCTACATTTCCTCAGGGAGTGTCTGAGGCGTAGCCTAGGTAAGGACAAGATTAATCTCACATTGCCAGACCTTCCTCCATAGCGCTGCGGAGGAGGGTCTGGCAAGTCCACACAACATTCCAGTATGGGAGAAAACGCATAGACAGTATAAGAAATGGATACAGCGACGCCATACACTTTGAAGGAGACCAGTGAAATCAATTAAAAGCAATTTTCCGGTGATGGCTAAGCGTACTTTGCATCCTCCAACTGAGCTTGACGACGTCGATGTGACGATGTGACGTAACCAACCCGTCTGAAATTTGTAATTCTTCTGGTAGCTGTGCCAAGAGAAATCTCAATCATTCCCAATCGTTCAGAGATGGAGAATTGAGTAGGAGCTGTCCATGAGCGTAGGAGCAGGAGCAATTTTTGAATATAGGTATATCCTGTTATCCCTACTTCATTATTTAACAACATATACTTTTCTTCAAATATCCTCGTTATCCACTAAATGTTACTTCATATGAATTCACTTGCCACATACCGAAGTATTTCCAATCCATCAAAACGTTGCTGAAATATTTTGTTGAAAAATGTGTGTCTTGGCCTGAAACCATAAACCTTTTCAATATACATTGATAATAATGTATTCTTTGTTTCTATAAAAACCCTCATGTTTTTTGCCAAAACATTAGTTAAGAAAGCCACCAAACACACAGAGATGTTATTGGAAGATAAATGAGTTTCTAAAGGGGAGCAGATGTTAGAGGTCTCATTTGAATGTTACACTGATCCTCTGTTTATGTTTGTGTGTGTGTGTGTGAGAGTGTGTCTGCATTTGTGACCACATGAATTTGTATGTAAGTGTGTGTCTGCTCGTGGCTAGGCGTCCAGCCCAACCCTCCCCCTCGGCGGAGGTGGCAGGTGTTCCTGTGTCCCCTAAAAGAGCAGGTTTTTATGTCCCCTCCTGAAGTTAGTGGCTTGGTTGCCATGACGATGCCCCAACAGAAAGAGGCTTGTGTCTGGGGGCCGGTGCCGGGGAGAAGAGGAGGGCAAGGAAAGAGGAGAGAAGGGGCTTTACTTGCACCACACACTCTGGACTTCAGTCTGACGCAACAAGAAAAAGGAGGAAATCAAGTCAAAAACAGACAGACTCGGATTGTCTACCAGCACTATGTCGGGTTCTGTCTTTACACTCAAAATGTCACTTAAATAATAAACACACTGCAGACTAAGTGATGCTTATAACTCCTGACAATGGGATTAGGAACTTAACAAGGAATCTAATATCACACATCCTATCAGATTCATCCCCAGGTGTGACAGCTGTCTACCTAAAGACTTCACGTTATTATCATTGTACCCTATGCCTTGTGGCATGGACATCCCCCTCCATTAAGATGGGACATGGAAGACAGGCCCACAATCAATCTCTCCCTCTCACTTTATAGTGTTTCTGTGTGTGTGTGTGTGTGTGTGTGTGTGTGTGTGTGTCTGCTGTGTGAGTGGGTAGGTGGTAAGGAGATCTGGGAGAGACTGGGAGTCACCTGTCCCTTGTTGGCCCCTCTCATCCCTCTGGGGAGAGGGCTGTAATTCTCTCTTGGCTAGACTGATCAGCAGCTGCCACACACACGCATGCATGCACGCACGCACACACACACACACACACACACAAACACACACAGGGATAAAGGCAAACACATTCAGACACACAAGCACAATGTGTGTTCTTTCACATCTTAGAGTCACAGTGAAAGCTGGCCTTTTTGGGGTGCTCAAAAGGAGCAGAACATTATGACTCAAATGACCTGGCTTAGTGAATACATGACACCATATTATTACTGTACTGGCCTCAAAATGATGAGCATTATGAGCTAGTTCTAACGTCACCCAAACTCAGAGACACATGAAAGCAGGCGGCATAGTCCTCGCAATTACACCCTTTGGTTTCTCCCTTTCCTCCTGATATTGGATTCCTGATCTGGTTTTACTTGAACCTGAAGAATGAGCAGTTCCGCCCCAAACACCTTATCACTTATCACAGCAACATTGAAGTATGCAGAAAGAGTTTATTACTGACCTGTACATACCTGAGAGATTGTCTAGGCAACCAGTCTAACAGACATTTGACCACAATGTTAATGAAGATGTTGACAGAGGGGAAAACAGTCAGACCACCTTTTTAGTATACTTTTATAGTCAATTGTAAAGGAGTTGCTCTGTTATGTAGCCTTATTTGCTACTTGCTACGCCAGTGGCAGATTTTTAAGAAGACTGAGCTTAAATGCCAGTTGGGGCGTTTGGCAGCCACTTTTGTTGTTTATTAACCACCGTATGGGAGTGTTAAAAGTTTTGATAAGGAGTGACCACAAGACATGAAATCTTCACTGGTTTGGAGGTTCATACAGTGAAACTACAGCCACCTGCAACTGACACTAATTGTGGAAAGTAACTAAGCATTTACTCAAGTACTTCTTATTTCAAGGTATGTTGAATCTACTTAGGTTTTTCCATTGTAGGCCACTTTATACTATTACTATTTCTGAGGGAAATATTGTACTTTTTACTCCACTACATTTATCTGACAACTGTTGATATGTGATTTTATTTTTTAAAACATATGATACATTTATAACAGACAATACATGATTAAAAATTAAACCAGTTTCCAGCCTTGGTTTCATTTAGATAACTGTTGGGTTTGGATTTTTCACAAATTAAGAAAGATTAGAGAAACGTCCCGGAAAATACATGCAAATTCAAATTTGTGTAGCAGAACTGTTTTTTTCTTCTTTCCCCATTAATCATCGCATGACTCTCCAGATGTATCGTGTGACTCTGCAGAGGGGGTCTGACCCCTAGGTTGAAAACCACTGTATTTAGCTGTGTGTTAAACCTAGCTCCAACCTAATAATCACTCACATGAACTCTTTTACTGCAATTATATTTTAGATTTTTACTTTTGATACTTTAACTGCACTTTAGTAATGATAAGTCTGAACTAAGTAGCATCTTGAATGCTTTACTTCACTGTTTCACTATTTTTACTGAAGGATCTGGCCACGTCTTCCACCACTGGTTAACACACCATGCATGTATCAAAACCCAACAATAAACAGCGGAAATATTAAGTCTCCAAATCCACATAAGCACATTTAAAGCAAGTATTTGTGTCTGAAAATCAAGACGAACCTGTTGCTGTTCTCGCCCTGTTCACTGCAACTCCTTACAAAATAAGGCATTATATAAGTTTAAAAAGAGTCATTATATTATTTAAGTTCAGTAAAATAATGCCAGTAGCTAAAACAAGTGTATAGGAATTGTTTAATAGTTTGAATTGTCAGAACATGGTATTGCAACTTCAAGAACTGAAGAAAAGCACAATATTAACCCTCATGTTGTCCTCGGGTCAAATTGACCCAATTTCCTATATCAATTTTCTTTTTAACTACCCAATTGTAATTACCCAAAATAACATGATTGATTCCACACAACGCTCTTTGGCAAGTACAAATTAATTATTTGTAATTATTTGTAATTAATTTTGGGGTGTCTTATTCAATTTTATAACATTTGAAAAAAAAATTGTTTTGAAATAGCATTGAGTAAATGTTGACATATTCCAGTCTGTGATTATCCATCAAAATACATTCCTTTAATTTTAATTCCTTTGATTTTCTAACTCAAACATTAGGTATAATTTCCAATAAATGAAGTTTATTGACCATAAACTCCCAAAATAACAGTTAATAAGTTAGTGTTATGTAGTGTTGAAGATGTCAAAAAAAGCGTCAAAAGTGTTGAAAAAAAGGGACAAAAACGTAAGAAAAAGTTAAAAACATCGATAGAAAGCGCCAACAAAAGTGTTAATTTTCAATTTGGATGGGAAGACAACACAAGGGTTAAACATTAAAATACATGCTGACCATTGTTCCCAGAACAGGATATTCTTAATTGGACCATCGTGTTCCTGTAACTTTTGCAAATGACTCCTGCATCATGAACCCCATCAAGGTAAGCACATGACAAACACACACTGTGGAAACAGTGTAGGCCTATGTGTCAGATATTGACTAATCAATGACTATTGCAGAACGTGTGTATGTGTATGTGTAACTGTTTGAGTTATGTGTCTGTCTCTCATCTCATATTGCACACAACAGGTCTATTTGGTTTGTACTCCAGACAGATAAGCGGTATGCATGCTAATGTTTTCTTGGCAATGGCTCTCAGTGCTGATTTCACATGAACAATGGTGATGAAAACATGTAAATGCATACATTTACAGTAATTGGTCTGGGAAACACTGTCTGTATTGTGTGTTTTGTGATGCAAATGGTTTAAATTTGGGGTTGCCTATAAAGTTGGACAGGAGAGATTGTCATACATACTTCCATGTCATTATCTCCCCCAGCTTTACTCTTTAATGGAAATGCAAGACCAGTTGGAATGCAAATAATAGCATCGGGGGAATGTCCTTCCTCTGATCTTCTGTGCGTCTCTAATACAGCCTTTCAGTGAAGTTATGCTAATAGAGTTTGGTTACACGCCTGTAATTGGCTATTCATTGTGGTAACCTGACATCAAGTATTGTCATGTCCAGCATTTAAAAAAGAAGAAGAAAAAAAAGTGTTGTTACCAAGTTGATATCTCTGTGTTTAAATGCATCTATTCCCCTTTCACATTGTTTATGTTTTTTGGGAATTAATATGTCTGACAAGTGTAACAAAATATGAAAATATGTACAAAGATCTTGCTTTGATGGCAGCGAGGAAATGCATAGCTTTAAAATGGAAGGCTTCCAAACCCCCAGCAATAGTCCACTGGTGGAATGAACTCTCCAGTTACTTTGTTTGGACAGCATTTATTATAAGAATAAAGATATGGCAGTTTCATAGAGAATTTGATTTTATAAATGTACACATTAATGTTGGGGACTACAACAAAAGTGTGTGCATTTATTATGTTGTTTTTTGTTTTTATTTGTTTGTTTTGTGACTATTTATGTTTTTAGTTTCTGGCATTTTTGTCTGTTTTCTCTTAGTGTGAAGGATCTGAAATATGAATGAGATTTATGTATGAAATTATGTTTTTGCAAAATAAAAAAATGAAATACCAACTTTGTCAGAGTTTGAAGAGTTTTTAAATATTTGAAATGGCTAAATCTGATATAACATTAATTTTAAGCACAAATTGGCCCATTTAAATAAAACACAACAACATAGAAAAAATTAAACATATTCATATTTTAAATAAATTGATTAAAGCTAATAATTAAAGTAGGTCTATAGCCCATACAATTTTATTTCAGTAGGTAGATAAATAGGCTAAATGTTAAGTTGGAGGTTTTAAGAAGTTATGGCATGACAGTATTGGAGTTAATCATAATAAATTCCATAACATAATTTGTAGTAGCCCTATTGAAGTATATCTTTGTTGTCAACTTGGTTGTAATGCTGTGTTACCAATAAACACATGATTATTATTAGGCCTACAAAATGTAGTGAATTGCAAAATGTCATAATCTTACATATTATGCATGAAATTAATCAACCCTGATGATGATGGTCTGCTGAATTTATCATATTATTATTATTATATTCAATATAAAAAAACGTTGCCAGCCCCCATGGTCATCACGTCTGTAGTGGGACATTACGCCTTGCAGACGACCACCCGAGCAGGAGAGGAGTCCCCCAGCCACAGATCAGGCCACCGGGCCTTGAACCTGACCCATCAGGACCATCTAGGGCGAGCTTGTCACATTGCATCCCCGCTGGCGCATTGTTGCTGCAGGAGTTTCTCAATGGTCGCAGAGATATATTTGTGGCCGTCCATCCAATAAACCGCCTCTCTCCCCTCTCCGATGCCTGCGGTGCTCCCGGTTTTGACACAGGAGACAAAACCCGCGGAGAGGACTATGAATGGTAAAGCACCGAGGAGGCCGAGGCAGAGCAAAAAGGAGGCGGTGTGCCTTTGTAGTCGGTGAGGAATGCGGAAATGTCCCCGCTCCGTGTCAAACCTCTCTGAAGGGGGTCAGGCCACATTCAGCCGGCGTGGGAAAGCCAGGCTAAGACGGAGCTCACACTGGCGAGCGGGGCTGCAGTTGCATGGGCCTAGCCTATCCGGGGATATATGGAAGAAAAAAGAGAAGAAAGAAAGGAGACAATCCAAAGAAGAGCGTGGTTTCGGACGGCTGTATCACGCTTTTGCCTTTGTCCTATGACCCCCCTCTCCCCATCCTACACTCCCCGTCCCACCCCCACACACACACACACACACACACACACAAAGTTGCAGTGAGAGTGTGTGTGCGTTTTCGTAGGCCTACAGCCCTCCACCTCCTCCTCCTCCTCCTCCTCCTCCCTTGTTTGAGTGTCTCTGCCTGGGCTAGTGTAGTCTGAGGGATGGGGGATTAGAGCCTGCACCGTCCAACTACCTGTGTGGCCCCCGCATGGAGGACAGTGGACAGGGATGCGTTTGATGTAGGACATTTTATCCGAGACACCAATGCCTCCTCAGCATTTTTTTCGGACATGCCGACGTTACAACAATTGATTGACAACATAAACCAAGGTAAAAATTGAAAGTGGGGATATTTGTGCAGACTTATATGCCAAACATGTCTTTATGAGGCGTGAAATGTTGCTTTACAATCCAATAATATTTTAAAAACCGAAAGAGCAATTCTCAGACTGGCTAGAATTTAAAATTAACCTATTTGAGTCCACGCACAATTAAATTAGAAAAAAATTAGAAGAAGCTATGTACGCGGATGAAGACTTCTTTAAAACTCTGCTACTGCATTGTTTTACACATTTACAACGATTTCGGGTTTGAAAGGCGAGTTTTACAGTGTTTTAAATGGACTGTTGCTGTAGGAAGTTCAGACAATGCAATCAGTATGTTAGACAGCCACGTGCTCGCCAATCGCCTCAAACAGAAACTGATAAAACAGTACATGAGAAGCAGTTAGCTGGTTTATTTGGCTAACTTAACACAACTTTGTGTGTAAGGTTTGTGCTCTCTTTTAGCGTGTTGTCTTTTAATGTTTAATTTTTTTTAACAGAGTAGGCTATAAGACAGCCCACATGGACATAACTCATCAACATTGCATGTGGGATACATTTCTGAATGCGCGAGACTGTTTATTTGGTGCAAACCTAGATTAAAAATAGGCTACAGTTAGCTTTGCTATTTTTTGAATTATTTTACTTTAGTTTGTGTTAGTGGTAGGAGGACATGAGTTGTTATGCGTAATAGGAGGAGGAGTGGAAGTCGGGACGCGTCGGGGCTCTTGTGTTGATAATAAAACACGATGACAGTCCTGTTATTGCCTACCTGGAGCACAGTTTGACCAAATCTGACAAAGATGGTGTCTTCCTCCATCTGTGTCTCCCTGTCATCTAGGCATTGCATGTGCCAACTTTTTTCTGTGAATATGCCTTTGTGAGAAACTCTCTGGCTCGTCACCCTCGCCGGGATTCCCCGCAATATTTCCAACAAGAGACAAGAGAAAACCCTGCAAAAATGGACAAAGAAAGTGCTGGTACGCAATATGAACCTGTGGCCGAGATTGGAGAAGGCGCCTATGGGAAAGTGTATAAGGCGAGAGATTTGAACAACGGGGGACGCTTTGTAGCCCTAAAAAGAGTCCGTGTCCAGACGGAGGAAGAGGGGATGCCTCTCTCCACTATCCGGGAGGTGGCGGTACTGAGGCAGCTTGAAGCCTTTGAGCACCCCAATGTTGTCAGGTAAGTGTGTGTGTGTGTGTGTTCGCGTGTGAGAAAGGGACATAATGTGACATACATTTTGTGTGGTGTACAAGACAGATACACACATTACTTCCTTTTTGATGGTCTCTGGTGGCAACCATGCTGCCTCATATGAACTTTAGGTAAGGCCCACTCATACTTGTCCACTTTATTGGAGTCCCCTTCTTTAACGTTTTTTCTGGTGAAATGATATTGTTGCTGCCATTGTTAGCAGGCAGTAGGTGCACACAAAACTTTATCCAATTTCCTTATTGTGTGTATTGTTAGTTTTGTTTATATTTTTTTAAACCACACCTCTTATTTATCATTATTGGTCAGCTCCAGTCACATTGTTCCACTTCATACACGCTCATGTAAAAAGTGTAACTTGAAATTGTTTTAACCACACCTCTTATTTATCATTATTGGTCAGCTCCAGTCACATTGTTCCACTTCATACACGCTCATGTAAAAAGTGTAACTCCACACCTCTTATTTACATTGTTCCACTTCATACACGCTCATGTAAAAAGTGTAACTTTAAATAAGTCCGCTTTGACTGAACTTTACAACACCCTTATAAACCGGTGGCTTTCCATCCCCTTGCCCTCAAAAAGAGTACTGGGTTGCAGTATCAAGTGGAACAGTGTATGCACCTTTTCAAATGTGTATCTCTCTTTTGATTTATAAATGCTTGAAAAAAGTGATCGTTCTCATACTATAATGTGCCCTTGAGCAAGACACGGACACTCTCCCAGTTCAATTACTGTAAGTCAGGTCTACTGAATACAGCCACAGCTAAAACAAGTTACTTACAGCCCAGTTTTGTAGTTGTCCTTCCTAGCACTACACACAGAGGCCATTTTCTTTTAGTTTTGTAATGAATTGTTCGTTCAGAGGTCAGTTGTCAAATACTTCGTCATTTGTTGGCACTAGCCAAGGTCTGACCTTGGTCCTTTTTTATTATGGTTTATTGGGATTGGAGGGGAAGCACTAAATGGAAATTTCAGAAGCATGGCTAGTGCCCTTGTGCCTCTAACAATAATTCCCCAGTGTATAAATGAATAATAGGGGATAATGGTTATAGTTTTCTCTTAATGGAATCACAATGGGTTTTGTTCTCACTGCAAGACAACCACGTCAGCAGGCATAAGGTTTTCTTAGGTTAGTTTATTTAGGAGTTGAACACACTTAGTGCCCTACAGTGGAAACATATGTTTCAATAATAAGCTGCATTGTTGCAATAAATTGGTTCAACAGTGCTGACCATCGGCTCTTTGGACTATCAGAGGAGCTTCACTATCCTCCAGTTTAGCCAACCAGCATAGCAAGGCAGCTGAGGCCAGGAACGGTGCATTGTGGACCTTCTGTGTGACTCCAGGCAACCCCTGGATGTTTGTAATGAGGCCCATTATTCATTCCATATGTTCAGTGTCTGCTGAGAACCCCCATTGTAGCCCAACAATCGAGTTGTGAGTGGCGTTTAACCCCAGTGCTTCAAGAGGAGGGCACGTGACCGTCTACTCTGACATCATGCACAGTACTCATACCTTGAATGAATTCTCTCACTAACAGTAAAGACTCCACCATTTCCAATTCTGTTGATTACAAGGGTGTTGGCATTGTTGCATTAGAATGAAAGTGCTTCCGAAAAGAAAATTTCCATGCTTTGATTTTTAAACTGTTTATGTAGATTAGCTAGTTTGAATTATAGTAGCACATGAAATAGTATGTCAACATATTGATGTGACATTGAGTAGGATCACCATTAAGTCTTGCTTTGCCGGGCCTCCTCCAAAATGCGCTAAAGGAGGGTCTGGCTACTCCACATAGCAGTTAGAGGTTGGCCGATATGGGTTTTCTTTGACCGATGCCGACCTTTAGAAATCAGGGTCAGCCAATACATGCTGCCGATTCATTTTGGCCGATATGTGCTTGTTTTTAAACCTCTATTTGAAAGATGTATGTAATATGTAACACTAATATACACAAAATTCATCAACAAAAACATTTATTGAACTCTTCACAAATATGCACTTGTATACTTAAATTGTAATTGTAAAAAAATGTATAATGAAAAACATATTATATAAAAAAAATTAAAAGAAACGGGTAAGAAGAAAATAAACTTTCAAATAAACCTTTCACAGGGCTATCTAAAGAGAATTCTTGTTCACTTTGTTAGATCGTTCATTTATTGAAGGGTTTTATCTGTGTTTTGGGATCCTACTGTTACATGTCCGGTTGCACCCATTAAGATCTCATCTGAGCAGATGTCTGTTCAAACAACTGAGTTGTAATTTAAAACTCGTCCAGCCAATTTAATAAAATTAAGAGTTTTATTGTATGTAAGTCCATACATGCAGTTTATGGATACAGGCACAGAGAACTGAAGGCTCTGTTAGCAACAATTAGCTTCGTTATCAGTTAGCTCCGTTATAAAGATATGGAGTGGATGAGAATGCCACGGACAGGGGTGACCAGGGATGTAGTGTAGGATAAATGTTGTTTATGCACCTCCCGAAATTTGGAAATAGCGATTACCCACCTCCAAACTGCGTTCATCCACCTAAATAGCGTATCGTTCCTAAGCCATTCTTAATTAAGCTTATGTCGTTTGAGTTTCTTATTCATTATTAGTTTCATTCATTAGCAGTTATAAGAATGACATACAGTATGTAGCTTGCTCTGTGTTGACCAATCTCTTGCGTAGCCAGCAGGAAGCAGCAGACTGCATCACAGATTTACAGTCACTAGCCTTCACTACATCGCGTCTCATGTAATGAATAGATTTTAAAAAAGGATATCCGTTTTTTTTAAGCGCCGTCAAGACGGCAGCCCTCCTCCTGATGCCAGCAAACAGCCTTGGCTACAAGCCCAAATTGAGTGAGCTTGGAAAACGGTACTAAACCTAATATTTTTTAACATTAGGTTAGGTTTTTGGTTCACGGTAGATTCTTGCCACTGACTCAACAAGCGTTGATTAGGTTACCTCTTTCAGACACAATGATGCAAGTCACCTCTACCTTTTCCCATTAGCCCATGTATGTTACGTAAAATTCAGGATATATTGTTAGATAATATGTATGTAATTTCATGCATTCTCTAGTATTCAAACCACTGAAAGTTAGTGACAAGCTCCCTTTACTAGTCAGCTAGTTAAGCTTATGATATTAACCAACCATGTTTGCGATATAGCCTGAAATAGTATAATTTATCATAATTAGCTTACCAATAAAACATAATCTAGAGTACAATGTCTTCACAGCTAATTGTGGATGATGCTACATGGCTTCAAATCCCAGACATAATAAAGTCCTTAGAAATAAATAACTGGGCAAGTTTACTCTGACTGGGTACCATTTGAAATGATTGGCAGGGGAGTATTGCCCTTTTCAAAATGCTACTAGCACAGAGACAGTATGAATTAAATTAACTTAAAGTTGTAGACCGGATACCTAAACATTGAATGCATGCTAAATATTGATAGTAATGGTTTACCTGAAAGGTTAGCTTATAGGCCTTTATAATGTGACTGGCTACTTGACAGGATGTGGTGTGCTAAGCTGACTTTTCTTCATTTTAACTTCATTTTACAGAGAGACAATGGTGAGACAGACAATGATGCAGAGAGCACAGAGAGAGGAGATATAGAGAGGAGGGACATAGAGAGGAGATGAGGAAAAAAGGTAAGACAAACAAAGACAGGACAATTTGAGGGAGAAGGAACAGAGAGGAAAGGCTGAGGACGAAGGCACAGAGAGAGACCATGCTATTCCTTTTTGAGTCTTATTAACAAGAACAAGATTAATGTATGAAAGGAATAGTGATCAAATGATTGCCTATAGCTATGTCATCAGGATACACATGGCCCACCTTACCGGTGACCGCGTCATGGTCCACCTAATCACAGAATTTATAGTTTCCCCACCTCCTTTATTTATTTATTTATTTATTTATTTTTTACAACACTCCCGGGGGTAACGGGCTATGGTACAACCAAACTCTAATAAATGATGTTCTGGGAGCTTTCACAGCAATGTCTAAGTGCAATAGGCTTGTTGGAAATGACCTGCCCCTCGCCTGTAGAATGGACGAGAGCAGGCAGCGGCGGGCGGTGACAAAAAGCTGCGGTAAAGTCGGACAGCTTCCAGCCGATTCCAGCAGGAAGTCAACGAAACACTCACATCCTGTAAGGTCCAATTCCAATTTAATAAAATTTTATCAGACATATCAGCTTGTACACAGTCTCAAAATGCTCTTCATGCAATCTGTTGCTGATGTTATTAAACAGACTGTATATGATCTGTGACCTGAACAGATTTAGTCTCTCTGACTTCTAAACGTAACTATTAGCCACACAAGATGTGGTTTGTACAGAATAAGCCTTTAAATCAGACAAATGGCAATTCAAATCCCTCCGATTCAAAAACTAAAAGTTTATATAAAACGTCATTTTGATTAGATTATGAACCAATCAGCTGTTAAATAAGATGACAAGCCGGCGTTTCCCAGCATGCTCTGGGTTCACCAGAGCATGCTGGGAAAGTCAATGAAAAGCGACTGTGCTGCCGTCGGTACCCGATCTGTGCTGCCTGCATCGTGTGCATGTGCCAGATGTTTTATGCTGCTGCTGTGCTCCGTTGTATGCCACCTGGTTAATGGTTACACTTCCTTGAAAGGTTTTCAAAATACACCTCCAACTTGTTTAACGTACAAAGATACAATAAAGGAAACGGAATATTTAGGGAGGGATCTGTTAAATGAATATCTTACAGTCTGTTGTTTTTTGCCCCAAAATGTAGTTTTCAATATCAATAAAGTAGGCTACTATAGCATACAAAATGTACTCTATCCTGATTTTTTAAAAATAGATTACACAAAACACTGGCTATTTTGAATCTGCGCATATCTGGCTCATCTCTAACGAGCCTATTGTTGATGCTGTCATGCATACGGCTTCACGAGGGGAGGGCTTGGAGGCAGCTGGTCTCGGTGCGATGTAAAAAATGTTGGCTATTTATGTTTTTAATACTAGGCTGCCCGCATATCCGCCTGCCTATTAATCGGCTTGATATACTCTGATATCCGTCGATGCCAATTATGTAAAAAAATGCCAAAAATCGGCTAATTAATCGGTCAACCTCTAATAGCATTCAGGGATGGGAGGAAAACATGCTCTGGTGTATTGGCATTTCTTTAAACTAATTAATTAAAATCCTCATGGGCGGCGCTAAACTCCACACAGAGCCGCTGCAAAATAGTTGTGTGAGAGAGAACTAAGATTAGATATTCTAGCTAGCTGTCTGGATTCACCCTGCAGAGATCTGGAAGCGCAGTTAATCAAAGTCCTCATAAATCCACCGGAGTTTGAAATTGCAACACAAAGAAAGCGGAAGGAAACAGAAAATACATGCATCCGGCGGAAATTCCGGAGCAATCCCAGAAGTGGATTGTCAAAGAAATAGACTAGATCACTATCAATTGATATTTGTGGCAATAATCATAGATGTTGTCTTTTAGGTGGCAATATTTAGTCTTATCCCATCAATCTTTTAATTTTGAAATTGGAAGTTAAGGCTGGTTACCCAGATCTACCCCTTAATCAGCCATGACATGACCTTACACCATTATTAGGTCAATATGTTGTAGATGTAGATTAATTCAAAGTAATGGGAGACGTTTTGTAACCTACAAGTATAATTACAGATCCTATTTACCACTTTATTGGCTCATTCACTTATACTATTATACTTATTACTTATTGTAATGGGATACTTCAAACGTAATTAGATTACAATAACCCATTACTTTGTAACAAAACACAACGTGTCTGATGGCGATCCATCACTGCTCCCTTCCTCTCGTGTGTTGTTGTGATGAAAGATGCTGCTGCTTCAACAGCTACAGATGGATCAACTCGACTTTCCGTAGAGCATCAGGAGTTGTCATAGTGCTGGTTGAGGAATGCTGTTTGTGGTCCCCAGATAGTTTTTTTTTTCAGCTTTTCACCAAAGCCTGCCTTGGCAGGTCTACCAACATAATCTGGATTCTTGGCCTTAGTTTGTTGCCTAGTGAAACCCAGCCTTAAACGCTTGTGTTTGAGGCCTGATGGCAATTCTGCTCTCTAAGCGTGTTCATTTTCTCTCGCAAGTTTCTGTAAGATAAAAAATACCAAGCAGCCGAGAGTCCAGACTCAGGTTTTTGGCCTAAGATTTAATGTCCTAGAATGGAAAATGCTTTCCTGACCAACCACAAAGATATGTTCAACTCTCAGCTGTTTTTGGAAGATCATCCTTCTCTATAAAAAGAAAACGGCAAGATAGCATGTCCCTTGTCTTTATTTTTGCTGTAGCAATAGACTCCTTTCTCATGACATCTTGACTTGTCATAGTAGGAAACACACAGGCTTCATTCTATTAAGAGTTCCAGTATGTCATAAGTCATTAATGTCATTAGTTACACCTGTGTTTGACATGTCTGTTGCTGTGTATGAAATCACTAGATATTTGCTTTTGCAGAGTGCTATATTTGCTTTCCCCTATTATATTTTAGTGTCCATTTGTAAAATGTATGCAATATACTTGTAGTGTGCATTTAAAAGCTTTGCACGGTGGAACCAAATGACTAGTATGCTACTGTACATGGTACTGAAAAGCCAATGCAGTGGTTTGCCTTTGCTAGATGTGTAGAGTACTGTAATTCAACGGTCTTTGTTGCAACATGCTGAGCAGAGTGGACCCCAGTGAATCAATTGTGTTGATCTCCTCCTCCTGTTCCAGGCTGTTTGATGTGTGTACAGTCTCTCGGACTGACCGAGAAACCAAACTCACTCTGGTCTTTGAGCACGTGGATCAGGACTTGACCACTTACCTGGAGAAGGCCCCCGACCCCGGAGTACCACCTGAGACCATCAAGGTAACCATTGTCATTGTTATCTTTAAGTACTCAGGAACATTACTATTAACTGGAGTCTTTAATGCCATGAGAGACTTTTGTTTGCTTCACTATTGAAACATCAGTGAGAAAGACATAGTTAATATTCCTGGACATATTTCAAACCATGTAAGAACTTAATTTGAATATATGGGAAGCTATTTGCTAATAGTCTGTGGCTGGAGCACAGCATGACAACAGCTGTGTCTGTATGGTACTGAGTGAGTTTTTTTGGCCAGAAGACACTGTGCAATCCCTCCAACATCAGAGGTACTGGAGCATTTTGAAGGGCAGCACATGTGGAAGACAAGCTCCAAATTAGAGGCTGACTGCTTTCTCTATTTTCACTCTGCCCTTTTTCTGTAAGTTTACACTGTATTGCAGATGTAGAACGAGAAAAGGTCTGTGAGAAACTACTAGACTTTAAAATCATTCCTTTGTGTTTAAAAGCAAAGAAAAAAGTTCTCAATTTGATGCTAACAATTCTTCACAACAATTCCAGTGAACACATTAAAACTCCCCAACACTATACATTTTCTCCAATTCATTAAATAGATCCACTGAGTGTCCATTTACACTTTGCCAAAAGGTCGGAAATGGATGTGTTGCCATCTCCTTTCCTTTGTAACAGTCTCTTTTTATTTGAATAATTCCCACACTCAAACCTTTTAAAAAAATCTCTTTATCACATTTCACCCCAAGGTCTGTAAACGTATCATGTACAATATTGGAGAGATATTTATATCTCCTATATTTGGAGAGAGGCATAGTTTAAAGTGTCAGATTTGAAACGGAGAAGTTCTGGAAGCTAGTGTAACCGTTAGTTTTTGCCCCAGGGCCGGGTTTATGTGTGAAAGTTTTGTGTCAGACTGTAATGTTGGTCTAGTGCTGTGCAAGCGTAGACGAGTCGGGTAGATCACACCTAAGGCTTTCCCAGGGTTTTTTGTGTACGGTACTGTAGTTTCTATTAGTCGACAGAAAATGTATCTGCAACTAATCGATTTAATCGCTGAGTCCTTTTCCAATCATTTCTCAAATGTCTGGATTTGCTGCTCATCTTTGTTTTGTTAGTAGACGTGTTTCCTTCCACACATTTTCATGCACATTTTGAAGTATCGCATCAACATTCGATAAAACTTCCACAATTGTTCAAAAAGGGTTTCCACTAGCTTGAGGTGTTTTTTGCCTTTTTATCCTAAAATGAGTTGATACACTAAATGGGATATGGAAATGCCTTTGCCGAATAAGTTCCGTCGTAGCAAACATTTAACTCACGAGTGATCAGCTGTTTCCGCCGTCAGCATTTTTTTATAGTGTACTTGCTTGTACACATAAAAACTGAAGGAAGTAGTTGTGCGATAAAGGAAAAAAAGACAACTTGAGATAGTTGAGAAGGTCAAATCCAGCTTACTTTCTCAACTCAGCACTCCTGGACACACACTCACCTGGACATGGAAAGTGGACATGTTTGATGGATTGTCAATTTTGGAGAATAATAAATTGTTAGAAGCACCCCACCACCACTCTGACATTGGCAAAGTTTGGGGGAGGAAGTTTCACGATTAGGTTTACGACGCTGTTAAACAATCCAACAAGCATGCCGTTTGAAGCATACTGAGCCCTTAAGGCACCCCTTCTTCTTATGCTTTCTCCTGACATCCATACAGCTGGAGCCTTGAGGGGACAAAAGGACAATGATGGAGTGACAAGATGACACAGGGACCATCCCCTGTTATTTCTAGGACAGTGGACACTGCACAGAAACCCCCCAATTGCCCCCTTTCCCAGCAACTTAATTTGCCCCAGGCTATACGAGATGATACCCGAGAATGAATTACAAATTTAGCACACCTGCGCCCATCTCATTAAATGCTTACCTACTTCACACTTGAATACCCTAAACCAAAGAAAAACATTTACTTTTTAGCCAAAGACCCTAAACCAAAAAGAACAGGCATACTTTTCTTCAAAACCAATCTACCCCCAGCACCAGACACCCCACCCTGCCCCAGCCAGTCCATTTTAGCCCCCCACCCCCCTCCTCCACCACCACCCACTCTGCCTAACTCAGACTCAAGACCCACCACATGGCCATTGATGAAAGAGCAATCAAATGAGCTGGAAGGACATCAAGGAGCCGGGCAGCCCCAGCCTCAGTGCTCCTCAGCCAGGCCAGCGCTTGGGTCGCACCCACCCCCCCTCTACCGCCACCATCCAAGCTTCTACAACTCCATTCTCTGAGCCCATAAAGGGGAGGTTAATGAAGCATGGGGAGAGAATTACACTAACGCTAACCGGCAGATGTCCCATATTGTGCATAGCTACAATAAACAATATGGCTGCCTCTGGTATATTTGCATTAGAAAAGAAGGCACACTCAGAAAGCCATGTTTTGACTGCATCTTGCAGAGCGCTGACTACCTTTTTTCCTTGTCCTCCTGCTTTTTCAGGATCAGATCTGTTGCCTTTTTGTGTGATTTTGTTTTCAATTGTTTGTGGGGTTTTTGAGGGTTTTGAAGTGCTGCCAATTGAAGACAGTTGTGTGTTGAGCAACTCTTGTGAGTCTAATTGCTGCTGAAATCAACTCTGACTATGGATCGCCATTGCTGTCTGTGCCACATGTGGTCTGTGACTTTGGTGCAGTATTATTTTGGCTGTTTTTAAATTTCTAAACTTACTTTGCCTTTTTGCCATGCAGAAAGTTATGTTATTAAACATAGTTGGAATATCTTTACTTACTCAGTTGTGAGGTCAATTTATACGGCAGAGAAGATGGCTCTCAGGCCAAGACTCTTTGTGTGTATTGTCCAAGAGTCACACTTTTGAGATAATTAGTGTTTAGTAGGAAATGCTGCTGAAAGGAAGCATGGTGAAATGGCTATTTAAAGCGCAGAGGAACTGATGGGGGGCAATGCTATTGTGTCAGACACACAAACACTAACACACACAAAATAACCAACTGCCTGCCTCTCCTATGTCTGTCTGCTGCCCTCCTTGCTAGGTCATGGCTGGATGAAGATGTAGAAAGGAAGGTCTGTTTATACATCCTGCCTGCCCTTGGTCAGAGGGCACGCACACACACACACAAACACACAGTTGCACCCTTATGCCGTCTGAGGTGCACACACACATAAATGGTAATAGAGTTGATACAACCATTATGTTAACACAGACCCAGAAGGACACCCAATTTGTATACACACACACACACACACCATTCCCGATCTCCACAGTATTGTGTGGTGCGTCCTGTCTTGTCTTCTATGGCCAGCACAGCAGCCAGCCCCGCGCCATTTGCTAATGTTTTCTGCTTGAGTGTACAGACCCCTTTGACTCACTCACCAGCTGGCCGGCCAGTGAATAGAGCTATGGGCTCAGGTCCATGTCACTTGTGAGGTCTTGGCGGAGGCTTTGGGGGGGGGGGGGCTGGGGGGGTTGAACTGTGTGTGTGTGTGTTTTTGAGGGAGGTGTTCAGGCTATGAGATGCTACACACCACCTCCAGCACCACAACATTTTACAAATGTCTCTTCTCTTACTATCTCTAAGATTGTCTCCTTCATCATTTAAAAACTTAAGGTGTCTTTTTAGGCCTTAAGCTGAATTAGCTCTCCCTTGACTTGATTTTATTAACAACAATCCAAACCATAGCTCTGCCAAAAAAAAACCTGACCACAAGCCCTTGTAATAACTTATTTGTTTACAGATGAGGGATCTGTTTGAGAGTATTTTGGATGAGAAAGAACAGCAAATCTAACCTGGTTTGTACATAGTTTAACCGTGTTACTTTTGCTGGTGTGTCATGGATGCAGTGCCATTTCTGAGGTCAGCTCTTGGGCATTAAAGGAGAACGAGCACCAATTAACTCAAGCAGGACAGCTGCTGAGAAACAGAGATCCATGCTTGTACAAAACGGGGCCTCTTTCTGCCTCTGTGTGTCAGTTATCAAACATCTGCCACAGTCGACAAGAAAAGACACAGGCCTCCTCTATTTAACTCCCTCTTTACCACCATGTCTCAGCGTTTGTACTTAACTTCTTATTGCAGGGTCCTGTCATTTAGGCCTTTTGTTGCCTGGTTTGAGGTCAGAGGAATGAATTAAAATGTTGTTTTGGGGTCATGAAGCCACCTGTCTTTCACATTTTGCAAGGACTATTAAGGCTGAACTATTTTGGAGATCAAATTCATCAGTTAATATTCAATAATTTAGACCTGCACATGAAAAATGTAATCAAACAATTTTATCTCTTTTCATCATGGTTTTAAACCTTGTCATGACTCCAGTATCCTAAAGTTTTTCAACTTTACTGTATCAATTGGGTGTCCTTGTCATGTTTACTAAAAGTCATCTCCCCTCTGTCTCTCTTTGTTCTTTCTGTTTTGTTGTCTTACAGGATATGATGTACCAGCTGCTCCAGGGGCTGGACTTCCTGCACTCGCACCGCGTGGTTCACCGTGACCTGAAGCCCCAGAATATCCTGGTCACCAGCGGAGGACAGATCAAACTGGCCGACTTTGGTCTAGCTCGAATCTACAGCTTCCAGATGGCCCTCACCTCTGTGGTGAGTTATGTTGTTCAATTTCTGAACTTAGTCCAGCCCATCCAATAGTTCCCTGTAACAGAGTCCCAAACTCTCATCTTAACTAGCAATGATATTGATTTTATGTTAAATGATAACGTTACCTTGTGTTGGGACTGCTCCATGGACTAAGTGGTAACGTTAGTACAGAGTTTTTCCGTTTTGTTTCATCTTAAAATGATCCCAAACTTTGGACATTTTCTGTCTCTTCCTCACCCCTTGCTATTTTCTCTCTCTTCTTCCATAAATGATCTAGTATAGCAATCTATTGAGGTACAGTGATATTTTATTGACAGAAGAGAGCAAATTTAGATGGTTTACATCTCGCCTTTTCTATTAAAGTGAACATATTCATAACCAAAAAGAGAAGGAACAAAAAACACAAACTAAGAAAATATCAGCAAAACAAGTGAGAGAATAACAATAACACATGGATGTACTGAAACCAGAAACCTCCCTTATCACCCTTCTGTCTCTCAAGAGTCAATGTAGTGCAGGTATGTACACTCATTGCATATGCCTTTATCATTGGAAATACATATTTTGGCTGTCATTCTTACTCTGAAAGACACACACACTGCCTTAAACTAACCTCCCATCTCCAGAGAGTTAAATGAAAAAATGTCTAATGTGATGTATTGGGCACTTAAGAGGGCATCATCGGTTGGCTCTGCAGCACTGGGCCAAATGATAGGGTTTCTCTGTGTAAAGTGAGAGCCAAGGGCCCCTGTGGTCTATCTCAGAAATCCCTCAGTGGCTGTTGCAGACAGGGATGGGACAGACGAGGAGAGACAGACACCCCTCCCTTTTGACTGTCGGCACTTTGATGTCCAACTGTTGAGTTCTGGGCTCTGATGACCAGATAAAAAAGAGAGGGAGAATGAAAGGAGTCTTTGGAAGAGCCTGCAATAGGGAGAGATGAGACTTTTAAGATTAAGGTAGCCAGCAACAGTAGCTGAGTACATGGTTATAAGCCTGTATTTATGAGAGACGAGGAACGTTTTCTGATCTGGTTCACATTCACACAGATATAGGGATCGACCAATGCTGGTTTTTCATGGCCGATACCGGTTATTAGTAGTAAATAAAACCAATATTTGGAATTTGGAAACAGAAGCCGAGGACAGACACAGAGGTGTAGCGGAGCCAAAGTAGCACACTTTTTAATTAATTCACTTCATTGGTTATCAGGCAAATAAAACACTGATACAGATAATCTGCAAACTGCCAGGGCCGATAATCGGTCTATCCCTAGATATATGCACTCATGCCTGTAGCACATTTGCTAATCAACCTGACCAGCCTTGACCCACCATGCTCATTTGGGTGTGGATATTGTCAGTGTATTGTACATATGTCAGTCTTGTCAAAAATTAATTTCAGGTTTCTGATATTCATTTTAGCACAGGCATTCTCGTCAATTTTCCAATGATGTACTTGTTTTGTTTGTTTCATTTTGTGTGTAATAGTGACATTGTCCCTGAGACATTAATGACTTGGCATTACAACAGACAGACAACATTGTCTGCATGCCATCTAGCATCAACCGAACAATATTACCCACCAAGCATTAGCATTAACGTTAGCTACACATTGTAGTAATGCTAACCTGGATCAATGAAATGTAATAAATAAGGTCTCTGTTGTATTACTGTGTTGCAAAGTGGCATGTAATTAATCCCAAAATGCCATGTGGCGTAAAAAGCAGTATTACAGTTACTGAGTATGACTCTTTCTGTGACATTGTATGATTAACAATTACTCTCGAACCTATCATCTGGGTTCCCATGTTTTGACAGAAGTTAAAGTATTTAGAGGGATCAAAGGTTATATGACGCCAGAAATAAAATTACAGATTTCTCTGGGTTTGAACATTCTTGGAAACATTTGGGGTAGTGTGACTACACAACTCAACAAAATATATATAAGGCATGTATAGTTGTTTTTAGATATATATTTTAACGCAGAAATGGTACATATTGTACCCTTTTATGAAGAGGTGTACAAATTATATTTTGTAACTTTCTGACTAGTTATTACGTGTGTGTGTGTGTGTGTGTGTGTGTGTGTGTGTGTGTGTGTGTGTGTGTGTGTGTGTGTGTTTTTGTGAGTGTGTGAGAAAAAGGAGCGTGAGTGAGGAATTTAAGTTTTATCTGAAATAGTTATATTTTTGTTCACTGATAACAAATGTAATACTGGGGTTAGGAACTTTTAATATTAAGATGGCAGTTATTAGGAAGTACTGCTATATCTTTTTTTAGAATTTCAGAACAGTTTTTTTTAACTGGTCGAATTTCAAACAGGCTTTTTTTCTTCAAGCTTTTTCTCTCTGAGTACTGCGTAACCAACTATTGTTATCAAGGGTAGTTTTTATGATTCAGATAAAACTAGTCAGTATTTCCTTCAGTTAATTTCTATAATTTATCATTCAGATTGATGTTGATAATACACATTTAACTCTGAGGAAGACATATAATTTACATGTTACACAATATACTCTGTGTGTGTGTGTGTGTGTGTGTGTGTGTGTGTGTGTGGTTTCACTTGAGGTTTTGTCTTTGTGTAGATGTTATACTTCATTTATGACTAGATGGGGTCACTTTTTGTCAAGGGTAGAATTCTTACCCGGGAATTCACCCTTTTAAGACATGAAGGTCCTAATCCAGTCCCCGAAACTACTCATGCACACACAGAGGCACTTAACATGTGAATGTGTTGTGCACACACTCAAACACTCATTTCCTTTCTTGGTTATACTGACTAGGCCACAAAATGAGATGGAGGAGGTTGTGCATGTGTCAGTGCACGTGTGCGCTGGAGCGTAGTGCTGCAATGTGAGCATGGGGTCTTTGGTTCTACATGAATGTTCCTGTGTCTGGAATCCCCCTATCAGCATACACACACACACACACACACACACACACATTCATCCATCCAGTATTTCCTCTTGCTAATAAAAGCAGATAATCTACACTGAATGCAGAGCACATGGACACAGATACACACAAATTTAAGAGGATCTTCCCCTTTGCCCAACAGACCAACAGTTGCTTATTTAGTCACCTAATGCCACCATTACTGGCAGACAGATGGGTTTTGGAGAACTGCTGTTGCTTAAGTGAACAAGACACTTCTCTCTCACTTTCAAAGTGATTCATTTAGCACTTTTAGAATGACAAGATGGCTGCAGTGAGCATTTGCATAAAGTTGTCAAAAAGAGTCCCTTACTTTTTTCCCAGTGTCACTAACTGAAAGTAGCACTCTTGTACTTTTCTGCTGATGATTTACCAGCATTGCTTGAACTTCTCTTTTTTGTGATGAATTTGCTTTCTCACCTAGCAACCAATGGGTTGTTAATGTCATTGACAGAAAATGTGGTTTGTGTGTGGATATAAACATGTTCGATGGAGTCTGGGTGCATTTGCACATGCATGATTGTGTGTGTGACGGATGGCCTCATCGGCATCACCCGCCTACTATGTTGCACATATTTCACCCCCCCCCCCCCGAGAGAGAGGGAGGGAGACCACCCATTGGGTTGTTACTGGGGTCCAGATTAGGCTGCCCCTAGAGGTCCGTTGCTTTGTTGATGTTTTTTTTAAACAACCCTAGTATGGCTACAGGCTCATTGTACTGCCTTGAGTGACAGGCAGATAGGAAAAGCTGATGAGTTAATCTGAGCGGAGAAGGTTTTTTTCTGTCTCATTGAGATCCCATTTCTGCCAAAGAACTTAAGGGAAAACCATTTCTTTTGATGTTGTTTCAATTTGGAATAAATGGAACAGCAAAATACAACCCACGAGTCTGTAGTGATACTGAAATTCCTTTGGGTAATTCAGTGTTAAAATACGACTTAACATCCAAACACTGTTACAAATTTGAGCATGTTTGATCAAAGACCCTGCTAGATGTAACAAGTTAGAAGGAAATCTTTCATCATCTGACTTGGACCCATCTAATCAGGTAGTACAGGTTACTCATAGGTTACTTAGACCTGCTTACAATCAGTCAGCTGCTTCAGGCATTGTAAAAAAATACGTTTATTACCTTCTAATAGCATTATTTGATAGTGGATGAGTTAAGCTCACCAACAGATTGCAATACATACTACTTACATATTGGAAAAATGCAGTTTGCAGCTCTGAACTAGGAATATATTTGCTGTCAAAATGAATCATCAAACCAAAGTGCATTTTTCACATCTAATGGAATATTTTATTTCACTGACGCAGATTGGTCACGTGTCATTCAAACACTAGACAGTGTAAATAATTAATGAATCTAGAAACTAAGAACTTAACTAGCAACGGCTCCGTCACCGCCTGGTGGATAAGCTCCTTTTGTGAATTTGTCTCCTTCTCTGAAAGTGACCAAGGTATAGAGGTTAAGTCAGGTGTTTTCAAAAGATAACCTCCAGTAACCTGACCATGTTGGTGTTTTCATCTTCACTAGCCACATATTGGTAACCATTGTAGTACAAGGCTGACAGAATAGTCCCGTGAAACCCATTAGCATCCACTCTCAAGCATGTCATGCGCATGTCGTTGCCTGTTAAATTAGATTTTGAAAACTCAAGGGGAATGCCACCAGACTATTGTCGTCAACGTCCTGTGTTTTTCTAGTTTGAAACAAAAATAAACTGAGGGGGTGCCATAATTCACATAAGATAAGATAAACTTATTAGTGGCGAAAATGTCTTTTTGTCTCGTCTCTGAGCTTATCTAAGTGAGTCTGAGTTGATTGAGTTACACAATATATCAAAGGGATTTTTAGGATTCTTTAAGCCTGGTCCTTTCCACTTTTTTTCTGTGAATAAATGGCTTCTAAATTTCTTTTTTATGTGATCAAAGGAACCAATTAGTTTTAGTTAAAACTCTTTTAACACAGTCTGTGCAGTTACTGTCATGGTTTCCTGTAAACTGTTGTTGTTGACATACAAAGTAGTAAAATTGTTACCTGATCAAAGGTATTTTCCCAATTCTTCCCCCTAGTTCCTCTGCTTATAGCCCTCCCACTATGCTTACCAAAATAAGACACCCATATCGCAGACGACATTAAACAAATTGAAACCAGATTTCCTGCCTGCGCTCAAACAGCAGACAGGCTTTTAAAATACAAAGCTTTTAAGAGCAGTCAGACTCTTCAGTCTGGATTTTGTATTTTCACTCTGAAAGTGTTTCCTATTTTTGGGCCCTTGTTTGACTACAAATGTGAGTTAAAAAACTGTGGGTGTGAGTTATTGGAAAGCGTAGATTGGTGTGTTTTCACTCTCTTGCAAGTTATGATAATCTTACAAGATAGTGACAGTGATAATGCAGATAAGATGTCCAAGTCTGCAAACCACAAGCTTCTTTCTTAATTATTGCTCTTATTTAAAGTGAAGCTTTATTTAACAGTTTTTAGACAATGATTTTGAGACAACCTCTTTGTAAAACATGCAGTCTTAGGAGTCTTATAATCTTTAAGATATGCTATGCTGTACGTGCAAGTAGCGCACCGTCACTAATAAATAAAGAACAGACACTGATGGAACTGAAATTTGTCAGTGATGACCAAGGATGAACTGGATGGTTGTGTCTGGGAATTTTTTCTTTTGCCACACAATATGTTTCTACTCTGGACAGACAGAAAGGCAGGCAGGGAGAGGGAGGGGGGAGAAACCCTTGCACTGCACGCAGAAGAGCACGTGCAGCGCACTCTGGGAATGTTTAGATATCTCCTCAAACAGCTCTGCATGGGAAAAAAAGGAAAAGTCATCCTCTATGCTTTGACTGCTGGAGCAAAGGGGCTGGTCCAACTTGACAGAAGCAAACATGCACAGTTCACATACATAGAGTATATATCAACAAGGTTATACTGTACACTCATGCATTCAAAGCCAGACAGTCACATTGTTATTCATGTTTCACACACAGATTCAGACCATCAAATGCACAGTTCAAGTCTCATTTAATTGTTGCTCTGTGTACCCCCTATTAAGTGAGACTGAAAGAGCAGCGGTAGCACTGCCCTACACCTCACTACATTAATGGTTGATGGCCTTTGGCAATGCTCCAGGTGGGGAAAAGGGGGTACTGACCAGTCTGTGTATGGTGCACGTGCACACTCCCGCACACACAGGCATCTGGATATTAAAGCCTTGTCTGTACCAGCAACGGGAAGAGGAGGAAAAAAAGAGAAAAAATTACAGCATATATCAGGAATTTTCCAGCTAATGATGTGCGGATGTGGTAGCACTGGGGAAGAGAGAGCCACTGACTGTGCTGTCTTTGTTTCGCTCGCCGAGGGCCCCATGCTGCATTCCTGTACACTGTGCATACTTTGGCAACAGTTGTAGTGCCCCTTTTTTCTGTTTTACTGTATACAGTGTGTGTGCTGCTCTTGCAATTTTCTTTCTAGCTTTGTAGCTATGTCGCCCCCTCTCAGCCTCTACCTTTTCCCCTCATTTTCTTTTTAAATCTCTCGCTCTCTCTCTCGCTCTCTCTCTCCTTATTTCCTTTCTTGGCCTTCTTTTCTCTTGCAGCTGTATTGTTGGGACTGTAAATTGTGTTTTTTGTAGAACAAGAAAAAGAGGGAAAGTGAGGGAGGAGTGAAATAATGGTGTTTACAACATGGCTGACTGCTAGAGCTTTGAATGGGGCCTCTCCGCAGACACACCATTACAGCCTCAGCTCCACTGTACTCTCAGTACTGTGTGTGCAGTGGTGCTCTTTCATCCTGGGCTTCCTCAGTGAGAGGGAATGCAAACATGGGCCCCCGGCCAAGCTTCATCAGCCCCAGTGCCTCCGGTGCTGCAGCCTAAAGCCCCGGTCTCATCCTCAAGACATCAGGTCGCTGTGAAGGTCCCCCTTGGAAGCCCACTAGGAGGGACAGGAAAACGTTTGTATTATGTTAGCAGTGGATAGGGGTGAGGGAGTGTAACAACTAAACATAATTTGCCCATTAATTAAAGGGAAGTTCCAGTTTATTACGTGTGTATTATTTAGTTGTTTGGGTCATCATACCTTTTGTGCTTTTCAAAGTCATTTCTAAGTTCTGGGAACACTGCAACATACTGCAACCAAATCTGATTGGGCTGGGGAAAAACAAGTGGTCAGACAATCAAACAGGTTGTCACCAAGGCAGCCATTTAAAGTCATTATTTGATAGTTTGAGAAATACTCTTATTCCCCTTCTAGGAAAAACTTAAATTGGAAGATTGATACCACTCATGTTGGTCTATTAAATATGAAACTACTGCCAGGGGCAATTAGCTTAGCTTAGGTCAGTCCAAAGTTTAAGTTCACCTACCACCACCTCTAATTTATCACTAATTAACACATTATATCCAGGGGTTAGAGTGTGATCTGGCAGGTGGAGAAACCCACTTTAAAGTGTCTTACTACTTGCTAGTTTACCACTCTCATTATTTTCTTCTTCTAAAACAGCAGGGAACAGCAGCAGCAGAAATTGCCAGGAGTTGAGTTTTAATTAAAGCAGTGACTGGTTTGGGTCGCATTGCAAATTAATCGCAGCACAAAAGGCTTACCTCCTAATTTTTTATTATTGGCGGTTATTTTAGCAACAAGTAGCCTAAAGCTAACTTTATCATTCTAAAAGTCCGTAAATCACCTTCATACTGTATTCACTGTCGACAAACAGTCTAACTTTCATGACATCTAATAAGTCCAAATGAAACCCCATGACTTGACGTCAGGGAATTATTCATGACACCATTATAAAAGCATTTGACAGTGTAATTAAACTCTGACATCTTTATGACAAGTCCAAATTGTTTCACTTTACTTGAGGTAAAGACAATAAGCATGGCGCAATTTGAATGGTCTCGCAGTGGTCTGGCAGTTTAATGTAATGTTAACACAAAGCTAAACAGTCTCTTAAAGTTTTGATAATACTGATATGAGATACAGTCAAGTTGTCACAGACAACACAGACATTGTTGTCATGACAACAGTCAAAACGACTTCATGTCATGGTAATGACAGTGTCATATCAGTTTTATGCACACCCCTTCAAGTAAAGTGTTACCCATCAAACACATGCTCCAGATAACTTGCATTTGAAGACACAGCACTTGGAAGCACATGAATCCAGGCAAAAGCAGGTGCTCACTTTGTCACGTGCAATAACACAAACCAAACGCCCCCACACTCACATGCATGCACCCCATTCTCATCCTTACTCATACTCCGCTGTGCAATCCCAGTGCGTTTGAGGCACAGGTCCGGATGTTGCAAGTCAGACAGGGTTGGAGGTCTGGCCCATGAGGTCCGGAGGTCCTCTGGGGCACGAGAAGCTATTTCCTCCCTGAAGCGGAGCAGGGAGCAGCAGTGAGGGCTGAGGAGGAGGAGGATGGTGGTGGTGTTGGTGAGGGGGAGGATGCTCTCAGCAGAAAGGAATTCCCAGAATGTTGTCCTTTTAATCTGGAGTCAGCCTCACACACTCTCTATGCTTCTCTCTCTCTCTCCAACTCTTTCTTTTTTTCTCCCTAGGCTTTATCTGACCCCCTCTGGCTTTTTTTGTTACCATGCGGAAGAGAGAAGGGTGTCAGATAGGCAGAGAGACAGATTGAAAATTCAGAGCAGCTGACTGAAGAGCAAAACATTGTATTGCACAGTTAAGGGTGACTCACTTTCTCTGTCTAATTGTCCTACATACTATGGATGTGGATGTGTCTGTGTCTCTGTTTTCATGTGGCCTATACAGAGGAGGGAGATCAGGAGTAAGTAATTGACGGCTATGTGATGCAGAACACAGAACGAGAAGGGTGAGAAAGAGACTAAGGAAGAAGGAATGCAAACGTGATCGGAAGGGAAAGGACAAAAAAGCTCAGAACATCATTGCAAATGAGGAATGTTTTTTTTAACAATAGTCTACAGTTTGTGTTATAATTATCCCCATGAAAACTGTTTTTAAGTGACTCCTGAGCATGTTCCTCTGTCAGAGTAACACAACAGACTTGAGACTTCCTGAAAACAGGTACAGTTGAGTATTTTATGGAGTGTGTTAAACTGTGCCTGATCAAAATGTATTCATGGATATTACAAGCTCTCCAACTGTTTGTATGTAGACTTTACTGCATTTCAGACACATGTTTTACAGACTCGGACAGAGAAAAAGGCATTTAATAGAGAAGGAACAAGAGATTGCAGGAGCGAGGGAGGAGATGGGAGAAAAGGGTGAAAGCAGGGCTTACAGTTGACTGTTTGTTTGGAAATTAAAAAGAACACCCCTTATCCCAGAATCTGGGGTTTGAGATGAGCTGTTTTAGGAGCAGAGAGTTATTAACTTCCCAAATGCTTAATGGTTACTTGCAAGTGACAAATGGTGTGTCAACTAACTGCATGATAGGAAAGTCAGAAGGTATTGAGATGGACTCGTACATTGCTGTTTTTTCACAACATTCATTGACAAAAAAGACAAATATAGAATAACTGCGGTCTTATCCTTTTAATGCAAATATAGAATGAAAGACCACCTTGCCATAGATGCACTGCTGCAATAACAGTTTCCTGCGCTGCAAGTAGTCATGTGTTTTTAGGCTTACTGCAATTTGAAATTACACCCCATCTTCCTGTGTTTCTACCGTGTGTATGTATATGTGTGTGTGTGTGTGTGTGTATATATATATATATATATATATATATATATATATATATATATATATATATATATATATATAAAAAAAAAAAATCTGCAGTTGTGGCCAGGTTTTCGAATAACTCTGCACTGAGGCGGATATACCCCGAGCTCTAGGTCTGTGGTTCTTCCTAGAAGGCTTTACGTGTGCGTGCATGTTCATAAGAGCTCTGATGTTTGACTCTGCAGGCCTACAAACTCCATGCAGAAGACACAAGTCACTTGCGTTTGAGCCTGTAGCTGCAGAGAAAAGAAAGCATTGCAGCCTTGAACTTTCCTATGCATGCTAAACATCAATGACCTTTTGTTACCGGACTATATGGGCAGCTGTGCAACTTCCATTCATGTTTTTCTTTCAGGTGTCACTGTTCTAAAAATCTTCAATGACCCTCACTGTCTGTTTGTTCTCAATATTTGTGTCATTTCTGGTCACGTGACTCAGCCAACATCTCAGCCAACTAGCCTCAACTTCCTCCCTATTTCCACTGAAGCAGGAAGCAGGAGATCAGAAAGTATCACACATCTGCAAAATGCAGCCCGCGGCACTATTAATAGTGCCATTCAGTTTAGAAGAAGAAAATGTGACCAAACATTTTATTTCTCTTATTGGTCTCTGTTGACTGCCTTGCTTAAGAATTCCAGCTTGGGTAATGTTTGGTTAGTTTGTGCTTCAGAGCCCTTCAAGCTGCGGTTATGAATAATGCCCCTTCTAATGGAATTCTTATTATGGGTTATTGGGGGGCTACTTTGTAAATAAACTCACCATTCTGAATAGTACTAGTATTGCGAACTTACAGGAGGTGGTTATGATAAACAAGGATATTCTGCTGGAAATTGTTATTATTGTCCCCAGTGGCATATTAAATTCTTACATTTGTGGAAAAAAATGCTAGATTAATTAACTGTACTGTCCTGCAGTACTTGTCCTTGTAGGCTATTTGCAGTATATTAAATCGTTTTGGACCTAATTATTTTGCACTGAAATGACTCGTCTGTCGGCTCTGACAGCGCTGCATCAGCCTCATATCCTGAGACATAAAGTCGACAATTCCTTCCGTGATATTATTTTAGCGTTTGGATGATAGAGGCTTAACATCCAGCGTGGTGTGGGTGTGTCTGGGGAGCGCTACCATTGTTGCGGGTGGGTGCGCCGGTAGTTATAAAACGATTATTAGACTATGAAATATGCCAACTCTGATATGTTCATACAGCCTACTCCAAACAGACAGGGCAACCTAATGCAGAAAAGTTAGCTTACCGTTTTTAGGTGATACGCCATGTTTGTAGTCCAGCTGCGATATGCAAACTGTTGCTTGCAAACTTTGCATTCGACTTTTTTCCGTTATCTATTTTTGTAAAATGCTGCCACACTGCCGATGTCTTCGACATGGTAGAGGAGGACTGACTGTAAATTAAACACTCACAATTAAATAAATATTCAGCAAACCATCAGACGAGGGCTTTCTAGTACTTTCTTCAATCTGTCTCAGGTGGGTTGGGCTAATCCAAAAAAGGTTAAAACAAGGGGGGTGTTCTGAAGACTGACTGTTACCTGTGAAACAGGGGTGCTCTATAAACACCCCCATTAGCAATTAGTGCTTTCCACCCATAGACCGTAATGGTCTATGCTTCCACCTGATGAAATTAACACGGCAAAAAAACAACCAATCAGAATTTTGGTCGAACCAGAACGTATCAACCTATAAATCGACCAGTCGACTGGGAGGTTACAGCCCTAATTACTAGTACAATACGCTTACTATTACTATAACAATACTTTTACTATAACAATACTCTTACTAAATAATATTAATTTATTGTAAAATGATCAGGACAGTTAAAGTTACAAACTACTTACATGGTCCTATCTTGATAGTTTACAATACGAACTGAAACTCCGTGGCTTGCGGCTCTGTGAGGCTGTACTAAGGAATAGCGGTGCTTTAAGCTAAATTCAAGGATCAGCATGCTTATGTGCTCCCAGTGACAATGCTAAGTATTAGGCAGGTTATATTTTCCAGGTGCATCATGGTTAGCCTGTTAAGGCTGATTTATAGTGCGTAGGCCGCCGTAGCCTACAGTGCCTTGCGAAAGTATTCGGGAAGTTTTCAACCTTTTGACACATTTCAGGCTTCAAACACAAAGATATAAAAATTTTATTTTTTGTGAAGAATCACCAACAAGTGGGACACAATTGTGAAGTGGAACGAAATCTATTGGATATTTTAAACTTTTTTAGCAAATAAAAAACTGAAAAGTGGTGCGTGCAAAATTATTTGGCCCCCTTGGGTTAATACTTTGTAGAGCCACCTTTTGCTGCGATTACAGCTGCAAGTCCCTCGGGGTATGTCTCTATCAGTTTTGCACATCGAGAGACTGACATTCTTGCCCATTCTTCCTTGCAAAACAGCTCGAGCTCAGTGAGGTTGGATGGAGAGCGTTTGTGAACAGCAGTTTTCAGCTCTTTCCACAGATTCTCGATTGGATTCAGGTCTGGACTTTGACTTGGCCATTCTAACACCTGGATACATTTATTTGTGAACCATTCCTTTGTGGATTTTGCTTTATGTTTGGGATCATTGTCTTGTTGGAAGATAAATCTCCGTCCCAGTTTCAGGTCTTTTGCAGACTCCAACAGGTTTTCATCCAGAATGGTCCTATATTTGGCTGCATCCATCTTCCCCTCAATTTTAACCATCTTCCCTGTCCCTGCTGAAGAAAAAGGCCCAAACCATGATGCTGCCACCACCATGTTTGACAGTTGGGATGGTGTGTTGAGGGTGATGAGCTGTGTTGCTTTTTACGCCAAACATATCGTTTTGCATTGTGGCCAAAAAGTTTGATTTTGGTTTCATCTGACCAGAGCACCTTCTTCCACATGTTTGGTGTGTCTCCCACGTGGCTTGTGGCAAACTTTAGACAAGACTTTTTATGGATATCTTTGAGAAATGGCTTTCTTCTTGCCACTCTTCCATAAAGGCCAGATTTGTGCAGTGTACGACTGATTGTTGTCCTATGGACAGACTCTCCCACCTCAGCTGTAGTTCTCTGCAGTTCATCCAGAGTAATCATGGGCCTTTGGCTGCATCTCTGATCAGTCTTCTCCTTGTCTGAGCTGAAAGTTTAGAGGGACGGCCAGGTCTTGGTAGATTTGCAGTGGTCTGATACTCCTTCCATTTCAAAATGATCGCTTGCACAGTGCTCCTTGGGATGTTAAAAGCTTGGGAAATATTTTTGTATCCAAATCCGGCTTTAAACTTCTCCACAACAGTATTACGGACCTGCCTGGTGTGTTCCTTGGTCTTCATGATGCTCTCTGCGCTTTCAACAGAACCCTGAGACTATCACAGAGCAGGTACAGAGACTTGATCACACACAGGTGGATTCTATTTATCACCATCAGTCATTTAGGACAACATTGGATCATTCAGAGATCCTCGCTGAACTTCTGGAGTGAGTTTGCTGCACTGAAAGTAAAGGGGCCGAATAATTTTGCACGCACCACTTTTCAGTTTTTTATTTGCTAAAAAAGTTTAAAATATCCAATAGATTTCGTTCCACTTCACAATTGTGTCCCACTTGTTGGTGATTCTTCACGAAAACATTTTTTTTTATATCTTTATGTTTGAAGCCTGAAATGTGTCAAAAGGTTGAAAAGTTCAAGGGGGCCAAATACTTTCGCAAGGCATTGTATGTTGGCATGCTAGTGGCATTGGATGATGGGAACATTGGCTGATGGGAATCATCTTTAGTTTTGCAGGTATTTTGTCATAAAGCAAAGTATTACAAAAATAACTTTTGACTAGATGATGGTCACTAGAGAAAAGGTTGAGGGATCACTAAAATCAACTGAATTATCCTCTTGGGACCATGAATATCTGTATCAAATATCACAGCAGTTCATCCAATAGTTATGGAGATATCTGGAACAAAGTAGTGGAACGACTGACCAACTGCACTACACCGCTAGCATGGCGAAAACACAACTTTTTACCATTGAGAATTCATTTGGCAAGAACAAACAAGTGCACTTAAATTAAAATCATTGATACTGGCACCTGTATTACTAAAATCTGAAGCCTCCTACAGTCAAAAGAAAACTTTCCCAAAAGTCTAGGAACCATAAAGTTACTTGATTGCTAATATTTGGCAATCTACATCCTTCGTAGATTGTTGCTCTCATATTACATATAAAGGCATGTGGACAACATCAGAAAGATCAGGGTATTGTTTCCTCCTACTCCCTCAGAGAATCCAAGCCAGCTAATAAAGATTTCTAGGTGACACCACACTCGTTTTGCTTACAAACATTCGCCTCAGACGCTAAGATCCAGATAAGCACTCTGCAGTGCCTGAGGAGGGAACTGCAGCCAAAAGCTGTCGGAAAAATCTGGAGTTTAGGAAAGCACCTGGAACCAGTCCACTCTCTTACTAGGGGTCACTGAGTTTTGTCTGGAGGCTTTCCCTACTGTAGCTGTTAACAATGCTGCTGCTTTCCTGCAGGCTATGGGACAAATTCGGAAACCATGCTTAGTTTGAAGTGGCAAAAATTGTACCTCAGGTGGGTTCAGGGTTGCTTGATGCAAGACAGGTGGTGGTTAATATTAATGATATTTAGCTCTTTATCACTGCCACTAAATAAGACATCTGCCATGTGAGAGATAGTATTTACGATTGTAATAGGTGCTACTGCACGAATATATACACATTTATATAGTATTTCTGGTGTCCCTGGTGGATTGCTGTGGAAAGACGGTGTGGGTACACACCAAAATGGGAGCAGGGAGACGTGTCCTGCCAGATATGATTTCATGTCTTACGTAAGCCTAAAATGAGGGCAGAGAAGTGTGTGTGTGTGTGTGTGTGTGTGTGTGTGTGTGTGTGTGTGTGTGTGTGTGTGTACTCAGTGCTGCTGGCAGGTAAACTACATGCAAGAAATTGTGACTTTGATTCCTCCTGTGTGTTGTAGGTGGTGACACTGTGGTACAGAGCCCCAGAGGTGCTTCTCCAGTCTAGTTACGCCACGCCGGTGGACCTGTGGAGTGTCGGCTGCATCTTTGCTGAGATGTTCAGGAGAAGGTGAGAACTAAGAGAATGTTGGTCTAACCCCTTATAGTGTTTATAAAGAAAATGAAAAAATACTAAAACCAGCAACCACACACTCATGGGTGATCTTACATCAGCACTTCCAACCACATTTCTCCAATCACACACAAAATGGTTTAGAACCTTCAAAATCAGAGCCCAAGACTGTTAGTGTTGCACTTGAATTTTGGTGTTATGATCTCTACTTTTTCCGTTTACTTTCACTTAATTTATATTTCACGTAAATTCTTTGGAAAAATTTGCTGCTGTTACTACAGAATCAGTTATATGGGTGTTTCTTCAAAATGACACCTGTCAGCTGTGTTGTGAGCAGTGAGCAATCGCATTTCGGTTGACTTATCAAACCATTACAGTAATGGCTGTCTGCTGTGGTTGCAGTATGCAAGTCAAGATCCTGCTTCTTGGTATAGGAATTTGTCAGTTTGTGGTCTAACGAACTTTACACACTGGAGAGCCAAGCTAATAACGGACCACTTTTCTAAAATAAAAAAAAAACGTTCAGCTGCCTCCCGATGAAAGAAGAAAAAAGAATTTCAGGGCATAAGGACATATTTTACCACCATAGCATTAATCTAATATTAATATTTATGTGCCATAGTATTTGAAGAACTGCCTCTTGTAATCGACAGTGAACTGGGGTCTAACCAGACTGTAATGGTGTGCTTCAGAGTAGATAAGAACAGTCTTTTTGAGGTAGGGATGAGTGCCAGGAGGAGCACCCCTGCCTGTAATGTATGCTTCCTTCCCTAACCGTCCCCACACCCTAACATGAGCTGCCACACACAACGACCCACGCTCTGCACAGGAGACTCAGTGGGAATATATAAGCTCTAGTGGCAAAGAGTGACACAGAGTGAAGAGACTGTGTGGTATACAGACAGAAGACAAAAAAAAGTGCTTCTATACAGGGACGGAGATGGTCACTGAATGGTGTGTTGTGTATAAAAACTTTGTGTTCATATGCTATGGCCTTTACAGTCACAGCATGTGGACCAACCAAAAATGATGCCATGGTGCATAAGCTATTCGGTAGTCCACTACAAGCTGCTATAGTTAGTCAGACTGCAATAAAACAACACAAACATCGGCCACTGCCATTAATGAATGTCATCTTAATTGGCAATAGGTCAGTGGCAGTCAATGAGGCAAATATTGGCCAATATTGATATCCTAGGGATGTACCAATGAACTATCCAGCATTGTTTTATCAGTCCCGTATATTCGTTTAAACAGCCTTGGCACATCTTGTCCATGTGTGCTCCAGGTCATGTGTTCAAGCTTTATTTGGTAGCTTGCTGTAAAAAATGGTGACATGTGACAATTTTTCATAGTTTCGGATAAGAGCTTGACTTTAGATCCTTTTATGATGGACTAACAGAGGGAAGAGTTAATCTTGTTTTCCTGCTTTTACATCAAACCCATGGATGATCCATTGCAGTCATATGTAACAGTTATGTGAAGAAAACAATTGTTATGCTATGGTTTATTATTTTTTGGTCTTTTGTCATAGGTTGTAAGAATATTACTGGTGGTTTCATTCAATCTTCTCCAGTGCTCTGTTAGCAGTTTTTGTTGTTTGAATGGCAGTTGGGTGTACTTTATGGCATACACTCAAAATGTGTTAACACATCATGAACATCAGAAAGTGCATTTCTAAAGCATGTGTGGCAAATGAACCTATAATTGAGCATCTTACTACCAAAATAACCAAACATAAATAACCATGTATAAACAAAAATTAACTGTGTGTGTGTGTGTGTGTGTGTGTGTGTGTGTTGTCTAGGAGGTTAAGGTACTCGTCTCTAACCCTGACACGAGCTGTAAAAGGCGGATATGTGTGTTTTCACAATCTGGCACCTGTCCAACTTTGCCTTAAGGCTGAAGGCAAGACAGAGCCCTTTGATGGCCATGAACATACACACTTTCTCCCTCTCTCTTTCTCTCTCCTTCTCTCTGCAGGTTTCTGATTAAGATGGCTTTTTAAAGGCCACCTGTTAGAGATTAAAGGGCACCTGGGAGAAGCAGTGAAAGAAAGTAAAAAGCCTGATGGAGGCAAAATGCAGAACAAGAGAGGATGAGAAAACATTGTTTATTGGTTTGTACCTCAGGTACAACAAACAAGACATCCCCACTGGTGGTTTTTATTGCCGGGTACATGAAATTACCACCTGTTCAATCGTGCGATTGATCAACAATTATGATATTGGTAGTTTAAGTGAGTGTTTCTAATGAAATAATGAAAATATGCATTCAAGTAAAGCCCCACTGAGCACTGAAAACCCTCATTCACCCATTCATACCTTATGTTGCAGGTCAAAAAAGTGCAAATCTAACCTCACAATGTCCTTATGACTCATGAAACATCAAAGCTCCCCCACCCCCCCAAGCACCAACCTCTGCATTTTCATTATCAAACATACCATTGTACAAACAAATTCCTTTTAATGACTATCCACTGTAGCGAGAATAGTTTGGCACCTGTCAAAGGAATTTGAGCAAATATCATACAAGTCTGCATCTGCATGGCTGGGATAGCGTTGGGGTAAGTCATGGTTTGAGTGAATTGGGGAGACAGCGCCTGCTTGTTAACATTCCTCCAATCGAAAGGTTGAACGTGTTGTGTTAATGTTATGGGAGAGGCCCCACATCCGTGTTGACTTTCTCACAGTTTGGAACTCAATTGATAAATCCTCAAAGACACAACATTATATGCATGTGTTTGCACTTGACACTAACACACACTCGCATGTATTTCCAAACTTGACACAGACTTGCATGTCCACACAGTTCACACTGATACAGGCTTGAACACATTCACGCACACACTCCATTTCTCTCTCTCCATTTCCCAACCAGTCAGCTTGACCCTCTCACATGCACACACACATTCCAGAGGTTGTCTCAGTGGAATGTGGGACAGAGCTGTGTTGGCACTAAAGGAAGTGTGACTCAGCTGCCTGTACCAATCCAATCTCAGATGTCCTTTCACGTGTGTGTGTGTGTGTGTGTGTGTGTGTGTGTGTGTGTGTGTGTGTGTGTGTGTGCGTGCGTGCAAAACTGTGTAAAAGAGCCTTAGAGCCCTTATGTGTATACTTGAGTGTGTGCAAATGTGCATTTACACTTGACTGTTGACTGTATATGCATGCCAGTGGCCAGCTCTGTGTGAATCCATTTATCCCTCTCCAACAAACCAACAAACCACTCCAGGTTTAAAAATGGACCTCTTGGAATTATCAGCCCTACTTGTTTTGGCACAATGACTTTGCTGTATTTTTTTTTTCTTCTTTTGCAACAGTCAGAACTGGTTTGGTCTGATCTTAAATGGCTTTCAAACCTCAGTGCAGTGCTTTACCCTGAAAGACATATGTGGTGTGATCCTTTTCAGTCAGATGTTTAAAGCAGATATTCAAGAGTAAAGAAACACCGAGACATCCATTAGGTAAGGATGCCAGATGGTAATAATTGAAACAAACTCTATCTCAATTCCACTTCCGAGTTAAAGCATGTGACAGAGAGATGGCTGTAAAAATGTGCCAGATTCCTGTGTGACTAACTTCCCAGTGTCTGAGTCTGTAGGAAAGTGTGGGTGTTGAGCTATGCAAAGCTTCCTGCAAGTAGGAAAACACAGGGAGCACATGGTGGCTAGTCAGTCTGTTGACTTCAGTTAAGTGGGGTGCACTTGAACTGTATTTGCTTCTGGGTAGAGAATACATACACACATGCTTACAAGCACACCTATGTGATAACATCCTGCATTACATTGACATCTGCTGGTGACTAATCATGTTATAAAAGAATAAAAGCCTCTGTGACCCTAGCGCATTTAATACTGTTATTATGTGATTTAGAAAAGTAATATTGTTTCCCCAGAGGAAAGTCTTCTCTTTAACAGCAACACCTTCTAATTTCCTTTCAGAGGAGCTAGAGCAGGAAGGTCTAGTTCCCATACCTCCTTTCTCTGTTAGAATAATCCAATGTATCTGTCACACGCCTCTCCCTCCCACTTTCCTAAACATATTCTCAAACACGCACCCACACACATGAGGGATATATAGGCTTTTCTGCTCTATGCAGCGACCTGGAGGCATGTGCTTATGATGACTACTGGAATTTGTGCGGGTGCCAAGGCCGGCATGGCCGCCCATGGGCATCCAAAGACTGCCCAAAGCCACAGAAACCACCAGCAGCCCTGTTGCCGCTCTCCTCCCTTCTTTCATCCCTCCCCTTTTCAGTGGTACTACCAACACTGCTTCACAATCCTGACTACATGAGATGGAGCTGCCAGTGTACTTCAAATGCTCACACCAGAGTCAAACATTCCTCTTTGCCTTGAGCCACTAACTTATATACTGTATGGGCTTTTTGTCTTCATAGTACTGTGGGATGGCAAGCCTCAAGACTCGTATCTAAAGTAGATCAATGAGAACATAATAAATGCTGTACACCAAAATGTATTTTAATGTCCTAAATCTACATGTGTTTGTGCAACACAATATATGAAGACATGGACTCACGTAAATGTTTAAGCAGCAGCAGTCAAACTGAACTTGTTTATTTTCTCTTTCCCAGACCGCTATTTCGAGGAAACTCAGATGTTGATCAGCTGGGAAAGATTTTTGAGTAAGTATTATTGGCTTTATTGGCTGTGTTTCCTGTTACAGTTTATATCATATTTCCTCTATGTTAAAGCAAGGGAAAAGGTCTCAAAACTCTAATGGGCTATCCATATAAATCAGTCAGTCAAAAGGCAGTCCAGTACAATTTGGGGAATTTAAATCCAATTTTTTTCTTCATTGAACCTATTATTATGTATATGGCCTAAATGTGGAACAGGATATGCACACAACTCTTCTTTCTGTAATTAATGCAGAACCTTCCAGATTACGATATGCTCTCTGCTTGGGTGAATACCATTTGCTCCCTCCAATGCTTACCAACAGGCATGCAAGAAAACTGTCCGTTGCTTCAGGAAACCTAGGATGATTTGAACAAAGATTTGAACTGGAGAGGCATTGAATGTGTACCATTCAGTATATTTACATGCACAATAACATTCCACTATTTTTTTTAACATGACAATATTTCAAATTTGATACGGGTCATGTAAACGAATCCAAATAAGGCCTTTTTTCTGAATGTAGCATGTTAAGACGTGTGGATGCGATATACGGGTATTATTCAGGTTTGAGAAGCATTCTTTGGACAGCACATTCAGAATATGCGTTTCAATCAGGGAATGTTAGCAGATTATTCGTTGTCATTAGCCATGTAAACAGCTTAGTCTGAATATAGTCTTTTTTTGGAATAAGGCCAAAATCCCCAATAATATTTGCATGTAAACTTAGTTATAGCATATGTGAAGGGATTAATTACTATTATCATCCCACAGTGTTGTTGGGGTACCTTCAGCAGAGGACTGGCCCCAGGAAGTGGCCCTACCACAGAGTGCCTTCACCCCCCGACCCCCTAAGCCAATAGAGGACTTAGTTCCAGACATGGACGAGCAAGGACGAGCCCTCTTAATGGTGGGTAGTACGAGATTCTGTTCAAAACAATCGAAATTAATCATGCAGAACTTGTTTTCAGTGATTTGCCATTTCCTCAAATTCTAGAAAACTAACCATACATTCTACATATCAAAATATTGCAGCTATACATACATACATATACTTTCTTTACTAGTCTGTGTCATCCTCTTTAATTCCTCTCTTCTTTGCAGCAATTTCTCGCCTTCAACCCCTCCAGGAGGATATCGGCCTTTGCTGCGCTCAGCCACCCCTACTTTCAAAGTGTGGACAGCCACAGTAGAAGTGTGTATGCGGCCCAGCCCATCCCCAGCAATAAGCCCACTATGGAGGAGAGGACTGCCTGACAGTCCTCCTTCACCCTAAATCATACCATACAGTGTCTATAAAAAGTATTCTGCGTACCCAGCCTTGGTGTATTTCATGTTTTATTGTCTTCACGCATCCAAGTTTAATTAAGCTTTTCTGACACTGATTAACAATTAAGATTTAGTTGTATAACTTAAATAAATCTGTAGAAATATATGTATTTTAAGTATAAATATAGAGCACAAGGTGATTAACACAGACATGTAGAGGCACCTTTGTCATCATCTACAGCCTTCTATAGAGTCTGTGATTAAATCTTGCCTCATTCTTCTTTGCCAAAGTCCTCAAACTGTCAGGTTGCTTGGTGAGCATGACTGAACAGCAGTTTTCAGGTTCTGCAACATATCCTGTTTGGATTGTTATTTGGCCACATGAGTGTGAAGACAGTTCTGTGCAGCTTTTTTTTTTTTTTCCTTCTAGAAAAAAATGGCTTCTCTCAACATGACTGCAGATTTTCCTCCAGAATTCTTCTGTTTATTTTTTTTAGCTTTTATTTTACACTCTGATTCCAACATGATGCTACCAACACCAGGCTTTGTATCACATTTAGTTAGTTGAAAAGCTAGATATGCACCCAGGCGGTTGCTGTAGCCTCAAACTCCTCGCTGCTTAGTTAGGGAACCGTGTACCTCTTTAAGTATCCACATACTTAACACATAACCCAAGTTTTTGAGAATGAGGTGCTCTACACAGATCTGTACGCTTTCATATTTTACTGGTGTACTTCCACCGATTGGTTCTTTCAATAACCTTGTGGTAGATTGGTTTGATGTCCCTGTTTTCACAGTGTAGTTTATGCCAGCCGTTTGTCCCTGCAGATACAGGTGCAATTAACTACAAATCACATCTTTGGTTACACACAGTTGACAGTGTGTCTATTGTTCAACTTCTAAAGAACAGTTGGCTGCACCAGTGATTAAGTGTGACAGTTAAGACGGGTTATAACTGTGCTGTCATTTAGATCCATTTGTGGAAAATTGTTTTCTCTTTGACTTTAACAAGACATTTTTCTGATAATCAGTGTCAAAAAAACTTAATTAACTGTAATTGTGTGTTGTACTGTACATAAAAACAAAACAGGAAATAGACCAAGGGGGCACTTTGCTATAGTCATTGTACAACACTCTAGGAAAGTACTTCTACAGAGAGGGTAAAGATAAGGGTCGAAAAAGACACCACCAGCTCTGAAAAATGCACAAAAGCTATCCTCCTACCATGAACTGATGGATTGTAATTGCTGCTTTTAGGTTGATAAATGTTGACGATTGACTGTTAAAAATGCAAAAAGACTGGCATCTCAGAATTGTTTGTTGAAGTGGGCAAGTGGACTGTAGAGGCCATGAAGCAGAGGCCTCTATCACCAGTGTTAAGCCTCACAAGAGCCCTTTTGACTGGGGACCGGACCACACAGGAGCCTGGGTGGACCTCATGGATCTCACCTGCCTTTTATTCCCACAGTGAAAAGATATTAAGTACAAGCATGCTCACAGATACGTACACATCATATAGTGTGTACACTACCACACCTATTGAAACCCTATTGGGCATCACAAGCCTGCCACTCACTGCCATGTTTTCCTATTCTAGTTCTACATGTATTATAATACTGCCACCTTGAGGATGTTCTGAGTAACTGAAAACCAGTAGCAGGCTTCTATTGGTTTAAAGGAACTCATCGTAATGGGCTGATATCAATGCTGAGACAATAATGAAAGAACCTAATAGACATGTTCCTGCCACTCGCTATTTGTCGTCATAAAATACAATTATTTACTATCCAAATGTTACCATAATGCACAGGCTTGCCATAGGTGGAGAAATCTACACCAGCACTATTCAGCATGAACACATTTGCAACAGAATAGTGTTGCACCTATTCTGTATTTTATTTTATTGACAAGTCTTATATGCTTGTTTAAATCAAGTTACTTGATTTTTATTTTTTTTAAAGATGCTGGGGCATATAATATTCTTACACCAACTTTTTAAAAATGATTATAGACTTTGTGTAAGAATAGTTTGACAATGTAAGGAATGTATAAAAGGATAGGCATTGGTACTGTACAGTATAGAGTACTAAGTACAAGTTGTAATGATGGAAAATGTTTGTGCATTAGACATGTCATGAAAATGGATAGATGTAGAGCAGCAAGGGTCAGTGGAATGTTGTTTGGCAAGAGTATTTTGTCTAATTGAAAATGTTGGCTGGGCTCTGTGGGTGCTTGTTGAATTTAATTTGCTTTGGATTGAGAGTGCATATGACTTTTAGTTTCATAGTGGTTTTTGAATAATAATGCACAAAATCATGTCAAGTTATATTCCAGTTCAGTTTTTTTTTTACCGGCAAGAAAAAAAGAAGTTATGCAGAGTTGTATTTTTGTATGTAGTAGTTCTTGCAGAACAGTAACATATTTTAACACTGGTTTATGTTTCCTTAACAGGTAGTGCTGCTAGCACACACACACACACACACACAGACACACATTCTGACTTTCTCAGGTTCTTGTTATGGTCGTCCAAACCTTTCGGGCACAGTTTGCACATCCCTGGGCTACTAACTGACCACATCACAACTCCTTCAGGTTTTCTTTCAAGCTGTTCCACGATCATGTCATTGATCATCATCATCTACTGTTATTACTATTTATCAAATATGTTACTGTAGTCATTACTGTCTGAAGATAACTGCCTGTATCAACTGTTTTTGCCAGAAACTTGTAATTGCTAGATGGTAAACACAATATAGATTCATGTATATTCTGTCTGCTTGACTAAGCATTGTGTGAATTTTCTATTTGATAAAGACTCACATCTGGTGTCAGTGGTGCAATGCAATGAAAGCTAACTAGAATTAAAACAATGACTGTTAATACATTTCAATCACATGACATAAAACTGAAGTCCACTGTTGAGCTTTTAGAGGTTTCACTGTTTGGAAACCAACTTAGCTTGATCCATTGTATAACTCAAATTACATATATGTTCCTATGTCACATTTGTTATTAGTATATGAAAATGTCGACTGGGAATAAAACAATCATGGCATTATATGTATGAATGCAGGCACTGGTGTCTTATTGTTGTGTTGCACCAGTTGAATAAAAAGCAGATTTTTGTGAATGTTTTTTCAGACTCATTTGTAAAAGCGTGATAGACCAAATTAGTGAATCGACATTTTTGGAATGAGGGATAAAAGGCAACACAATTGCTGTTGTAATTTGTTCTAACAGCCACAAACTGTCTTTTCGCAGCAACATACTTCCATTTCATACTAGCACAAGAAGACATAAATAAATTATCATTTTATTTTGTACCTTTGAATTTGTGTTATGAGTCTGTTTCAGTGCCAATTTCCAAACTAGAACATATAGTCTACTGTGAAGGAAACGGAAGAGCCCAGCTGACCAGATATTTTGATTGATATTTTGATTTATAACAGACGTTATACAGAACTTAAATGATTGGACTGAATAAGTGTAGTATTTCTGCCAGCACATATTTGGATAAAAGAAAATTAATAGGCAGAAACGTTTGCAAAAGAAGACACCGAAAAGAATCGCATTAAACATTGAAGAAAATGTGGCAGAGCCGCGGGAAGAAGTAAGGACAGGACAAAGGCTTTTTTAGAATTAAACGACAAGTCGGAGAAGTAGTCCTACATTTATTGTATTGTATTACATAACATTACAGTACATTACTGGTGCGGTGTAGTTCATAAATCGTGAAAAAGTGTAAGTGTAGTCAAGTGTGGTCCCGATCCACACTCCATACCAGTTGGTGGCGGTAGTTCACCATTTCGTTGATTGCCAACTGCCACAAAATATCAATAAGAAGAAGAGTCGCCAGCTTTGCCTGATGTGGCTAGCTAGTTCAAGGTAGCACTAATGGTTGCTCTTTCTGTTGGATATTTTCCTCCATTACTAACTCGACATGGGCAAAAGGGATAATCGAGTGGTGAGTTATGGTACACAACTTTAGTAAAAGTAAGAAACACTTGATACCCGGTTACATTTGATTAGATAATAACGTTAGGCTAAACACAAGCTGAACCTAGCGCTATCTAGCGTTGGCTAGCTAACGTTAATAGGTATTCTGATGCTAGGCCTAGACAGACTTTGAAAAAACATCATGTTTTCCATTTGATGTAATATTTTCTAGATTAGAATTGCTTGATGCGTCGTGTTTTAGCCGACAAGCATTAACGTTAGTGGTCGCAGAGCTACAAATGCTAACTGTAACGTTAGCTCATAACATTGACATTGGATAACGTCTTGACGTGAGGATGTTGCGCAGTATTTTTCGTTGCTTCTTGAGTCTATTATACCGTCTAGAAACACTAGCAGGGATCATCTATGTATAAAAACGGCAGGGACCTATAATAGCAAGTATGTATAAAAGGTAGTCAATGTTCTTGGTTAACGTTGCAAGCCAAGTCGATCATTTTAACTAGCTATGAAGCACATTTTTTCTCCTAAGTGCATGCGTTGTCCGTATATTTAATCTGTTAATATGGCGACAATGATTGCTTGCTGACAGTTTAGGAGATATCCGTAAAGGACACATCTTTGATAGTTTATTAGGTACTGTACTGTTTAATATCAGTGCCTAATAATCTGGCATCTGGGTGTATTTTAATAACCTCAGTTATAAATGTGTAAAATGCTGTCCTCTTGTTTTGGTGTTCCAGGCTTACATTAACCCAATTGCGGCAGCACGAGCCAGGGGACCGGCAAATAACGCTGGACCAACTATACAAGATTATTTAGGCAGACCTCGACCAACATGGTGAGTAAAGGACAGACCTCTTCACTGGCCTACCCTGACCAAGTATTGGCTCCTTGGTAACAAAAAGAGTCAAACATCGTTCTCTCAGCTGCATTTCCATGTTATTTCTGAGTATTATGTTGCATCCCCGTCAGTGAATATGACAGCTAGATGTATTCTTGCCGTTTAAAGGGTAAATTTTGTGTTTTTCTTCTTCAACCTGGACCCCATTCCCCCATGCATTTGTGTCTAATAGACTGGTGTGACCACAAATCTTTGTCATTAGTCTAGTATTGAGAGAGATTGCAATGACAGGCTGGCGTGATACAAGCTGCAATGTAACCTAATGGGGCGATTGTGTAGCCTCGATGTTTGTCCACAAAAAGTGATTGTTTTTTTGTTTTTGTTTTTATCAGATTGTTATTAAAAGTGTCTGACAACACTATTGATCTCACAATGTGACTTCTTGTCGGAAGCCCTTCAGCCGCTGCACCGTCCTCTGCCTTCTGCTGCTGTGTCTCTGTCTGTGAGCCAAGGCACTGACAATCTTTTAGAAAACAACAAAACAAACCTATAATTTCTGTAGCCTACTCCAAAACAAGACTCCCTGAATGCCTTTCATCAGACTCGCATTCCACTCTCCACACCGATGTCTTTGGACAAGACAAAGTGGACAAAAATCGAGGCTGCACAATTGCCCATTAGCTCAAAACTGGACCAATTTCAAAGATTTTTGGTCATATCAGTTTATTAGACACACATGCATGAGGAAATGGGTTTCAGGTTGGAAAAAAAAACAACAGATATTACCCATTAAGACGCTATTGGTGGGAGGATGTGCAGTTTTTTAGTAAGTGGTTCTCCCTTCAGACAGCCAGAACCCCCACTTGTCCCTAGCTAAGATAAATAATTAAAAACTGCTTGATGTGATAACATTAGTCCTTATTAGCTCAGTGTAAAATACTTCTTGGTCTTAATACCTCCTTAGGTTTTTCCTAATATATAGAATTTGAGTAACATTGGCTGATTCAAATGTCACAGCAGCAAAACAACCCCTATTTAATAGGGTTTTACCTAATGGATTTGAGTAAGCATAGTTGCAACATTTTTTTTATTTTACCAGGAATATTCTCATTGAGATTCAGACCATTCTGGCCAAGACAGCAGCTTAACAAGTTCCACATAAAAGAACAAAACAACAAATTACATTCAACAATGAATAAGCAATATTCCAGGACAGGGTGCTCTCAACAACAGCGCTGCCAAAGAAGATGGAGATCAGAGAGAGAAGTCCTCTGATCTGTTTAAACTCAGGTTAACTTATTGCTTCAATGCATTGATTATAAATTATGCAGATTATACTGTAAACCACATCATCTATTCTAACCCTTTACCTGTGTATTCACATTGATTTGTCTCCATGTGAAGCATTCAAAACTTAACTGTTATGAATAATTTAGTTTTCTGCAAACAAAGAGCTTACAGTTGTCCTTTAGAAAGAAAACATGTATATAATAAATATAAAAGCCATTGCCAAATGAGTTGATACAAAGCTAATTAAGACTATCAGCTCCACACAACTCTCTGCATTTTTCAGTATGGCTATGTTTAGAAGATTGTGGCGTCTGGTGACTTTCCCGTGCAGAAACACAAATGAAGATAATTACCTCTTCTGAAGATACAGTCATGTTTTTTAATCCTCCGTGAAATTCTTGGCTGATAGCAACTGCGTGGAGGAGGGTTGGGGTCGCGTGATGACGAATGCTTGTATCATGTGGACGTGCTGACAGTGTTTTTGTCATTACTTAGAATTCCTCATGGGGCGACAGAAACTATGCACTATAGCTTTAAGGGGCTTAATGAATTATATGTTATCACTTAAACAGAAGAACCTTGATTCAGCAAACAAATGCTGGAAATGAATAGGACCATTAAGTAATGCATTGTCTGTTTCCTGTTAGCTAAAAAGTGGAGGATCACTTTAAACATTGCTGGAAATTTAAAAGTAATAACAGCTAGTGAAGTGGTGAGAGTAGTGAAGAGCTGCAGCTGACAAGCATATTGTCCAGGTTGGGCAGACATTATCCTTCCAAATTGTATTCTGACAAGCTTAATATTATAAATTGTGTTACAACTGATTTATTGTCCCTTCATTAGGGAAGAGTTAAAGGAGCAACTGGAGAAGAAGAAGAAGGGCTCTCGAGCCCTGGCTGACTTTGAGGACAAAATGAATGTGGTATGTTTGTATTATGTAGACTGACATTTTGACCTTAATGATCACCATCTTTTCTTTTGTAGTACTTTTTCTTTTAATTGTACTACAAAACTATAAATTCTAACCCTTCATATTTGGAGGAAGGTGTAGCTGCATATGAGGAACAGTTAGCAATCTAGTGGATGAATACTTTTTTCAGATATTTGCTGTTGTTTTTTTTGTGTTTTTTTTTAGAAATGGAGAAAAGAACTGGCAAAAAACAGAGAGAAGTTGTTAGGTGGAAGTGATAAAGACAAGGAGAAAGACAAGAAGACCACAGACAAAGACAAGAAGACCACAGAAAAAGAAAAAGAGGAGAAGAAAGAAAAAAAAGAGGTATGGTATCTCTCTTTTTACCAGCCATTTGAATGATCTCACATTTTTAAATCATCCTCATCTTTTCTTACTTTGGCTTTTCATTTGTGTTAAGAAAAAGAAGAAGGAGAAGAAGAAACCCAGCAGGGTGAGGACAGACCTCCAGTATTTAATGGCCAGCGGTGCCACAGTACTACACACATGCACACACGCACACACACACACATACGCGCACTGCCTGCCTGTACTCTGAGGTTGTCTCTTATTGTGTTCCAAATTTCCAAACAAGCGAATAACATCAAGTCTAATGAACCCTGCTTTCATTGTGTTTTGGTCAAGCATTCTTCATCTTCCTCTTCTTCATCGAGTTCTGATTCCCCCAGCAGCTCCTCCTCAGAATCTGAAGACGTGGTAAGTCACTACAGACTTCAACATCTGATATTTGATATTGACAACCACTAAAGACAAAAACATTTTGTGACCCATAATCCAACAGCTGCAATTTAGAAACATGGCGCCTTTGTTTTTAAGATCCTGCGCTGCTGGATGATTGATTTGATTGATTTGTTTGATTGGTTGTTTAATTACGGCTGGCTGCTGTTTGCTTGTGGTGCTGTGTTATAGGTCTATTCTAGGAATAGCTTCCTGTATGTCTTAAGTCCAGAGTGAATTGGTTTTTATTGGTTAACAACTGATCAAAAATAGACTACACTGTTTGATTGCATTCATATTTGTATCATACAGGATGAAAAGAAGAGTGTGAAGAAAAAGCGGAAGAGAAAGAAGTCATTGGCAAGGAGAGCATCAGACAGCTCAGAGGAAGAATCTGACGCTGAAAGCAAGGTAATTTAATAAAAAATGTTTTAATAACAACGGCACAGTTGGCTTACATTGTTTCGGTAAACTTTAATAGAATTGGATTTTGCTGTGCTGTCCAACAATTGTCCTACAATGACTTAAATGCCACTGTTTTTTCAAAATGTTGTTTTCTTCCCAAGAAGAAAAAGAAAAGAATCAAGGAAGAAGGAGACAAAGATAAGGTAGTTTGCTCTTATTAAGCCTCCCACTTCATTTTGTTGACCTTGTGTATATTTCCACTGATGTGATGCTTGTTCCTGCCAGTCAAATTCAGTTTAACGCTGTTAAGTCCAGGTGGTAATTGTGATGTAAATGTTGTGTCTGTCAGGAGGACAGGAGCCGTAAAAGAAAAAGGAAGGCCGAGCGAACTTATAAGGACTCATCCTCAGAGTCATCTGCAGACTCTGAAGGGGAAGAGGTAGTAAGTTACATTCTTAGATGGTTGTAGATGGGTAATGAACTGCTAATCCGGCAATCTTAGGTAAACTCAAAAGCAATTAAATGGATAGTTCTTATGTAGCGCTTTTTATAGTCTGAACGACTACTCAAAGCTGTGGCCGAGGCTGCCGTACAAATTGCCACCTTCTTATCAGATAAACACTCACACACATTTACACTTTGATGCGCAGCATTGGGGCAACTTCGGTGTCTTGCACAAGGACACTTCGACATGGGACTGCAGGGCCAGGGATCAAACCACCAACCTTCTTATTGGCACCGCTCTACCACTTATCCACAAATGTAACACATCTCTTTCACTACTTTACACTGTTACATGATGATGAACACGATTTAAGTCTGCCAGTTGTCAGGGCGGCCTCTAGCTCCCCCAGTAAGAGTGTTCGCCCCATGTAGGCTGAGTCCTGCAGCGGCCCGGGTTCAAATCCGCCCTCCGGCCCTTTGCTGCGTGTCATCCCCCATCTCTCTCCCCCCTTTCCTGTCTATCCACTGTCACTAATAAAGGGAAAAGCTCCAAAAAATAATCTTAAAAAAAAAGTTTGCCAGTTGTCCCACTTGATAAGAATAAACAAGTCATTAGAAAATTCTTCCCACCCCCAGTAGACCGTAACAAATAAACACCTACTATTTCAAAGCCAACTTTATCAACTTCATTGTCAATTCTGCCACATGTACAAGACATCTAGACGATTGAATTGATGTTTTTGCTCAAACCCCACTGTTATACAAATGTAGAAAAAACAAAAAGGGTTTATAAATACTACTATAGAAACCAAATGCTAAAACTATTTCAAATATTTACAAGTTAAGCTGGAGGTTCGGAGGGGGAGCAACAACAAAGTACAGACAGATCAAGAAAAACACCACCAACAAAACTAATTATAACAAGTATTGCAAAATAAAACGAATAATAGTGCAAATAGAAATAAAAATATGTTCATTTAATATGCCATTCACAGGATGAGAAATTGGCAGCAGTTTTGTTGTAGTATTTTGTACAAATTGTGATGTGCTGAATGTAATAAATTCTTATGGCTGTGTGTGGTGGGTAGTGACAGTCCAGACTTTTTGGAGGCAGAAGGTAGAGACTTGAGCATCATCACTCCTAGTCTAAAGGAGCAGGCTCAGAGGTTTAGAGACTGAAGAGGCTGTGTGGGGGATGGGTGGGGTCACTTGCACCTTGGCGGGTGTTGTAAATGTCCTGCAGTGAGGAGGCATCAGTGATCTTCCCAGCTGTGTTCACTATGCACTGCAGCTTGATGCAGCTCTCAATGACGCCTTTGTAGATGAAGCACATGGTGGAAAAGACGCTGCAGGGCTTTCTTGGCCAGTGTTATTTATCTTGGAGAGGTTCTTGGTGATGTAAACACCCAAAAATGTGGAGATACTCAGGCGTGATTTATACTTCTGCGTAAAATCTACGTCATGGCTACGTACGTTGGTAAGTGGAGAAACAAACCTGCCAGACCTGCACCTCTCCAAAAAAAACTCTCACTATGACTCTAAATTCTAGAGTCGCTACTCGCTCCGTCACTTTTTCACTTCTCCCTTGCTCTACCACACACACACACACACACACACACACAACATGCTGGCTCGACGCACACACAAAGTATAAACATCAGACCACTTATGTAGGCTACGGTGAAAACTGTGTGTGGAACCTCCGCACAACCATCAATCATGCTTCACAGCAGCACCATTGCTGGTCAGCGGGAGGTGTTGAGGGTGGGCTTGCTGGAAGTTAATAACCATCTCCTTTTGTTATTCCTACATTTGGGGAAAGATTATCTTTGCACCACGTGGACAGTTGGTTCACCTCATTCCTGAAGTTCATCATTGTTGCCGATGTGACCCACCACAGTTGTGTCATCAGCAAATTTGACAAAGTCAAGGCAGAGGAGATTGCGTCATCAGTGGACCGGTTGGCAAAATATGCGAACTGAAAGGGGTCCAGGCTGAGAGGAAGGATGGCGTTATGTGGTGCATGATTAGTCACTTGAAGCACTTCATAATGATGGAGGTCAGTGCGACAGGGTGGTAGTCATTGAAGCAGGATTGGGATGACTTCTTTGGCACAGGTAGTCTATATATATAGATTGGTTTGAAGAAATACCATTAAACCCATTTTCCTCCCATCCTTGAATCCACTGTTGGTTTGAAGAAATACCATTAAACCCATTTTCCTCCCATCCTTGAACACTATTGTTCCTTCAGCGCGCTTTGAAGGAGGGTCTGGCAAAGGGAGACTATGGCACAGGTAATGATGATGGTGGCTTTGTGTGTTGAAGATGTCCGCGAAGACATCCTTGAACTCTTCTGCACCTTTCAACACCCGACCAGGTATGTTGTCCAGACCGGCAGCTTTGCAGGCGTTAATTACGGAGAGTGATTTCTTCATGCTGGCTGGGGAAAGAGACAACACCTGGTCGTTCAGAGGGAGTTGTCTTGTGATCAGACGTTACGGGCAAAGAAGTTGACTTATATCAGCAGAATGAGGTTGTTGTTGTCACAGGCTCTGGCTGTTCACCACCATCACCAGCTCTTAAGGAAGGTCTTTGTTCCTCTTTAACCTCTTTGTTCCTCTTTTAATTTAATTTTGGGGGTAAGAAAATATTCCTGCTGATGACATACTGTACTTGTATAAAATGAAATGCAGCTTTCATCAGATTTTGTCAACTTGGTCCTTCAACTGTTTAGTCAAAGAGAACATTAGACATGTAATAGTCTAGTTTTAGTCAACAAGACAATTAACATTTTAGCCTTGTTTAGTCAAATTTATTAACTTAACATTATAGTGTACCGGTATAAGCTTTTGGCCGATTGAACATCTTTAATGGTGAGCATATGATGAGATAGGTTAATCACATCCACAGCAGGGGATTAATGGTTGGCTAGTTGGTTTTGTTTTATTTGTGCCTTTTTTGTCTACACTAGTCAGATTTCTGAGATGGACCCATTCATAGACTGTGGTCACATATTTCTCTGGCTGTTACTGTCAGTCAGAAGAGACTCCCATCCATAGTTCTATAAGCTGAACTGCTAAACACATATACACTCACCGGCCACTTTATTAGGTTCACCTTTCCAACTGCTCGTTAACACTTAATTTCTAAGCAGCCAATCACATGGCGGCAACTCAGTGCATTTAGGCATGTAGACATGGTCAAGACAATCTCCTGCAGTTCAAACCGAGCATCAGTATGGGGAAGAAAGGTGATTTGAGTGACTTTGAACGTGGCATGATTGTTGGTGCCAGAAGGGCTGGTCTGAGTATTTCAGAAACTGCTAATCTACTGGGATTTTCACGCACAACCATCTCTAGGGTTTACAGAGAATGGTCCGAAAAAGAAAAAACATCCAGTGAGCGGCAGTTCTGTGGGCGGAAATGCCTTGTTGATGCCAGAGGTCAGAGGAGAATGGCCAGACTGGTTCGAGCTGATAGAAGGGCAACAGTGACTCAAATTACCACCCGTTACAACCAAGGTGGGCAGAAGAGCATCTCTGAACGCACAGTACGTCGAACTTTGAGGCAGATGGGCTACAGCAGCAGAAGACCACACCGGGTGCCACTCCTTTCAGCTAAGAACAGGAAACTGAGGCTACAATTTGCACAAGCTCATCGAAATTGGACAATAGAAGATTGGAAAAACGTTGCCTGGTCTGATGAGTCTCGATTTCTGCTGCGACATTCGGATGGTAGGGTCAGAATTTGGCGTCTACAACATGAAAGCATGGATCCATCCTGCCTTGTATCAACGGTTCAGGCTGGTGGTGGTGGTGTCATGGTGTGGGGGAATATTTTCTTGGCACTCTTTGGGCCCCTTGGTACCAATTGACCATCGTTGCAACGCCACAGCCTACCTGAGTATTGTTGCTGACCATGTCCATCCCTTTATGACCACAATGTACCCAACTTCTGATAGCTACTTTCAGCAGGATAATGCGCCATGTCATAAAGCTGGAATCATCTCAGACTGGTTTCTTGAACATGACAATGAGTTCACTGTACTCAAATGGCCTCCACAGTCACCAGATCTCAATCCAATAGAGCATCTTTGGGATGTGGTGGAACGGGAGATTCGCATCATGGATGTGCAGCCGACAAATCTACGGCAACTGTGTGATGCCATCATGTCAATATGGACCAAACTCCCTGAGGAATGCTTCCAGCACCTTGTTGAATCTATGCCACGAAGAATTGAGGCAGTTCTGAAGGCAAAAGGGGGTCCAACCCGTTACTAGCATGGGGTACCTAATAAAGTGGCCGGTGAGTGTACACAGGTACATTACACAATTGCCAAATAAAGTTTCAGTTCTCCCTGTTAGCTCACTTGTGCTCTCTTATCCAGATATGCAAGCTAACGGTGGAATTGTGGAACTTAGCAAAATAAGGCAAAGCCTTACGTGAAAAGGGAAAGGTCGCCACAGCATTCATTGGGCATGCTAACCAGTTTTTCTCAACTGTAAAGAAGAAAATAATTTGGCTCAGAAACTGATGAGTTTATGAATTTGGTGTAGAATTAAACTGTTAACAGCAGTGGTCGTTGCAGATGCTTGTAAAAACTCCATAATTGTGAAACTTTATTGCTTTTGAGAATTGGGTAAAACTTCCCTTATTCCATGGTCTCATTTCAACTTTCCTTTCCCTTAGGCGGAAGCCAAGAAGAAAAAGAGAAGTAGCGAGGAAAAGGAGAAAATCACAGTGAGAAATTTACTTAACTTTCTTTTATTTAGAGTTACACAAATACTATTTTGGTTTGATCTAGTGCAGCTAATGAGGCAGATTTTACCTCATGACTAAAGCAAAGACTAATGTCAAGAATGTATGAATTTAAGCGGCTAAGATTTAATCCCAAGTTGGAAAATGTTTCAGACAGGTGTACATTAAATGCATCTTTGTAATACCGATCCAGCATTTAGTATCAGCTGTTGGGGGTGCTGCAACATGTCTTTAAGTGTCAACTCTGCTAGAAAGTCACTATCGTTAAAAAAAAAAAAAAAAAAAAAAAAAACTTTCTGTATAGCTACGCTTCCTGTTGTCGAACCATCTGTGTAGTTGATATAATTATTTTAAAGGAAAAGACGTGGACACAAATGTCAAATGTTTTACATTCACAGGACAGATCCAAGAAGAAGAGGAAAAAGAAGCACAAGAAACACAGCAGAAAAAAGAAAAAGAAGGCAGCATCTCAGTCAGACCCTGAGCTCGACTAACAGCCGCAGCGTTATGATTCCCTCATCCTCCTGACCGTTCACGAGTAGTGTTATTTTTGCCTTTGCCCCCTAAAAACCTCTCCCATCCAGCTTCAGTCATCACACTTGAACAAGAGACCCACAGACTTGTAATGCTGGGGTTCTGTGTGCAAAGTGAAATTGAGGGAAGCACCCATCCCTCTAAGTGGCAACTACCCATGCATACCTTCTGTAGACTTTTACCACCACTTTTCTAGACACTTTTCTTTTTGTTATACACAACAAATGGACAATCTTTTAGATTTCCGTGTGACTGGCCCTTTCAGAGTTGCTCTCTCAGCTTCAAACCCAACATCTTGCATTTGTAGTTTCTAGATGAGGCTGTCATGCTAGTGCCTGCGTCATGCATGTAGACCTGATGACCTGTCTCGCCAGCCTCATATTGAAGTTGGATTTATGATAAGAATGTGAGCTGCACAGCTGACATTAATACAAGGGATAATTGTTCCGTTAGATTACATTGTTACACTGCAGTGTAAATGTATAAACAATTGGAATTCATCAATAAAGTATTGTTTTAGCCTTTGTTGCTGTTATTTAGTTACAACCTTTTTGTGTGTGTGTGTGTGTGTGTCAGGCTTACATTAACCCCCTAAACATACAAGTATACAAATAAGACATTATTATGCTTCATCCATCGTCACCCACTGGATTTGCTTTTGTGGTTACCATGCTCACTTTTTATTACAGGTGCAAACTGGTTCTCCACTCTCACTTCCTGAAAGCTAAGAAGATTGACACAAGAAGTTGTTATAATTTTATCAGTAGGTGAGGGTTACAGACCCGTTTGCCTTTTAATGGCTACCAACCAATAAATAACCAACCTACTTGTGTAATATCACATATCCCATTGTGTTTTCCTTTTGTTACAGATCAAGTATTCTGACTTGAGCATGAACTACTAAAAAATAAAATCCAATAGTTGGTTGAAAAAGTATTTGGATCACTTTATTAACAAAAAGACAATAAAAGAACTAAGAAAATACCAAGGTGTCATCAAATATTAAAGTAAATGTTATCTATATTTTTCTTTCTTATAAACTATGTAAAACTGTAGTTCATAAATTGAAACGCTTTCTCTGTCACCCATTGTGAAATGCATGGGTAAAATGCATTAGAATTACATTGAGAAATTCAACACACTTTTTTTATAATAAAAGATTAATTCAAAGTACCAATATTTTTGAATGAGGTTTTACAGGTAATCCAAGTATAGTCAATAAATATGAACTAGTTCCAGAAATTATGTCCCAATCTGCCAGTCCCGGGGGTGCGACATACTACTGTACACAGTTTGACTTCCAGATTTTGCTCAGTGGGAGGGTGTAACCTGCTATATAAAGAGATGCAAACATTGTTGAGTTCAGCAGAAGGGAGACTTTGGACAGACAACTGTTGAAGCACTTCACTTGCAAGGTAAGTGATAAAAGAATAAATCTGCAACAAATCCTTTCTTGGCATAAATGTATATTGCTTTATAAACACTCAAACTATTACAACCGTTCAGTTATGGTGTGAGTAAAAAGGAAGATCCTGGTACAGGCTGAAATGAAACTGAAACATACAGTACAGTAAGTGAACAAAGACGGAGGTTTCACATTTGAGTCAGTCACAATCTGATTTATGAACTGGAAATCCAGATGAAGATTATTGAAGATTATCTGAATTTTTAAGAATCTTATGGAACTGATTCCAATAAAACTTCATAATACTATTTTGCAGATGTTGAGGATTCCTCTGTGGCCGTTGGTGGGAGTGTTTGTGTGGGGTTTTGCTTCCTGCTCCATCACATGTCCTGACGGGAACGTCTGTTCTGATTTCGCCACCTGCTGTATGACTAAGCATGGATATAGCTGCTGTCCTTATCCAAATGTAAGTTACTCGACCTCTAGATATTAAGACTAACATTTTGATCTGGAAAACTGATGCAATTATGGCTCTCTTAATCTATGTGTGTCTTTAGGCTGTGTGTTGCTCTGACTTGGCCCACTGCTGCCCTTCAGGGTTTCACTGTGACCTGGTTACCCAGATGTGTGAGAAAAACCCATGGATGAAAATACCCATGGTGAAGAAAGAGAGTGCAGAGAAACCAAGCGCACCTGTTCTACCTGTATCTCTCCTACAGGAGCTCAAAAACCACCATGTGCCAGACCAAAAAAAGAGCTCAGTAGTCTATTGTGACAACTATTACGCATGTCCTGATGGCACTACTTGCTGCAGACACCCAGCAGGCACCTGGTTTTGTTGTCCGTATACTTTTGTGAGTTGACCTACATACTCTTGTACAATAAGACACACGACTGTAGTAGTAATCCTTTTGTGATTTTTTGAAAGCAATGTGCATCGGACTTAATAAATAACCTGTAACTTGTTGTCACCTGTAGGGCAGGTGTTGCCTGGATGGCTTCCACTGTTGTCCTTATGGCTACAACTGTGACCTAACTTATACGCACTGTGTGAGGCAAGGCCTGAGATATCCTTTCACCCCAAAGCAAAATCTGCCTTCGATCCCGGCCTCTCTCATTTCAACTACAGAGGACAAAAGCAGCTTGCTTGAGGTATGACATATGACAGTAAATGTGCTTCTTTTCTATGTGGCGTATACATCCTGGGGTTAGTTATCTGAATGACCATCCATTCACATAAAGTTTTCAATACCCTGAAACCCTATTTTAGCGGTTAGTGTCTTACTAAATGTACAGGATTAGGCATGTATATAACATTTTCTGACATAGTAAAAACAGGGGGGTGGGGGGGGGGGTTACACTTTTTTCCACTGCTTTTTCCAACCAGGATTTGGCATCATCTGAATCCTAATGTGATGAGAGTTGTGGGGTTGTTTGCTTATGTTGGCAGGCTACTGCCAAATCTGTTTGCCACATCTACAAAGTATTGAGAGTTAAACTCCTGATAAATACAAATCTTAACAAACAATACATATGGGCATTTCCCCCTCCCACAAAGGAGCAAAATAACTATATACTGTACATCTGACATATTTCCCTTGTAATGACAAACCATTTTGTCATATTTTGTCAACCATTTTGAATAACCCTACTCTGTTCCACTTAGCTCTAACGTCTTTTAGGTTATTGTTTTGGTTTTAAAGCCGGCAATATATATGTATGAGTCCATTTTAAAGAAAAGCCAGGGCTTAATAGAATCTTTGTTTTTTACCTTTTGCAGACACCAATGACAGCTCTGACAGAAGCCAGTGGCAGCAACGCTGAGGCTGGGGTCATTCGCTGTGATCCCAAGTATTACTGCGCAGCAGGGACATCTTGCTGCAAAGGACCCACAGGCCGTTGGAACTGCTGTCCCTTCCCACTGGTATGGATTGTGCATCAAATATTAAAGCCATAATGAATAATTGTGCAGTGATCTGAAGGAAAACAATTTGGCAAAAGTATTAAGACAAACTGGAATATAGAGGGTTTAATACACAGAAAAATGAAATGATCAACACAATTTGAAAATGTGTCTGGCTACATCAAACACTACCAACTGATGCAAATGGCATACTGTATGTTTGAATGTCCCTGTTCTGATGTAAACCTACGTATAGCCTTTACTGCACAATTTACTGGTCATTACTGTATTTTTTTACTAACATCAAGACTTGTTCTGATTCAGGGCCAGTGTTGTTCAGATGGTCGGCACTGCTGCGAGTATGGATATAATTGCGAAGAAGCCTCCATGTCATGCAGAAAATGGTACTTTCACATTCCCTCAGGCATGCAGGAACAAGCCAAAACAGACTGAGGACATGTTGTTAAAGTGTGTGCACTGTGACAACTTTGCATAAGTTTGGTACATACTGTATTTCAGATCAAATCATACAATGCAGCATCATCAGACCTAAGTGACTGTTAAATGAGTGAATAATGTGCTTACAACCTCAAAGATTATTTATCATATCCATGTTTAATTCAACTTTAGATGAATGGTACGGAAAGTTTGTATTGCAGTGGTGTAGTAACTATGTTGAGACAGAGTTTAATCTGAAGATTTCTTTAGAAATAGACAAATCAAGCTGTATGCCAATGCCAAATTATTCCATGATCTTTTCCAATAAAACATAAAATTTGAACACAAACATGAACTTCTTTAAATAAATAAAATTAGCAAATGTGAGTTATTTTTTTTCCATCTATTGTCATGCCACTTGGGTGGTTACTGAGTGATTAGTCTTGCTTTGCCAGACCCTCCCCCAAAGACACACATAGCATTCGGGGATGTGAGGAAAACGTGCTCTGGTTTATTAGCATTTCTTTAAACCAATCACAATCGTCTTGGGGGGTGCTAAGCACCGGAGAAAACCTGTTGTGTCTCTGCAAAATAGCCTCGGGAAGGAACTTGTTTTGGTGGAACTTAGTTACTAAGTTACTTAGTTACTTAGTTTAAAAGTAGTTTTAGTCATGCAACAGAAAACTCAGATTGGACAGATAGTCTAGCTAGCTGTCTGGATTTAGCTTGCGTAAATTTGAAAAAGGTTAACCATAATCCTCATAAATTGACCGGAGTGGGAATGGGTGGTGGGACGGATTGAGAGGATGAGAAGGAGAGACCAGAGGATTGGGAAAGGGGAGAGCGGTTTTATATTTTGTTTATTATATGGTGATTTTATGTATACCAGAATATTTTTGAAAATTCAATAAAAAGATGTTTTAAAAAATGTATTGCTCTACTGGGACAAATAATTCAGTCCTAGTGCTGGGAAGTATGTTGATGTTAATTGTATATTGTGTTACAATTTTTTTTCTCTAAAATAAAAAAAATTGAAGTCAAATTTAATCTCTGTGTATATTCATACAGTAAACCATCTGTTTCGAAGTGAGAGGTTTCTTTGTTTTTTACGTAGATACAGCCACAACAACACCAAATAGATTTTTAAATTAACTGATGTGACATCACAACCTACTGTTAATGTGACAAAATCCGGGTTGTTGTTTAAGTTCGGGGAATGATTTATCTTTTTGTTACTACAATAATCAAAATAGTGTATAGTGATAGCCTTTATCATTATGACATAAAAACAGAAAATGCATCTCGGTCACTCTGGGTATGTTCCGCTTTGGATTGCACTTTTCCATATCAATAATATCAATATTTATTGGAAAACCAAATGCCAAAACAAAGTCAAAAAGTGAAGAATTGTGAGTGAGTATGTTTCTGGCCACTCAAGTGTGAATCAGTTTTCTTTTCTTAAAGGACAATTGCAATGTAGGTTATGAGAAATAGAATGATGGTGAAGTTACAGTAAAGAACAACAGACACATTTTAAGTCAGGCCATTAGTGGTTAAATATCAATGAAAATGTTGAGAATTTTAGGGACTTGTCATTATTGCTATTGAATGGACTGTCCCTCCAGCCAAATATGACCTGTCTGTAGTGTTTCCTGTGATTATGCTGGTTGCAGTTTGTTGACTGTCCCAACTTTCCCGTTTTGTCATGTCTGTCCCATGATGGGGTGAGTCTGGTCTGTCCACAGCAGGAAGGAAAGGGGGGGTGCACCGTTTGACTCCGGTCCAGAGAGTTTGTGTTTTAAGGAAGCCCATTTTCGCTAATGTGATGGGGGAAAAAGATCCTGTAATGGTATGTTAATAACAAGGAGTTTTCGCCCAAATTTGGTGGGGCGGTTACAAAGTCAATGCAAAGACACATGTTTAAATTCTCCTTGAATCATAAATAAATGAATAAATTGCTGTAGCTGTGGACAGAGCTCTAGTAGCATACCTTGTTATTCGTACATAGACCGGACGAAAAAGTGAAATTATATGTATGTTGTGTTGATGGAGCAGTTAATGTTAGCATGTATGCCATGTAGATGTAGAACACAAGTATTTTTAAACATACTGTCTTATGGCGGACATACCAGGCAAAGCATATATTACAATTGGCATGATGTATCAGCTATTTTTAAATTTGTTTATTGCAATTACAAAACAGCTAAATCTAGACCTCAAGTAGCGCTGGAAATGGAAGTCATCCAGACGTAACATTTACTGTACTTCTTGGAGAAGGAAGTGAAAATGATTGTGGTTTTTGCTCGTCCAGATGTTAGTCCAGACACTGCTTGATTTTCCGACTGGCAGTTCTTGCAGGTACAAAGCATGGATGGAGAAAGGTAATGTTACAAAGCAGGAATAGTGGTTATTTCTGCCATATTGATGAGAGAAAGAAGCATTGGTTCCTGCAGCTACACCAGCCCATTAAACATGATGACCCCCACATAATGACTTGCAAATGTTTAATTATTTTGAGATACTACCTCATAATGAATTACACCGAGGTGGAGCGAATATTCGTGTTGTTTTAATTAATTTGATCGGGATCATATTGTGATTTGTGTTTGTTTGTTTTACTTATTCTTTTGAGATTAGCTAAGTCATTGCTTTGAGACGCTATCTTATTATTTTGAGCTATTTTGGGCTTTTCATCATAATGACTTCCAGGATCTTTACTTTCCATCACTTTGGCGGAAATGGGCTTCCATACTGTCCTCATTCAGTTTCCCCCGGTTAATTTACAGCAACGTTAACTCCCCGGCGAGATACTGCCTCCTTTGGCTTTACACGGGGAATATGGCTGTTTTGAAGATACAAGACCAGGTAACTTATCTAACTATACATATAACGTTAGCTTAACTCGTCTGTGTCACTTTTTGTTAAACTGATTAACGCTTGTTTGTTTGAACGAGTGTTTACGTGTAAATTCTCGTTCCTGAACACCATGGCATGTTGACTGTTCATTTTAGCAAACTAACTTTACTAACATTAAACAGCTTCGTTTAGTCATGGTGGTAAATTACATTTAACCATAAAGGTCTAGCTAGTTAATGGCTAAGCTAATGTTGTTGTTGTAGGTTTGCTATCGATAGTCAACTGACATTTGACATGTTAGCTAACTAGCTAGCTAGCGGTAACGTTAACCATAACAGAAAACCAGTTAAAGTAACTAGCTAACGTCATGTCACCTGTTGCCTTAACGCTAGTTACGTGAACTTAGACAAAATGTTAACCGTAGACTGTTAATATTAAGTAATATAACGCGTGTCAACGCGGCTGTGTCAATTTTCAGTAAATTTTCTTCGATGGTGTTTTGGACTGTTGCTAGTGGTGATGGACTGGTGAACACAGCTGGACAAGGTTAACAGGGTGGCTAACTTCCCTGCTCTAATGCTAGCTAGTTAGCTAGCTAACAACTTGAACTCATGCAAGACACGTATTACGCCACCCCATTGTAGAGTTGTTTCCCAAAAGTTGGTGAAAGGTTTAATCTTGAATTGGTTTGCATATTTCCAAATAACTGGAAGCAGGCTGATTTTCTACCTAGGAATTTTGCTTTGTCAGTTGTCTGTTTCAGCTCGCTGTACGTTTTCTCCGAGGCAGCTGTGGGCAGTCCACCTGTTGCTGGAGATAAGAAAGGCTGTCAGACTAAAAATAGCAGGTGGTGCTGGTTCTAAAGTCTCCAGCTGTGGTCATGAATTACACACTTTCCACAAGCTTAAATCAGTTGTTATGAACCCTGCTGGGACTTAAAGACTTGATTCACAGGGCTTTGTAATGGACACATGCAGCACTTACAAAATAGTGGATTTAAACATTGTTGTTTTAGTCACACACGTTGTTTTGTTAGTTAACCAGATAGTTTGGTTGGTATCTGCTTGACAGAGAGGGAGGTAATTCTTTATGACAAATATTAAATTAGCAGATGTAGAAGTATAAACAATTCCAAATATTTCTTGAATACAGCTTTTTAAACATATTTTAATGTCTTTTCTCCATTGTAAATTGAGTGCAATTGTTTTGCGACAGTCAGACAAGTGACAGTCAGACAATGCAATGCATACAATATTTGTGGGCTCTGGTAATTCTGTGATTGCCATTGGACATCATTTAAAAATGCACAAAAAGTAAGGACATTATTGGTAGATTATTTCTTTGTTGTAACAAGACTTCTTGGCAAAACAATACTATACAATTGGAAAGCCTGTTTATTTCCCTTTTAAATGGTGCCACATTTGTAAAATGTGTTACATGTGTGATGAGCAGCAGAGCTGAGTATGTGGGTTGCACCCATGAAAAATTTGCCAAATCTTCTCATACAATGCCAAAAAGCTTTTCTTTGACTTTGGATTGGGTGATTAAAGTCTGCATTAACAAGACATATTGGCAATTTCACAATTTGTTCATTTAACAAACAACCTGGGACCTCCTCCTTAGGCTGGTCCCACACTGCTGTGGGATGGAGTCCCATTCTTCAACCAGTATTTGTCGCAAGTCAGCCAATGTGGTTGGTCTCTCTGGCACAAACAGCACGCCCAAGCGGGTGCCACAAGTGTTCAATGGGTTTAAGGTCAGAACCGCTGGCAGGCCATTCCATCCTCTACACTCCTAAATTTCGGAGGTTGTCTCTGATAAACCCCGCTCTGTGGGGATGAGCGTTGTCATCTTGGAGAATAGAGGATTGAGTTTAGTCCCAGACTGTGGAGATAAGGGATTGTCACTGGTTGTAGAATTTCATCTCTATCTCTCTGCATTCTGATTGCCTCCAATGATGACGAACCTCATTTTTCCAGTTAGGGAGATGCCGCCCCACACCATCACACTCTTTCCACCAAAAGTCGTTTCTCTATCAGTGCTTCAATTAGAAAAGTGTTCTCCAAATGCCGGAGGCAGAATCTGGACTTATTGCTGAACATAACAATCCTCCACATGTTTAGATTCGAGGGCACGCAAGGCCAGAGACTGCAACCAAATGGTTGCATTTTGCGACCAAAATCTGAGTGTGCGACTGAATTTTACATCCAGTCGCGTATGTGCGACCGGTAAATTTCCCCCCTTTTTTTTCTCCTTTTTTACACATGTTAAATGTAGAAGGGTCGCGTCAATGAATCCGCAATCTGTTGCAGACCAATGAGAAGGATAGAAAATGGCCATTGTAAGTGGCTAATGTGTGTCAATAGCGAACTATTGACTCGTTCTTCCGACCTGCGGCTAGTGTGCTAGTGCCAGAGTCTACAGTGTCACTGTCGCATGATGATTCAGAGTCAGAGGTTTGTGTGGCAAAAAAGGCCCAAACCCACCATTTTTGGGAAGCGAGAATTCTGCTGGTTGAGGTACTGTAAGGAGACAAACTCTGTGAACTGCACTGTTGCAGTTGATACCCTAGAACTGCGGGGAACACACAGTTTGCAGACACTGCAGGTACTTTGCAGTTTAAACACAATACACTAGTTAAACACAATCTTAGCCTCAAGCGTAGAGCATGTCGTGACATGTGAATAAATGAAAAAGCAACGCCATTGCCAGTTGCTTTTAGAAGACAAGAGGCTGTAAATCAGAGCGCAGAACAAACAAAATTCAACAACAAATTTCCTTACTTTTTCTGCATAATTCATTTCATTTTACACAAAATATTTACATCAATGAATATAATAAGTAATTATGGTGTTTAGAAATAGAAATCCTATTAGGAAAATCGCGATCTCTATTCATCCTGTTCACAATTTAATTTTAAAATAACTTATATTCTTTTTTTATCACTTTGATTCTCATTTAATTTTACGAGGCGACTGCATTACGAACGCTACTACTTTCTTCTGTGAGTTTTAAACATAGACTGTATGAAATAGGTTTTAAAGCACTCCCGAGTGCTGCAATGCTTTCCCTTCTCTTCATTGAAGTCTCTATGTCTGCAGGCTTGTGGTGATGCACAATGTGCTATAGGTGCCAAAAGAAATCTATACTGCTAATTTGTTTTGTCATGTTCAAAAAGATTGTGGCAGAGAATCGTGATATAAATTTTTCCCGAATCTTGCAGGCCCTTTAGGCAATGTGTTGGTTCAATACATAGTAGTTGGTTGTAGCTAGGTTGTAGTAAGTGTGGAGTTGGTCAATATATGTACTTCAGTCAAAGTGGGTCAATGATGGTGCAGCTCTGGCCTGTCTCGCTCTGACCAGCCTTCCAGACAGTCACGCAAATAACAGTGTGAACAGTGTGACAGAAGAGTGTGTTTGAGTGAATAGATCCGCCCCCCCCATTCTCCATTGTTCTTTGTAGTGCTTGCTGACAGAGAACTAGACAAAGGGACAAAAATAGTCCTAGTCAGAGGGACAGGAATGTCATATTTTGCAATGGCTTCTGTTTGTCCTCTAGAGGGCATCCTGTAGCTTTGGAGCATGCAGCGTGTGCTAACCAGGCTATGGTCCTGCCTGAAGAGAGAGCTGATGAAGGCTTTAAACAGAACACACTCAATGAAAGCAGAAGGTCTTGAGCAATACAAGAGACCCTACCAACATGGATTTAAAATGTTATTTAAGAACAAATTCCATACAATAGCTGTAATTAAATAGACTACAGAATAATAAATACATTATTTAGATATGACCAAAGATTAGAGCTGGGCAATATAGCAATGTTATATCGATATGGTGATATGACACTAAATATTGTCTTCAATTTTGGATATCGCAGTATGGCACAAGTGTTGTCTTTTCCTGGTTTTAAAGGCTGCAGTACAGTAAAGTTGTCATTTTCTGAACAACTTTACTGAACAACAGTATTGTAACTGTTCTATTATTTGCCTTTACCCACTTAGTCATTATATCCACATTACTGATGATTATTTATCAAAAATCTCATTGTGTACATATTTTGTGAAAGCACCAACAGTCAACACTACAATATTGTTGCGGTATTGATTTCGAGATATTTGGTCAAAAATATCGTTATATTTGATTTTCCCCATATCACCCAGCCCTACTAAAGACAAATAAAAAGTTGCACCTTCTGCAAAAGAGTCCACATCTGCTGCTTTTTCCCAGTCTGACATGAATATCACTGTTGATTTCAAATTAGTGTGGATTTTTTGTCCATTCAAACTTTACTAATCAGTTCAGAACCATGTAATGTTAATGGCTTATCCCCTGTTTGGCATTCAATGCGTTCAATGGATAGCATGCTGTGGTGTGCATACCATATCTAATGCCAGGACAACTAAGCCTTAGTACAGATCACTCTCTCTTTGGTTTTAAAAGCTTTAAAATCTCTGGATATTAGCATCGTCACTGCCGCTGTCAATGTGGATACATGTGTCCCAGCACATACACGCCTTTGTGTCTCTGGACTCGGGTTATATTACACACAGTGCATCCTGTCGCATGGTCAGAGCAGAGGTCAGTGCAAGCTGCATACTTTTCACTTACACATGCACACTTTCTCTCACATTAATTAAAGTTCAGTGGTTGTACTGGGTTGTGTTATTTGTGGGTATTTGTGATAATATTGGCCTGCATCCTCTTGTTGCGGTGAGTGTCCAACTCCTGAAGGAGCAGCAGCTCAGTATTAATGGAGCAGACATTTGAGCTGTGCCTGCCTTATGAAAACAAATCACAAAACAGATTTTTCAGTTTTTGTTGTCAGTCTTGCTGTTTGTGTTTAGGAATGCTCAGTTTGCGTCAATCGCTCTGTTCTGTATGTAAAAGGATTTCTACCTTTTTCACATGTTTGCCTTGCTTGCCCATGCGCTTGAGTCCTGATAACAACTTTAAACACAAATAAATACACACACTTCAAACAAAGGTTCATATCTGTTTAGGAAGGGGAAACAAGTCTGCTCTGTAAACATCTGTGGGCTACGTTCCTGAGAGTATCCGCAGTGCAAACAAGAAGGATAGACAAAACATTGGTTGTTTTATGTATGTCTTTATTTCCCAATCATCATTCTTTGTTTGTGCCTTTTGAGGAAAATCTGTAATGTCAATTCAGTGGATGTAGAAGCAGAAATATTGTAAGACTGTGTTTCATATTAAGTTTATAAATGGTAGGTCCATTAGACTCAAAATGTAGGGCTCCATAGGCTCCATCCAACTTAATCGCTCTCTCTTATTCGCCCTCCCTTGTATCATCCCTCCCTCCAAGTTAATGGGGTTATGTGGCTTGGCAAGATTGCTCTTTTTAGGAGTTGTGTTGAATATGAAGGAGACTAAGATACACACACACACACACACACACACACACTGACATGCACGTACAGACTGGTCTTGTTAGCTACCCTCACATTTTCTGGCAAAGCCAGTTTGTTCCAGTTTCATAATGAGGAGATGGGGACTTTTGAAGCTATGCCACCAATACACCAAAGAGGATACTGGAACACACAAACACAGATCTGGTATCATTTTTCTTTTCTCACACTTGAAAGGAAATGCCACTTCTACTTTAGCAAGACCTTTATGAATATGCAGCCCCCTAAAATCTTATTTAACAAAACAACATTGTAGTGAACATGGTTTTGTTTTTACCGTGCCGCATGAGTTACAGCTTTTTAGATTGCCTCAAGCTTGATCATTTAGAAGAATATCCTCAGTGCTTCACACCATTACTTTAATGTATAATACTAAAGATCAAAGCTTTGTTAAGTGGAGGAGCAGTCAATCCACGAAACAAGGATCAGAAAATCCCAATACATTCAGTAAACATTCAGATAACCAAACCGTATTGAAGCTCTCAACAAATAACATTGCACTGGTTGCTGAAGGTAGCAGGGCTTTCAATAAAGACTCAATAGTGCTGCATCATCATTCTCTACTGTAGCATCATCAGTCTACTGACACTTTTGTTATTACACTGTAATTAACTCACAGGGAAATGTATTGGTACTGTCTAGCAAGTGACCTGATAACATTCAGACATCAAAATTGGGCCCTAACGTCCTTCAGTCCAGTATCTCTATCTTATCGCGCCATTCTTTTCCACTCTTTTCTTATTTTCTGTGTATAGTTCCCTCTTAATCTGTGGCCCTTTAGATTCTGTATTTTTCATTTTGTATCTTAGTTCATTTATGGTAACCAGTTTGCACCCATTGCCTTCCCTAGCCACCCCTTTGTCCTTTGCTCTATTCATCCTCAGATTTCTTTGTGTTTTGTACTGCTCTAGGTACCTGTCTACAATTATTCCATCCCTCTCTCCTTTTCTTTTCCTACTCCCCTCCCTTTCTATATCTCTCTCTCTCTCTCCCTCTCCCTTCCCCCTCCTCTCCCTCTCTCTGTCTCTTCTTTTGAAAGAGCTGGCTTCAGCAGTCTGCCTGAAACGGGCGACGCATGCCCACTCATACATTGGCTTCAGCGGCCCCCATCCGCGCTAATCACAGGGTCTGTATGTGTGTGTTTGTATCTGGTGTGTGTGTATGTGTGTGTTCCTGGCTGCAGCACAGCAGTGAGGATATGTAGCTTCCTGTGCGCTGCTAGGCAGCCCAAGCTCATTCTGCCGCATGCCGCTTACCACCACCATTACGCAGAGGAATTCCCTGCTGTCTGCTACTGCTGCTCACAGAGAGTGCGAGTGTTGGCTAAAGATAGGAGGAGAGGAGAAACGAGACATGCAGCAAAGCAACACCGACAGATAGAGGACAGAGCTGGATTTCACATTGGATTTAACATGAAGATGTGCAGTGTTTGTTTATGAGGAAGTTACTCTGTGTGTGGGATTTATTTCTGACCTTTGTGCTCCTGAATTACGCGTATGGAAGAGGGTACATTGTGTGTGTGTGTGTGTGTGAGCGAGAGTGTGTAAGTGAGTGATTGTGTTGGTGTGAGTGAGTGTTTCTTCCTGATGCGGTCAGAGCGGGCTAGTCGTGTTTGTATTGTGGTGCTTGAGGAGGTGGAGGAGGATGAGCCCTCCTCTTCTCCAACACCTCCGCAGCCCAAATCCTCCCCAGACCGCAAATCCCATCATACCTCTCGAAGGGCTTCCGCTCAGGAGGACAAGGTGAGATGGGTCCTTCTGTTTGGTTCTTCATTGACTAATTTAGAGTTTGCTGATTCAGCAGCAGTTTTGCCATGTTTAAGGTGTATACTGTTTATTGTGAATGCCCGCATTCACTGGGGTTTTAAACAGATCAGTGCATTTCTCATACCTGGCCTAAAGTTCAAACCTGTGCTGAAGTGCATAGTTGCACGTACCATTGCATAAAAATACAATGCACTGCCAACACTTGTCATCCTGTGCTAAATATAGAACCAACTACAATCACCAATTTAGCCTGCCATGTGAGATGACTGCTGGTTTGTATAGGTTTTAAGCAAGGCCTAAGTCTTTGTAGTCGCCAGTGTTGGCTGTATAAAGGGCAAGCCTAGCATTGAAACATGGTAACAGAAAGTCTTTTCATCTCGTGAAAGCTTTGAAGTTTACACTGAGTAGGGGGGAAAGCCAGAGAGGATCTGCCAACTCTGATGACAGGGTTTTGTGCTCTACCTTCTCTGGTCATCAGTGTAGTAGGCATGAGACAGATGCCCGACAGCCCCACTTATTTTTAGTTAAACGAAATAAGAGAGGGAGGGATGGGGAAAACAGAGCGGCTGAGAGTAAGGAGCAAATACACATCAAAGTACTTGTAGTATAACTTTGCTGAATGAAAAGGTGTAAAGGTGTGCATGTGACTAAATGTTATTATTGAGAACGACAGTACTGCCATTCATTTTTTGCAATATATCCTGTTATTAAGAAAAGCTTTAAAATTGGATGCCTCTCCAGAACTCCCATAAATCAACATCATGTCAATTTTGTCTGTGCATTTTCCGTTATGACGCAGCGCAAAGAAAAGTGTGTACATTAGCAAGGTTATGGCTCAGTTAAAATTCTAAGACTAATTATTGCTCCTGCCATATTAAAACAAGGAAACAGTTTGCTATAATGATAATATAACAAAGTCAAGTGAGAGTAGTGTTATCATCAAAGAAAGTCACTTTGCTGCTCAGATCTTAGTGACAAATTTATAATCATGATCACAGTCACTAGCCAGTTATGTTTGTGCTATTTATTGTCCAGCAATATCTATAATGTAACACTAACAACACGTGTGTTTTTAAGATGATGTGGGAAAAATACAAAATTGTAGCCCCAAATTGTTCAATTGTATATAAATTAGTTTCACTTTGATTCCTTACCATCAAGGTGTAGAGCGGTGCGTGGCCATGGAAAGCTTGTCACAGTTTTGTTGTCACACTTATCCTCATGGGGGCGGCAGAAAGTACGCACTATAGCTTTAAACTGGCATTACCAAGGGACTCGTGCACTTTTGTTACCCACTATTACCTTGTTTATATTTTCCGTGGCAATGCTGTATCGATACACAGATGCCAAGTATTGATCTATTATTATATATGTGTTGGTCCGTTTGTCTTCTTGACAATCCCATTTTTGCAACAATACAATTGAAGTGAGATGAACAAACAGAGAAATCAATCTTTTTAGATAGAACAGATGTAGACAAAGTTTCCTTTTTGGGACATAATTTGAAATTTGGGAAATATTTGAAGTTGGAAAAAGGTAATAAATTGCAGAATATTCCAATATGTTTAAAAATCGCAACACTATTGTATCGTGACATACGTATCTGGATGATATTGCATCATGAGGCCTCTGGTGATTCCCACCCCTACTTGTTTATGATGACTGCTGAGCAACACTGTTTACAAATCCAACTCAGTGTCAGACACTATGCTCTCATGCTTGTGCTTACATTCCTGCACGCATCAGACGTATCAATGGAACAGCAGTGAGAATAGTATTAAAGAGGTGTGCTAAGTGTGTTGATGTATCTCTCATTTGCAGCTTCCTCCTCCTGGGAAAGAAAATGCATACTTTGTATAACTTGATAAAATTGTTCCACTGGTCTTTAACACTGCTATTTACATTCTTATCAGCTGGCCTCGGGCTCAGGGGTGTCGGACTGGGGGTGGAAATGGGACAAAGTACCCAGGGGCCTTGTGTGAGGAGGGCCCAAAAAGATAGAATGAATGCAGGGAGGGGCCCATAAAGAACGCCTTTCTTCAGGGCCCAGAATTTTGTGATACGCCCCTGCTCACGCTACGTGGCAAGAGGGCGCAGCTTTAACCCCTCACCAACTCGAACATTGACGTAATTGTGTGTATTTGTGAGTGTGTGTCTGTGATGTATACTGCAGCTGCTACAGTCATAAACAAATCGATGATATGCTGTCATTTGTGACCTATGGCTCTCTCCCAGCTCAGGATTATAGTGTCTGTGCGTGAGACCTCCCATTTGTAACTCTCACTGATAACACAGTTGTCAGCATAGAAATTGACGGCCTTGCAAATCGAGTATGTAGTAGTGTACATCAGCATTTCCTTGTCCTTTCCTTGTCTCTGTAGCCGTCTCTGTTAAGAGCCATCTTCAACGTGGACCCAGATGAAGTTCGCTCTCTCATATTCAAGAAAGAGGATGTCAACATTCAGGTAAGTCACACTTGTCTTGCTATTTCCCTTCGTTTTCTCTTTCTCTTTCTCTTTCTGTGTGTGTGTGTGTGTGTGTGTGTGTGTGTGTCAATCAATCACTAAGGACACCTCCCACCCCAACCATGTACTGTTCTCCCTGCTGCCCTCTGGCAAGCAGTTCAGCAGCTTCAAATGCAGAACAACCATGTTCCACAACGGCTTCCTCCCCCACGTCATAAGACTACTGAACTCCCAATAATCCCCCTTCCCATTCATACGACACTAGTCACTTTACATGGACACTGGGAACCCTATTTGCACTAATGTAACTTTAAATTTATATTATTCATTTCACTGCAATACATCCTGTTGCTGATATTTGCACTAGTCATAATCGTCGTATAATAATACATTTTTATTTTTTATATTGCACCTACTTTATATTGCAAATACTTATATTAATACTTTTTCTCTTTTTACTTGTCTTCTGTTTCTTTTCCTTTTTTGGAGCTTTGCAACAAAATCTCGCTCAACTGTATATGTGAATGTGCAGTTGAATGACAATAAAGTCTGTCTAAGTCTAAGTGTGGGTGTGTGTTTGGCGTTCAAACTGTAGCTTCACATACACACCATTGCATATAAAAAAAACACTAAGGAGAGCAGCAGTAAGCCAATCGGCTACAATTGATCGATTGACTGACTCAGAGTGCCTTCTGGCAGCTTCACCGTTTCATATAGCTGTCAATCAGGGCAGGACACATGAACTGTTCCTGACGCTTCCACGTCCATCTATGGTTAAAGGACATAATCTTCACTTGATACTCATCCCTTTTTTCTCCCATCCCTTTTCCTCTTCATCCCTAGTCTTTCTGAATATATTTCCTCAGTTTATGCCACATTGTGTTTGCACACTCTTTGTTTTTTCCTCTGTCCGTGTGGATCTATAGTGCTGGGGTCATCACACTGGGCCTGAGTCTTTTGGAGTCAGCAACACTGGCCCAGGCCCATTGCTGTCACATGACATTTGTTTATAGCCCCACTCTGTTGATTGCTCGCTACTACACTGAAAGAGAGAGAGATGGGGGTGCGGCAGCAGGGTGTATTGAAGTGAGAGCGAAGTTAGGAACACATGATAGACATTTTTCTCCTTGTGGCTCTAGTCTCATGTTTCTTGTGGTCTGCAACAGTGTGAGATCTATAGATTTTGTTTGGGGCATGTTATTTATGCCTTCACCCCATCATGATGTGTGTTTATGTGTGAGCATGTGCTTGAAAAGAGAAATAATAAACATGCTTAAACTGTTGTTTTTCTGTGTTTTGGGATCTCCTGTCAGGACAATGAGAAGAGGACGCCTCTGCATGCTGCAGCCTACTTGGGAGACGCTGAGATCATTGAACTGCTCATTCTCTCAGGTAATAAACACAGCCCAACCGTCAATCTGTTTAGCCGTCCATTACATTTAATTTACAGCTAATCCACCTTTGGTATCAATTCTACTTGAAAGCTTAGTCATCTATCCACACTGGCTGTTGGCAACCATTCCTGTATACATCCATCCGCTCATATTTTTCATCGTGTATATTAGCTCTGATAAATTTGTCCCATGTTTATTAACTCCTTTGCATATTTAAACATTCCTTCATAAATCATTAAACAGGTCAAACTAAAGTGGAAACAAATGTATTGTCTTTCAAGTTGTTTCAAGAAAAACAAGATTTGAGTCATAATACCAAAAATCATGCCATACTTTCCTATACTTTCCAATAGCCACTGCTTGTTTTAAGAGGTGGGGCCAACCCTAACACAAGCGTAGTGTGGAAGGTGTGTGCGTGCGTGTGTTTGTGTTCACTGTTTCTCAATAATGTGAAGAGTAAGCAACAGGTGCAGCTTTAGGGCTATTTCAACCCTCAAGCTTGTCCACAGAGGATCCTGAGAATTGTATATCTTCCAGGCTGTTGGCACATGGGAGGAGTTAGCTTTCTCGGCCTTTCTGCTAGAAAGAGTCTTTTTAAACCCAAACCATGATATTTTGCTAAACCTAAGCAAGTAGTTTTGTTGCCTAAACCTTACAAGATATCTAGCAGACCTGAAGGCCATCTTCTCCCAACAGTGCACTCTTAGCTCCCAACATCTCCTTCCCATAAGGCATGGTAGCCTTCTCAACTATTAGTTTATTTTTAAGATTTTTACTCTTCACACTCTTTCAATCAATTACTGTTAGGTATTGTGAGACTTTAATGTATTTTTCAATAATGATCAATTCAATGATCAGACATTTTACAGGTTTCCAACTATGTTTGTCTTTGCTGTGTCTGCCATTGTTGACTTATCTCTCACATCTCGTACCTGCTCTCTCCCTCACTCTCCTTCTCTCATTCAAGGAGCCAGAGTTAATGCCAAAGACAACAAGTGGTTGACTCCTCTTCATCGAGCTGTCGCCTCTTGTAGTGAGGTAATACGTTACACAAACACACGTGCTAATGTGTACAGGGGTGACTTCACTGTATTTATGTGTCGATCTCGATGAGTCTCACAATTAAGTTGTAACTTTTTATACCTTTGATAATCCCCTGTATGATAACACAAATGCAACCCTACTAAAGGAGCTTTTCCACTGAAAATAGCAATGCAACAAAATGCAGACTAATTTCATTTCAGTGAAACCCCTGTGGGGGGCAGAAAACACAGGTTAGTTCAGCAACACGCATACCAGAAAGGATATCTTGTAGTTACCTTACTGGCATGAGATGTAGAAAGGTATTGCTGCCAAGATGTTCAGATGTTACAGATTTGTCCTTAAAAGGGTAAAGTGACACAACCACTGTGGGATGTGTTGGTATGTGATAAACCTTTAAAATCTCTTTACCTATTTTATTTGGTCCTGGCAGGGCAACATGCCCACACTTGGCCACACTAAGACATCCCCTTACGTTGTTTCTCCTTCTCAGTGCAGTATAAAGCTCCCTAAGAATAGCAACTACTTTTCAAACCACCCACCCATAGCCATCTGTGCACATTGGTGTGTACTTTGTTAGTACACTGGGGCAAATTAGAAATAGAGCCTCTGTTGGCACACTCTAAACCATTCTTACTCTCCGTCCAGGATGCAGTGGCAGTGTTGCTGAAGCACAGTGCAGATGTTAACGCCCGTGACAAGAACTGGCAGACGCCGCTCCATGTTGCAGCTAGCAACAAGGCAGTACGCTGTGCTGAGGCTTTGGTCCCGCTGCTTAGCAACATCAACGTGTCTGACCGGGCCGGACGCACTGCCTTGCACCACGCCGCCTTCAGTGGACATGTAGAAGTGGGTCTCTTTTAGACACACGCAAGGACACTCACATACATGTCAGCATCCTGTTAATTTGCTTTTGTGTGATAGATGGTGAAGTTGCTGCTGTCCAGAGGAGCCAACATTAATGCATTTGACAAGAAGGACAGGAGAGCCATCCACTGGGCAGCCTATATGGGTGAGACTGTTTAAGGATCTGTCTCTCCCTAGTTGTCACTTCCATAAATAGTACATGGCTAAATGAACATGACTCGACTTAAGTTGAATTTGAATTTGATCAATATAATTTCCTCCCCTCCCTCTTCTATTTCAGGTCACCTGGAGGTGGTAAAGTTATTGGTGGCCAGTGGAGCAGAGGTTGACTGTAAGGACAAGAAAGCATATACTCCGCTCCATGCAGCCGCCTCCAGTGGCATGAGCAGCACAGTGCACTATCTGCTGACCCTGGGGGTCCACGTCAGTACAGACACACACATTTACATATATGCATAAACTAGCAATGTCCTTGTTGTGTAAATAATGTGCCATGAGCTTTTTACCTAGATAAATCTTCAACTGTAAATATTAAAACATGATTTAAATCGTAGCAATATAATTTTCTCAAGTTAATAAAATGCAAAAACATTGATTTCTTCTCTCCTTGCATAGGTCAACGAGGTGAACAGCTATGGCAACACTCCTCTCCATTTGGCCTGTTACAATGGACAGGATGTGGTGGTCAGTGAGCTCATCAAGGCAGGAGCCAACGTCAACCAGGTGTGTGTGCGTCCCCTTGTACAAAATAGTAAATGCGTGGGGTCAGTGTGGGTGTTTAATTGTGTTGTTTGTTACCTTGCTTTCAGGTGAACGAGAGGGGGTTTTCCGCTCTCCACTTTGCCTCGTCCTCACGACAGGGGGGCACTGTGCCAGGAACTGCTGTTGTCCCATGGAGCACACATCAACATGCCGGTATGTCCAAATGCAGATACAGTACACTTTAATACAAACACATAAACTTAGCTGAGAAATGCTATTTGAGTGTGTACATCACTTGTACACAAAGAAAAGGAGCCTGTGTCTTCAGCTTTTCATGTGTATGCTGCCCAGTATCTAGTAGAAAGTTAAAAATGGTAGCAGTTAACACTTTGGTAGCAGTGATGGAAACTGATATTGGGTCCCCACAGCCTCAAGATGCAAGGCCATATGGAAGATGACGGTGGAGGGGGTGGCTCCCTGAGGCTGCAAGCTGCTCATGGAATGTGTGTGTGTGTGTGTGTGGTCCACAAGGGGGTCAAAGATAGCTTCTGTTCATGCTAAGCTTTCTAACACTATAGCGTTAGACTCTGATGCTGAATCAACTTACCGCACGGGCACTTAACTGTACATCTTTTTGCACTACAGCATTGATATACAGTATAGAATCAGTACTCTACAGAAAATCACCATATTTGTCCTTCTTTGCTTGTCTCCACTATCTCCCCCCCCCATCTGTCCAGAGTAAGGATGGTAAGACTCCCCTCCACATGGCAGCAACACATGGAAGGTTCTCCTGCTCTCAGGCCCTCATTCAAAATGGTGAGAGCCACAACAGTGTGCTGTCTGCTTAATTATCAAGTGTTTTAATGCAAATGCATACATATATACCCTTTATTTATGTGTGTGAAGGAGCTGAGATTGATTGTGAGGACAGGAGCCAAAACACTGCCCTTCACATCTCTGCCCGCTATGGCCATGAACTCATCATCACAGCACTCATCAAACACAGAGCCAACACTGCCAAGTTAGTAGCAATTGACATTTAACCAGAAGTTTATCTTCCCACTGAATATAATAAACTTAAGGAATAAGGGGGTGATGGTTTAACTTAGGATAAACCATTCTTCCAACCTTTTTTTGTTTTCTTTCTGTCATCAAAAATGCGTCCATGCTCTCACACCTGACCCTTCTGTGATGACTTGCCTTCTCTGCCTTAAATATTTTTAGGAGAGGTATTCATGGGATGTTCCCTCTACACCTAGCAGCTCTCAGCGGCTTCTCAGATTGCTGCAGGAAGCTGCTGTCAGGTACATTCATGCTGACGCCATTCTTGTCACTGGAATTACCTAGTTGACATCCTAATAGATGCTGATTGCATATTTTTGCAGGGTTTGACATAGACACCCCTGATGACTTTGGAAGGACCTGTCTACATGCTGCTGCAGCTGGAGGGTGAGTCATCATTCCTGCTCACTGCCTTATTGTTTGATTTCTGAGCCTCTTTATTGCTTTTCTTTGTTACAGCATTCATCTTTTTTTCATCTCCCATATGCACTGAAATATTATTGGTGCACTTGAATACGATAGATTGGTATGTCAACAAAACATCCCTGTTAAACGGTCTCTCTAACCAGGAACCTGGACTGTCTGAATCTGCTGTTAAACATAGGAGCGGACTTTAACAGGAAAGACAACTTTGGAAGGTGAGCCAAGCATGTGATTTAATTCTAGCATTGTTAGGCATATAAGTAAAATATGGTCCAAAGTCAGAGGAAAACCTTTGACCACATTATGAAGAGTAAAGGAACAAGTAAGTCCTCACTGGTATAAATAATAGCTGATGTTGACTCTCTGAACATCCCAGGACTCCACTACACTATGCATCAGCTAACTGTAACTACCAGTGTGTGTTTGCCTTGGTGGGCTCTGGGGCAAGCATCAATGAGCTGGACCAGAGAGGCTGCAGTCCCCTGCACTACGCTGCTGCAGCCGACACTGATGGAAAGTAAGTTCTACTCTGTGTTTAATTGATACAATTTGTAGTTAAGTATCAGAGTCAGATGAAGGCTTTGTCTTTGTCAGGTGTGTGGAGTACCTGTTGAGGAATGATGCTGATCCAGGAGTTAGAGACGCACAAGGTTATAGTGCAGTGCACTATGCCTCATCTTACGGACGCACACTCTGCCTGGAACTGGTGTGTACAGCTACACAGAGTGAAAATATCGTGCATGTCCTACAGACGGTCAGAAGATCTGATCACTTCCATGTGCTAAAGGGTTTTAGAACTGTAGAGAAAACTACAGCACACACATCTCTGTCTGTTTCTTTCAGATGGCAAGTGAGACACCTCTTGATGTGGTAAGAAACAAATTCCATCCACTGTAACACAATGAGCCCTTACATTGAGTCATTGATTGTTATTGGCTCCCTCTGTTGGGTAGATTGGGAACATAATGGTTAGATAATCTGACACAGATGAAACTACTGTGAAACAGCTTCTGTCTTGTAATTGATTGGGGATAAAAATTGGTGTGTCAATATAAGAATTTTGCACAAAAAAAACAGTTTTAACATAAAACTCTTCTTGGTACCCCTAACCTCTCTTTCAATTCATTTGGACCATGTGGAGTAGTGTGACCATGTCATGTAACCATGACATTTCTTTGCCATGTGTGCTAAACCTGGATCTGGACCTGAAAATAGTAATATGGGAACCATCTCTCTATTTCAGTTAATGGAGACATCAGGAACAGGCCTGGGTGACTCAGAGAGCCAAGCCCCCATCAGTCCACTCCACCTGGCGGTGAGTTCAAGGATTTGTCAGTTTGTCTTTATATGTCTTTCTCACACACAGGCTTTGCCTGTTTCTGTCATATTTATTACCATTAGACATACAAGTATGTCTTCTATTGATTAAGGCCTACCATGGACACTGTGGTGCTTTAGAGGTCCTCTTATCGTCCATGCTGGAAGTGGATGTTTGCAGCCCAGAGGGCCGGACGCCCCTCAGCCTAGCCTGCTCCAAGGGTCACCAAGAGTGTGTCTCCATGCTGTTGCACCATGGCTCCTCACCCATGACCTGTGACTACACGCACAAAAAGACAGCCATACATGCTGCAGGTATACATACATGCAGTAAAATACTCGGACACATACAACCACAGAAATCTATTTGGATGCAACATCTTTACATCACATGATTGATGTTTATTCTCTGCTTTTTAAAATGGCAAGAAAAGTCATACTCTAGCTCTATGTGTGTGTGTGTCTGCCGCAGCTATGAATGGCCACCCAGAGTGCCTGCGCCTGCTCATAAGCAACAACGACCAACACATTAATGTGGACGTGCAAGACATCAACGGACAGTGAGTGTGCATGGACAAAATGGCTTAGGCTGGAGGTTTTCACTGAGATCCTCTTGGAGGAGATAACTTTAACTAGTTTCATACATAAATAAAATGAACTCTCTTAAGTCATATTTCCACACTTTGTACAGGACTCCTCTGATGTTGGCAGTGCTAAATGGACACACGGAGTGTGTGTACTACTCTCTACTGAGTCAAGGGGCCAGTGTAGAGTATCAGGACCGCTGGGGGAGGACGGCACTACACCGAGCGGTGAGACATTCACACACACCCACTAACATTACAACTTATTTATAATTTTATTACTGACATTACAACTTTTTATTAATTCTTTTCTATTATGATATATGTATTACTAATATTGTTTTTCATTTTCAAATTTTTCACACAGGCAGTGACTGGCCAGGAGGAGAGTGTAGAGGCCCTCCTCCAGCGGGGCCAGTGTGTGTGTCAAAGACATCAGGGGCCGCTCCCCTTTTCACCTGGCATCTGCTTGCGGCCGTGTGGGTGTCCTGGGTGCCATGCTGCAGGCCACGACCACCTCCTCACACACTCACACACATCTCACTGACAACCAGGGCTACACACCACTGCACTGGGCCTGCTACAACGGTACTCGTTCACAGCAGAACTCATTTACATACTGTACATGTCTGCTCTGTATGCAGCCACAGCAATGCAGTGTTCTCATCTGTTCCTCCCTTTGTACCTCTATCCTCTCTTTGTTTTAATAGGATATGATGCTTGTGTGGAGTTGTTGTTAGACCAGGAGGTGTTCAAGAAGATTAAGGGCAACCCTTTCAGTCCGCTGCACTGTGCTGTGTAAGCAATGTGTCTGTCTGTACCAGTGAATGTTTTTATGTAGAAAGACACTGGTCTGATCTGGTCTGAGGGTATGTGACGTGTAAGTGTGTGTTGTGTATTTCAGTATGAGCAATAACGAGGGAGTGGCTGAGATGTTGATTGACTCCCTGGGAACGGATATTGTCAACACCACTGACTCCAAGGGCAGGTGAGGGCCGCAAACACTCAAATAACATCATGTTTTTCTGAAAGTTGTTCAGGGTGGGCACAAGCTATGCTGGTATGTTGTCAACTGTGTTTGTGTCAACGCAGGACCCCCCTACACGCTGCAGCGTTTTCCGACCATGTGGAGTGTGTTTCCCTTCTGCTTAGCCACGGAGCTCAGGCAAACGTAGTCGACACACACACACGCAGGACACCGCTGATGATGGCCGCTATAAGCGGACAAACCAATACTGTGGGTCAGTACACCCACTATGTGTCATAGATACAATATTGGCCTTTGATTTCTAAACCTTTTGACATGTAACCGTCTTTATTCATGTGTTGCAGAGATGCTGGTGAGCAGTGCTAAAGCAGACTTCACGCTACAGGATACAAACAGGAACACAGCATTACATCTGGCTTGCAGCAAGGTAACAACCATTAACATAAACAGAAATGCTTTTATATTCACTGGACATGGTGAATTATGGATCTTAACAAGGATCTCTGACCAAAGAGAAGAAAACAAATTACTGAGTTGTTATTGAAAATCACTTTCTAGTGTGAGTTTATTAAAGGCTTTCCACACAATGTCCTAAAAGGTTATTTTTCTTCCTCTACATGTTGGAAAAAATAAGTAAGTACTATGGGTTCACATGTGAGAAATATACAAATGAGATAAATCATTATGAACTTATTATAAATATTGATTCAAAGGGCGTTTTCATATTGTGCAAGACATCTCTAATTAATTTTCAATTTCCCCTGTTAATCACTTTAATGCTCTCTGTTCTTCCCAGGGTCATGAGACGGGTGCCTTGTTGATTCTGGAGAAGCTCAGCGACAAGAACCTCATCAACTGCACCAATACTTCTCTCCAGACGTACGTAGTATAACCTGGGTGCACACTCAGCTGTGCGGTGGGGTAATGTACATTCAGACTTTTAACACCTTCCTCCACCTTCTTTCAGGCCCTTGCATGTAGCAGCCAGGAAGGGATTAACAGTGGTGGTCCAGGAGCTGCTGGGGAAAGGAGCCAGTGTGTTGGCAGTGGACGAGAATGGTTGGCTTCCATCTTACTGTTGTAGCGTACACCTCACTATTCACACATACTTCTAGAGTTGAATGTGAACTTTTTTGTTTTACTCTGTCATTATTGTCTTGCACGTAGGTTACACTCCAGCTCTGGCCTGCGCTCCCAACCGTGATGTGGCCGACTGTCTGGCACTCATCCTCAACTCCATGATGCCCACCTCCCCTATGGTCACCATAGCAACTTTGCCTGCCCATTCTCTTACTCAGACAGTGATCAACCACCACCCAACCAACAACCATGTCTCCAAAGGTGTGGCCTTTGACACCCCTCCCCCTCTGAGGCCTGACCACGCCTCCTACTGCAGACCAGAGCGCCCGCTGTCCTCCGTCACTGGGGACGATGAACTGAATGACTCAGATTCAGAGACATACTGAGAATATACTTGCTATTGAACAGAGCCCCGCAATACTGGCAGGCTAGCCAGCCACTCAGGAGCCTTAATAGGTCACTGAAAAGGAACTTAAAGAGGGAGAAAATAGAGCCAGTGTGCGGGCTTCTTTACATCTTAAAATAACCCTTGTTGCAAACCATGTTTGTTTCCTTATGGTGCATCCCCATGGGGTATGTAAAATAACATACTAAAAATATAGAATAAGGTGAATACACACTAAATTTTTCTCAGACACTATCACTGTATGGTCAGTAACATGGCCAGTGTATTTTTAAATTTAAAGCAATGTTATTGTTCTCTTCCTTGCTGATACTTTTTGTTGTTGTTTTAAGACTTTTCACAATTTTTCCTTCAAATATTACTAGAAGAGTATCTACTGGAGAAAAGAGGACTGTTTTTTTCCGTACGATTGTCTAAAGAAAAGACAGAGGGACAATCACATGGGACACAAAGATTTATTATTGTTTTTTCAACTGTACATTTGAGTTTTTATTCAGTTCTTCAAACTTTGAAGGGAGACACTGATGGCGGTCACTCACGCACTTTGGTGATGCTCCATCATTGTTATTGAACCACTTTTAAATTCCTTAGAGAGGAAGTCATTATTGAATCCTATGAATTTATTCCAAGTGGACTGAATCATTGGGAGCTGTTCAGGACAACAGGTGGATGTAAGACCCATTTACTGTATGACTGGTCCAGTCACTTGATTGATGGATCAAGTGACTGCAGCCGAATGAGCGGCTCAACTTTTAACTTGCAATGCTGTAACTACTCTGTGTGTGTGTGTGTGTGTGTGTGTGTGTGTGTGTGTGTGTGTGTGTGTGTGTGTGTGTGTGTGTGTGTGTGTGTGTGTGTGTGTGTGTGTGTGTGTGTGTGTGTGTGTGTGTGTGTGTGTGTGTGTGTGTGTGTGTGTGTGTGTGTGTGTGTGTGTGTGTGTGTGTGTGTGAATAACTTGCCTTTTAAGGAACAAGCTACTGGTTCAGTGTTTGTACGGATTAAGTAATGAACAAATAAAGAGATTTTTTTTGATTAATTGCAGTTTGTGTATGAAATAAGACACATTCTTGGAAGTTGTGTCTTTATAATGTTAAGAGGTATGCTAGCTCACTTTAATATGGTTCCAGAACATGTGTTTTAAATTGTATTTAACAATGTTCTTCTGAGAAACCTATCTACTCCAGTTCACTCATTGTCAAGGTGATACATTCGTCCATACAGACAGGCAGTGACCAGGCCACCGGTCATGTTTGAGTGTTTCATGGTCACTCTGCCATCTGCAGCTGTTTCCAGATGCTCTGGCTGCTCTAGGACCATCTTGCTAGCCAAAACTGATGGGTACACATATCTGGTTCCAAACTTCCCCTCCAACAGGAAGTCCATTTTAGACTCAGCCTCTTCCACTTCCTGTCCACAGGAACTGGCGTCCAGACCTGCACAGCGGACTAGTGCACACACCTGCAACAGAGATGTGACAAATGTGAAGAGAGTCTAGTTTGGCAGTTTTAAAATATCAAAAATGATTTCTATTCATACCTGCAGGCCGATGCGTACATACACAGTGTGTGTTCCAGCAAATGCCCCCAATGCGTAGAGCTCTTTAATGCCACCATGTTGTAACTGCCGGTACTGCAGGTGACAGCAAAAGGTTCCATTACACACATTCACTTCGCCCTCTGTCTCGTTCAAGAGGACAAATGTAAATGGGTCGTCATTTATAGATGAAATGAATGTGGCAGAGGAGGGAGGAACTGATGAAGCAGTTTCAGGAGGGGGAGAATCAGAACAGTTCTTTTGGTGACAGAATCCAGATTCTGTAGCTGTAGATGTGGACTCACTCTTAACTACCCTCTCATCTGTAGTTACACTCTGCCCCACCCACAGTGGGTCTAAGACTGGCACCCTAGCCACCAGCAGCCTGCCCTCCTCTGGGTCTCCTTTCTGGGCGTGGTGGTAGGTGGCAGAAAAAGGGGTGTAGATACCACTTCCTCTCATGTTCAGTCGGTCATAACGAATGTTGGCTGCTAGCAGGGTGACATTGGCACCTTTGGTGAATGCCCGCTGGAACTGGATCGAGTCCATTAAAGGGAGATAGTTTATCCAGGCTGTTGGGTAGACCAGCTGACGTACACCCTAAAAGGGGTGTAAGACGAGAAGGATGTTAGGAAACGCGAAGACCAATTCTTAGTTAGGTACAAAATTTGAGTTGAGTTTTCCACCTTCTCCACCAGGGCAATTGTGGGCTTGTGGAACAGGATGTCAAAGCAGATCATGATGCCAAACCTTCCAGCAAAAGGTGTATCAAATGTTATGATCTCAGGTTGGGGTGGCGTGTCATAGTAATGCTCAAAGAGAAAAAGGTTGTTTTTATGGTAGCGAGCCACCAGCAGACCATCTGACCTGTGTGAAAGAAGATTCTGTAAATGGAATACTAGGAAATTATTTATTGGTGCACTTGCTTGACTTCAGCTTAACTTTTTTAAGGTCTACGCTGCACCCTTAGTGCCAACTTGGGTTGAACATTTAGGTAATGTCTGATGACGCTTATTCATGAAAATACTCCAACTGAGTTTGGACTGTTTTGGTAGTTATCACTATAAAAGGTTATTTATAACATGTAAATATCAACACTTCTCTGGTGGGCCTTAGTGCAGTTTCTAACTAAGGTGATGTTGCCACATTTATGCACGGCAGATCTGTACACAGTTCCCAAATTGTCAGTGCTTCATGACACGGGATCGCTCTGTGATTAAAAGGAGGTGAAAGTGGTGATTATAATAAGTCATAATTGTCACAGCTTTTAATGCACCCACCTATTATGATGCATTCTTTCTAATCCCACCCCATGCCTTAGTCCACCACATGGAGGGTGCCTATAACTACGAGGCGTGTCAGTAATACCTATCTTTGATGTTACTACTTAATTACCATAACACTTTGGCCCCCATATGTTGGTGCCATTTGTTTTAAATATTTTATTTTAAGGTCTACACTGCACCTGAAAACCACGTTGGTGTTGAACTGCCAGCGTCCATCAGAGGGACAGGAGGAGGAGGGGTCAGTTTTCAGGGGACAGGGCTGCATGTCAGCCATGTTGGCCACCAGGTAGAGGTTGTTACGACGGGCCATACAGCTCAGTCGCTGGAGAACCTGTAAAACACAACCACACTCAAATGGGATTTATATTCACAGACTGGTGTTGCATTAGTGAAGGCTCTGGGCAGCCTAGTGGTGTTTCTATGTCCGTGTATCCTGTCAGATTGTTCATTCAATAACAACATCAAGTCGAAAAGTATGATTGTGTACCTCAGTGTTGTTGTATTTGCCCGGCTCTGTGCAGGGGTTCCAGCTCTCCTGCTGGGGGTCAGGAATGGTTTCTAGGTAGCCAGAGATGGATGAACGGCTGAAGTTAAAACCATGAAGACCATCTTCTGGAAACACCAGGATCTGGGCCCCCTAACCAAGAGAAGATGAGGGCAGATTAGAGATTAGACGAGCTTCATTACTAGTTTGCCGTCATGAACTGTGTGGCATTCAATGTGCTTCTTTATGTGAGTATTCATGGAAATACATCCATCCGTGTCTGAGGCCTTCATCACCAATGACTGCTTCTGTTATTGTTGTACACATGACAGATGAGCAGAGATGGCATACTTCCTATATTCAAGTTGAAGTACAGATACGTGTGTTAAAAAACTCCAGTAAAAGTAGCACCTGTCTCTTTTAGTTATGCTGTAAGAGTTTTAGCCTTAACTGGGGAATTTCCTTTGACACACTGAGCTCCTCTCTCCTCTCAGGACCTGGAGCTCACCGCCAGTGTTTCAGTTTGAATGTTAAAAGTGTTAGGATAACTCAAATGTATTTATTTATAAGGAGGCTGGTTGGTTAGTTTGCTAACACTGAAGTGAAAGCAATACGAGTACAGATTTTATCTACCACCTCTCAAATCATATTCTACATCACATCTACGCACTCTCACATTTTGTACCATATTTACCTTCATACAAGTGCAACGCACAGTACTGTCTATTCCCATCCAATTAGATTGAATTCGCGAACAATATTAACTCCAGTGAAATTATTTGAAACTTATTAGTGACGACTAGATTAGGACTGTATTTAAAGCTGATTCTGGTTTCCAACTTTGCCCCAGGTCTGTCTGTTAGAACACAGACAGAGACAACTTCTCTCTTGATGCTTTTATTACAATCAAGCAACAGTACAAACATTGGCTAGGTAGCTCTGCTATGGCTGTGTGTGTGTGTGTGTGTGTGTGTGTGTGTGTGTGTGTGTGGTTCTGCAAAGAAACAAATAACATTGTAAAGGCTACCAAACACAATGCATGGAATCCCATGCTAGCAAGAAACCCACTATTAATTACATTATCGTAATGCAGTGTAACTGTAGCATGTAAATAATGCACCTAAAATACAAACGTGGGCGTTCAACAATCGCAATTATATCGAATCAACAGCCAGGTGTAACCTAGGTAACAGGTGTAACCTAGGTAACAGGTGAAGAATACAAACAACAACATCACTAGCTAATTTAGGCTACTTCAAATTTGCAAGAACTACAGACCAACACAACAACAGGCTTAAATGAACTGACAACATAAATTATGCGACTTATGTCGTATAATTTATGAGTTCTCAAGGACGCACAAACACAATCTCAACTGATTATCCTCCGGACAGCTAGTCTCTTTTTTCTTTTCTCTCTCACTTTTTTTTCTCTCTGTGAGCCGTGCGCGCCCGCTCGCGGTGTGAGGCGCGTGTCCGCACTCACAATCACATAGACGACGTTTTGTACAAAACTAATGTAATGAGCCAATTTTGTAAAGTGAAGGAGTAGAAAGTACCGATAAAATATGAAGAGTAAAAGTAAAAAAACGCCACAAAAATAAATACTCAAGTAAAAATATCTGAAAAATATATTTGAGTACAGTAAAGAAGTATTTGTACTTCGTTACTTGCATCTACATGATGACTGAGTTTACTTGGGAACACTGACTCATTTGCAATAATATACTCATAACTACCTTGCTATCACAAGAATAAGGAATTTTATTTAGACTGTCCAGTATAAATAAAATGACTTTCCTTATCCCCCGATTGTGATTTTCTGAAACTTAACACTGATCAAACAGAAACGGATTCTTTAATATATGGTCCCTGGTTAGATCTAAGCGTAGGCTATTAACTGGTAAATATTCAGCAAATGAATATTATATATTAACTAAAATAAATAAAATATATATATTATAGCAAGGGAAAACTGCAGTGACATTTGACACTTTACTTAAGGGATCCAAAGACCATACAGTGGAAAGTTTGAGTGGAAAATTAACAAACATTGTGATATGCAGAACAAAGTTTCTAATGCTGTAACAGGTTGGACTGTCACGTTCAGGGAAGTGAGGAACAAACAAAAGAAATATTTATTTCGTTGAAAAACTAAACATATAACTGTCTCCTGACCTGACCTGACCATACCTGCTGGGCTGCCCGGGCAGCCTGCTCCTCGTAGATATCCAGGTTTTTCTGCATGTGCTGCAGGGCATCGAGGCGGGACAGGGGGACATCAGGCTCCGGGTTCAGGATTACGTTGTGCTCATACACAGCAGCAACATACCAGTCCATGACAGGTTCTGTCTGAACAACGGCCGAAATTAAAGAAAAACTGACCACAACGATCAAATACATTGTTCCAGTCCAGACAACAACGTTGAAAGCCGTTAACGCTGTCACTCTCCGATATGAGTCGAGCGCAGATTTGAGTCGCGCGTTCTCAGATTTAAACGGTTTTCGGCATATTGCGTCATAACCCTGTAATGAGAGTCGAGTCCATAGATGGACATCCTGGAAAAGTTTTGAAAACGTTATGGTTTCTAAAACAACACATACAATCACACTCAAAGGGAAACATATTATTATATATTTTGAATGTAAAGATAGAAATGTACAGTATGTAATATTGTTAACCTTTTTGTTTTATTTGGGAAGTTTCATATTCATAAATCAAAGTTTTCCAATTCAAGACCATGCTCTAACTATTCCAAATTGAAATTGACATATAATTTGAGTCTCTTAAATTAACAAATAATTACTGTATCTGATGTATACTTCAGTCTGTTTAATTAAGAACATCGGTTGTCAATATCATTAACGAGGTTTGTAAATTTGTCACATTCTTATTTTTATATTTATTTTATTATTCTTATTTTGTTCACTTCATGGTTCTGTTTATATTGTATTTAATACTTCTGTTACCTGTTCTCATATTATATAAGTTGAAATCTCTTTCTTTATAATTTTATGTTTTGAGCTGTGATGACTGAATTTTTGTAAACATATTTTTAAATAAAAAACAATAATAAAAAAAGAGTCCATAGACAGAAATGGACCAACACGGAGACCAGTGTTGGATATTAGAAGCACTGAAACCGCAGAACAGCTCTTCTTCTCTTGTAGTGTAACCCAGACCTTCCAGGATGCTTTCCAGTCATGTACGATACACAAAATATCCCAATTTGAACATATGAATACGTTAAATTCGGACTTCAAATGGAGAACAGAACAATTGAGTTTGGAGTGAATAATCTGATTTTAATGGCAAAATATTTCATACACAAATGTCGATTTCTTAAAACATCCCCTGTCTTTAGTGTCTTTATAAATGATACAAATCTGTATTAGTCCCTAAAATGTTGCAAAACAAAAAAAGCCCTACTTTATAATATGATACTTACGCAAACTCATTCCTTAGTGTATACTGCTGAGTCCCTTGTTCGCTTTTCCATTTATTTATTTTTGTTTGGTTTGTTTGGTTTTTTTGGAAAATGTATCACTGTTGTACTCCATGTTCAATTCATGTTGTAGAATTGACCGAATATGTTTGCAATGTGCCTTGTTGTAGCCTATGTTTGATATGAATCTTTAATAAAAAATATTAAAAAATACTGAGATTTGTGAAATCCATGAAATGATAAACTTTTCTAATTACAAACAATAACAGAAGATGGAAATCATTCATCATCAATCATCCTATATGAGTTTTTTCAACATGTTATACTATGACCTTTTTCACCTTTTTCCACACACTGATCTTTTTAATAATTTATCGCTTTTTTGGACATACTATATTATGACTTTTTCGTCACTTTTTTCAACATACTATAGTATGACCTTTTCGACTTACAGTACTATGACTTACTATACTTTTTAATTTTTTTCGACATACTATACTATGACTTTTTCATCACTTTTTTGACAAACAAAAATATGACTTTTTTATAACATTTTTCTACATACTATACTATGACTTTTTTTGACATACTATACTATGAATTTGTGTTGCTTTATTCCACATACTATACTATGATCTTTTCAAATTACTATACTATGATCTTTTACATTTTTTTTGACGTATTATACTATGACTTTTTCAACACACAATACTATGACTTTTTTGTCACTCTATTCAACATACTATACTATGACCTTTTTGACATACTATAGTATGACCTTTTCGATGACCTTTTCGACTTTTTACTATGACTTACCATACTTTTTAATTTTTTTCGACACACTATACTATGACATTTTCATCACTTTTTTGACATATTATACTATGACTTCTTTTGTCACTTTTTTAAAAATCCTATACTATGATTAACTTACTATACTATGACTTTTTTTGACTTACTATACTATTATCTTTTTAATTTTTTCGACATATTATACTATGATTTCTTTTATCACTTTTTTTCAACATGCTATACTATGACTTTTTTCAACATACTATGCTATGAATGTTTTGTCACTTTATTCAACACACTATATTATGACTTTTTCATCACTTTTTTCAAGATACTATACTATGACTTTTTTGACTAACTATACTATGATTTTTTTAATTTTTACTATACTAAAACTTTTTGTAATAGACTTTCTTCGCTTTTTTCAACATACTTTTTTATCTATGACTTCTTTGATCACTTTTTTGACACCTATGACTTTTTTTTCAACATACTATACTATGACCTTTTCACCTTTTTCGACATACTATAGATTACTTTTTTGATGTACTATACTATGATCTTTCTAAAAACTTTTTAGACATCCTTTACTATGACTTTTTCATCACTTTCTTTCAACATGGTATAGTATGACTTTTTCATCATACTATATTATGACTTTTTATTCATACTATAACTAGACTTTTTTTTGCTTTTTTGACATGCTATCTTGTGACTTTTTCCTATACTATACTATGAATTTTTAATTATACTATACTATAGTATAATATACGCTATAGTAAGTAAGTAAGTAAGTAAAGTTTATTTGTATAGCACCTTTCACAGATAAAAAATCACAAAGTGCTTCACAGTAAAATGTAATACAATACCAACAAAGTACAATACAATGCATAAGACACTATTAAAAACAAATGGAAAACATAAAAACAGAAACCATAAAAACCCCACGTCTAACTAAACGCCTGTTTGAATAGCAGCGTCTTCAGTTGCTTTTTAAAAGAATCAACAGAATTCACACAACGTAAAAATGTAGGCAATGCATTCCACAGCCTAGGTGCCACTGCTTGGAATGAACGATCCCCTCTTGATTTAAAATGAGTGTGGGGAACAACTAACAGTCTCTGACCTGATGACCTCAGACTACGGACCGGAGTGAAGCTGTATCAAGTCAGAGATGTAGTGAGGAACTTGACCATGCAGGGCTCTAAAAGTAAGAACCAGGATTTTAAATTGAATTATACCATATTATGTCTTTTTACTATACTAGATTTGCTTTTTTTGACATATTATACTATGACATTTTCGACATACCATAGTTTTATTTTTTTGTCACTTTATTCAACATTCCATACAAAGACTTTTTCATCAATTTTTTTCAACACATTATACTTTGATGTTTTCGACTGCTTATACTATGATCTTTTTAATGTTTTCGACACACTATACTATGACTTTTTCATCACTTGCTATAGTATGACTTGTTGTCATAAATGAATTTTTATACACACTATAAAATTACTTTTATGCTTTTTTCAACATACATTTCATCACTTTCTTTTGACATATTATACTATAACTTTGTTCATTTTTTTTAAATTCTCATGTTTTAATTTTTTATTTAATTTGCTTGCACGGTGGCTCAGTGCAAGCAATACTATATGCTATACTATGACTTTTTCATCACTTTTTTTTGACACAATATACAAATGACTTTTTCGTCATACTATAAAATGACTTTTTTGTGATACTATACTATTACTTCATTATCACTTTTTTAGACATATTATACTATGACTTTTTCATCACTTTACTTTGCCATACTATACTACAACTTTGTCATGGCTTTTTCAACTTACTATGATGTGATGTCATTCAATGTGTCCTATTTGGCTATATGACTTTTGATCATTTTTTTGACATCTTATACTATGACATTTTTACCGCTTTTTTCAGCACACTATCTGATGACTTTTTTGTTATACTATACTCTGACTTTTTAAACTTTCTTTACATCCTATACTATGACTTATTGACATAATATACTATGAATTCTTTCACCTTTTTTGACATACTATATTATAACTTTTTCATCACTTTTTCCACATACTGTACTATGACTTTTTTGACATACTATACTATGATCTTTTTCACCTCTTTCGACATACTATACTATGACTTTTTTGACATATTATACTATGACGTTTTCATGGCTTTTTGACATATTATACTATGATGTTTTCATGGCTTTTTTGACATATTATACTATGACGTTTTCATGGCTTTTTTGACATATTATACTATGATGTTTTCATGGCTTTTTTGACATATTATACTATGACGTTTTCATGGCTTTTTTGACATACTATGATATGACTTTAATTCAGTTGATTAACTTTGCTTGGCAAGGCAAGGCAGCTTTATTTGTATAGCACATTTCAGCAACAGGGCAATTCAAAGTGCTTTACACAGAATCATTTAAAAAACAGTTAAAAAAATAAAAACAGACAAAACACAATAATAAACAGTTAAAATAAAAAATAAAAACAGACAACAGATAAAACACAGGAACAAAAGTTACAGTGCAGTATACTATAAGAAATTAAACATTAAAGAAATGAAGAACCATTTAGAGAAAGGCAGCATCAAAAAGAAAGATTTAAAAGAACTGAGAGTAGCAGCGGATCTGCAGTTATCTGGGAGTTTATTCCAGATATGAGGAGCATAGAAACTGAAAGCTGCTTCCCCCTGTTTAGTTCTCAGAGATCTGGGGGGGGTCATAGTGTGGTAGCAGATTAGAAATGTATTTTGGCCCTAAAACATTGAGGGATTTATAAACTAGCAAAAGTACTTTGAAATCAATTCTTTGAGGCAAAGGAAGCCAGTGTAAAGACGTCAGAACTGGAGTGATGTGATCCACATGTTCAGACCCTTGGAGACAATCAAGTCCAGAGTGTGCCCTTTATTGTGTGTGGGCTCTGTCACATGCTGAGTCAGTCCATAGTTCTCAAAAACACAACACAGTTCTTTGGTCCCTCTGTCCTGGGGATTGTCAACATGAATGTTAAAATCACCCACAATGATTACACAATCAAAGTTAATACAGCTTATAGACAGCAGTTCAGTGGAGTCAGTGCCAGTGCAAATAAGCACCACATGTTCTTGCCCTTGGTACAATGCCCAATCTGGGATGAACCTTTTTGTTAATATTTTTGCATGTTCTTCCAGACTTTCAGTGACATACTACTGTATAGTATGACTTTTTATCATTTTTTTCCGCCATGCTATAATATGACTTTGTTTATCACTTTTTTGACATACTATACAATGACATTCTCGTCACTTTTTTTTGGTATACTATACTATGCCTTTTTTCCCGTTTTTTTTTTGACATACTATACTTTGACTTTTTAATCACTTTTTTTGACATACTATACTTTGACTTTTTAATCACTTTCATTGACATGCTATACTATGACTTTTTGATATACTATACAATTAATTTTTGTCACTTTTTTTCAACATACGACATATGACTTTTTTGACTATGATCTTTTACATTTTTACTATACTAAAACTTTTTGTAATAGTGTACTATTCGCTTTTTTCGACATACTAGACATACAAGACTTTTTTATCCCATTTTTTAGACTTATTATACTATATTACACTTTTTTGACACCTATCTATGACTTTTTTTCAACATACTATACTATGACCTTTTCGACTTACTATAGTATTTTCTTTTTCATGTTTTTTGACATACTATACTATGAATTTTTATCACTTTTGTTCAACATACTATATTATGACTTTTTCATCATACTATACCATGACTTCTTATTCATAGTATACTATTACTTTTTGTATTTTTTTGACATACTATACTATGACTTCCTCTTGACTTTTTTCGACGCATTATACTATGACGTTTTTTCATTTATTTCGACATACTATACCATGATTTTTGACATGACATGAGGCTCAATGGTCTGTGCTGCTGCAAATAGGCACCACATGTTCCTGCCCTTGGTATGTTCACCAGTCTGCGCTTGTCCTTCACAACAAATTTTAGCTTTTAGAATAAACTCTCTGGGAGTTCAAATCAACTCAATTTGAGTGTACATGTGTGACCACCAAATAAACTCTAGGGCAGAGTTAAAGTAACTATTTTGTAAGAGTTGATCTTTTAACCCTTTTCAGGAGTTAAAACTGAACTATTGTGGGAGTTAAACACTAATCACATGTAGAGTAAAATAAAACTCTAACCTTGAGTCAATTGTAATGTGAACTCCTTAATAGTGGTAAATATCAACACTTAAAGTATGTTTTATGTAACACTTATAGAGTTGATATAAAATAAAGTTTTAGGTGAAAAAGACTATGTAAAACAAAACCAATACCCCACATTACATTATTACTACAAATATTTATTTGTATTGACAAATCCATAGTGTTTAACAATCCATGCTACAAGAATACTTGTGTAACAAGTTATATTTTGAATAAAAGTGCTTTTACCAGGTGCTTTAAGTACACAGTCATTCTTTCAGTGATAGAGTATGAGAACACAATGTTTATAAAGTTACAACAAGTGCCAGTGTGAATCTTCCTCTGGTACTAGGTCACCAAATATCAAAGGTATGTTTGTGATCAAACACAGTGTTTGTGATGCATTTAACCCTCATTTATTATTTATTCCATGTCCTGCAGAGTCAAGGTTAATATGCGTAGGCTTGTTTTTCTATTCCAGATATCCATAAATGTTCAATTAAATAAACAAATAGCAACTTCACCTCATATTGACCAACCCCTTCCAAAATATCATGCATGATGTCAACTGCATAATTTTCTGCAATAATGAAATCTTTCAATGTATTAAGATTGCTCTTTCTCTTGATGCCAAATGAAGAAGTTAATGTTGGATCATCTACCAAAATCATATAATGCTGATCATTCGGAACTGGTGATCTTAAAGTCAAACCTGGGTCATCTTCTGAGAAAATTGACTGAGCTGAAGATTTATCAATTAAGCAAAATCTACAGTAATAATTTGATTTGATTCCAAGAACCCAAGAATAGTATGCATACCCAAGTTATCACCAATAATTTGTGCAAGAGTGCCATGAACAGAAACATCAACAAATGGTGCTGCATACACAGTAGTCTCTAATATTTTTAAGGGTTGCAGTATTTCATCAATTCTGTATTTCTTAGCATCTTGTGCATGAAACAGTGACACAAGATGAATGTTCATTAAGGCATAATTCACCCTGGGGGGAAGATTTCTAAGGATAAAGTAAAAGCAGCCAACTTTATGTATACCTTTTTTTGAACCTAGTGAAATTTTTACACTCAAAGTTGTCATAGTACAGTTGGACAAGGGCAAACTTACTAGTCGAAAACAAAGGATGACTTTTGAAGTAGCTTCCATCACAGAAGTCCTCATATTTGTCACACTGAGTACATGTTTGCATCATCTCACAAATACTCTCATTCTTGAAAATGAACTGGAGTGTTTTTTAGTATGGGAATATATTTGAACTTGTCATTGATTGGAACTTGCTCATAGGTTCCAGATTTGCTATTTCGTCTGGTATCATACCTTATTCCTAGGCGTTGCTCAAATGGCTGTACAATATCCCTTTTTTCCCTAAAATACTTCTTCCATTTGCTATCCGTATTCAACTGGCTGAAAAGGGTTGTCCATACTTTTAAATAGCTCTTCTACGGTTGATCTAGAGAGATTTTCAGCTGGAAGTAAGTTCAATACTTGGTCCTGAATATTAGACTGCAAATCTTCCACAAAATTCCTGTACATTTTCAATTGTAGAAAGAACTACAGCATTGGGTACACCGCTTCCCAAAAGTGTGGCTATGAAGGAGGCACACATATCTTTGCTGTCAGTTGACACTGAAGGGCCTGCTTAAACATTTTGGCATTGAGATGAAGTAGAGGGTGTTTCATCATTTAAGCATTGAGAATGTTTGTACAGTTGAGTGCCACAGTTGGAAGGGGTTTCATGAGGTACATACTATATGTTGTCAGTAGGATCAGATTTCTGATCACATACTATACTATGACTTTTCTATCACTTTTTTTCGACATACTATACTGTGACTCTTTTCGACATACTATACTGTGGCTTTTTTCAACATACTGGTGGCACGGTCGACCAGTGGATAGCACTGCTCCAACTAGCACCAGCAAATAGTCTGGGCAGGTCCTTTTTGTTTATATTTTGCATGTTTTGTCAGACTTTCTGTGACACACTATAGCATGACTTTTTCATCACTTATTTTGTCCAATTTTACTATTACTTTTTAACCTTAACCTTAATAAGACTTTTTTTTGACATACTGTACTAATTTATTTATTTTTTACATTGAATTCTATGACTCTTTTCAATATACTATACTGACATTTATAAATGTTTTGACTTCTATACTTAGCACTTTTTTCAACATACTATATATACTATGACTTTTTTCCACATGCTATACTGTTGGGGTTTTTGTTTGGGTTTGTTTTTCCCTTCTTGCCTCCTTGTGTGTGTTCTCGGTTTCCCCCAGTCTTGTGTGGTTGTCTTTGTCTTGTGATTCCCCGGTAAGTGTCTGTTTGTTCTGCTTCCTGTTTTATTTTGATAGTTGAAACTACCCTGACCGGCCTCCCTGACCCAGACCGGCCGACCGGACCCCTTGACTCTGACTGGCCGACCGAACCCCCCGACTCAGACCGGACTTCCAGACCGACCGACCAGCCCCCACGACCCTGACCAGAGGTCTAGCACTTCTGACCCCCGGCTGGCGCTCGGTGGCCCTGGCTCCCGGCCGACAGCCAACTTTTTTGGCCCTCGGTCGGCGGTTTGCGCCCCCGACCCCCAGCCGGCGCCTGCGCATCTGCCCTCCCTGGCATTGGCTCCCAGGGTCCCCCTGGTCCCGGTTCTAGGGGACCCAGTCCCCCCAGATCCAGTCCCCGGGCTTCCTCCGGTCCTGGTTCTCGGGGCCCCCCTCTGGGTTCCCCGGGTCCCGGATTCTCGGGAATTCCGGCCCCCCATGTTTTGGGTCCCCTGAGTCCTGGTGTCCTTGGTCTTGTGTCTGTCCCTGTCTCTGTGTTTCTTCCCGTCACTCAGTCTGTCCCTGTCTCCGTGCCTGTTCGTGTCTCTGTCCCCGTGCTTGTCCCTGTGCCCCTGTCTGTCCCCGTGCTCGTCCCAGTCCCAGTGTTTGTCTCGGTCCCAGTGTTTGTCCCTGTTCCTGTCACCGTCCCTGTCCCTGTCACTGTTCCTGTCCCTGTCTTCCTCCCTGTCCCTGCGTCCGCCCCATCCAATTTGGTACCTAAACCCCACTCGTCGGTAATTACGCCATCTCCGTCTGTCCTGTCTCAGTCCGTCCCCTCTATGTCCACGTCTGTCCGATCTGTCCCTGCACCTGTCCAGTCCGAGCCGGCCCTGTCCCTTTACAAGCCTCCTCGTGCGCCCCCCCGTGGGCTTCCTTGTGCTCCTCTTGCGCCCCCCCCGTGGGCTTTCTCGTGCTCTCTGTGCGCCCCCCCGTGGGCTTCCTTGTGTTCCTCATGCGCCCCCCCGTGGGCTTTCTCGGAGCTCCCCCCCGTGGGCTTCCTTGTGTTCCTCATGCCCCCCCGCTTTGGGCTTCCTGTGCCCTCAATTGGGCTTCTCCGTGCGCCCCCCCGTGGGCTCTCTCGTGCCCTCCGTGCGCCCCCTCGTGGTGTGTCTCTCTCTCTGCCTGTCTGACTCTCTGTGTCCCTTTGCCTTTCTGTCCCTAGCTCTGTCGGTTCTGCTCTCTGTGTCTCCCTTGCTTTGTCTCCCTTGTCTTGTCTCTTCCTCTGTCGTCCCGTCCCTCTCCTTGGTCTCGTCTTTTCCCTCAATTTGTCTCCTTCCTGGTGGTCTTGTTGTCTCTTGTCTCCCTCTCTGTGTCTGTCTCATTTCCTCTCTCGCGTTTCGTCTCCTTTCTTGTCGTCTCATCCCCGTCCTTCCTGCCTTGTCCCCTTGCTTGTCTCCCTCACTGCCTCTTGCTCTTGATGTTTTTGTCTCTCTCTCCCCCGTTGTCTCATTCGGTCCCTGTGTCTGTCTGTTTCGCTCCCTGTTTGCCTGCCTGGCTCTCTGTGTCTTGTCATCCCTCAGTCTCCCTCTAGCTCTCTCTCTGTGCTGCGCTGTCCCTGCCCTTGGTCCCTTCTCTGCTCCCTTTCTCTGTCCCTCTCTCCCAATCCCTCACTTGTCTCCAGTCCTGTCCTTATGTCCTCCCTTGGGCCCTCTCTTCATGCCCTCTCCTCGCCCCATCTCCTTACTTGTCTCCCTCACTCTGTCTCTTTTGTTCCCTGTGTCAGTCTGTCTTGCTCTCTGTGCTTCTTTCTCTTTTGGGGTGTCTCTCTGTCTTTCTGTTTGTGTCAGTCTCTCTTGGTCCCTGTGTCGGACAGGCTCACTCTGTCCCTGCGTCTTTCTGTCTCTCCCTCTTTCTGTGTCTGTCTGTCTTGCTCTCTGCGTCTCTGTCCCTTTCTCTCCCTCTGTTTGTTTGTGTGTATCTCTCTCTCTTTCCGTGTGTCTCTTTCTCTCTCCCTGTCAGTCTTGCTCTGTGTCCTTCCCCTTCTGTTTCTTTCGGTCCCTATGTCTCTCCGTTTTGCTCTCTTTGTTTGTCTGGCTCCCTGTGTCTCGTCGTCTTCCCGTCTCTCTCTGGCTCTCTCTCCCTGCCCCTAGTCCCTTCTCCGCTCCCCCTTTCTCTTGTCCCCCTTCTCTGGTCTCTTGCTTGCAGCCCATCTCCAGCCTTTTTCTGGACTCGTTCGTGCCCTCCTTCCTTGTGCCGCTCCTTGTGCCCTTGGGTCCCCTGGTTTCCCCCTCCCTCAGTCCCCTCTTTCCTAGTGTCTTCCGCCCTCTCTGGTTTGTTTTTTGTTCCCCTTTGGATTTTTGTTTTGTTTTTGACATCTGGGATCTGTCTTGTGGGGGTGGGTGGGGGGTACTGTTGTGGTTTGGGGTTTTTGTTTGGGTTTGTTTTTCCCTTCTTGCCTCCTTGTGTGTGTTCTCGGTTTCCCCCCAGTCTTGTGTGGTTGTCTTTGTCTTTGTCTTGTGATTCCCCGGTAAGTGTCTGTTTGTTCTGCTTCCTGTTTTATTTTGATAGTGTAGTTTCCTGTCTTGTCCAGCTTTGCTTTGTGCTTGTCTGATTGTCCAGCCCCGCCCTAATGTGATTCACCTGATGTCTCACCTGTTCCCCGTTACCTCATTACCTCTTGTATTTAACCCCTGTGTTCCCTTTGTCTCGTGCTTCATCATTTGTCTTGTCCTCGAGCCTGTTGTGCTGTGTGCGTCTGCGTTCCTGGAGTTTTCCAGTCCCCTCTGTCTGTTTTGTCCCCGTGAGTACTTCCATGTGATATTCCCCTATTGTTGCCTTGCCCAGACCTGTTTTTGTGCCTTTGGATTTTTTGTGCTTTGGAATCCCTGTTTTTGGACTTTGCCTTCCCTGTGTTTTTCTGGTGGACTGTAATAAAGTGTTTTTGTTGAAGCTCCAACTGCCTGCTCCGACTCTGCTTTTGGGTCCTCCTCCCTTCACCTCCCATAACACTATACTAGTACTTTTTCAACATAATATACTTTTTGACATACTATACTGTCTTTTTATCATGTTTATTGACATTCCATACTATCACTTTTTCATCATCAATTGTTTTAGACATTTAGACATTACTTTTCTCAACATGCCATACTATGACTTTTTTTTTTCAAGATACTAGGGTGCAATCTCCTCGGTGGCATTGTCTGTTCTTTCATTAACATTTTCCCCTTATTGGTGACCCTTGTCACATGAACATCAAAGCCAGGGGAAGGCTTGATTACAGCTGAAAGGACCAGGTGCTGCTCTCTCCTATACCATGACACCACACTTTTCCCCACACAGAAATTACAATTACAAATTGTAATATGAACAATAACACATCACAATTAAATGTGTATTCATACTTATAGAGTATATCATGTGTTTGTGAATTTATAATTATACATTTATCATTGTGTGTGTGTTTCCTGAGTGTATTTACACCTGCACTTTACACACAGGATTTTAATACCAGATCAAAACAGGGCCTCTCTCTGTATGTTTGTCTTTCTTTACCAAGATGTCTGTCTGCTGTAAAGAAATAGTGGCACAAATAGGCAAAACACTTGAACCCCTATAATTTCTTAACTCTTTATTCTGCATCCTTCATCCCACATATTTTTTTTATCTATGTATACAGCTTCAGCTGCTTTCCATGCGTAATCAATTATTTTTTACGGATTCCTACTTAGTTCAAGCCTGCAAATGTTCTTTATCTTTATTCATTGTAAATTATTTTTATTTAAAAAATATTGAACACAGCTGATTGAGATTTCCTAATATGATCCACCAACCCATTTTACAAAGTCATTCATTACTTTCAGTTACTTAATCCAAATTAAAGCCGACAATTCAGTTTAGCATCAGCTCTTACAAAAACTTTTTAAAAGATTCTATTGTCATATGCACATTATGAGACATCCTTATTTAGAACCATTTCCACTTTTCCCTAAAACTTCACCTTGCAACTTTTAACTAGCAATTCAGTGTAGCGACAGCCATTCCCACTTTCCCAACCAGCCAGTTTAGCTTTGGCAATTTAGCATTCACAAATTTTTTTATGCAGGAAATGCATTTTGAAGTTTTCTCTTCAATACTTCTGATATACTTTTCTACTCCAAAGCAGTTCCCTCATTGTCAAGGTGATACATTCGTCCATACAGACAGGCAGTGACCAGGCCACCGGTCATGTTTGAGTGTTTCATGGTCACTCTGCCATCTGCAGCTGTTTCCAGATGCTCTGGCTGCTCCAGGACCATCTTGCTAGCCAAAACTGATGGGTACACATATCTGGTCCCGAACTTCCCCTCCAACAGGAAGTCCATTTTAGACTCAGCCTCTTCCACTTCCTGTCCACAGGAACGGGCGTCCAAACCTGCACAGCGGACTAGTGCACACACCTGCAACAGAGATGTGACAAATGTGACAACTGTCTCATTTTTAAAATATCTAAAATTATTTTCATTCATACCTGGAGGGCGTAGCGTCCGTTCACAGTGTGTGTTCCAGCAAATGCTCCCAATGCGTAAAAGTCTTTTCTGCTGCCCTGTGTTAACTGCCGGTACTGCAGGTGACAGCAAAAGGTTCCATTACACACATTCACATCGCCCTCTGTCTCGTTCAAGAGGACAAATGTAAATGGGTCATACATCATGGATGAGATGAAGGTGGCAGAGGAAGATGAAGCAGTTTCAGGAGGGGGAGAATCAGAACAGTTCTTTTGGTGACAGAATCCAGATTCTGTAGCTGTAGATGATGTGGACTCACTCTAACTACCCCCTCATCTGTAGTTACACTCTGCCCCACCCACAGTGGGTCTAAGACTGGCACCCTAGCCACCAGCAGCCTGCCCTCCTCTGGGTCTCCTTTCTGGGCGTGGTGGTAGGTGGCAGAAAAAAGGGTGTAGATACCACTTCCTCTCATGTTCAGTCGGTCGTTACGAATGTTGGCTGCTAGCAGGGTGACATTAGCACCTAAACTGGATGCCCACTGGAACTGGATTGAGTCCAAAAGGGGGAGCTGGTTCATCCAGGCTGTTGGGTAGACCAGCTGACGTACACCCTAAAAGGGGTCCAAGGAGACGAGGCTGTTAGGGGAAAAAAAGACCAAACACAGGAATGTAGAGTTGGGTACAGAATTTGAGTGGCTGTTTTCTACCTTCTCCACCAGGGTAACTGTGGGCTTGTGGAACAGGATGTCAAAGCAGATCATGATGCCAAACCTTCCGGCAAAAGGTGTATCAAATGTTATGATCTCAGGTTGGGGCGGTGTATCAAAGGCCTCCTCAAAGTAGAGGTTGTGTTTATGGTAGCGAGCCACCAGCAGACCATCTGACCTGTATTAGGAAGGTTTTGTGAATCACTGGGAAATAAAGTATAGATGCACATGCTAGACTTTGGCTAGACCTAAAGAAATTCTATTTTAAGGTCTACACTCCACCTGAAAACCACGTTGGTGTTGAACTGCCAGTGTCCATCAGAGGGACAGGAGGAGGAGGGGTCAGTTTTCAGGGGACAGGGCTGCATGTCAGCCATGTTGGCCACCAGGTAGAGGTTGTTACGACGGGCCATACAGCTCAGTCGCTGGAGAACCTGTAAAACACAACCACACTCAAATGGGATTTATATTCACAGACTGGTGCTGCATTAGTGAAGGCTCTGGGCAGCCTAGTGGTGTTTCTATGTCCGTGTATCCTGTCAGATTGTTCATTCAATAACAACATCAAGTCAAAAAGTATGATTGTGTACCTCAGTGTTGTTGTATCTGCCCGGCTCTGTGCAGGGGTTCCAGCTCTCCAGCTGGGGGTCAGGAATGGTTTCTAGGTAGCCAGAGATGGAAGAACGGCTGAAGTTAAAACCATGAAGACCATCTTCTGGAAACACCAGGATCTGGGCCCCCTGACCAAGAGAAGATGAGGGCAGATTAGAGATGTGACAAGCTTCATAACTATACTGCAGACATATATTTTGTGGCATTAAAGTTGCTGTAGGTAGGATTGTGAAGATCCATGATTTAGCCAAAGAATTGGAACATTGACAACTAATATCAGCCGATATTATTGGCTCCCGATCTATCGGTATTGGCATTTATAACGGCCGATTTAAAAAAATATATATTTTTTTTAAATATTCATTCATCAGAATCATTTTTAATGACAAATAAATGATTCTGATAAATTAATATTTAAAAAATAAGAACGAACTGTCAACCATGTTATGAAGGACTTTAAGTTTAATATCTTAAGTTTGTATTTTCATAAATTTTATATATCAACATTTTAATATATTTTAATGTATTAAATAATAGTATCCATGGATATTATTTATGAAGTGAGCAAAATGCAACATTGTTTCTTTGACTGAAAAACTAAAAAAAAAAACTCCCTGACCTGACCATACCTGCTGGGCTGCCCGGGCAGCCTGCTCCTCGTAGATATCCAGGTTTTTCTGCATGTGCTGCAGGGCATCGAGGCGGGACAGGGGGACATCAGGCTCCGGGTTCAGGATTACGTTGTGCTCATACACAGCAGCAACAAACCAGGGGTCCACATCCGACTCTGATTGACTAACTGCCGACGTTAAAGCAAAACTGCAAAAAACAACAACGGACAAAAACATTGTTTCTTTCCCGTGAGACACGACTCATCTATTGAATCATCAGCCTCGACAAAACGTAGCAACACGTGTTTTTAAACTGAAACGTGGGTGCGTTACAGCCTGCTACATATCTGCCCTAAACTGATCCCAGAAAACAGATTATTTACAGCACATAGACCGTTTAGACATAGCGACAACCGGTGTGTTAGCTTTAAGTGGTGATATTAACCATAGACAGTTAGCTATGGTGACATATCTAACTGGTGACATATTCAAGAGGTGACGTAGGCGGGTCCTGAATACGTTACGTTACCAGACATTGTAGCTGGGTTGTATATTTGTATACTTCGGAATGTAATTTTAGACATCCCCATCCTACACACTGTTTCACATGAATCTCTTTTAAACTGCAAATTAGTTCAAAACGAGGACTACAGGGATAATCGTGTCCGTTAATTCAGTCACCACTAACAGTAACACCGGCAGCGGTACATTTATAAACTAAATATTATTTTGGAAATACAAGACAGGAAACCAGCACATATAACCCGGAAACACTTTATAAATCCGACCTTCCTGTAGCCAGCATGAGCAGGATCAGAGATACACTTCAGTAAGTTACTTTGCCCTTTAACGTGGACTAATTGTTTAAACATATGAGGACGATTTCTAGAAACGCACTCTTGCTTATTTTCATGTGTGTCTGGCGCTCCATTCGTAACGTTATCTCAGAAAGCGTTATATTATTAGCATAATATTAGCATTAGCACACACTTAGTGCAATGTCAACAGCACCTGAGGCGCGTCCGACAGGAGCCGATGCCCCCTTGTCTAAACCCAGCCAGATGTTTAAGAACTGCTGGAGCTGTCGGCTCCTCTCCGGGGGGGGGTTGGTCCTGTCCGGAGCTTATGTGTTCAATGCAGCCCGGAGAGTGATGCGGCAAGGTGCACCCACCTCTGTTGGCACAGTGGCACAGATTACATTTGCTGCTTGTAAGTTATGCAGTATACTCTGACTTTTTAGGTAACATTTCTTGTCGTTCTTTTAAGAAAATAATGCAACCTGTGTTTTATCTTTCAGGTCTGGCTGCATGGGGAATTGTTATCATCGCTGACCCGGTAGGAAAATCGCAAAGGAAGACATGAAGCCTGCTGAGAAACGGCATCAATAGCTATCTCAAACATGGACTGCAGGACAAAATTCATGTACTATATGACACAGAAGAAGCTGCTCTTGAGTTATGTTGCGTTTGTGTTATTATCACAGTAAAAAAACATCAGATTTGATTATTGTTGTCATTGTATCTCTGAACCAAGCAGTATTGGAAGCTTTTGATTGGTTGAATTAAATTTGTGTTGCTATAAACACAGTTTTAAATAGTAATTTCTTACAAGTATGCAATGCAAAAACATTTAATTCATACTTATTCTACATGCTCAGGACTGAGTATTGCCAATACTACAATTAATTGAAAATCCAATTTGAATCATTTTGTTGATTTTAAGCAGACAAAACAAAACTATTGCATTATGACAATAAATAAAGGGGAATGTAGTGTAAGGTAAGTCATTTGCTCAGAGCCGTAGTGATTCATAAGAGAATGATGCAGCAGTGTAGGGCCCCGTGACAATCACGTAAACTTTAGAAATACAATTTAATTTAGGTTTGTCATCCCACATAAAGTTGACATGGTAGGTCTCAATTGTGTGGTATGAAATAACTGAAAAGTAAAAATGAGTCCCCCACCCATTGGAATACATTGTTAGTTTCCACATCAAACTCACTCGGGTTGGCTCTGCTTTGTCTCCACAAAGAAAGATCAATCACTTGTAGAAAAGAGACTTGTTCTTACTAGATATACAGGAACATTTTTGAAATAATCTTTAGCGCTGGGATGTTTTACTGTATTAGGACTACTTTTACAGTCTTTTTTTGGCTCTTAGAAGTAGCATCAGTACTACTAAACATTATGAATCATAGCGATTTTAACACATAGTAAACAAATATTTGACAGTGCAGTACAGTGATGCTGCAGTGGAAAGTGCAGTATACTATATATATATATATTTGACAATAGGGCTACAATTCCTACACTTTTTGCCTGACATGAACATAAACACCCTCAAATAAAGCTGGCAGAAAGACATTCAAGTGAAAGTGTTTCACTGTATAAAATACGTAGACTGCACAGTAGAAAGCAGGGAGTAAGAAGATGATCTTATATCAATTAGGGGACTGTCTAATATGTAAACCTACACAGAACCTGTAAATCTTTACGAACCACAAATGCAGCAAGCAAACGCACTGAAGACAGCATACACTGTGGGTCAGTTAGTCTGAGTTACCTTTTATTAGTGTTATACTGATCTGAGCACAATTGCTCACAAGGAAGAGTTTGATAAGCATGATGCAAAAAAACATCCTAAAGTCATTTTCAGTCGCGTAAAATGATCATGACATTCTGATTGATTTTGTTTAGGTTAAAGAAAAATATGAAAATAGAGTTGACAGTACATTTAGGCACACTATTAACACATACTGTACACAGATATGCACAATTTTCATTATCATAGTCATAAATACTGGGGTTAAAAAAAAGACAAGCCTTCTTGTATGGAGAGTTGTACAGAAAGTTAGAAGTGACACCTCCTTCACCGTGGGAACAAATATTCAGCTGAGGCTACAATTCATGTCCTCCTACTCAGCCAATCAGAGTCCACCAGGGCTGCTCAGTGCAAGCAAATGAAAGCAGACGAGGGAGTTCCATCCAATGACTGCAGCAGAATGGGGCTCCGTCAAGCCAATGGGAGTGGCCCTCCCACAGTTGCTACAGTAAGTGCTTATTAGCAGTGAATCCATTGGTCACTGGCTATGCCTCTCCTGTGAGCCTATTGGATAGGGGGAAGATGGGGGGGTGGGTTCCTCCAGCAGTCAGTTAATAATAAAGATGTTAACCTCAACAGAACAGACTTAAATGCATAAAACATCAGTTGGGAGTTAAAAAGTAGCAGTTGTTTGAGGCCGCCTCTAAACTAGCTATAGCCCAATGACCTAATCATCGGGTTGCAACACAGAAAACCCCCTACCACTGTCCAACTGATACCCAAACACAGAATCTGTACGAGCAGGCTAGGGATAAATGTAAAATACCCCACACACCAAAAACAAAAAACTCAGACTTTTAAAACAAGTCCGTTAAACAAACATTGTAGTTTTACAACGGAATGTAAAGTTGTCGGTATAAGAAGACATTTCTGGGGGAAGCTTCTTTCATGTTTTCTATTATTAAAACCAAAATAATTACTTTTTTCAGAATACAATGATTCAAAATGCACATGCATTAAAGAAAAAAAATATTGCACAAAATTAAAGACATTTCTCTGAATAAAAGTGATTAGGGATATATCTCCATATCTTTATCTCGATTTCCTTGTAACGTTCAGTCGAGTGACAGAGAGCCACGTCTAGCGAGGTCTCTTGGTCAGTATATACTGTTTATAGTTTTAAGGCTGGTTCACTAGCTCACACTGGCACAGTTTGACTGTATAGGGTTGCATCTTCGTGCTAAACACACACAAACACACGCACACAAACGCACGCACATTCACACAAAATTCTACACGAGCCATTTACACTAGACCAGAGAGTACATTCTTTGATAGTGCGCTTGGAGAGCCAGAGCTGAGCCTCCCACAACTATAACACACTTAAGTTTGTCCTCACAGCCTCACCTTTTAGGTCAGTAAAGGTCAACTTTGCATTCTCTTTCCTCACATGATTAAGGATCTGAAGCACAGTAAGGTTCAGAGTATTGTCAAACCAATGCACACACACGTATGGAACAGCATGAGCTTTGGTCATCACAGGTTATGACAGTAGCAATAAAAGGGGATGTGGATCTATTCTTTGAGGATTATGGGTGGTACAGATAATGTAACTTGGAAAGAGAAAAAAACAACAACTCATGTCTCAAGAGAGGCTTTGAGGCTGAAAAAAATCTAAATCATCTCTTTCTACCCATATTTGTTCAGTCACATTTTAAAAACAGCGCCTTATTAACCCAGTGCTATTGACATATTTGGTTGCTACAAAAACAAATATTGTTGCATGTTTACAAGTGTGCAGCTTTTTCAGATAAAATGCCTACAGCCTACAGGTAAGTTTGACTAAAGCCAAGTTGCCAGGTCATTGAGATTTGTAGAGTGCTGGCTAAAAGACAGAAGTGGGAAGGTAAGGCAAGGTGTGGGTCTATGCTATCTACTCTAGTAGTTTAAAAACAATACAGTATTTGTGGTCTGCTCTCTGGACTAGGATTAAGCAGCATTGGCTGGCACAGAATAAAGCTAAACAACTAAAAAATATCTAAACTATAAGAAAAGACTGCCATTTTCAGGCTGGGTGCAAACTACAGAATTTATGTTTGCATGTGTGTGTGTGTGTGTGTGTGTGTGTGTCATAGAGTGAGGAGGAAAGAGTGTGTTGTTCATCCTTCAGTTCTGTCTTGACAGAAATAATCAGCTAGATAAGTGGAGTGTTTTCATTGAAAAGAGTGTGTGAGGAAAGTGGAAGGGCAGAAATCACACACACATACTCCAATGTTCACATCAAGCCCCACTCATTCTTAGCTCTCAAGTCTGTGTGTGTCTAGTTGACCCATGTACGGCCGACTCTGTCCTCTCCTGTCACCTCTTGAGAGAGGAGGATTTGAGTTTCTGGCTATATCTGTGGATGCGTGGTGAGCGGGAGTGCAGCTTGACAAAGAGCTCGGGGAATTTGTACTGGGGGAACATCGTCTCCAAGAAGCCCTCCAGGAAAACGTAGACTAGCCGACGGTTCGTGGGTTGGTACTGAAACATGTCGAAAACGCGGAGTATGCCCTTTCTTGTGGTGTCCGCTCCAATGATGTGCTTCAGCTCGTCTGAGGAAGTGATAGAAATATAGTGGTAGAAGTATAGTGGTGGTAGAGGAGTGAGCACAAACCATCAACAAAGGCAAGGTTTTTATTTTTGCCCCAAGCTCACAATGAAAGTGAAGCTAACATACCACCAAATATTTTACAAAATTAAAAAGGTGCAAAAAAACAGATAAAAGACTAAATTCCTTGTGTGTCCGCTTTCTTTTTTTGTAACACTCATGTACACCTCTGTGGATTCATGCTTGCTGGAAGTGTTTTGGAACAGTATGTTTCAGTCTTACAAGAGAGCAGGCCTCAAGGATGAAATGGATGAGACAGTCTCAAATGGGGCTGGGTAATGACTAGATAATGTGTGTGTGTGTGTGTGTGTGTGTGTGTGTGTTTTCACCTGGCATGATGCCCAGCAGACTGGTCTTGGCAGCTATTCGTGTTCTCATGCGGATGCTCTTGTCACGACGGGGCGCCGTCTCAGCCAGAATACCGTTGGGCCAGTAGGAATCCCTATAAAGAGACAGGGCCACTAAAGGTTATTCATAATTCTTCTGACCAATGACAGTTACTGAAAGAAAAAAGGTGAGGTTACCTGAACTTCTTAACGTAGTCTGCAACCTGTTCAGGTGAGGTCAAGTAGTCCACATGATCCACAATTTTCCTACAGAGACAAAGGAAAGATGATTCAGGTTGTGCTCTGTGTGACGCCATTTACTGCTCTTTATTTTGTGTACAAAGCTCTGAACATGTATGTACTTGTGTTCAGTCTAGGTGTGTGTAAACATCCTGTGATCTGTGAACTTTAATCCTATTATAACGCTTGCTTGTGTGGAACTGGTTCTGCAATAAAGATACTGACATCTTAGGTCATGAGATGTTTGTCTGAGATAAGGCTGTAACTGTTTGTGTATTCGTACTGAACCGTCATGGTCAGGGGGGTCACAGTCCAGAGCCGCATGCAGAATACACCGTATGTAGATTGATGCACATAATGTGGAACCAAAGTTCACACGAATGAGTTCTGCCCAAAATTCTTTAGCCTTATGCCACTAGCAACATGTGTTGAGGTAAGCACAACCAGCAGAACGGAGCGTGAGTAAGCGTGATAATGACATATGTCATTTCATAATGACATATAAATGTCATTATGAAAAATATTAAACCATCTTGATTGCACTTTGAATGAGCAGAACTTCAATCAAACAAATTTATGAACAGTTTGAGTTTCTCAGATTTTTTAGTGGACCATTGGTTTAACGAGTGTACCTGAAGGCACCATAGCCCACATGCTTTACCTTACATAACTCACTCAAGGAGAAGGCAAAATGTTAGCCGCAGCAGTGACTTCAGGGAAGCAGGAGTATTTTCTGTTGTTTCTCTGTCATCTATTAGTCAGGCAGTAGCCATGGTGTCTGGAATAGTTAAGCTTCCAGGCTACCGGTAAGCCAACTTTACCCTGCGTCTTAGCTGCATGCTACCAGCCGGTAAGCTACGCTCTCTGTAGGGGAACTTTTGCACCTTTCGAATTCTGTGGTTAACATAGGACAGAGTTGCTTTTCAAATGGCCATTGAAATTTAATGTATTTAAACTCTTGACTGCCACAACTCCTTTTGAAATGTCACAGGAATTATTTTGCAAACTGCATATCACTGATCTATCTCCAAAACAGTAAAATACTCTCACATAGCCAACATTTTATTTGACTTACTTCAAAACAAAAACACACATGCGTGAACCTGCAGCCCCCTGGTGTTATGGCATGCCAGAGTTGCCGCCTTTTGCCTTTTTCGAAGCTGGGTAGGCTATTGTATGAGTCAGACCAATTATCCCAACATTAAGGCAGCGCAAAACAGATAGATAAACATTGGCTACTCCCATCAGCGCATGTCACCTTATTTGCCAATGGGCCAATGACAGTAAATCATCCTATTCCAATGACTAGTACCGTGACTCCTAATTGGGGGTATACTTTGTGTACGGTTACACATCTAGTCTGAAATAATGTATTTTGGTGTAAACGTAGTAATCACTTTTAACAATACCAGCTGGAAATAGAACAATCCTAGTATGAGTTATGTTATATATGGCCTGTTTGGTATATCTCCTGTGAAATACAAATGAAAAGTCCTCCTGCGGGAAATACTTCAAGTTAACCATAATTCTTAAACCAAATTAAGTTATGCAAAATTGTAGGTTTGATTGAGTTTGGAATCATTTATATACATGTTTTGGTGGGTGCAGAAATTTAGTAATACATAAAACAACTACAATATATAAAACATTTTTAACTAGTCTGCTGTATATGTGCCTATATTTTCCATAGGTCTGTGAACTGTATTTCAGTCTGCACTATGTATGTGTGTCTCTGACCTGTTGATGGTGTCTCCATACGTGGCCCTGATGAGCTGCTGCAGCAGGTTCTTAATGTTCCTGCGCAACCACTGGTTTTTTTCCTTAAGGTCAAACACTTCGTCCATTAGTAGCAGCATTACCCTCAGCGGGATGTTATCATCCACCTGGACACACAAACATATAAATGACCATTTAAATAACTAAAAGCCCAAGGAAATGAAAGAAATTAAACAAACACGCAGCACCCAAAAAACCCACTGACTCACGTTGTCATCAAGCTGAGCAGAGACTCGACAGTGTTCAGGGTCAATGTCAGACTTGGGGAGGAGTGGTGGCACCTGGGGAAAAAAAGCGGACACTGCATTGTCATAAGTTAGATGAATTTACTTAACTTACTTCACGTCATAACAGTAAGGGTAAGAGGGTACTGGTTTATTTACAGAAATAGAGGCCACAGTGCCAGGATTTGTCAGGACTGGTGCCCTATAAGGAGTCCCATCCTTATAACCACAGCTAAGTGATTAGGTTTAAAGCTAACAAACCATATCAAACAGAATAAATTCATGTTTTACACTGATAAATGAGACTAGTACTTGCTCTGTGATGGTGTTACCTTGAGTATGGACTGTTTGATGTCCTGACCCAGTCTTTCTGACATGCGGCCCATGTTATCAGACACCTTGGTCATGCCCTCAGCCAGACTATCTGGCAGGCCCTTCACCGCGTTGGACACGTTTCTCATGGAACTCCTCAGAGGATTTACAAATGTGTCTATCTGATGGGGAATAAAACAAAAAAGGAGAAAATGTATTTTAGAAAACTAGTCACAAATTAGCCACTCATGATGAAATAAATGCAAAGAGTATGCATTTATATATTATTAACTATATATTTTATACATTTGCAGTTATTTTGTAGTAAATAAATTACATTGAAACACTTATTCTTCTTCATTTATTCTTAAAAAAAATGTAGTGACCTTGAGTGCAAATTCCCCCTTGCCCTTGCTGTAAGCCTTGTTCTCTAGGAAGTCATAGACATAAGGAATCAGAGTTGGACAGGCCTTCACCATTTCTGGGTTCAGCAGCAACTGGAACACACACACACACATATATATACATACACAAGTTATTGATAAGCACTCTACAAAATGATGCAAGACAATAAAAGGAATTCACTATTTGACTAGTCAACACTAACATAAAATTATTACCTGTAGGTAAGCATTGAGGTCTTTTTTTCTCTTCTCCAAGAAGTCTCTGTCCATGTTGTTGAATGTCTTCTTCCCTGGCAGCTTAAGGATCGACGTCAGGTTTTCAAACTGGAACAGAAGATATGGAACACTCAGAAGGAGACAACCAAGTTTATGAGATGTTAACTCTTTTCAGGGGTAGAAATGTTCCTGACTTTTGAACAACTGGTACACAAACATTGTGTCACACAAACATCGTGACACACACACGCACGCAAACACACACACACATACCTGTTCAGTGATCCTCATATGGAAGTCGTGGAAGTCTGAGTAGCGACGGTAGGTCTTCCAGCAGTCCTCATTGCCGTCATGGTTGCGTCTGAACACAGTGATGGCGTACAGCGCGTAGGTCTTACCGTGGTCATTGCAAACCCCTGCAGCACCCCAAAAGCCGGGAAGACAAGCGTCAGCTACCCCGCCCGGCATTAAATCCAAAATGGGAATGTGCAGGTTCAAAGTGTGTGCGGGAGGAAGAGCAAGCAAAAGAAAAAATGCAGAGCAGAGGGTGTGGAAATGTGATGAAAGGGAAGGAAATGTGACAAAATGACAGGAAAGGTAAGGGGAGGAAGAAAAAGGAAAGAACAGAAAAACAGTGTAGGTGATAAAAATGAAAAAATAATGAATACTGGAACAGTATGAAGTGACAAAGCAGACATGATAAATGGAGCTCCAAGGTGAAAAGTTGAAATAAAAGAACATGCCAGGAAGGGACTAACAGGGACTAACAGACACCTGATATACACAACAAATTCACACACTCTCAACACAAGTGATTACAACACCCAAATCCCACATCAAGTGAAAGTCAAATGCAATGTTTCTAAAAACTTGACAAGCATACACAAGTTGCCAGAATCTAGCATAAATCCTTAAACTTTTTTTTATACAACCCTTCATAAAAATTGCATTTGTAATCCCACCAAGCATAAAATGCCAGAGTGACTGAAAGTGTGTGTGTGTGTGTGTGTGTGTACCTGTGTCAGAGATGAAAGCATGTAGGTGCATAGATTCATCATGGCAGGAGTTTGACAAGTCATCCAAAGACTAAAATCACAAGAAACAAGTCATCATTTAACTAAGCAGCTGATAATGGGCGACAAAAAGAAAACTGGACGTGTCTCTACATCAGCATTTTTCTAAGCCCTGCAACAGGACGTGAAGAAGACTTACTATGTTTATGCTTCCTGTGGGAGAACCATTGAAGGACTCTCCATCACCGTCATCAGACCCCCGATAGCTCGGCTCTTTCAACATGTCCAGCTCTGCTAGCATGCGGACGTAAAGGGGACTTTGCTTGAATGAGGGGTAGTAGCGCTCATCACGTAGCATCATGTCATACACCTAGGATAAATATGTGCAAAAAAAATTGTTAACGGGTAGAAAAACGGCAAGGCAGCTCATTCAAAAAAAAGAAAAGAAAAAAAAAATCAAGAAAATATAGTTTAAAGAAGAACATTTTTAATATTTTACATGATTCATAAAATTCCCTCTGATGCAGATAAAAGAAAAGAGTTAGTACATTTCTCTGGATTTCATCAAATATCTCTGGTGTGGGGTCGTCTTTCTGTAGCTTGTCCCCTAGTGTTGTTACGGATGTCTCGTCCACCTGCACCCTGGGAGACGCCTGTTGGGTTTGAAAAAAATAGAAGATAGATATTGTAGGATACTTTCTCAAAATAGTCGACCTTACAGGCTAATGAGCACAGTGCTGTTAAGCAAGAGCAAGTGTTGATCTCCTTTATGGCTAAAATTACTTTTGGTGTGAAACACTCATGTGATCTTAACACGCCTCCCACCTTGTCCGAGAGGTATTGTTCGTAGACACCCAGTGCAGCAGCCTTTAGCAGCCCCTTGGTGGCGCAGGGCTGCTTTTTGCCATCTTTCTGCCAGCCCTGCATGGCCTCCAGTTGCTGCTGTGCCGTCACCCTGTAGCCCTCCACTGTGAGCCAGAAGAACAGCTCTGCCTGGGCCCCTGCTGCCTGCATGAAATCTGGATCAACAAACACATAAGAGTTGGTGTTTGTCTACTACAGCACTTTGGTTAAACATGCATGCATAGTAACTAAGCTGGTGCCTTTAACATTAAGCACTTGGTATTTTTGGCTGCCTGTGGTCTCTGGTGACCTTGTAACTAAAGATCCATCTACTGTTACACTCTTAGTAAACTCATTTGGATAATATGAAAATAAGGTTATGATACTTTTTACTTTGATTGTCTACAATGTGTGAGTTTTAGTGATATAAACACATTTATTAGCCATTTTAAATGACCAAACCAGCCATACTGTTTAGGTTGTTAGCCTCATTTTCAACAACAAATCTGACACAACTTGGTCTTGAGTCTTTAGTTTGCACATAAAGGCAAGCACACTACTGTAAACTGATATGTAAAGTGGAGTGACCTTTTAAGGTCTCTGCCAAGGTCTGGGACTGAAAAATGTGTGTGCCTAACCAGACAGGTTGGAGTTATCAATTCTAGAGAAATGGAATAAGTTATGGATTATAAATATGATTAACAGAAATATTCAGGATTAAGGCCTTGGAATGATGCATGTCCAGAATTACCCATGAAGAACTGCAGAGCAATGTTGTGGATAAGGATGTGATCCAGTGGGATAACACACAGCTTGCCAAAGTTGGCAGCCAACTTCAAGGCATCCACCTCCTGCATAAGACAGGAAAAGGAAAAGTCTGATACACAAAATGTAACTGACTTAGAGCAATTGCAGCTGGTACTTGCAGACAATGTTTTGTAGGGATGTAACGATATGCAATATGAAACCGAAAGCGCGACACTCAGATCTACAAACCCGTGTCGTGCTGTAAGTCGGCAGAATCATGACACACACCTTTCAACTCCCAGAGTTATCCTTCCCGTCCAGATCACAAGATCACATTGCGTTGTTGCGTTTTAAGCTTCTCTTTTTTTCTTCTTGTGGAGAGCTACGTAACACAAGAAACTATACTGATGAGGCCCGGCGAGTTAAATCGGCTTTCTGAGAGTATACCAGGCAGTCACACAGCTGACAACCTGCCGGTGGAAGCAGTGGAGATGGGCTTGGACATACACGCCGCGGGCTGCTGTTGACTTGTGTCACTCCCGCAAGCGGTTTTAGGACAGTGGCTGCATGTGTCCAATAATGTTCATCAACACCGGTAGAAGCCTACAGCTGTCCGCAGATACGGAATGTGGAAAGTGTGTCACAGCCTCCTAGATGGGTGAACTGGGACTCCGTTTCCTTCTCGTCGGTCAACGGTTAATGATTGGTTACATTTAATTTCATTGTGATTTCTTTTGGAAGGCGTGCAGCCAAAAATTGCGGCTTACTATCATAGCTAATAAATTAGTCTGAGTTAAACACTAGCTATCAGTAAACAGAAGGTAGTGGCTGGTGGCTGGTGTGTGCGCCCATGTTTATGCGTTTGTGTGTCGGCTCGCACCCACATTTGGCGATTAGCGAGTGTTAATTTCAGACCCTGTACAGTACTGTGAAAACGGAAGCCATTTAATTTACTTTGAAAATGTAAGAGAACTTGATTGAAGAAGTATTATCAACATGCTCGAATCACCTAAACAATGAAGTTTAGTTCTGTTTGTTTTTTAACAGTATTTTGTTACTAAGAAAACAGATGTGTTATAGCTTTTGCTATTTATTTAACTTGGGTATATGGTTAATAATTTGCTTGGCAATATTGTACTTTTGGTGTTCAGTTTATACCCCCCCCCTCCAAAAAAGAAAAGAAAAATGAATCAAAGTTTGTATCGAATCAGGGGTCAAAAATTGTGATACGAACCAAATCGTTGGTTTGGTGTATCGTTACAGCCATACTGTTTTGCCATCAAACTAACAATTAGTGATCTATGTCTTACTGGATCCTCCAGTGTAAGCATTATAAGGCTGTGCTGCAGTTTCTCACCTTGCCAGAGTGCAGTCTCTGGATCCTGGTCTCACACACCTTCTTCACAAACAGAAGACTGTTAATCTGGTTCTTAATCACATTGATGTCTAAAGGACAGAAAAACAAAGACATCAAGGGAGGAAATGAAAGCAGTGCATATATTAAACCACTCTTTACATATGGCCTTTGTATCTTCCTGCTCATATGGTGAATTAGTTTCATTAGTGAATGTCTCTGTATGTCAGTGAGAAAAAAAAAAAAAGAGTGCCCACCATCTCCTGCGGTGTCCAGAGAGCGGAGGTACTGCAGCTCCTCTAGCACCTTGTCCTTGACGGCTTCTAGCTCAGGAGGCTTATCTGTCAGCTTCAGGATGTTCATGAAGGCTTCATAGTTACAGCTGGAGTCCCGTATCTATATAAAGTCACATCCATTTACATCGACAACATACATGCCATGTCGCGGTTTCTTTCCCACTTCATTTGCTTTCTTGATTTATTTTGTTTAGTTTTTATATTATATACACAAATAGTCAGTTCAAATAATGGCTAATAGGTAGGAGGTATGGATGGGTGTGAGTGTCAACTCTCACCATCCAGATGACAAACTGGTTGATGTAATCTGGGTCACTGAGCTGGTTGATCAGAGGAAGTAGCACACCACGCGCCAGCACCTCCTTAAAAAAACATCATAGGGCATTTTCAGGTTCACTCACAACAATTTACAAACATGGCATCATGTGTTCTGGTACGGCATTGTAGTCTATTCAGGAGCCTGTTGTTGGAAAATAATACTCATGACTGGCTTGCAGCCAAAGTGGCAGAATTTGTCTGAGGGCTCAACTGTGATAAATTAACAACACAGGTTGTTGACATATTGTGTGACTGAATATGTGTTTTCTCGCCTCAATGTTGCATCTCTGACCCATGAAGTCACGTGTGTTGTGATCTTTTGAGAAACAGTGTAAGTGAGAGAGAGATTTTGTGTTTGTTTGTGTGCACTCACCCTTAGGAAGTATCTCATGTTCTTGTTATGGAAATCTCCAGGAGGTAGTAACAGATACAGAAGCAACTCACACAAGTCCCGAAGAAAACCTGACACACAGTTTACTTGTTACAGCATCAAACAGCAACACACGTGTGAAGAGTTCATGGCAGTTCAAACTGTAAGGCTAGACACATTACAGAAGTGTGTTTACCTTCTTCATCTTTGTGTGAAGTGCACACTACGTCTCGACAAATCTTCCTTTCCATCTCCACCTCAGCCTCAAAGAAGGAGTCCACCAGCTCCTCTGTTATGTCCCCTGTTCAAACATCACTCTCTGTCATTCTCATTATCACCACTAATGTCTAAATTGTAATAATTTGACTTCATAAAAAAACTGTATGGAGGATTATTTTTGCACCACTGATTGTGTAGTCCAAAGGATCACCAAACTCTGACTGAGCTCAGAACTGAATCATCACAATCATTGTTAAAGACAAGCTGACTCAACTCAGGTGACATGCCAAACATACTAATGACAACTGTGAATGATAAAGCAAGTGTGTGTGTGTGTGTGTGTGAATGTGTGTGCTTACTTTGCTTATCCTCTCTTTCAGCGAGGCGATCCTGGGCTTTTCTAAAGACACGTAAATGGGTGGCAAAGTCGTCCACCAGGCGAGTGGTAAAGTAAGGCTGCCAGTCCACCTCTTTGGACCTTGGCACATAAACACAAAGAAATAATGTATAAAATTGAAAAATACAAATTGGTTTGAATAAAACATTTAATATCAAGACAGAATAGTTATGCCCGGCTTGTACCGTGTAGAAAACTGGACGAGGGCATTTTGCAGCGTTTGTCTGATCTCCAATAAGAAGGACTCATCCTCGCTCAGAGTGTAGTACCAGTATTGGATATAATCTCTCAGAGCAAACTGGATCACCTGTAGAGGCAAAGAAATATGAAGGACAAAAATAGAAATGAAATTTAGTAAAGACAACCCAATGAGCTGGATTGAGGGGAGTGGAAAGAAAACAGAGGGATTGAGGAGCGGGTTAATTAAATGCTGTACAAGATTTAAGTGTGAGATGGGTAAATAAGTGAAACACAATTAAATGTGATGATTATCATTGTCTTGTAGAACAGATTACTGGGCTTTGTGGCCCTGGGAAAGCTGGGTAAATTAATCATTTAGTTGTACCGTTGAGTAGTATGATTAAATCAAGCAAACATTTGAATCAATGTTAACTGTCATTATAGGGTGCTATAGAGACAAAGAGAATATGCCAGAAAAATCAAGAACATAAATGTCTTTCAGAGAGCATGATGCAGGTTACATGATGTCATGTCTACATCTCAAGGTTCATATGCTGCTGAAATGATTAGTGTGCATTCCCAGGGAGAACAGAAGCACAATCGTAGAGCAGTTAGTGTCATCTGACCATCACAAACTGCTGTGTCTGCACTTAACTCTGCCAGCTACGCTGGTTTACTGAGGACAACATGCTAAAAGGTTGTTTTCAGCGGGAAGTGTTGTAACCACAGAATAGAGTGGAAAGAACAACTGTGACCAGATAAAAGCTACTAAGCTCACTTTCCCAGGCTGCAACGCTGACTGACACTCACAGCCTAACTGAAGATCTATTTACGAATGCGTTGAGCTAAAAAAGATTGAGTCAATTACCAGCAGACTCAGCCAGACTGAAACCATTACAGTTCAGCCTGCAACAGTCTTTTCCTTAAGCCACATGATGAAGAGAGCTTGGTGCAACACTGACAGTGTAACAGTACAGATACTTTTAGTTCCACTTCATGGCCACACAAGTACAGCATTATCTGCTTACATGATTAAGGTAATCTAGAATAGATTAAATATTGTTTTGTAGAAATAGTAATTAACTATGAAAAACACTAAAGCTGTTTATTAACTATAAAACAATCAAATGATGCATGAAGATGACTTAGTAGTAATAAGTGACCTCTCATCCTCTGAAATTCATTCAGTGTTAAGCCACACATTTTTTCAGCACCCATTATAATTTAATAAAGCTATTAACTCATCTAGTTATTGGTCATTTTTGGTCATTATTGGAGTTTTTAGTTGATTTTAATTTCATTTGTTGGAAAAAAAATGTTTTGCCAGACAATAGGCAACATTAATTAGCTGACAGACACTCTGCTCATACCAAATCCAATGACAGAAAACACAAGGAACCAACCTCTTTTGAATGGGAGACACTGAGACATTAGCTAATGGGTCAGACAGGGACAAAAGTGGGCTGGTGTGCAAAATTTCTGAAATTTTAGTATTTGTCACCAAGTCATAATTATCCTGTTATCTAATGTTGGCTTCTCTGCTTAGCTGTTGTCCCATTATCATTTGTGCAATGTTTTTTATGACCAATCACTCAGCTATGCCACCTCATATTTCAGTAAAGTTGACAGGGGAGACTCCAAAGCAAAAAGAAATACCTTGTTAAAGTCAATCCTATATGATGACCTTCAGAATTTGTGACATTTATAACACGCAAGCACACACATACCTGTTGTAGTGGTTCATCTATAAAATTGGAGCCAGTCAGTCTCCTGTCAATCTTTATGGGCTTCATCTCCAGCTTCATCTCATCCAATGTCTGAGGGTAACAAAAAATTAATCAATGAAACGGTTATGCTCTGCTTGGTAACTGGACTTCAACAAAAAGAACTTGATTAATTAATTTGTTTGTGTAGGTGAGGACAAAATATGTGTGCTCAAGCATGCTTTTACCTTTAGTATACCAATTTGTGTGGGTGGCAAGTAAGACTGCTCGCACTTTTCCAGGTGTTTCTCTGAGTTGATCTTTCCATATAGTAGAGTGACCGCAAAGCCCCTGGAAAACAGAAGTGAGAATGACAGAAAACTGACCAATCAGGTGTTGTGGTTAATAAGAGAGAACTTGCTTATGTAATGACATGATGGACAGTTAACTGGTCTTCTTGCTCACCCTCCAATGAAGCAGAAGATATAAAAGGCCAGGTAGAATATGGCAAAGGGTCCAAAGGTGACGAGGAACAGCACGACTCCAAGACCCCCCCATCCCCAGATGGACAGACTGGCCTAAAACACACGCAAACACAAAACACAGGCTAAATACTTTATTCACTTCAGGTTAAACTTCAAACCATCTGGAGATCATTAGAGTTGGTCAGAAGAAAGATTTCATCAATAATGCCTGATGAAGCCATCTTCTATCTCTTAATGACAGATCTTTTAATATGCAGACTAAGACCAAACTCCCCCACAAAAAAATCCCCACATAAAACAATCATCAATTCTCCACATAAAGCTGTTGGGACTAGACTTCTCACTCCATTGTAAAGAAAAAGTACCAATAAATCAGCAGCACTCTGATACAGACTAAAAAAGATTATTAGACAATTGTGTCATCCACAGGAAAAACGACATTCTACACTTTAGGGTGGTGTGATTGATTGTTAGAATATTAGGCATTGACTGTGTGTGTGGTGTGTGTGTGTGTGTGCATGCATACTTGTGTCACGTCCTATGGTTTTCCTGTTATTGTCAGTGTAGGAAACCAAACTCTTTTTTCAACTATGTCCCAGTTCTCCACGTTACACAGATGTGATCCTTGCAATTAAAATACACTAGAAACTTAAATCCCAAATTAAGATATCAGTATCGATACCTAAAATACCTAAAATCCAGTATCAGTCAGGCTAAACAGTGTGTATGCATGATGAGGGTTGTTTTGTGAATGATGAGCCTGCCATAGAGCTCCACAAACTTGACTGCCCGAGCCAGTGCAAGCTGGACTATTAGACCATGCAAACCTTAGCAAAGTACCATAATATACAGTTTCATTAGTTAATGTGAAAAACGCAGTTACCGGTATCTACACAATGGTGGTTAAAAGTGAAAAACTCTCCCAGAGTCACACACTGTATAAAGCTCACACTCTGACTGTGGAGCCATCAGATCGGCAGACACCACGGTGATCAGCAGTGATGATCTTCAGCTGACCTACATTCATTCTAGAGTTCCTTAGATAAACAGCTCCACTGATGGAGCTGGATAATGACACACAGAGCTTCCTCAGGACACTGAGACATTGTTCCTTCTGCCACAGCCAGCGATGAACAATAAGATGACACATGCTGCCAACTGGGCCAGCCAGCTTATAATGTATAGCACAAACACAACACACAGGGAGGCTCTTGACAATCAATGCATAGCAAACTACTGTTGAGGAATATGGCCAGTATTATAGAAATGTGTGAATCTGGATTAGTGCAACATGTGGCTCTACCAACATGCAAATCCACAATTGTATTTATTACTAAAGAATGCCTTTGAAAATTCAAGTGAAAGAACCACTGAAGCCTACTATGGAGAACAGTATTTAAGAATGTCATCACTACTTTAATGATAAGTCTAATTATCAATGTTTGATTATAAGTAGGTCCTGCATTGTACTAAAAAACAAAACGTCTTCAACATAATTCTAAACACTCCATGAGAATCTAAAGGCAATGCTGAGATCATGTCAAAGTACATGCCTCATGACTAGGATGTCATGATGACATATCTGGATTTATACTTTCTGTGATTAGTTGCTTAAGTCTGACATATTTACCTGTCTGATTTATTGTCTGGGGTGAACAAAGAAGCTCAATCAGGATCAGGCTTCACAAAGCTGATACCAGTCTATTAAAAAAAAAAAAAAAAAAAAAAATTGATTCGCTCCAGTTTAGATCTTGCAGATCAGCTTGTGACATCCCTGGTGACTACACCAGCAGATTACACAGCAGCACACTGGAAAAATAAAACCTGATGCTAATGCCACTGACCCTGACTTTACTTACTCAACCAAACCAAAACTGAATATAGTATAGACATGCTAAGCCTTGTCATAGCGTAGGATAAGACAGCAGAACTGGTTTTAAACATATGGATCATTACATTAATAGAACAACAGTATCTCTGAGCACGCCTTGGAATATATGACGCACAGCAGACAGCCATTTCATTCATGAACCTGGTGATGGGAGAAATCAGGTTAGGGCAGGACATATTACAACATATCTACATGCACTGTAACTACTCCAAACCCCTGCTTTAGATGTACCTGGCTAGTAATCAGCTCTCTTTCCCACCACCTTACCATATTATGAACCAAGGCTGATATATTTTAATTATATTAGTTATGTAAGACTGAAAGGTTTTTTTCTTTGTTGAATCTGGACTGACAGCATAGTAAGGGAGGACATATTTGTTTCCCTTGATGTAGAAACCAGCCTAATTAAATGTAATTTTCAATTTCAGTCTTACAAATTAAATATTTTGTATAAAAGGAAGTGAAGCAGTTTTTAAGTTCATCACTCTGTGATACTTTCAGGGATTTCCCTGTCTGAAGTCTTTGCCATGCACATGACCTCATCTAACATGCCTGTTTAAAATACAGTCTACACTACATGGCCAAGATGAATTCTCCCAGCAGAAATGTAGCTGTGTTAACCAGGTTTCTCTAAATCTCTTACCAATATTAAAAAACACAAGGATTGTTATGTACATAAAGTTTAGGAAATCAGGTTATTGCCCAAGTGTATTGAGTGCATGTGAACACACTGGTGTCTGGACTGCAGAATGTGTCCAAACTGGCTAGACTACCCTCTTTCTCAAGTCATAACTGGCTAGTGTCACGATGGACAAAGTCACAGTAGCAGAGTTAGGACTCCGGGAAGAGAACAGGGCTGGCCAAAGAAGAGGCCTATTATTACAATTGAGCAATGAGTGGTAGAAATACAAAGGACTGCTATTCACGTTGTAGTTTATACCCTGGCACAAATGCTGTCTATCTTAAATGAACTGTTATATGCCACAATTTACAAAAACCCACATTAAACACTAGTAAATGACTTTCAAGCAAACCTCAATAAACAACTTGACCTGTCTGGTCACATCTACTCTGTTTACCTTTGACTCACACAGTAATCACAGAGAAGTCAGTTGCTTCACTGATGGTTCAGCAGCTTTCAGCAGCCCACTGCAGTCACCACTGAGAGATTTATTACCACCAGGCCTAAGCTACATGCTAACCGGTGACTGTATTTATTATATACACATATCAGTGTGATAATAAAGTGGCGTAAACTGTGGCGTAACCTACTCATTAAACCTCTTTAGGCATTGACCTTGGTACACAGGTTCCAAGAGCACACTGCCAGAGACAGTCAGAGCAAGCTAATTTTCTTTTTAGACTTTTAAGACATTTAAGATGTTGTTTGAACAGTATTATCATGAAAAGAAAAAATTTTGTCATATGACTTTTTGGAATTTTCCAACCCAAAAGAGATATTGTCCAAGTCTCTCCTACCAAATGCAACCAAACTATATGAGAAAGTATTTGAAGTCCAGTCAGACGTTAGTCGTTAGCAGCAGTGAAAGTGGAGGCTATCCGTATGGGCTGTGTGTGATAAGGAGATGAGGCTGTGGAGGCTTGGATCTGTAAGAGAGACAATAACCCACACTCTTGAGTCATTACAGCTTACACAGGGTTTTAAACATGAACCATCTGCTCCAGTGATTAACACCCAAGCCCATCAGGAACGCACACATCCAAACATCTAGGCAATTTATTATGCAACCCACACTGGATAAACACACATAAACATAAGCGTAACTCTCGGAACAAGAGGTCTGCATATGCAGATGGGAAGAAATGTGGTTCTATTTGTTGTGTTACCAGAAAGGCCAAGGATCAAGTAGATAAATATTTACTTTACTACAACAATAAAATAACCTCAAATAGCAACTTCATTAGTAATAATCTAAATGATTAAAAGCACCGCCACATTGAGTTGAGGTTTTTGAGGAGCGCGCCACTATTGGACGTCCTTGACTACAGGCACATTCAGACATGTTCACATAGCCTCTTATCAGTGTCTTGGAGATTACAATTTTTCTGGCACAACTTGAAAAAACAACACACACACACACACAACTGCACTGCACTGCACTGTTCATACATATGGAAAAACTGCTCAAGGGTGGAAATTGCCTTTTTTAGGATCTATGCACAAGTCCACAAGCACTTAGCTGCAACCCCATTATGTGTGGTCATTGGGCAAGAGGTTAACTTAGCCTATTAAAGCTCTCCTCTGGGAGATCCATGGTAAATGCATCAGAGGGAGAGAAAGTAAGCTTTGGCAGGTGGTCCTGTCCAAACTATTCTGTCATCTGAATGTGGTCATCCAGACTAACAAACAAACCCTTGAATAGCATAATCTTTAGCCGTGTTCACACTTCACACTGTAAAGGCCGTTTTACAGTCTCTGCATCCAAGCTTGCGTGCACCAATGTGACGTCTAAATGACGTAGATCTCGGTGCCGTCCACAGGGCGCGCACCACTCTAAAGCGGAAACAGGAAGCCTGAACGAGCTTGAGGGTAACTGGATGCCAGGACCCTCAGAGTGCAAGTCTCTCTTGTAAACTTACTGGGTTAAGAGGAGTTCTTTTATGGTGAATGAAAGGCTTGATCTGATGAAGTAGGTCATCAAATCAAAGCAGATGGCAATGGTGCTGCCAGGCCTACCGATGTTTACCTTTTTCTTCTTTTAGCCCGTGAAATAGCAAAGTCTGTAGCCTTTCCTCATTAGCACAGTTACGGCGCTCCCATGACGTCACACTGGCGCTCGACAGGTTGGCTGTGGTTAGTATACCGCACGTTTAATGCAACTTGGATGATCTGGTCACAAGTAGGCAGCTGTAACTAAGTAGAAATGTATGTGACTGAGCAAGGAAGTACTAGATTTTCTGAAATGGTAATAGATACTGTACGTGTGAGCACATCTCTGCGTGACAAATTAAACATAACACATGCTGACGCTTTGGGATGACATCTTAAATGCTTCCACCATCAAAACACCAATTTAGTGAATATTTTTTTGGGAGAAATGGTGTGGATGGCATCTCCCTTTTTAATGTCGCTACGGTATATAGGCTTTTTGTATTTGTATTTTCAATTGTCTAGTATGTCGTTGTTTCTGTGTATCTTTGTATCAATTGCCCTTAGGGACAAAATTAAGTTCAAGTTCCAAAATTTTACAATTAATGCTTTTCTGGCAGTTTCTGGTGGCCACAGACCTTACTAAGGCCCTGTTAAGACCTGATATTAACATGCGTCCAGCTCAGCTCTAAGTACAGGTGAAAAAAGCATTGAGGTCGCATTGACATCTGATCGATCAGACCACATTTAGAGGTGGCGTTGGTGATGTGTCTGTGTTTTTCTTCCGGTGCTCTGCACAGAACTGACACCTGCTCTTATCCAAAGCCCTCTTAAGCTCTGTGCGTCTCTGTTGCCTGACAAAGGCGGCAGTGTCAACGGCATGGAGCCTGAGGTCCCCAGGGGCCGCCAGTAGACAAACACTGTGGCAATCTACTCCCAACCTGTATGGCAGAGCACAATTGTGTTCACCTTTTTCTGTCCCATTTGGTATAGTCAGTTTCCTTGAGATGTACTTTGACACTGCTATCCCCACTATTACCCTTTGGTAGGTGAAATCACCACATGCTTCATCTGATTAAAATAAGACCAGCTACTTATTTGCACTTCCTAGTAAGAAGCTTCTCTCATATCTGGAGCTCATATCTGAATTACCCAAGCTCCCAACCAACTAGTAGGAATCACTATTACAGCAGCATCCATTATTTCTTGTTGCTGTATTCAATGGATGAGATGACTGCAGAGACAGACATTTGCGAGATGGCCATTTTATTTTTTAGTCGTTATTACGCTGCGTTGAGGCGCGCTGTCCTGTCACTGTTCAGAGCCAGAACCAGAGATGGTACGGACAACATCTGTGTCCCAACAGGTGACAATAGGCCTACGTCAGCATGGGCAGCAGTGTGTCCGAGCTGACAGATATAAATATGTCGGGAATTAATGTTTAGGCTTGCTACTTGTAGGCCTAAATATCAGTGCATTTAATCAGCTGTGGAAAGTTAATTATGCAGTACTTCTATACAACTTTAAGGTACTTTTAATTGAGTATTTTCATTTTTACCTACTTGACTTGATTTAACTTTTACTTCTATTTGTATAGCACACTTTGCATATTTATATTAATAATACAAAATATGATTTAATATGATTTAATGTGGACAAAGGGTAGACTTTATTGATCCGGTGGTGAAATTCACAAGCTACCTGCCAAGTCGTTTGAGTAATTCAAAAGCAATGCAAAAGTAGTGTAAAGCATTACAATTCAGAGACATTAATATTGTAATATAGCTAAATACTCTAAAATGACACTAACTAGTAATCTATAGAGCATTACATTTTGTAAGTAACTTGCCCAACATTGTGCAGAACTGATACACATATTAAATCAGAATCCATTCATAACTGGTCACACAAGTCTAACTATGATGCCAAATGTGAACTGCATTCTGTGACTCAGCATGATCTATACACACTATGGATATATCTGAAAACAAGACACATGTCTGGGCAGGGCTTAGTTCTTGAAAAGTGTCAGCTTGTTTGGCAGGGCAGCCACTTCCATATACTAAGGAAAGGATGGAAATATGTACTAGATGACCAGCAGGCCTGATGTGACAGCGTGCTGGCCTAATGTCTATCAAGCTTTGATTAAGACACCTTGACAAGATTAAGCCAGAGGTGAAAAGGACCAAGATAACTTTGTCTGCCTGTGGATAAAAACACAATGCCTTCCCACCTTCCTACAACTAACTAACTCAATGTACAAAGGCATTCATCAAGCTATGTGTAAGCCAAAAAAAGTTAATCACAGTCTGACAGAAAAGAAGTCTATGGCAAATGTTTACAGCTAAAACTTGATCTCATTTGTGATGTGGAACAGAACTACAAATCACAAGAGCAACATTTGCATTACAACTTAGTGTGCAAACAAAATGCAAATCATAGCAAAAAGCTAACTATAACAAATAAAATGTTGCTAAAAGTCTGAGATAGAATCTAGGAGGTGAGGACATCTACCATATTATCTCTGAACCCACTTTACATCTTAAATCAAGAGGACACAACAAAAGCTGGTGTGAAGCCAACATTCATTACAGGATGGTCCAAAACAAGCCCATAATTTACTTCAGACTAAAGGTTAACAGGGAGAACGTTTTGCACAAACTACTAAACTAACGTTCAACACCTGACTGCACATTACACAGAAATCAGTGCTTCCTGTCAGACATGCAGAATAGTGCAGTGGCAGCTAAAGCCTCATTACCAAGGCTAAACCTGTACTTAAACTGCTGGAGAGGTGCCTAGATGTGGCTAGGTGACCTGCCGCCCAGGTGAGGTGAACAGCGTAGTCTGTTTTCCTGTCAGATCTAAAATTAGGAAACCAGCTTGCATTGAGAAACTGCCTCATGTGAGAACTGTAGAAAAACTACAATATTATCACAAGTCCCACTAAAAAAACAAGTGATCAAAAAGCCAACGTGTACTCTTTATAACCAATGACCAGCAAAAATGCACTGAACAAACAACTACAAATATGAGACAAAGGCCAGTTTAAATAGAAGAACAGACAAGAGCAGGGAGCTATTCTGACTGTTACTGGCAACTGAATGCAACTGGAAACATCTCTCTCTCTAGGACAGCTATGTTTGTCTTAATACTTTTTATAAGTAAATGCCACAACTGTCTTATCATTCTGGTAATTAGCTTAATGTACTTGGTGTTTCTTTAAATGGTTGTTAATTTGTTTAATTTCTTATACTGCACTGTAACTTTTATTATCGTGTTTTATCTGTTTTTTGTTTTTATGTAAAGCACTTTGAATTTCCCTGTTGCTGAAATGCGCTATACAAAAAAAGCTGCCTTGCCTTGTTGCCAACATACATGTTAGCTGAAAGAGAAAACAGTTTGGTAAGCAGTAGTCCACAACTGAGCTTTTAATCAACCTTGCTGATACCAAGTAACGTAAGGTTTCAAGTAACTTTCTTTCGCCTTTAACGTTAGGATTTAGTCGATCTATCGACGGCTAACGCCCGGCTCACCTGTGTTTGTTGTGATGTAGAAGAAATTCGTTGTTGATGGATGTTACTCATAATCTAAACGCATACTACCAACATTGCCTGTGTTAATTCAAGCACGATGTTGACAGTGAGGATATCCTGGGCTCATCGTATTAACTTAGCGTTAACTATGTAATCCCGGGCTGACTGCCACTTATAGCAGACAGCCTTTCTGAAAGCACGGCTGTGTGCCGTCCTCTCCCTGTCAGGCTGTGTTTACCTGTGGTGCTACTATAGGGCTAACGCTAAGGCGCTAGCTGCTACAATCTAGCTAACTAGCTAGCCGTGTCTATCACTGAAAAACAAACTATTTATCTATTTCACCGGCGCTAACTTACCTCTGCAAACATCGTCTAAAAGGCTGTGCGTGCGGTGGCTCTGGCTAACCCCACCACATTGTAACATGCGAAGAGGAGGTTATTTTCTCGGTTAAAAACGGTCGTATTTCCAATCTCCGTACTCTCTTCGGAGCGTCGCCATATTTGCCAGATTTACGTCTCGGGTGCCCTGTTTCTTGACGTCGCCATGTGATTGGCTGGGGAGCAATGACGCAGTAACACACCCGTGACTGACAACTGCAGACAAAATCACGACTGATTGATCAAAATGCAATAATTGTTTAGCAATTTATAATATATATATATTACTTGGGTTTACAATTGAATGAACATATAAAAGCGACCAAGAAAATTATCTTGGAGTCTTGTGTTGGTTGGAAGAGTGCTTGGCTGACTAGGCTACTATTAACCTACTTTATTCTTATGAAGATAGAAAAAGTTCACTTTGAGATCCTTTAAAATAACTATAATAAAACTCCACTTTACTTTTTGTCAAATTGATAGTAGAATATTTTTTTTTATTCTTAGAAAACTTCAAATCTCAAATGCAATCCATACTATAAGATCTATTAAACATAAGAACAACATGTTATAAATGTCTTTTTTGATTATTTAAAGTTTGTAAACCCAGCACATTATGTATGTATAAAACCCTGCACAATGTATTTCTTGATATTTATGTATGTATTAATTTTAATTATTTATTTTTATTATTTTGTCACATTTTATTGTTATTGATGTATAATATTGTTTTGACATATCTTAACTAGGTTTATCACCTTCAAAAAATTCAGGTATCAAATAATATTTTATCACTAAATTTAACTTGTAGCCCATTTTTAAATAATGGTGATCTAGAAAAAAATGTATCTATATATATATAAAGCTTCCTGACACTAGTAAAATAAAATGTGAAGTCTGATCACATGGTTGACCAATGGCTGCCTGCGAACCTGGTAATAATGCATAATTTATTGCCCCAGTAGTACCTTCAACAACCTGAGCTATACCTTACACTGCCTGGCAAAAGAGAGCAGATAGGAATGGAAACAAAAGAGGCAAAGGCAAATAATCCCTGTGTCACTGAAAAAGAGTGTTAGCTACAAGAGATCTCAGGTCAAGATACCTGTCTCCAGGTGGACATAGCCGGCAGAGACAAAGCAAAATAAAGTTTCTGACTCCTTTATGTCCAGGACAGTGGAGCACAAACATTCTTCTATCACCCAGGTGCACACAAAATAGATCTCCCCTGACCTCTCATGTTTCTTGTGTCTCTATTTCCACCTGTCTTTTAACTTGTTTCTCTGTCAGTCGGCCACACAATTACAGGCTACACACAAGCAATTTAACGGTAGACATTACAACCACGCTTTGTGAGTTGCAAGCCTGTTATGAGCAAAACTTGTTACAAGCTAATTCATTTAAATTACATTTTACATTTTACATATTTGCAGTTCTGTGAGTAAAGTGATGTCCCATATGCAGAAATAAATAAGCAGTTGCTTGTTGATCAACCTGTTTTGCAGGTGTGCTCGTCATTGCACCATGTCATGTGCCTAGCTTTTAAAACAATAATAGCAAATACAAAAAAGGGCGTTCCATTTCATGCTATGTCTTCAAACCTCTGCAATGCTTTCTCAAAAAGTCTCCAAAGACAGGCGTTGCTGTGTTTCCAGAGACTGCACCAAACAGCTCCTAACCTGCAGTGTTGTATCTTTACCGCAAGAGGACACTGTTGATCCATCACAAACTCCAGTTAGGGTGAGTGGATGGTCAAAAAATAAGTAAAAGTGGAATGTCTCAAATTAATCAATGGCAATCATAATTTCACAAACAACCAACAACCACCACAATTTGAAGAAGAGCACATGAAAACAATGTTCCACAGACATAACATACAGAGAGGAATTTGAGGTTTATCAGAGAGTAAAACATGTATTCCTGTGGTTAAGAAAAATGTGACAATCCAATGTAATTGTAAACATAGTCATTATAAAATCACTCCCTGAATTCTCTGAATGACCTCAAATTAAGCAACTTCCACTGTTTCAACTGTACAAATACACAAAACACTTACATATTGTAATTTAAAGGTGAAATATGTAATATATTTAATCAAAAAAAATATGTCATCAGATAATAATTCTGACAACAATGCTAAAGTCAGTATTTTCTCCTTTGAAATTTCCGTTCCGTGACAGAATGTCTGTTTGTGTTTTGGCGTGTGTGTTGTTATCAACTGCCCATTTTGACAGTCCGGCCAGGTTGCCAGATACACCTGTTAAAAACCCAAACCCAGCGCACTGCAGCCATGGAAGCAGCAAACAAACAAACAAACTATAAAAGGAGATAGATTCTACCCAACCGAAAAAAAAAAACTTGGCATGTTTCAAAACTGTTGAATGACCAGAGACATAATAAAACTAAATAATGGCTACAAGGGACGGGCATTTTCAATCATTTCAACATTCAACATAGACTACTCAAGTTAATTAATCACAAAATAATTGAGACACAGCCAGTGAAGTGATCCCTTCCTGGCTAATGCCGCTATGCTAACACACGATAACTGCTAATGTTACCTGAGGACCAAATAGACGGGTAAAGAGAACGGCAAGGGTGTGGTGTTTTTAGCGGTTTTTGTTGTAATTTTATGCTGAGATAGGTTGACTGTCAGTCAGGTACGGAGCTTCGTGTGAGCACAGGCTTTTATTATGTCAACATAGCCAGCATCTAACGTTAGCTACTCCGCTGCGCTGTGGAGTAATGTCTGGCTATGTAAGACTTGCGTCCAGCAACATTGTTGGATGCTGCATTCACAACCTGGCAACCCCCATGAACTTCGAGTCTGTGGAGGAGGGGCCAGAAGAGACAACTCTTTAATATTTTGAATTTGGACTGCAGCAACTATTTTATACGCTAGTTGTAAGTATTACACATTGCCCCTTTAAAGTTAAAGAAGTTTAAAAACTGGTCTAAAAGTTCAAGTGGACTTTAAATGGTTTGCTGTCATCGGTCCTCTTATGACCCCCCGTCTTGCTTTATCAATATTTTGTCCAAATTCAACCCCAGCCCATGTGTACCTCTTTTGCACCTGTATCCCCTCCCTCCATCACCACTCATTTATCTTGTCATTCCTCTTATCACTCCCTTCTTCCCCTACCCTGCTTTCTCTCTTCCTCCTACTTGTCTCCCTGATTTATAGTTGGCGGTGTGCAGTTCACACACATTCCACGTCTGACGCCCCCGCCCCCAACCCCCCTGCCACTGGACTCTCATATCTAAGCACGGCCATTCATCTTCATGATCTTCCAATGAAGAGAAGAAGAACAGGGAGGGTGAGAGAGATCAGACAATAGGAGGAGTGTTGTTTTTGTTGAGCGGGTCAGACTATCTTTATATACAAGTCTCTCTGCCTCTTGTTGCCTCTCAAGGAGTGGTCGCTGATGTGTGTGTGTGTGTGTGTGTGTGTGTGTGTGTGTGTATCTCCTCTGTCAAAGTTTCCAGGCCTGGCGCCTCCTACATGAAAGAGCCCTTGAAGTCTTTATAGAGAACAAATGGCTCCCTGACGCAATGCTCCAGGTTCCGGACACAAAACGACCCATGCCACACACTCACTGGCTCACTCACTCATTCACTCATGCAGACACACCACATCCACAACCCACAATCCACAAATCCCTATCCTTGCACACCCCGGTTGGCCAGGCCTAATTACTTATGTGGTCGCCACTCTGATCTATCCCAGAGCCCCAAATGGCAACAGGTCATAAAACCTTAAGTGTTCCACCAGTCAGAGCCATGCAACTGTGAACATATATACTCCAACATGGCCCAGCCAGGGCTGAGTCATTTCGAGGCCCATCTCGCATAGCCTACTGACATCCATGAAATCCCTTTATGGGATTTTCAAAGGCATTTCTAAGAGATTTTTGGCACTTCTGCTTTGAATCTCCCTCAGGTAGGCAAATAACCCTAGGTCACACAGAGTCAGATGGTCTCAAGCATTAAACTATTTCCCAAGGGGTCAATGTCCACACACATGAATACAAGAGCACATGCACACACACTATTAACCCCAAAGGTAAATATTACTTTTGGTTGGTGATTTGGATTCACATAGTTTGTTTCCTTGGCACCCAACACACAGTCCTGCCCTCTGTAACCCTGGCAACAACAGATGGGTGTTTCTTGTGACACCATTTTGCTCAAGGGAATTGTGTTTGGGTCTTTGTGTATGTTTGTCTAATTTCAAAACCCCTGTTATCTTTGGGAGACCTCAGGGAGTAACTGAACGGTTTGGTCATCTGACCTCTTCTTCTCTGTGTGTTTGTGTCACATTCTGCAAGTGGACAGAGGTAGTAACAAAATACATTAAAAGCACAAGGTTCAGGTGCTGGCTGCCCTTTAGTTGAACTAACAATTGTTGGACACAGTCCTAAGAATTCCGAAACAATAAAAAGGTGTGTGAGGGGAGGGTTCCTGAGGCTTTTCGACCATTTAACAAGCAGGTCTAATAAAGCATACTGGTGCCACAAATATGAAGCTAAACCCAGCGGCCAATTAGCTTAGTTTGGCATGAAGCAGGGTAACAAAACCCTCCTTTTTGTCATTAGTTTGCCTTGTGGATCGGTTAAATGTTTTTCTCAAATTAAATGACAGTTTATTAATATTGATACTTTTCACCAGAACTAAATTGACACAGATAATAAATCACACACATATATATATATATATATACTTATAAATACATATATGTATATACTGTGTATGTATATGCATGTACAGTGAGGAAAATAAGTATTTGAACACCCTGCTATTTTGCAAATTCCCCCACTTATAAATCATGGAGGGGTCAGAAATTGTCATCGTGGGTGCATGTCCACTGTGAGAGACATAATCTAAAAAAAAATCCAGAAATCACAATGTATGATTTTTTATCTATTTATGTGTATGATACAGCTGCAAATAAGTATTTAAACACCTGTCTATCATCTACAATTCTGACCCTGAAAGACCTGTTAGTCTGCCTTCAAAATGTCCACCTCCACTCCATTTATTATCCTAAATTAGATGTACCTGTTTGAGGTTGTTAGCTGCATAAAGACACCTGTCCACCCCATACAATCAGTAAGAATCCAACTACTAACATGACCAAGACCAAAGAGCTGTCCAAAGACACTAGAGACTAAATTGTACACCTCCACAAGGCTGGATAGGGCTACGGGGAAATTGCCAAGCAGCTTGGTGAAAAAAGGTCCACTGTTGGAGCAATAATTTGAAAATGGAAGAAGCTAAACATGACTGTCAATCTCCCTCGGACTGGGGCTCCATGCAAGATCTTGCCTCGTGGGGTCTCAATGATCCTAAGAAAGGTTAGAAATCAGCCCAGAACTACACGGGAGGAGATTGTCAATAACCTGAAAAGAGCTGGGACCACTGTTTCCAAGGTTACTGTTGGTAATACACTAAGACGTCATGGTTTGAAATCATGCATGGCACGGAAGGTTCCCCTGCTTAAACCAGCACATGTCAAGGCCCGTCTTAAGTTTGCCAATGACCATTTAGATGATCCAGAGGAGTCATGGGAGAAAGTCATGTGGTCAGATGAGACCAAAATAGAACTTTTTGGTCATAATTCCACTAACCATGTTTGGAGGAAGAAGAATGATGAGTACCATCCCAAGAACACCATCCCTACTGTGAAGCATGGGGGTGGTAGCATCATGCTTTGGGGGTGTTTTTCTGCACATGGGACAGGGCGACTGCACTGGATTAAGGAGAGGATGACCGGGGCCATGTATTGCAAGATTTTGGGGAACAACCTCCTTCCCTCAGTTAGAGCATTGAAGATGGGTCGAGGCTGGGTCTTCCAACATGACAATGACCCGAAGCACACAGCCAGGATAAGCAAGGAGTGGCTCTGTAAGAAGCATATCAAGGTTCTGCCTAGCCAGTCTCCAGACCTAAACCCAATAGAGAATCTTTGGAGGGAGCTCAAACTGTGTTCCTCAGAGACAGCCCAGAAACCTGACTGATCTAGAGAAGATCTGTGTGGAGGAGTGGGCCAAAATCCCTTCTGCAGTGTGTGCAAACCTGGTGAAAAACTGCAGGAAACATTTGACCTCTGGAATTGCAAACAAATGCTACTGAACCAAATTTAACATTGATTTTCTCAGGTGTTATACTTATACTTATTTGCAGCTGTATCATACAAATAAATAGTTAGAAAATCCTACATTGTAATTTCTGGATGCAAAATAGCAGGGTGTTCAAATACTTATTTTCCTCACTGTATATATATGTGTGTGTTCACATCTACATATCTTGTATTAAGTCTGTGCGTGTGTGTGTGTTTGTGTGTGTTTGTGTGTACTCTGCCCTTGCCAGCCAGCCCAGTGAGATTAATAGGGCAATCAGGAGGTAATGGGAGGCTCATAGGAGTCTAGACAGTGTTCAGACCAAACTGTAACTCCTACACCCAAAACACTGGGGAAATACTTTATTGCAACTGTATGCAGCTATTATGATAGTAACATCATCTGCAGAGACAACACTAATATTGAAAGAATTAGGCCAAAACATATGAGCATACACATAAAGGGATTTACTGTGGAATAACAAGCTAATGTAAAAAAATGTATTTTGATCACTCCCTATACTGTTTGCATATAAATTAAGGAGAGAGTAAAATGTGGAGATGAGTAATGAGGGGAGGGGTAAGAGTGGAACACACACAGCACATTATCAGACTTTCAGCCACAACCTCCCATAACCACTAAAAAATATATAAGCCAAAAGGGGAGAAAAAAACGAATGCGTCTGGAAAAAATGATCTCATGTTTAGTCATGTAGCTTTACAGGAAAATACCCAGGACACAACTAAATATTTTATTATTATATTTTTATGACAACCTTGTCAAACTGCAGAGCACAGCTGAATTCACATATAGGAAAGAGGGCAAGATAGAAAGAGAGAAGAAAGAGATGAAGAGAAAGTAAAACCTAAGTGAGCTCAAGTTAGAGAGATACAAGACTGGTGCAGAGGAAACTTTGTCATGGTGGTAAAATTAGGAGTCAAGGGTACGGTTTTGAAATACTGACATTGGCTTTTACAGGAACTTTGGAAATAATCAATAAATAATCATAAACAGCCATACAATGTCTCAAATCTATAATAACTATAAGCATCTGCATGAACATGAGCTAGAGTGAGGTTCACTAAGTCTTGGGATTTTCCAAAACAGCACCTCTGTAACTTTCATGTTGAAGCTGTATGAGAGATGTAAGCACATTTTTTAAACATGACATGCCAACAAGTTCTTCCCAATAATTTGGGAAATTCTGGAAATCATCAAGTTTTATATCCATGGTATTCATATCCAGACAGAGAAAATCATTTCAATTTGCTGAATATCCACACACTACAGGTGTTGAGTACTAACATTCAGGATCTTTATACTGAACAGATTATACTGAGTCATTGTTGTTAATTTTAACAGGAGCTCCACTTACTTATGACCAAAACACTGTTGTCAGCTCAGTCTTAATTACTTTGACCCAAATACTGGGTACTGAGTTTTGTCATATTTAATTGATTATAAGATAAAAGAGGAAAAGTATGCCATTATGGGGATGCTTTTTCATTTTTGTTTTAATGTGTGTATGAGAATTGGTGAAGTTTTTCTTCAGTGCTGTCCATATTTTCCAACTGCCCTCTGTTCCTTAGCCCTTCTGGCACTGAAACAGTCATGTGTAAACATATTTTACATAAACAATCTCCCTTTAAAGAGGGAAAAACATTGAAAAACAGATTATGATTTATACCAGAACAAACCCAGACAAGCACACTTTTATGGCATGAAGACAAACCTTTAGTGCCAAAGTGCTAGAGGCACACTGCTCCTCTCTACATAGTCATAATCATCTACATCATCATCAAATAGTGGCATCAGGCTTCTCAGCTTTTCAGGCTTCTCTGTAAAACCAGAATATGGGTGTTGAAACAAATGAAACATGGCACCCTTAAAACACACAGCAAAGAGCGGGTGACCTTCTTTCAGAAAATAAACACAGACATTACTCAGACTGAAGAAGGGGGTTGGGTGTGAGCTGAGGGAAGGTGCTGACATGGTTGATGGTGGGTGGGTGAGCCACGCAATGAGGTTTCTAGTGTAGCAGTGGATGGGAGAGCTAAGAGGTTTAAGAGGTTGGATTAAGAGAAGAAGGGTAATTTGGAAAGGAGGAGCTGGGGCATGCAGCAGTTTGGCGAGAGGGAGGTGTAGGTTTGGAGGAAGAGGGGGAGGAATTGGGAGGGGAAGCAAGAAGATATATGATGTGGTATTGGGATTTATCCAAGTTCCGCACACACGCACAAACCGTATCTTACACTGGCCACCCAGCCGTGTAAACAAGCCATGACTGGCTGTTGGCTAAAGTGCCCAGCCAATCAGAAGTTGGGACGTAGAGGAAGGTGGGACAAGTGAACAAATTAGTCAGCTTCTGGGTGTGGAGAGACAAGGGAAGAAAGGCCAAGAGAGTCCCAGTGACACAATGAAGAAGAGGCAGATAGGTCAGGAGTTAAACTCATCTCCCTTACTCCCCTGCTTTCCACTGACTCCCTCCTTCTCAGAATTTGAACTCCAACTTTGCTTTATTGGCAAGATTCTGATAAGGGTACAGTATTGCCAATGTTAAACAAGGTTTACAATGTGATAATTAGTCTGTGCATACGCAGACTATATTAATATGCCTCTGCTTTGTAAGACCAGTTGTCTTTCTCTAATTTGCAAAACAGAGAGGGAGTGGATGTTACTGTATATATTTTCAATCAGTGACTGGAGAAACTAAGAGAATAAAATGAAGATGTGGAATGAAACAACCCATAGAAAACTGAGGAGGCCACAGTGTCAAGGAAAGAGAAAGAAAGAAGTAGAACGAGAGAGAAGTGTCTAGTTTCAGATTTACAGTGGTGCTGGGAGAGATTTGGCTGTGCTCTGACAGCACACTGAAGACAGAGCCAGAGGAGGGGTAGGAAGACAGATTTACATGGTGAGAACTGTGCTGGAGCAGCACACTGGACACATACTTGTCTCCTGTGAGCTCTACATTAAAAAGGACTACTAAATGACAACTGCTTATGGGTGATGACACAATACTTACATATTCAAAATACACATTCTTTTTCCACACTCAATCATTTGAAATTAGTGAATTCATGTTTCCAAACACCCGTTCTTTTCAAGCCGCCTACTTATTTTTGATGTGGTTATTTTGATGATATATGAACATGATATCCAATTGGGTTTAGTGTCAAGATGGTCTTTCGGCTGTGTGCAGTAAAATAATGCATACAATTTATGGACTGTGCTGGAAGTGCTGGAAGTGCTAGGTTGCGTTTGGATATAAAAAATAAATATAACAATCTATCTAGACCAAAAATGTGGCGTATTTATTAGCCACTCTAGCGGTTATTTGGTCCACTACTTTGGTCCAGATTGCAATATCTCAACAACTATTGGATGGCTTGCCATTACATGTTGTACAGACCTTCATGATCCTCAGAGGATGAATTGTAATAACTTTGGCAACCCCCTGAATTTCCACCTTGTGCCATCATCAGGTCAAAGGTTTGTATTTGTCAAATTCTTTAGGCCTTCAAATAATACCTGCAAAATGCTAAACTGTGGTGTGATGGTGAACATGGTAAGTCACACTGCACACTTTTATTAATTTCACTCTGTGTAACCAATAATAATAACAGAGCAGGGCAGGAAATGGGCCATTATGAGTCTCTGTGTGAAGGTCTGTCTTGGGTTTTCCAAACTGGGATAAACCCCTGTAGGTGTGTGTGTGTGTGTGTGTGTGTGTGTGTGTGTATGTGTGTGTGTGTGTGTGTGTGTGTGTGTGTGTGTGTGTGTGTGTGTGTGTTTTGTGTGCCTCTTTTGGGGTTTAACTCCTTATTTAAGACCAATATTTACCCAGCAGCCCCAGGGTGAGATTACCTCATATTCTCCCACCCAGCTGTGCTTTTTCAGCGTTTCCACGACGACCGGCGGAATGTCCCATCATGTTTATCTGCCTGTCGGGAAAACAGAGCGAGAGGAAGAAAAGGCAGCGGACGAAGATAGAGAAGATACACTTTGGTTGGAGTGTGTATACAGGATAGACACTTATGCGCTCACACTCTTGTGTATATGGAATAATCACACAGGAATGCATAGGCACAAAGTTACTGTTGGTTTGTTCCTTATGTGACTGGTATCATTCAGCATGTTCACATTGCCGGGAGAAACATGCTGAAAGTTGATCAATACTTCCACCAGGCAACTTCCAAATGAATTTTACCTGCCTCTCTTAACATTTATAAGCAGAATATAAACACTTAATTATTGGTTTATAAAATAAACCAAATATAAAGACCTGTTTTGTTGCAATGATAGCAACAAAGCATTGCTTTTCTAGGGTGTAAACAGTCAATTAATACTATTATTACACATTGTGTGTATGTGACAAATGCTTACAGTGTGTTATAAAACATTTATTAATTTTTCATACATCGTACAAATCATTTACAGGTTTAAAACTGTTCATAAATGTTTTCAAAACTTATGAAGAGATATTACATACAATTACAACTATGTTAATCAAGGCTTAATCAATCTGTTTATATACCAATAATAGATGCAATATAGGAGGAGTTATAGTTATTTATTAATCAACACAAATGGTCTCCTGTGTGTGCAACATGTTATAATGGGTATACTATTTATTAGTTTTTCAAAAACTGCTTGTAAATATGACAGATTAACATAGTGCTACCAAACTGGCTATTAATATTCATAGAGTGATGTAACATCATAATAGGTATTCAATATGACCATTCAAACCTACTGGACAAGATCACTACTTAGATGCACTCACATCAGAGCAGTGACCTGTCAACCAACTGCATGGATGTATGGCAACTTCAGTTGAAATGGAAATCTCTGCAAAAATTCAGAGGTGTTGTTCTGCGATCAACCATAACCCCTGACCTCCCAGAAGGGACCAACGAAAAGAGAACTTATTCTTATGGATCAGTCCATTTTTACATTATTAATATGATCAGTTACCTAGTTAGTCCAGTTCTGTGAAGCTGAAAGTTAGAATTTCCCATGCCTCTGGCACAATTTGTCATCATGAGGGGGCTTTTAAACCACCAGCACTAGAGTTGCAGTTGAGTTTCCCTTAAGTAAGTTATTTACGGAGACTGTTTTTGGTCTGGACCAAACCTGTGCTTCTGTATCAAATGCAACGTTTATTGCATGCTTATTCAATTATTAGGCAAATAAGTGTGTGTGTGTGTGTTCTTAAACTGCCTGATTTTGTCTAGAATAAATTCAATTTGAATAAACGTTTTGCATAAAAAGAAGAAAACCTAAACAGCAATGTGAAACATTTCAGATAAGCTTTGTCACTGAAAGGAGTACCAACACTGTGAATGTCTCCCTGCAGGTCAGGCAAAATGTGCTGTATACTAGTATACTAGGACACCATGTTTTGCTTTCATCCCAAATTGGCTCTTACACAAATGAAGCATGTGAAGTTGTAGGAAAAGCATGTATCAATTTTAAAGCTTTTATGTTAAAAGCCAATATATTCAGGTCGGACTTAATTGATCGGACTCAACTCTTTCTCAACATACTGTACTTGTCATCACCACTATCATCATCATCAACAACAACAAAACAAGCTTGGTCTTAGAAATGTACTGTGCAGAGGCATTAAGCCCACAGTTACACCAGTGGCTCTCTCAGCAATCCCTGCAGTGTGGACTCTGTCCTGCCATGGGAACGGACAGTTATTTGCTTTAATTTGCAACAGAAAAGCATGTGGTGTATAGTGACTGTTAGGGAATGTTCTATTTGGTCTTCTCCTGGCCTGTTTAAGTGATAAAAGTATCATTATTTAGCCTCTAAAGCAGAGGGGAGAGTGCAAACAAGACTGTGTGACCCTCTGTCAAGATCCACCGTTCTTCAGAAGCTCATTAAGGGCCTCCAGGAGGACAGTGCATCAATTGGCAGGTCCCTCCAGTATCCTCTCTGCCTTTTTAAGCCTCTCTCCTCAGATTCAACCTAGTCACCGGCCGACTAACCTTAGAAATGGACTCAGTACAGTGGTAGAGGGGACATAAAAGAAGTCTCGCTGTGAGGAGGCATGGGCATCTTATTAAAACAGCAGGAAAAGCCCTTGGACTTGAGCCAAATAGGATCTCACCCTGTGTGCTCTGACCGGATTTTGGGAAATGTGGATTTACTTGTTGAGGTGCTCTCCTTCGCTGTCCTCTGTGTCTGGTGAATGAGTTCAGCCAGTCCTGAAAGCTTGGATTGGCGTCAGGTTTTGGCTTGATTGAATAGCAGACATATACAAGTAACTTATTCTCTGTGAGACTTCTGTTTGGGACCGAATGTGGAAATGGAGGACCGCTTTGTAGAATCCACGCTAATAGATTTTGTCAGTGACATGAACCTGATGGAGTTTCCGCAAAAATGCCCTTTGGAACCGAAACGGCAGGATGATAATGATGACGCATCTAGCGGGGACAACCAGACACGACTGAGCGACTCGCCCTGGAGCGACCTGGAAAACGCGGAGCTCTGCACCGAACACCTGGTGATGGGCGCACCGAAGTACTGCAGCCGTGGGGCGCACGGGCATCACAGCAAGTCTAAACGGAGGAGGATCATCACTGTGGTCCAGCGGCAGGCGGCCAATGTGCGGGAAAGGAAGCGGATGTTTAGCCTTAATGAGGCGTTTGATGAACTGAGGAGGAAAGTCCCCACATTTGCCTACGAGAAGAGACTGTCCCGTATCGACACACTCCGTCTGGCCATCGTCTACATCTCCTTCATGACGGACCTGCTGGAGAACACCTGAGTCATAAAAGTCCAACATGAACTTCATTGGATTGGATTGAGTTTATTACTGAAATGGTTGAACTGATTAACTGTTCTAAATTTACATTTATCCAAAATGTGATTTGAGTCACTTTCTGAAATCTTAGAACTAGACAACAAATATTTGAAACTATATACACAGACCTTTTTACAATGTTTCAGAAATTCCAGAAAAGTAGAGCATGCCATATTATTTTGCCAATGACATAAATTATTAGACGTGAACAAAACAGATATCCAAATATTTCAACTAATATATGTGACATATTGCTGCTTTAAAATAAATATATTTGCTATAATAATGTAGCTCATGTGTTCTTTGTTCAGCATCATAAAAAACAACATGCAATTCAATTTCAACTCAATTAGGCCAGTGCATAGGACTATATAGTCCTGCTTGATTAATGTCCTGACAGTTTTATCACCTAAATGCATTTATTTGGTAGTGTTAGAAGGCAGCATCCAATACCATTTTAAAGCGTAACAGTAACATTTACTGTCATACGTTAAACGCTACTACATTTTAAGGGAGGTGTCTATGCTAAAGCTGCAGGTGTTATTTCAGCACCTTGGAGAGCGACACCGTCTCACCTGGCCTTATGGGCACATGGAACAGGTGTACCTGAGAACAAAGCCAGCTTTAAATTTTCCTCAAAAAAGTGAGAACAAATCAGAAGTATTTATTGGCCCTTTAAAGCCTCCTTATCAACCGTGTCTGCGGATTTGAATCGCAAATCCAAGGCTCACTGCATGACACTGGATGTTATCTTTAGCACTAAGGTGTAAATTAAGTCAGTTCAGAGAGATCCAGGCCCGAAAGGCGCTTGTGGCGGTTCCTCCTCGTAAAAAGAGACCAGACTCGACCTGCTGTGGACCTCTTCCTGTGTTATCCTCCCTCAGCATAGGTGATGCCTCCAATTCACACCACAGACTACCTCCAAAAGTTGCCAGATCTATAGTTTCAGCCACATGTAGAGGTATCTCAGAATTTTGATATTATATCGTGGTAGGCCGCAGAGCTGGGTGGGAATGTGCGCATATTTAGACTGCGTGCTAATCTCTCTCTCTCTTTCTCTCTCTCCACAGTCCATCTTCATCACCTTCACTGTTTGCATTGCGTTTCAGCCCTACACCGCCTTCAACGACCCCGCTGTGAGCACGGATCCGCCCTGAGAGCTCCCTGGGACGGCATGTCTTTTAAACCTGAGCCGCGGTGTCCACATCCCTGCGGGAGTCAGACCCATTTAAGCGCATACCACAACGAGGGGCCGCTGACGGGAAAATAAACACCTCGGTCTGCTTACGAGCAGAGACCTCCTGCTGTGACAGCCTCCTCTGTTTCAGTAGGTCTGATATTTTTCACAGCCACCACTACTCCCATCTCAGGCAGTGTCTAGACTACAGGGAGACTTAGCTAACAGACAGCTTGTGTGGAGGATGTTCTCTTATATTCCGTGTCTTTGAAATTATGCAATAGAAGATAAGTAAAACGATGTTTACGCATATTGACGTAGAGTAACGTTTAAACAAAATACTTGTATAGAGCTTAAACAGAGAGCTTGACCCAAGAGTGAGAGTCATAATGCATTTGGGCAAGAAATAAGTTGAGCTGAGGGAGGGAGAACGATTGAATACCTAAAATAGGGACAGTTCCTATTGTCCTTGCACAATCTCCACCAATAACACCGCGCCCCATACACTCCTTTACGCATTCTTGTGTAACAGAGCCATAAGGAGTCTTAAACACCATTTCTGATATTATAGCTAGAACTCTCTTTCCCCTGCAGTATTATGTTACATCCCTCCTTATCCAATCACAGCGCTCCCCAAAATCGTTCTGCCAGCTCCCCGCTATAAGAGGCCTGCTCGCCCCAGTCTGGCAGACATCTCGCCCACTCAGTGGCACACGAGATTTACCGTAACACCGCCCACACCCCTTTGCAGGCCACATCATTACCTGTCGCGTTTGTTGATGTTGTAGCCAGTTCACTGAACTAGAGTCAGGAGTTATTACGCTCCTACAGACTATAGAAAGGTTTTTGAAGAGACGATGCGGGAAGAGGATTCCTCCCCCAATGGACAGTGCAGGGAACAGCGAGGAGGAGACCGACCGCCAGCTTCCGCGGAGAGGCGCGAGGAAGCGGCGGGCGACCCGGAGGCGCGCAGACGACGAGGAGGAGGGAGACGTGGAGAGTCCGAGCACCGGGAAGAAGAAATGCAGAAAGAGCTGCGACGGAGGACGCGGCAGTGCAGGGAGCGGCGACAGCGAAGCCAGCAGCAGCCCCGCGCCCTCCTTCGAAGACCTACAGACACAGCGCGGGATGGCCAACGTCCGCGAGCGGCAACGGACGCAGTCCCTCAACGAGGCATTCACGTCGTTACGTAAGATCATTCCCACCCTCCCGTCGGACAAACTCAGCAAGATCCAGACGCTGAAGCTGGCTGCCCGGTACATCGACTTCCTATGCCAAGTTCTGCAGACCGATGACCTGGACGCGCGAGGAACCAGCTGCAGCTACGTGGCGCACGAACGCCTGAGCTACGCGTTCTCGGTCTGGAGAATGGGGGGCTCGTGGTCGTTGTCTACTACGTCCCACTAGCATGGCTGCTGTGGATGGTGCTGCAAGGTAAGCTAAGCGACTTTCACTTTTCATCCTACAGGGGAGAGCTGCCAAAATGTCCGTGCGCATTTTACGCACAACCACAGTGTAGTTATTTTTCCAATATACAGCTAGGTATACTTTTGCTGCTGTATTTGTATGGCATCCCTCCAACACACTTAAAATTCATGATGCCTTTTTCATTTCGTAATGAGGGGACGGGGTCCTTTTAGACTGTACAAAACTATTAAGCACATTATTTGTAAGACATTCACAAGATTTCACCGTTGACTTTAAACCTAAACTAAACTACTACTTACAAAGGGGAAATGTTTTTTTTCTGAAAACATAGATGTTTACAATGCTTACCACATAGATTATAACCAGGTTAATCTCTTCAAATACAGCCTACAAATACACACAATACATTTCTACGTATTTTTTTTTTTTATTTAAATTTTAATAATATTTCTTTCACAGATTATCCAGACTGAAGAACCAGTGGAGCAGGGCGACCATTGACTGGAACAGGCTAAACAGCTGAGGGGCCAGTCGCTGTGCTTCAGGCCTCAGAGGACAGCCGGCTTTTCATATTTCCCGTTGCAAGGACTGTAATGTTTGCAAGGGAGCACTTAGGACAGACAGGACGGATATAAGATAGAAAGACCACTGCGACTATGAATGTTGTAAAAACAAATTGAGCTCTGAGGAACTGCTCTGCTTTGAAACATGAAAGAAAAATGACAATTAATTCACACATTCCCTGTGACAATGTTTCACAGCAAATGAAGAATTTTGTATTTATTTTTTTCTACACAGGCTCTAAATTCTTTTCCCCATTCAAATAAAAGTTATTTATTTTTGGGATATCAGAATGCTGAAAGGATCAGGAGTCTGCACATTTGAGTGTTGTATATAGTATTTGCTAATATCTTGAATAAAAAAAATGTTGAAAAGTATCATTCTTACCTCTCAGGTGTCTGGATATTCATTATAGATTTCAACTTAAGCTCTATAACAAGAGGATGGATTATAAAATAATAAACCAAGGTTGGTTATTTGACAAAAAATGTTTTAAATACCTGACATTTTTGGAAACAAACTCATGTCCTATAGTCTCAGTACTCTGAGTACTTTGAGCTTTTGCTGAGCGTTTATTTTCATTGGTTGAATCTCCAGTTAACTGAACCACAGTCGAGGAGGCAAAAGAAAACATCTCATACCCGGGGCTTATTTTGTAGTGATTCCTTGAGCTCTGGAATCTGGGGAAGCCACAATTAGCTGGTGGTCTGTTTAAGTAGGGTGAATATGGAGCTGTGGGAGGCATGCATGATATTCCCAGATATCCTCCGAGCCACAGGTCAGCATAGAAGTATCCAGCAGGTGCTACAGCAGCTACTCCAAGGGCTCTAACAGATAAGAGGGGTGAATGAAGGTCATAAAGCAAGCTAAAAAACCTGTGTGATCACATACACCTGCAGTTCTGATGAAGAATAAATAGTTATTCACATGTAACATTCTCATGATAGTGATACCTTGGGAAAAACAAAATGATTTTAGAAGGTACATGCATTGTTTAACTCAATACTGTATTTTGTTATTACATTCTTCCTAAACTATTCAAAATTATTAATATATATATATATATATCTTGATTTTTACTGTTGGTTCTCCCACAGAAAAAGATGTATCGAAATGAAGATGTGTTCAGGTTGTGCCACAAAAATTCCCTTTTCTACAGAAACAGCGCAATCCCAAGTACCCATGAAAATTGAGCAAATATACAGTGGGGCTCAAAAGTTTGGGCACCCCAGGTAAAAAATTTTATTAATGTGCATAAAGAAGCCAAGAAAAGATGGAAAAAATCTCCAAAAGGCATTAAATGACAGATTAGACATTCGTATAATATGTCACAAAAAGTTAGATTTTATTTCTATCATTACACTTTAAATGATAACAGAAAACAAAAAAATAGCGTGTGCAAGAGTTTGGGCACCCTGCAGAGTTAATACCTTGTACCCCCCCCCCATTTGGCAAGTATCACAGCTTGGAAATGCTTATTGTAGCCAGCCAAGAGTCTTTCAATCCTTGTTTGAGGTATCTTTGCCCATTTTTCCTTACAAAAGTCTTCCAGTTCTTTGAGATTTCCAGGCTGTCTGTCACACACTGCTCTTTTAAGGTCTATCCATAGATTTTCAATTATGTTGAAGTCTGGAGATTGTGAAGGCCATGGCAAAACTTTCAGTTTACGCCTCTTGATGTAATCCACTGTGGATTTTGAGGTGTGTTTAGGATCATTATCCATTTGTAGAAGCCATCCTCTCCTTAACTTTAGCTTTTTCAAAGATGGCATCAAGTCAGCGTCCAAAATTTGCTTGAATCCTTTTTTCCTTCTACTTGTGAAATGTTCCCTGTGCCACTGGCTACAATACAACCCAAAAGCATGATTGATCCACCCCCATACTTAAAAGTTTGACAGAGGTTCTTTTCATTAAATTCTGTGCCCTTTCTTCTACTTAAGCACCTTTAATCATTCCGGCAAAAAAGTTCTATTTTAACCTCATCGGTTCACAGAACTTGTTTCCACAATGCATCAGGCTTGTCTATATGTTCATTTGCAAACTTCAAACGTTGATTTTTGTGGTGAGGACGTAGAAGAGGTTTTGTTCTGATGACTCTTCCATGAAGACCATGTTTGTACTAGTATATCTTTATAGTGGAATGGTGTAGCACAACTCCAGTGTCTGCCAGGTCTTTCTGGATGGATCATACAGTCTATCGTGGGTTTGGACTTGCTTTTCTCACAATCCTGCGAGCTGTTCTGTTTGATATTTTTCTTGGTCTTCCAGATCTTTAACTTCCACTGATCCTGATGACTGACATTTCTTAATTATATATTCAGAATATATTCTGAACAGAGGATATTGGCATCTGAAAACGCTTTGCTATCTTCTTATAGCCTTCTCCTGCTTTGTGAGCGTCAACTATTTTCAGTTTCAGTTTTCTAGAAAACTGCTTAGAAGAACCCATGGTGCTGATTGTTGGGGCAAGGTCAGATGAGTCTGGGCATTTAAAACCTTAAGATTGACATCACTTGGTCTTTTCAGACGATGATTGAGAACAATCCATGACGCTGTCAGGTCTCAGCTTTCCAAAGGGGGCGGTGCATGCTAAAAACTCTGCAGACGCCATTTTTTTGTTTTCTGTTATTTTGAAAGAGTAAATGATGGAAATAAAATCTAACTTTTTGTGACATATTATACCAATGTCTAATCTGTCATTTTATGCCTTTTGGAAATGTTTCCATCTTTTCTTGGCTTCTTTATGCACATTAATACAAATCTTTACCTGGGTGCCTAAACATTCGAGCCCCACTGTAAGGATATAAGAGCTATGTTTAGACATCAATCCTCTTATAATTGAAACCACTCAAATGTCAACCTCCAGAAAATAAGTCTTCTTGAGCAATATTAGAGCAGCTCAATCACTTAGCCAAAAAAGCGTTTGCAACTTTCTGCCAAAAGATATCTCTATAAATATATACAAATATCAATGCATTTTCTAGATTAAAATAGGTTCTTAAATGTATTCAGGGAGCATAGGACTAGATTAGACAGGGACAGAGGGATATATATGGGACCCCATTGCCTTTACTTGCTATAAGCCAAACGTTTCCTTTCCTTAAATGTTTGTTAATGTCCATTAATAAATGCTTCGACTACATGGTAAAATACTGTACATTTCCTAAAGCAATAGGCTATTAAAGGAGTACTTGGAACTCTCATAGCTGAAAGCTACTGAGACACACTTGTAGGTGCATTTCATTTCCCTCAGTAGGGCCGTAAAGGATGATTATGGGAGCATTACTGTGTTTTTGCTTCACCGTTTGCGTGCGGAAGGTAAAGCCATCAGCTCTGACCCGAGGTCCTCGCCTGCCACCGGGGGGAATCAATTCCCACCCTTAGATCACCGTGGCCGTGTTATCTTAAACTTGAGGCTGTTGCTCTGACACAGAGGAATGTCACCTCTGAGGCTTCGAAACACACACAGACACACACACAAACACACACACATACACACATCTAGGTTATACACACATAGAGGGAGATTTCTCACGCCTACCAAACAGGGAAATACATTCCACAGAGAGAGAGCGAGGGAGAAGAGGGCTCCTGCATCTCAGCTCCCCCCCACCCCCACCCACACACACACACACACACACACTTTGATGTTTGAAAGTAATGGGATGACCGCTTGTTATCAGCATGAAGGCATCTGGTATCTGGATATAAGTGTGCTATGATAAACTCTTTGATGACTTGCACACACACTCTGTCCCGCTCATTAATCACAGTTTGTATCTCCTTGTATTGGGCTTGCTGTCTTTAAAGTGATCTAAAAGTCCAAAGGTGCAAGCCTGTGGGTTTTAATAATACCAGAAGCTGTGCATCTTTGTATAAATGGATTTCTCACGCCTCTACATAGACAGTAGGCCCACGTTGTTTGTATGTTTGTTGAAACTAGCAGAGACCTTCTTGTCTTGTCTCTCCTTTTTCTTATTTCAGCTTGTTGTCTCACTCATTTCCATCTCTATCTGAAGTTCCTTATTACAGGGTAACAAGAGCTGGTTTACATTAACCCTCAACACCACAAAAAGACAGTGTGGGAGTGGTGGTGGGAGGAAGCTGGACTGACACACACACACACACACACACACACACACACACACACACACAGGGAGAGAGAGAGAGAGAGAGAGAGAGAGAGAGAGAGAGAGAGAGAGACTATATTGGCAAGTCTGGTTTCCATTAGAGCTAATTATCCATGTTTCATCTCAACCTGAAGTAGTTTGTGTGTGTGTGTGTGTGTGTGTTTGTGTGTGTGTGCTACTACTCTCTTTTTGTTTGTGTTCTGCTGCTTTTGACTAAAAACAATCATACCTGAGGATGTTGTGTGAACTGCAATGAAATACTGCTTTGTATATCACTGCAACCCCTACCCCCATTCCTCAGTGGTGGAATAAACTATGACAGTGAATCTGGTGAACATAGAGCATAGATATTATTTTGGCATAGAGAAGAAATTCTGAGCAAATGTAGATAGATTAAAGATATCCAATAGGTTTAATTATCCTTTTTCTTTTTCTGCATTTTTAGTTATGTGCACTGTATTGAATATAAAATATTTGATTATAGGATTTGTTTGTTTATTAAGGATCCTCATTAGGAGCTAATGAGGTCCTGAGGTTTTTACAACTCTCTTTATAATCGGACTATGCAATAATTCATATGCACATTACAATACATCATAAACAATACAGAATAGGAAATTATAAGACAGACAGACAAAACATAAACAATATAATTTCATAACACACCACTCATTTAATAACAAAAGTACACACATAAGACAAAGACAGACACATAGACAGGACAGCTCCACTAGTGCAGTCATAGGGCATTCCATACATTCACACTTTTTTTAAGACACCAACATGCTATGGTCACATAACATCTCTTTCACCCTCTTAGGACACTTCTCACACTTAAACACACCTTCATATTTTGTTAAGCCTCAACCAATGTAGTTTCTGTGTCTACTTAACCTTTCTAATAAATAGACATTTCTTAACTAAACTTTTAAATGCAATTTTACTGCTTTCTTCAGTAATTTGTCAGGTAGCACATTCCAGTCGTTTGATAGTATCCATCCTTGTTTTTGGTAAAGTAAAGTTTCCTCTTGTGGCATGCCTAGTTGCTCAGTCATATCTAGCTAAACTAAAAGATTAATTATTATACAAAATAGATGGTTTCAATGTTACAAGAATATTCCTAAAAATTAGCCCCAGTATAGGCGGTGCACTAATCAGTGTGTTGTGATGCTGTAGAAACAAACAATGCAGAAACAAACACAAACTATTTGGTTTAGATGATGAGTCCAAACATTATGCTCAATGTATAACACTCAACACTAATACTGTCAAATGCTTTCAGTATTATTTCATATTTACTGTATATTTATTACGAAATATGTACAGCGTCTTAAGGTCAAACTGGTTCTTCATGTGTCAAGCCTTAACAACTGGGGGTGTGGGGTTTGAAATAAGTGGAAATCAATGGAGTACCACTTTAATGGCACAGAGCTTCTTTGGGCTTTATATATTCAAATTTAAAAAATTAGTAGTAAAGTAATAAATGGAGCATTTGGCAGAGTTGCAAGAAATTTGCAAGACATGGCGTCAGGTTAAAGCAAGCAGGAAGGAATAGAGTGACAGAAGAGTGACAGAAAGGAAGTCAGGGCAAAGCAGTAACATAATGACCACTCACACATTCCCTGAGGATGGTGCCAACTGCACCCATCACTCCTGACCTGTGACCTCTCAAACTGACCCTATCCCTAGACTGCAGCGACCCCCAGCTGGGACACGAGCCACCACATTCACCTCTACAAAGGAGCCACTTATTTCACTAATACCTCTCAGATGGATGTGCAGAAGAGTACAGAGAGATGTGGTTGTAGAGAACAGGGTGGGAAGAATGTTTCAAAATGAACATACAAAAAGAGGAACTCAAGAAAAGTAGGCAGGAAGGAGGGAAAAGACTTATACGAATCCTCTGAGCGCTCATGCCTGAGGCTGTTTATCTTGCAGATTGAGTTAAGCACAAGCCCCTTATAACTCTCCACATACCAAGCAATATCACAGTGACCCCGTTTTACGAACATAAACATACGCTCTTTATCAAAGACCAGCACGGCTCATTCAAACACATAGGCTCTTTCTCCTAACTTAATTTACCTCGCCTTATACAAAGTTCCTTTATTGGATTGGAGTTTTCTAATTCTGGTTTAAAATGGGGAACTCGGGGGTCTATTGATGGAGATTGAATAGGTTTTGTCCATGTTTACCTTATAAAACCACAGTGGTCTCTTATCATGCATATCTATGGACTATCAGTATAGAGGTCATGCACAACACACAGTTTTATTTCTACAAAGAGAGGCCATTGTCTGACTTAACATACTGTAAGTCCATTCACACAATGTGCGGAGTGTGACTATCAATGGGGAAATGTTTCCTTGTTGTGTAGTGAGAATTGTCCTGACTGTCCAGAGATGCATCTGTCACATAGACACACACGCACACACTCAGTGTTGCATTATCCTGGATTATTTTAAGTTTTTAAGCTTTTCTCTGTTGAAAGCAATGACCAGAGTGCAGCTGTAGTGTACTGGCTTTCTGAGGGCGCCTGTCATGAACAAGTTTGCGCGGGCGCACACACACGCACACACACGGGTAAAGTGAGGGATGGCTTGGCAGTAAGAGCAGCTCCAGCCTCAGTGTTGGTCTAAGGGGAGCAGTGCTGGGAGAGAAATGGACATTGAAATCTGCAGCGTTCCCTTGGTGTGGACTGTGGGTTGGTTTCTCTTTCTTTCTCCACCTTCTTTATTTCTCAATCTTTAGTACTTCTGTTTTGGTCTTTCCACCTCTCACTTTCTCCTACTTTCCTATCCCAAATCTCTATCCCTCTTTGTCATATTCTCTCCTTTTATCGATTGTATAATCTCCTTTGCTCTGTTTAATAATTTCCCTCTCTCATTTCCTCCTCTTCTTCAAACTCCTTCACCTTTTACCTTTTTTGTTTACCCCAACAAACAAAAAATCATCATCATGTCTCACTATTTACTCAATGTCATTTGCCAAAAGTGTGTGTGCAGTGCCAGAAAGTGTGAGTGTATTTAAAGACAGCAGGAAAACCAAACCGAGACAAAAACAAAGTCTTGCTGATGCAGTGATTATCACTGGCCTGGTATTGTTTTTTACTTGGCAAATGGTTTAATATTAGAACATTGTGTTTGCTTGTCTGATTGTTGTTTTTCTGTCTGTGTCTCTCTTTTCTCTCAGAAGGTGTTGGTTTGTGTGATTTTATAAGCCTGGCATTTGGTGTCACATGAACCGTGCATGTTTTTTTCAAGTTCTGTAAAACAGGCCAGAATGCCTCATAATTCTCCTCCCCTGGCTGCTTGGTGAGGGTTAGTGCCAACTTCTGAAGTCTCTCTCTCTCACTCTCTCTCTCACACACACACTCACACACACACACACACACACACACACACACACACACACACACACACACACACACTAAAGTAACACCACCTATGAAAAAAAGCATGGCAAAAGGTCTGGTTGAAACCAAAAGCACATAAAATGAAGGACAAATTATGAAGCACATATAATGAAGGACAAATTAACACAGATGACGATGATGATGATGATGATGATGATGAGAGAGAGGTGTCAGAAAATCAATTAACAAAGGAAACGTAATTTAGCAAAACTGAGCTTAAAGTGTTGAACAGACAGGTTGCACGTCTGAGAGGAGGTCCCTCCCACAATGACACAACCTGCTGTGGTAAATATCTCCACAGCTTTAAAATAAACAGTTTATCACCACAGGCATATCAGCTCCGTTATTAAATGTTGGGCCTTACTTGACTTTAAAGGGAGGGGAAACATTATGTCTGAACAAGGTTGTTTAGCTTTGAACTGGTCAAACACCACTTCCCAGGGCCACACACATCAACCTTTATGCACTAGGCTAATGCACAAATCCACACACAAATATGGGGGTACAGTTTTGTAAACCAGAGTGAGGAAAATGCACACATGTTGCTCATATGAAACCTTTATTAAGCTTCATTTTTTTAAATACTGCTTTATAAGGTCATCCACTGTCTTATTCCAGCACTGTGGAGATAGGTCTGGCAATGCAAGACTATCCACTGTTTTACATGTATTACCTGTATTTGTGTAAAATGGCTACAAGGATTTTCACCTCCAAAATCCATAACTGATCTCTCTTGCACTCACTATTGGTATATGCAAATCTTTAAAACTATTATTAATTGGTTTACTTTTTATATCGTAAGAAGTACTACTTTCACCGCATATAGTTTCCAAGTTTGCCACAAAACTAAGACCCCCAAAATCAGGAGTTTGTGCAGGAAGTAGACCCTCCCCCCATAGCACATTTACACTTACACACACTGAAACCTGAGCCACAGGAAGTGGTCCTGCGCAGCATCATGTCAGGGCAGATTAATTATTCACCATTCTAAAAGTGCACTTTTTTCGTCTTTCCTATATTTTCCTCCCTCCCCCCTTTACTCCCTTCTTGTCTTCTCTTTATTTATTGTTTTCATTGCAAGTCCTCCAGAGAGGAACCATCAAGGAGACAAAAAGCTCTTCTACCTGCGTTATCTCAAAATGAGCTGCGTTCACACTCAAAATGAGCTGCTGCTGCTGCTGTGGTTGCACAGGCCCCAAAATTCCGGGAAATATTCTCCTGTGGTGTTCCCTGAAGACTTGCGGTATTCCTGCCCACAGTATCCCCTCAACGCTTTTGTGGAATTTCCTAAATGGATGAAAAGCAGGTTTATTTGAACTCTTTTGAAAGGTGAAACATATATACTTCCTTATCTCTCCATGGCTGTATTATTATACTTTATAAACCCAAGTGTGAAAAGACTGAGCAAGAAAATAAAAAGAACATTTTTTTGCTGGTTTTATGAGAATAGAGTGAAAAAACAATAGCACCATCCAGTTAACACACAATGTGGGCGATTAACACTGTAAAACCTCCTTTCAGTGACCTCACCAGTATCTTTGAGTAAGCAAGTCTGTAAGCCAAAACAGGACAGTGGTTGAAAAAAAAAAAGATTAAAAACAGCCTGTGCAAGTCCATGCTCATCATTTGCCAACAAATTATGTCTGCAATCATTTGTTACATTGAGACAACAGAAGCATTAAAAGGAAACTTTTCACCACTGCTAGAGAACTGCAAAACCATCTTTTTATTTAGGTTTTATTACATGTATCCATCCCTTCTAATGTCTAGTTGAGCTGGCCTTTACATAAATCAAATGAGCTGGATAAAAAGTCTGTAAAAAAGACACTGAAGGAACTAAGTTGACATTGCAAACACTTTTACAAGTATTGGTTAAATTTGGTGCCAGTGCAGGTTGGTAGTATTTTAAGGGCTCTATATGTATTGTACATATTTCTTTTAGTTGTATTTTATGACTATTTTATGCTGTTGCTGTTCCTCCTAGTCATTAGGTTTTTCTGTGTCTGACTTGCGTTGCCACCCTGCTCCATTGATTTACAAGACTTGCATTTGCTGATATAATAAATAATTTTTCATTTTTGTAACTGATATACCTGTAGTCTACATAGGAGTGGCTGTGTCTCAGGTGGTAGGGCAGGTCATCCATAAATAGGGTTGGGTACCGAATCCTGGTTCCACTACGGAACCGGTTCCTACGCAACTGGTAGGAATCGGACCGGATTGAACGCAAATTTCGGTTCCACTTAATGTGTCGACTGAAATATTTTCCCTCCGTTGCTCCGAAAAAGACGTAAAAATATAAAACTTTCTCTATAGTCTACCATTAGCTAGCTACCATAATGGAGGCTACTTTTAAAATATTTTCCCTCTGGGCTCTGGTTAGCATTCCAAGTCAACATTTATTTTGTTGTTACTTGTTAATAGTGTACTGTTATTTATTGTTAAATTATTGTAGTTGTGTGTTAGGTGACTTAGGTTTACCAGGAATCAGAATGGTTTTAAAAGTACCGGTTTGGCAATACCCAACCCTATCCATAAAGGATTTGATTTTGATCTCCAGCTCCTCCTATTCACATGTCAATGCATTCTTATGTAAGCTAATCACTGAACCTCAAACCTTATCATCGGTGTGAATGTGTACGCATGGATGAATGAGAGACTTGCTTTGCCTACTCAGGTTTTATATGCAGTCAAATTGCTGCTTTGAATACTAATAATAACAGTGCTGAATGCCAGAATGCTTTCATAGCTAACAAATTAAATTAGTCTTTCTACTCGTTTTACTTCTTCCTCTCTCTTGTGTTAGTGTACAACCTTCTGGGACCTCTATGATGTAACAGTGGAGTCAGCTATTTGCCCTGAAGAGTCATGTGGCTTATTATTCTGTCTTTGTGCAATGTCATAACAAATATTATTCACTGAAAAACATATTCCCCACAAAGACGGTAAACTATCAAGCTTATGTGTGTGTGTGTGTGTGTGTGTGTCAGCGGTTAGTATGGGACCACAGGGATGTGCACAGAGCGCAAGAATGACACAGTCGTTGTGCACCAGGAAGTGTCCACTCTGCTCCTCCTGCCAGGACTGTGACTGTGTGGATTATGCGGATGTCAGGAGGGACAAAGGTTGTGTTAAGTGGAGGTTGGAAGAGCAGCGGGCAAATACACTTTCCCCTCAGGCGAGTGGTCCAGGGGCAATTAAGGGCACACACACACACACTCAGCTCACATAACAAAATGTTGATTCTGAAGAAAACATCTTGCCCCATTAATACCCACCGTGCCTTGGGCTATTTGGCCCACTGGCCTACCCTGGTGACCCTTGTTACCGTGGTGATTAGATATTGGGAGTCTTCATCTGCAAACATTTAGTCAGTGTCAACCCTAATCTACCTTCTGTCACCCGGCCACCGGCGGGTTCAGCAGCAACACACACAAACATGCAACTGAAGACACACATTTTGCCACATAATTTACAACTGACAAATGAATACATTTTCTCTCTGCTACTGCTGTCACGTTAAAACCTTCGAACTCTGATCTATTTTTATGAGTTAAAGGGATGCTGTGCCAATAATTTAGAGTATCGACTTGTCATCCCCAGGTGGGTGTAACAAGTTTATAGTTTCCTCCATGAGAGAAAACAGTGGCTGTGGTCAGCCTGAATTCAGTGGACTCTACTCCAGCAGCCTAATCCACTTCTACAACACTGCTCCTCTGTGTGTTCCAAACACTCATATGTTAGCATAAACCTGGCTACAGACAAACATTTTGTTACAAATGAGTTGTCAGAACAATGGTGCAACATAAAAGTAATAAAAAAAAGTAGCTATGTCACAATTTTCAGTACCACTTTAAGCACAGTTAAAAGATTTCACACAAAGATTTCCGCCAGGCTGAAAGCAAGGGTTTTTTTTCTTGTATTGTAAAAGGTAACATTTTGGAGCTCCAACAACAAAGACATGTACCTATAACACACATTGTCTTTGTCATTAAATTACCATTTGCTGTCACATTCCACCTCCTGACCCCTGAACTATGACACACAGGTCCTCCTCCTCCAGGCCAAACCACCATAGACACCGTGCCTCAGGTCACTCGTTGGCTTACTAAGCAGAGCAAAAGAGTGTGTTACGTCTGGAAATAAGACAATGCCTTCTTTAAATGACAAATACATTTTGAGCTGTTAAGAAACTCACTTGTATGGTCATCCAACAAATGCAAGCAGGTTAATAGTATGTCATACTTTCAATATGATTGCACCAAAAGCCATCCCAAAAAAGCATGTACCATCCTAATATTCACCACGACATTTTAAGTGTTCTCTTAAAATGACGTATGTGCTGCTGGATTAGGGATCTACACACAGTCTCTTTGACCAAAGTCTTTCTCATTTAGGGCAGTGCCTGAAATGGGTCAGTACTAGCAGTTCTGATTCTTTGTCCACATGACTACGCTTACAGAATTATTAGTAGGCTGATATTTACACCAAAATATATATTGTGAGGAATTGGGAGAAACCAAGCAATTATGTAAAATCAGACATTCAGAACCCCCATAAAGACCAAATGGAATAATCCTTTGTGTCATAACCACATTTTCAGACGCTGGGATGATTCGACTGTGAGATTGGTAGTCAAAGCACGCTCTATTGATCATGCAATGATCATGTCATGCAACTGCTGAATTAGGGTACAGGCACCTTTTTTGAACCATTTCATACCTGGAGTAGGTAAAACAAAATCTATGGCCTCAAGTCTGGCCATAGCGCATACTGGTGGGAAGCGCAGATCCACAAAAACAGAAGATGGTGGTAATATAAGAATAATATAGGAATATAGGAATGACACATCGGAGAATCAGACAAGAGAAAAAAAAACACCAATTTGAAATCAGTACAAAGTAGAACAGGCTGAAGTCATACGCAAACTAGGCAGCTGCTTAGGGCTCCTAAAAAAAACTATAATCAGGTAACGTTAGATATTATCTGTTGATTTTGGTTATGCTCTACTGGAAGGTTTAGTTCATTAAGAGCTCAAATCTTATTTCAACACCACTTACTAACAGGGCATACTTCATAACAGGTTTATAGTTTGTAACTGTCTTTATAAGTGGTTTAGGTTAAAGCTTAATTTACCAATACTTTAAAGATAAGGTATAAGCCATTGTTAAGAAAAACGTTTGGGTTGCCAAGTTGTAAAACATCCTTTGATAATAATGCAGATATAAATATTGATAATCCATTAAAGGAATAGCTCAACACTTAATGAACTATATGCTTTCTTGTTAAGAGTTAAATGACAACCACTCTCATATCTTAATCTTTAGAATATAAACGATTTATTGGCCCTGATTATCTGTATGGCGACCAGCAGAGACTCCAGTTAAAAAGTCTGAAATACAATCCCCGTATAAAACAGCAAATTATTGTATTCACACTTACACTAAATATTATGTTAATAAACAAGCTTTAAAAGTGCTGGTAGGCTTTTTAAACTTTGAACAGAGCCAGGCTAGCTGTTTCCAGCCTTTATGCTACGCTAACTATCTGCAGCTTCATATGAACATACAAGCATGAAAGTGATATCAATCTTCTAATACAACTCTCAACAAGAAAGTTAATAAATGTATTTCCTAAAAATATTAATTTAATAAATACTTAGGGGTTTCTTAATTTCTCATAAGCCCTTAAGTCTGCAGTTATACATATTAAGTTATTAAAAAATGTTAATTATAAAGAACAGATGTACATGATCAGCTGGCAGATAAAGATGAGCCAAGTTAATTACAGCTCCTTATCTGTCCTCTTTAGGCAGCTCCCGATAAGCTCTCCAACTCTTAGCATCTCATAGCTAATGAAACTCCCCGCTGAAAGGCGGGGTAGTTGTGTGTCTGTGGGGGTAAAGAAAACACAAAGACCTTTAGGCTGTCCCTCAGCACTTTGTCACTTAACACCCACTGGCCAGCATAAAAGAGTTTGTTGTGGGAGGGAATTTGCCATAAAAAAAATAATCTTTACAGAGATATTTTTCTCACAATCTAAGCAATGCTGTAGATTTCTAAACTGGAGGTTTTCCCAGATCACCTTGTCTTCAAAAAAGCATTCCTTTTGAGTATGTGAACAAAGATCATGGACATTTCAAATTATTCTGAATGAAACATGAAATCAGTGTAAACCTTTCAAAATCTAGAGCTTTTTAATTGGGATGAAAACTGAATATTCAATGTCCATTTCTGTTGGCTTCCATTCATCAAAACAGTCAGTTCAACACTGAAGGCAGACAGGGAAACAGCACAAATAATTCATTACTGCACAGTTTGTGCATGCTGTGTTTCTAGGACGCCGAGTGAGTATTTGGGAGTAAAAAGAAAAAAAAGTAAGGTTCTCCCTCCATTGCAGCTTATTATCAAGACAATATTTTCAAAGAGGCACATGAGGCAAGAGAAAAGAGAAGTTACCGTAACTAAGCTCAGCAATCTCAGTTGTCTAGCCGGCCTTTTTCAATATTCAAGTAGGAGAAAATGTACCACAATAGGTACAGAGCATTAATATCCATTTGTTTTGTTCCCCAAATACTGGCTTATTTACTTTCCTGTGTTTTTGTCCCAGTGTGGATGTATGAAGCAGTTTTGCTCCCCCATCAGGTTGTTTAAGGAAGTTACAATCCAACAATGACTCATTTGTCAAGTCTGTTTCTATCCTTTTGTGCTTTTCCACAGGCTACAACATGTGACTGTAAAAAGGCTCCTTGCTCAAGTCTGACACTCTTTAAATTATTTAAGAGGAGCTCAGAAGAACCCACCAGAAATCTTGCTTGCAAGAAAAATTGTGTTTAATTGTTAAGGCACGTATGTGTGTTCCTACAGAACCATTGTTGTCATTCATTTTGTATTGCCTTAATTATTACACACATTTCCAAACAGAATAGAGGATATGACACATTATTCAGGCAAACTGTTCAATGTCACTTTTCCTCTTCTTCTTCGATTTTGGTGGTTCAGAAGCTTCACTAAAACTGGATCTTGTGACATCTGTACCAGTTTCATGTCTTCTCTTTTTGCTTGGCTTGTCACTAAGGTAACCGCTGGAGTCACTGGCGTGGACCTCCATTGGAGAGATCGCCACCTCCTCCTCCTCCTCTTTTACATGTTTTTCCTTCTTCCTTTTCTTCTTCTTTTTCTCACCAGCTTCATTTCCATTTGCATCACTCAATGTTCCGTTCAGATCTGGTCTAGTGTTGCCATCCAATTGGCAGGAGGGTGTACTCGTCACCTCATCTTCTCCATTCTCCTCTTTGTCTTTCTTCTTTTTCTTCTTCTTCTTGGGGGTGTCTTCAAGAGACTCCTCGGTGGGTTCTGGGTTCGGTTCTGTCTCTGCTAGTTCTGGCTCGTCTGCAGGCATGCCAAAATCCGAGCTCTCACCCATAGCCAGCAGCTCTTGTACCCTGAGATGCACACAGACAGAACACAGTAATCAATCAAGGGTTTAACAACACTATGATTTCTATTGAACAAATTTTAATGTAATTTAAATATCTTTGGTAACTTGAAGACATCACCTTGGACTCTGGAAAATTATCTCGGTATTTTAATTTTTTTATACAACCGTCCAACATTTAAACAGTAAACAAGAACAAAATAATCAACATAAGAAAGCTGTATAAAGCAACTCAGAACAGTACAGAAGTAGTAGTCAGGGTTCAGTAGGTGAAATGTTCCCAACTGGGGAGCAGATGTGATAAAACGGCTGCTTCTCTGGAAAATGAATGTGCGCTCAGATGCTGCCTATGTGCAGGACTAGACTATAGCCCTATGCGCACGGGATTGGTATTACCTGGTAATCTATAGTCATGTGTTATAAATACGCAGGTTGTCTGTGAGCCTAATCCCGTATAGGCCATATCTGAAATTTGTCCGATTAACTACCATATTTTCCTGAACGCAGAGGTCCTGCAATGATATTAGTCCCGTGCGTATCGCCATGACTGTGATTTGGCAGGGTCGGTTTTTTTTTTCAAGGTTTAAGTTTCCTGTGAGCCTTTTTACCCCTTTCGCAAAGACGGATATGGGATCGCAAGGGGCTGCAGACACAGCCTTTCATGGGCAATCTAGTCTGGACCACTCCCTGACCGGAGACCCCCCGTCGCCAAGTTGACGCGCTCCCTGCGCTTTGCCCATGGGCAGACGCTGATGCTGTGTGTTTGCTGCCGCGGCGGGGATAGGGTATGCACCTCTGGTAACTTCTACAGGGCCTTGCCCAAAAACATACGTTTAGACAAGCCAAAGTTATGTAGCTCAGCTAAACTGCAAGATTTCAAGTAACAGCAATCACAAACATATGGCACGTTCCTGAACCAAGTGAAGGTGTGTCTGTGATTTGCCCAAGCGGCTCTATTCATGCACGTGACATTTTTTTTAATCAAAAACACTGAATTTGTCAAAAGGTTAAATGCAGCTATGAAACAAAAGACCACCCAGAATAGTTTTGTCCCCCCACCAACCATCACCGCACACTTGCCTGGTCCTGTCCAGCCGTCCTCTGATCAGCAGCACCCCCGCAGTGTCAGCGTCAAGTGCAGTCACCTCAAACTTTAGCTCTGCTCCGATTCTTGGCCCTGCGTCCCGCCAGGTTTCCACAGCAACCAGGTTGGGTTTTGGGATGCTGGCGTTGAAGCAGCCGTGCACCAGGCAGCCCACATGGCTTACTCCTAGTTTATTCACGTTACCCTGGAAACAGAAACACAGTAGAAATTGCAAATTACATGTATTAAAGTGGGCCCACAGGTAAAGGTCTTCTTCAAATTTTCTTGGTTAGCATGGGGTTGGTATTTTGATTTCCAGTAATATACTCCCACAAATCAAGTACAGTGTACAAGTTTAATTATATTGTCCTGGGAAACATCATATAAGCTCTGCTCATAAAGAGTAACACAGTAAGGCCAAGACAGGTGCCAACACGGTTAAGGTATGTAAGACACTCTGAATAACAACAGTAGATGTAAAGCTTACCAACAACGTCTGTCCTTTTTTAGGCTGAAAGACAATAAAGTGGGCCTCTATGTCCATGTGGATGTAGCTGCTGTCGTCGTAGATGCCTCCATGCTGGCTCACTATCCTGATGTTGTTGTAAGCCAGGGGTACTCCCTTCAGACTGCATGGGTCAAAACAATTGAGTTGAATTACTTTCTTTACAGATCGATATGGTAACATTCATGGTCAGATGAAACATATGCAAATTATTGTCACACAAGATCCATTTGAAAGACAAACCCACCAAAGGCCCACGCTTAACCAGGAAAAACCCTGAATTCACAGAAGTCATTCAAAGACCTGAGTCCTTCTAGTGCATATTTTGACAGGCATGTTACTATTTTCTGACATCTGATAGACTGAACGAAACTAAAAGTTAAACAGATTGTTGTGGTATTCTTTAGTGACATCTCATTACATTATACCAATGTCATTAGATATTGGATCCCTGCCAGTTGGACCCATGCTCTGTTAAACTGGTGGGAGAATATGGTGGTGTTTATTTACAGCCATGCTAACATCCTGGATCAGGTGGTGGAAAGTAACTAAGCACATTTCACTGTCTACTCCATTACATAAATTTGTGGTGTAGCGCTAACTAAAGTGTACATACAAAATATTATAAATTGATGTAATTTACATTTTAAAAAAACAGCATAATTTATTTTTTCATTACTTTGACCAGCTTCAATAATACATGCTACATGCTGCATGTATGCATGCTGCATATACAACAATGCATCAACAATAATGAAGTAGTGTTTTACTGACAATAATTTTACTTTAGATTCTTTAAGTGCATTTAGTAATGACGTATTATTGGGGCACTGCCACATTCATTTACGTGTGAATACATTCTTAACCAGGCAGAACCTAGCTAGCTAGCATAGTTTGCAGCTCGTTAGCAGTGACAGGGGGTGAACACTTGGCCAGTAACATTAACTACAAACACTACTCAAATGTTGACCGAGGGACCACGGCTACATAGACACATTGCAGGCTTAACCTGGCATGCATATCTGAAGCAAACTGACGTAGTTTCGTCAGATAACAGACAAATGGCGTGTCCGGTGTTTATTACCTCTGGGAGAACTTGAGCAGCTCGGCCTCCAGCTCCTCCTGTATACCTGTCCTCTTCTTGTTCAGGTAGATGGGCGGCAGGGCAATGTGTCTCCGGTGCGTGTTCATGACCAGACACGAGTACGGCGCTGACAGCAGCTCGGAGGCGGCTGCGAACGAGGGGATTGAGCACGGGACCGCACCGGCATCTCTGCCCGGTACAAAAGATTCTTCGGTCGGTTGGACTTCAGCAGTGGTGGCAGATATTTCACCAGACATTTCCATATGTTTCGAGTCGTCTTCTGCATGCTCTAAGTTCGCCATGCTCTTTAAGAAGACCGGAAACGAACGGCACGCATTTTCCGCTTTGATGAAAGCTCTGTCAACAACATCAGTTAAAATGTTTCTTCATATTGCCGCCTGCTGGCCAGGATGTAGAATTACAGTTAAAGAAAATTTCAAATCGTGACAGTCTATGCAACCGACATTTTACTAAAATTTAGTATAATCTGTATAACCTGTCATTTTTTACCACATAAATTACAGATATAAACATAAAATTCAGTTCCTGGTGGCACATATTTCAGCCCATAACATTGACTCAATGATGAAAAATAATGCATGAAATAATGATAACATTTTGGATGGACTTATGTGTATAAAAAAATAAAGTAAGCAAACCTTTGATCATTTATTTTCAATAAATTTCAATAAGCATGTAGCTGCATTTAAATGCTGAATGTTGTTGTAGTAGTAACTATACAATTACGATACATTTTTTACCCTTTTTGATTTGCATGTCAAATTTGAATCTACTTAATCTAATTGGTGTGACATATGGCTGCATTAAATGTAGTGAAGTAGTAGTATTAAAGTAAATAGTATAATTTCCCAACATTGTTCCCACACAGCTAATAGGGCAATGTGGACAACTGCCTCCAGGCACCCAGAGGCCCCTGAAAGCCCCAGGTTCTCAGTATGGCATTATTTCAGGTGATGCTGTGCTTACTTGGTACATATGATCAAATTAGGCTAAATTGTGTTTAATCAGTCAGACAGTTATTCTTGAAATGAAATGCTTTGGACAGTATTTTGATAACTGACATGAATCTTTATTCAACCCCTGAAAGGTATGCATTTCCTTACCAACAGGCCCTTTGTCATGTAAACTGCAAGGTGTGCACTGACTACCCTTTGCAAGGATGCTGTAAAGCTGTTCATCTGATAAGATACGGCCATTGATTCTGTATCCTGTTCTCATATACAATGGCACATTAAGATCATTAGGGTGACCTGTGGTGTCAATAAGTGTAACACACACACACACACACACACACACATGCACACACTCACTCACGCACGCCAGACACACAAAGTGCAGTGCAGTGCAGGGCAGACCTGATGCTCTCTTGGGCGCCATGGCCCACTCTTGTCAGTTTTCCCAGTGATAACTTGTGGCATGGTTTTTTAGTCAGCAGACCTCCCAGTGGCTTCTGTAACTGTGGGTCATAGTTAATACACACACACATACACACACACACACACACACACACACACACAGTGCAGTGCTTTCTGGAGTAGGCACCATAACGAGGTATTGAGCAGCATGATGTTGTCAGAGCAATTGTATATCTTCATTAGAGATCACAGCTGTGTCTGTGTGCATGCATCTGAGTGTATCTAATACTGTTTATTATTGCTTGAGGTGGTTCGGGAGATGCTATAAAACTGACCCACTTTATCACCTATCTTTATGATGAGTGTGTGAATCTTGAGCAGAGCCAAAGGCATCACTTAGTTAAACTGTGGTCTCATAGGAATGCACTGACTTTTTAATCTTGCTCCACATTGATTATGTTGGCACAGGTTGTCAATATGTAATATTGCACACCTTGTTTTTAAGATTTACTATATGCATTTATGAAAAAGTAAACATTTAGTAAACTAAATGTTTATTTTTTGATAAATGCATATAGTAAATCTGTGCCAACATCAATGTGGAGCTAGATTAAAAAGAAAAAAAATGCTTTGAGGGGGTAACTAGCTTAGTAATAACAGCAGTTGCGTACTTACAGAAAATTTCAAACAGATACCACAACGCTGATGTATTGCAATAATACTATTACACTAAATTTTACTGAAATAATCCATTCAAGATAAAGCATCACTCATTTTTGTTATACTTTAATTGAATTCACTTTTATAAGAAGCATTTATAAAAATATCTTGGATTTATAGCTTCGGCTAGATTCCTGATATACAAGCATGGATATACAATACAGTACATTGCGCATAACTGTATTTCATATCAAAGCATTACCATTATCAGACGATAAAGTTTACTGTAGGCTATCTCAAGATCTGCATTCCATAAACTCATAACAAGACAGAGAGAGAGAGAGAGAGAGAGAGAGAGAGAGAGAGAGAGAGAGAGAGAATAAAGACACTGAGACTGAAAAAGCAGTAGCCCTTCAAGTGAATCAGCTGCATGCTTGGTTTGTGCTCATTACTTTGAGGCATTTCATTGGATAAAATCTATCCTTCTTGCTAATTAGTTTAAAGGTGAGATGATGTAATGCAAATGTTTGTCATCTGATTTATGACCCAAACAGCAGCTCTCCATCTTGGTTTGAACCTGTGTTTGCATAAATATTCCAAAGCACAAATGCCTCCATCTTGTTATCAAAATGTCCTCCGGCGAAAGAGAAAATGGCTTCCTAGGTGAGAGACCATCCACTCCCTGCAGTCAGGGTCTTGTTATTGCATCTCCCACAGGATGTGTAAAAAGAAGTACAGGCTGTAATTGTCTTCTGACAGCAAGCAATACATATGAACAGCCTCTGTTTCAGTGTGTGCAAGTAACCTGTTGTGACACGTTATGGTGATACTGTGGTGTGTCCGTTGTAAGATATCTGAGGAATACCGTTGCTGGAGTTGTCCAGGATCTCCTGGAAACACAAATGCACTTGATAACTTAACATACACTGCCCAAACACAAACTTCAAAATCTTCTTAGGGCATGAAGCTGCATGCTTTCATATCCTTCTGTACCTTCTCGGTCATCTCATGCGAATGATGCAGCGAGTGTTCCCTCTCCAGAAACATCCTCTGCTGCTCAGAGCTAGCCAGGCGACAGGTAAGCCATGTGGATAAGGTACAGAAAGAGATCCCTGGACAAGACAGGAAATGGGAAACCAGCTGAACAAACAATGGAAGAAGAGCGGGCTGTCCTATGTTTTGTATTTTATACTTTTTTAGCCATGCTAGTGACGTTGTGAGAATGACAGCCTCTTTATGGTGGTTGGTCCATCATGTTGGTCCAAAGTGAAATATCTCAACAACAATTGGATGTATTGCCATGATGAATCCTAATTACTTTGTTGATCCCCTGACCTTTCCCTTTAGCCCTACCAGCAGGGTAAAGATTTCACCTATCCATTGAAATGTCTTGAAAACTATTGGATGGAGTGCTGTGAAATTTGGTACAGATGTTCATGTAATCCTCAGGTGGTGCCTTAGCTTTTCATATTCTTCAACCATCAGGTATTTTAAAGTGTGTGTTTAATGTGTACCACATTGGTTTATGACCAAACACATGGAAAACCACTGGCATCCGTTGTGCTTTATGCTAATTGGCAAATATATAATGTCTAATTAGCATACTGACAAGCTTGTAGTGAATTGTTGGATCTTTGTAAATTATAGTGGGGTTTCTAAAGTGTCAGATAACTTCTGTTGTGATTACAATTGAATTAAATTGAATCACATTGTCACGTTGAGCATTTTAGCACGTTGACATCAGTATTTACTGCTATATGATGATAGCAAACATATGTCACATAGAGTAGACTTTAATAATTGTGTTTAACTGTGTAACAATAAAGGTAAAGGTACTTTATTGTCATATACATTTGCAAAATTCCTTCTCTGCATTTACAGCGTGTGGGGACCAACTCCAGATCTGAGTTAGTGCCTTGATCAAGGGTACTGACTGGAGAACGTAGTACATGCTTTTTGATGTGTTTTGCATTTCATCACAGTGTGTTGTTATTTGTTGTTTACCCAGACAGGCCAGAGTCATGGCAGCCAGATGGATAGAGTGCATGGAGTCTGGTCGTTTGTTCAGCGCCCGAACAAACTGGAAGTTTAGGATTCCACCAATGAGACCACAAATACAGCATGCCGAAAATAAGATCATCTGAGGGTCAGAGGCAGATAATGGTTGATGTTAATGCAGACTGCAGAATTGATATTTTATCAACAAAACTGTAAGCAAATAGATAAAATGTGATGAGATGGGAGATAAACTACTACTGAGCTTCCATAATGTTGTTTTGGAGGATGGTTGCGCTGATGAGTAACGCGTATCAGTCAAAATAAATCTCATTTTGTATTAGAAAATATTGCACGGATAGTAAATATGCTAGCATCTATTTGTTTTTGTGTCAGATTTGTATGTTAGAGGGTTGGTTCCTTTCAGTATTTAATCAAACAAACTTTATAGATTACCTCCTTAGAATTGTAAAGCAGCTGGAAAACTCAAACAGAGTAGAAAAATCCAATTCTTTTCCCACAAGGATCTGACTGGAAAATGACTGAAGTTCTGTTACTTTGCAATGTGAACAATAAAATTCAATCTATTCAATACTACTCCTTGTTTATTGTGCATGCACGTGCACATATGTCTATTATGGTTGGAGTTCAGGTCATCTTTCATTGCTCCCAGAACAGATGCTTTTATTGCCTTTAACCGCATGGAAAAGGGCTTCTCCAATTTCAGTCATTAACCGGCGAAGTGTGGAAAGCGACTGGCAGGACTCCGGGAGCCCAACCAACCTAATGCAATCATCATCCCGCAAACAAATAATGAGTAAGGGGATGGAATGAGATGAGAAATAAAGATAGAGAGAGTCAGAGCATAGAAGCAACCGGGGAGGATGAGATTGAACAGAGAAGGTAGATGGATGAGGGCAATGAAAAAGGGGAAGTCACGACAATGAAAGTGGCAACAGAGACATTAGGTGGGGTTGGATGGGGTGAGAAAGAGGGAGAGAAAGGTTGAGAGATGTCTCGGTTACAGTGGATTGTGCTGACATTGATCCATCATTAGTGCCCTCCCTGCAGGAGACAGAGACCGAGAGGGAGAGAGAGAGAGAGAGAGAGAGAGAGAGAAAGAGAGAGAGAACGATGTTATTCAGTCCAGACTGTGATGCGATTACAGAGCAGAAAGATGTGATTTCCAAAGATGGAAAGAAAGACGGAAAGAGAAGAGGAGAGGTGACTGCTTGTCTCCTCTGGTTTCCTCAAATGTCTTTTCAGAGCACATGCACTGTATGCATCTGACAGGACAACACACACACACACGCACACTAACACAGCACCTTTAGCTCGTCTTTACTTCTGGGGTAGACAATGTGTGTAAATAATTATGACACAGACCATTACAGTAATATATTTGTATATTTGGATCCTTCAGAGGGTATACTCATGAGAAGATATGTGTGTGTATTAATATTTGACGCATGATGGGTGACAGCACATAATATCAATGACACAGTTTACTGAATAGCAACAGTATTAGTGTTCGAAATTAATTATCTTTCGAAGTGAAACACTTTTCAATACATAATAATGAATAGTTATTTGGGTTTCATCTTCATCACCTCTCAAAGGATCTTTATCCTCAACAAATGCCAATCATCTCAGAAATTGTATGTTGGTTTTGTTTGTTTGTGTTTGTGTTGTAGCTTTTGTATTAGTGTTAAACCGTCTCGGCCACCATAATATCAATAGAACACTCACTAAATAAACTTAGTAAATAGATACATATACCTCAGGGTTATGTGCTGGACTATTTCTTGTCTGGGGACCAGTTGCCAGGCAACCAGCAGAGACTCCAGGAAGTTACTCACCCAGTAGAAATAGTACACATACTACAAATAAGGTTTTTTGCCAGATTAAAAAAAATATAGTCTTACATTACTGGACCTTTCTCCACAGCGCTGTGGAATACGGTCTGGCTAGTCCAAACAACATTCCAGGATGGGAGAAAAATGTGCTCTGGTTTATTGCCATTTCTTTAAACCAATCACAATCGTCATGGGGGGGTGCTAAGCGCTGGATGGATGCCCCTGCAATATAGTCTCGAGAAAGAACTTGTTTTGGTGGAGCATGTGTATGTTTAAAGGTTGTTTTAGTCGTGCTAAGCTAAGCTAACTGGCTGCTAGCTGTAGCTTCGTATTTAAAGTACAAATATGACACTTGTTTGGATCTTCTCATCTAACCCTTGCCAAAGGAAGAAATGTATTCCTAAAAATGTCTAATTATTCCTTTAAAAAACTTTGAATCTTCCCATGTGTCATATCACTGGATGCTGTTTGCTGCAGCAGGAACATGCTGTTTAGAGATAAAGACTACAACCTAATACAAACTGCTGCCGCTCCCACCACGCGCATCACGAGCTGTGCGTGGGGCACCAAATGCTGAGGGGGCAACAAAAATAGCCTAATGAAAAATCATCATAGTCATAATAATTATAATGCCGATATTATTTCAGTATAGAAATATTAGGCACTTTTTTAGGCATGTATATAAAAAAAACAGGCAGAACAATAGCTATATTCAATTGCTAAAGAAAGTAGCAATGGTGCCCCCCCCAAATACACACACACTCAACTTCCCAAACCGTGGTAAAGTCGGTTTTACTTGAGTTGAACTCAGCTACCTCCCCTACACATTGCACAAAGCTTATTTTTTTGGTGAAACATCCTTTAATTTAATTAATACTTTTTATGTTAAAAAATGCTATGAATCTATTATGCAGTTTGACCTTTTGACCTATTCATGTCAAAACATTTTGGTGAATTTAGCTAACTCCCCTACACATTGCATGAAGCTTTTTTTTTTAAACATCCTATGATTTTATAAATATTTTATTATGTAAATAAATGATATAAATCTATAATGTGACTTGCCCATTTGACATATACATGTCAAAACGCTTTTGTTGAACTCAGCTAAGTACGCTACACATTGCCTAAAGCTTATTTTTTTAAGAACATCCTATAATTTTATAAAAAATTGTTTTATGTAAAATAATGCCATAAATCTATGAATCTATTGTATGTGTATGTAAATAAATGATATAAAGCTATAATGCAGCTTGACCTTTTGACCTCTTGATGTCAAAACACTTTTGTTGAATTCAGCTTACTCCCCTACACATTGCATAGAGCAAAAAAAACATTCTTTTGATTTTTTGTTTGTAAATAAATGCTATAAATCTATTATGCAGCTTGACCTTTTGACCTATTTATATAAAAAATATTTATAAAATTAAAGGATTTGTGCAATGTGTAGGGGAGTTAGCTGAGTTCAAGAAGAACAAACTGTGAGATAATGCCCATGCATACTTGCAGGTGTTTAATCATTCTTAAATACGGGAAATGCGCTGCTAAGGTAATGGTTAGCCTATGCATTCACCTCAAACTAGCTGACGTTATTGCTAATGTTAGCAAACTCAAATATGTTATAACTTAGGTGCAAGCTAAAGTGAGAATTTACTGTTAAACATTATTAATGCATTTTACAAGTAACTGATGCCAGCTAGCTGTTACTTTACTTTAGATATTGAGCAGTAGTTTAGGTTTATTTTGACGTGACGGTGGTCAATACTTGCTCACAGTAACAGTTAGCAGTCAGTGCTAACAATTCCTCTTCAGACCATTTATTACAGTGTAGCGTGCAATTAGTAGTCTTTACTCAGGCATTAAGCAAAGTTTACCTATAAGTGTCATTTGAGAACGCATATTTTGGCATTTGCAATGCATAATAAACCCACGAACATCTTTAGGATTGTCATTCAGTAGAATTCATCAGGCTACAGTCTCTCACACAAATTGGGTGATGTGTCGGATGTGCAGTGGGACAGAAAAAGGCTCTTGATAATGTGAAGTCTGAAGAACTCAGACTTGTAGTATTACTGCCATAGCTACATCTGAATGTGACAGAAGCTAGGCTACGTGACAAAATGAACTTGCGTTTAGGATTGCATGGATGTCAGGATGCAAAGGCATGCTGGTGAAATAGAAAAGCGTTTTGTAGTAGACAAAATGCTCTCGTAAACCATATTTAAGTTGTATTCAATTAAATGGTAATAATGTATAATGTTTAAGTTTCAGAAATGTTGTCTTGTGTAAGGTGTAGGTCTATTATTTTGCTTTTAAGATATGAATATAAAATGTCATTATGAATGCTATGAAGCAACATCATTGAATCGTGTGCAATATTGCAACTCATTCTATTATGCTTTTATATTTGATTAGATTAGATTTATCAAATAGTTGATAAATAATGCAGGCTTTCAGTTTCAAATGTTTATATATTTTTTGGGTATAAGAGTCTTTGTTTGAATATTTTGTCTCTTTGTATACTGATCTTTTTTCTTCATATTTCTATAATGCAGGGTCAATGCTGACAAGGAGGAGCATGTGATACAGACAACGAGCAACCATCTACCAGCAGTTCAGGTACACATCAACCCCAACCGGCCAGCAGGTCTGTAGACTCCACAACAGTACCAAGCCCTGCAGTACCAGCAGTTTAGGGACAGATACACAGCAAAAAAAATCTTAGGTTGATTTTGATAATATTATCCACTTCTCAATACTTGAATGTGTGTGTTTTAGCTGATCTACATAGTTTGTTTACAAAGTAAAGTAAAATTGTGTGACTTTTCTGCTTCTAAATCTTTGTTTTATTGAGGAAGATTGCTTACTTGTATACTTGTACTTTTAAGTTTGTATTTATGGATGATTATTTAATCTCTACGAAGATTTTGCACAGCCCATAATTGTGTGTTTGTATGTTTTGGCTGTTGTGTTTAATGTGCTTACAAAGTTGATTTTCCTTTTTTGTTTTATTTTTCTTAGGTGTTACATTGTGATGCTGCTATTTTGTTATTGTTATTGAGTTATATGGTTGGTAATAAAAAGTTAAACAGGCCAAAACAAAGTTTTTTTTTTTTGGGGGGGGGGGGGCATCATAAAGGAATTATGCTTAGGGTACCAAAATGGCTAGCAGCTAATACACATCAGAAAGGACAACAGAAGAGGTCACTGGGAAACAGCTAAATATATACTTACAATAAGACCTGTCCTCTTGCGAGCACACAGCACTCCACACATCCCACAGACCAGAAACTGGATAGAGAGAGAGAACAACAAAATGAGTCAATGAGCAGTTTCAGAAGTTGTAGTCTCAAGATAATTACTGGTTAAGAAACAATATGAAACTTAAACTATTGATATCACTCCATCCTCCCTGTCTTGACAACAAGAAAGGGAGAATATATTGTTTACACTTGGCTATGCAGATGCAAGTTTCTCCCTCTAAAAATAGTGTGTTATTGTAGGCTTCGAGCAGGAAGGCACAATATCCTGGATGTCAGTGATTCAGACGGAAAAAAATCCACTTGGATGAACTTAACCCAGTAAGAGCGTTCGCCCCATGTAGGCTGAGTCCTTTGCAGCGGCCCGGGTTCGGATTCGACCTGCGGCCCTTTGCTGCGTGTCATCAGATCTCTCTCCCCCCTTTCCTGTCTAGCCACTGTCACTCTAAAATAAAGGGAACCCCCCCCCAAAAAAAAAAAAAAAAAATAATTATACAAAAAGATTAAATGAACGAGTATCACTTCCCTGTTTCAGCAGCACACTCTATAATCAAAGGTTGGAAATTTGAACTGCTCAAGGGGGAAGCGGTCAGTCATTATAAATGACTCTCAGCTCTTGACAGGAGATCTTTGAGTAAACACGAGACACAGTAGCTAGCTCAGCAGGCAGCATTCAACAGCTGTGAGGTTGAACACACATGTCACATTGCATAACAGCTTTGCAGCAACTTTATGCACACACACTCTACATGCATTCACATTCAAATATACAACCTATATATTGTAATTTCACTTATTGCTGTATTGCCATATATTTACACCACTCATGCATCTTTGAAATACTTATCTCATGTTGCCTAAGCTCCAGGCACTTGGTCATTCTCAGCAATAAGAATGTGTTCATAGTCATGGTACAGAATGACGTTATATGTAGCTGCTGCTAGAAATGTCAGTACTCAACTTATTGTTGCTCATCAGCAAAATCAAGACAATGAAGCCAAGAGTGGCACTGTCACAGCAGGACACTTATGCAGAGGAGTGAGCTGATTGTGTGTAAAAAAAAAAGCGTTGACTCTCCAAAGAACAGAGCAACAACTTAAGCATGAATGAATGAAACTGATCTTTAGCCCCAAAACAGAGATATATATAGGCCAAATGGCTGTTTGTGTCTCTCTAACATCTACAGTAATAGACAAACACATTAAGCCACATAAAAGACAAACATAACCAAAATGATTAGTCTTCACCACACACTGGGTCTATATACTGGAGGAAAAGACACAACTTACAGTTCTACTGTGCCCTCAAAAACTCCAAACTGTGTGATGTAAATGTAAGGATTTTTAAGAATAACTACTGATTTGTTGAGTGTTTTTTAATTGTTGAATCAAAAGGTTAGAGTTATTATAGTAGTTACAGTTGTATAACCTATGTAATGAGGCATTTATGATCATTATAATAATATAATCATTCAATAAAAATTTAGCTACACAATTTGAGTAAGAAGGCTGGTAGTTCCCTTGAGTTTTAGCTGTGGCCCTCCACAACACCCCTGTAGATAGGTATCCTCTCTGGAGGTTAATAAGGAAAAGTAAGGACAAAAGTTGTTTTGAGGACGTACACAGAGTCCGCTCCACACGGGGGACGCGTCGCCCTGCTGCGGCTTGTGCTGTCCCCGGACCCAGCTAATGCCCACGGCTCCCAGGACGATGCTCGCCACACCCAGGCCCACCTCCACCACGGACAGCAGGAGCAGGCTCCACAGGATCTTGCGGCTGGAGCACATCCTGCCCCGGGCATCTCTCCAGATCCAGCAGGAGGAAGCGGCAATGGGAGGGCGAGAGAGGAGTAGCCTACGCTTCTCGGTGTTCCGAGCGCGGGGCGGCTCTACTGCTTCATACCCGGCTGAAAAAGAGAGGTTATCCGAACTAGAAAGTCCAAGTAGAGTAGAAAGGTTAAAGGAAACAAAACGGGAGGAATGAAACTGGCTCTGCGGGTGGATATTGTAAAGAGGGAGCGCTCCGCTGCAGTACCTGCACAAGTGCGTTTGTGCCGCCTGGCGCTGTCCAAGGGACTTAAGCACCGCTGCGCGCGAACACACACACATACACATACACATACACATACACATACACACACACACACACACAGATAGACGCGCGCAATCCAGAGCCGATGCCAGGATTTCTAGAGTCGCAGCCTCAACCCAGATGTGGAAACATTCTACACTAATAAAGCTGACAGCTCTCAGGCTCATTGTGCAGCTCTGTGAAGGACTTCACAGATCACAGGCGTTAGATCGGTTGGATAAACAGTGTGAGTAAGGCAATCAAGTTTACCTTTCAACTACAAGGTCGATCTTCTTTACATAAAACGGGACGGGATAGAAAAGTAATAAAATCATCAAAATGAGAGTTTGGTTTTGGCATAGACACTTGATGTTAAAAAATTATGATGATGAAAAATGATTCCTCACTAATTTGGGATGATCTCCCAGCTAGTGAAAGGGAGTCACATGCAGCTTTTACAGCTCAGGCTTTGCTTCTGTTATCCCCAGTAACTACACACCAAACATTAGTGGGCCTATCAGTAAATGCTTAATTAATCATTTATTAAGCATTGGTCCTCCATTTATACACATTAGTAGCCTATGCAATTCCTAAACACAGTTTTATTCTTGATTAATAATCTCATCTATAATGTGTTTAATGATTGTATTTTCACGAATGATGGATTCAACGTACAGTAAACCCGGCGTGAAGGTGAGTTTCCTAACTGTTATTGATTAGGAGTGATGACCAGTACAGCCAAGGTATAGGCCTACTGTTTTGTCAGAACTGGATGATTTTAATTCTATTTAAAAAAAAAACTGTAGCCAATTTAATGGATGTCTTTGCAGAGCAGGGACTGCATGCCCCTGCTGCTTTGCCTGGTTCATAAATATTTTATTGGACAGTATTTTTGTAATTTAGGTTCTAGTTTTCTTTCATTTGATCCTTTTGTTTCAGAGGAATACTATTGAAGATATCTTGTATATGTTTTTGTAATAGGGGCTACAGCTATTGTAAGGCGTACAGTGGGGCTCATTTTTCTCCTGTGCATGCATTGTGAGAGTGCCTTTGCTGCGGTTGTTTTATTTAGGCTATTGCAGTATAGTGTGCACGTTTAGGCCACTTTCCTTAGTTTGACTTTGGCTGCAGCCCCGTGTAACCTCTATCTCCTCCATTTTTTCAAGATTGTTTTACATCTTGTTTTCTTTCGTTATTTTTGGTCATTTTATTTTCCAGCATTTGTTTTGATCTTGGTTTGAATGTGTTGTACATATTTGAACATATTTCTTAAATATATTAGCCTACATAGACCCTGTTGTGTGTTTCTGAATCCACGTCTCTGACTTTTAAGTGTGGTCTTGCCTGCGATTGAGGGAAACTCGGTTAGAGAATAAGAATAAGTTAAAAATATAGGAAACTGGGTATGAACCACAAGGTATGGTACTCTTTGGGTAAAAGTCCCAAGGTGGCGCTGTTAACTATAATTTAGCCGAGACCTCTTCAGTTGAGCGCACCTGACTCTTCAAGCCAATCCACAAGTGGCTACTGCTGTGTCACATATGGAGTAGGCTACACAGCATAAGTCCTTCAGTCTAATGTATCCCTCTCTCTGTATACTGTCATAATGGCCACAACCTAGCTTGTGATCATGTTTTGTTTCTCATATCAATAAAACTGTTTCTCAAAATGATATTGAATTGCCCTTTAATGCTGGCGACTGCAGCTGCCAGTAATTTACTGTATAATTTAACAAGTGAATGTGTTACAATGTTGCACCTCTCAGAGCAGAAACACAATTAGCTTTATTTACATACTCCTGGACAAAGAGGAATCTAACCCTGATATTTAAGATAAGATAAGCCTTTATTGCTTCCTGTAGGAGAAATTCATCTTGGCCATTCGAGAGAAACGAAATGGCGACACATCGCGCATAAACACACAATAAATATACAGTTAACCTACATAGAAACATAATCATACAGTATCTCATCCAATGATTCAATGAACATCCAATAAAGCTCACACAATAAGCCCTAGGCCTACATTTCCTCACAATCACAGAAGAACAGAAGAGACCCACCCCCCCGTATGGCACTTCATTTTGATAAGGATTGCACATTTCCCGTTGCTGTGGTCTATAACTTCTGCATTGCACAATACTTTTATTATTATCACACATAGCCTATAGCACTGTAGCCAATACACACACAAACACACACACACACACACACACACACACACAAACACACATGCAACATGTCTGACTGTTTACAACGCCCATGTCGAAGTGTCCTTGGGCAAGACACTGAAACCCGCTGCGCATCGGAGCGTGAATGTGTGTGAGTGTTTATCTGATGACCAGGTTACACCTTGTACGGCAGCCTCAGCCACAGTGTGTGAATGGTGAATGTTTCCTGTATGATGTAAAAGCGCTTTGAGTAGTCGTTAAGACTAGAAAAGCGCTATATAAATACAGCACATTTACACACACACACATCTAATCTCTTTGTATTCATTACTTTGATTGAAAGCCTGTTATACCTTGAGCTTGCAGTTTGGTAACCTGTAGTCTATCTTCTGACTTAAGGGATCAGACTCACTATACAGGACGTGGGCGAGCACCTCCTCGAAGAACTCCGGAAAAAGACTTGGTGGCATTTGGCCAATTATTTTTCCAGCCCTTTTTTATCAAGTTTTGGAGCTGTGATTTTAATTTAATGGACAGGTTACCGAACCAAGCCATACTGCCATAACGAACAGTAGTTTCAATGGCTAGCTTGTAAAACAGTAGCATATCTTTTTCCACTATGTCTTCTTAAATAAATATAGACACTGACTCATCTTTAAGCAAACATACTCCACTTGATAGGACCAACTGACAGTCTAATTGTATGCCTAAATATTTGTATATGTTGTTACCTGCATAACAAGTACACCTTCAATTTGGAGCGTGCATTGAACTCCTATAGACCTGGGGTCAAAAATAATTTTTTGGGTTTTATTTACATTTACATTCATTATTAATCATTTTATTGATTAATATGGACATATTTCACCATAAGTATTTATCATCATACCCGTAAATAACATTAATTAAGACATCCTGATGTTTAATGGAGACTGTAAAACACAAACAATGTGCATGTCAAAAAAACACCGGTTTGAAATTACATTGTTTTTAAAATATCAAACAAACTTAAATAAAATCAGCTTGTGTTTTAAAATTAGATATCACATCACCAAAACGTAAAATGAATACATAGGCTATACATTGTTTTTTTCCAGACAATACAAGAGTATTTCTCTACATAACATGATTCTTTTCAGTCAGTTCCGAGGAACAGTAGATCCATAACACTATAACAGTAAGAACCACTTGTACAGATCAGGTACAAATCGGAACTTGCTGTTCATGCCTAGACCTATGTAATAACAGGCCTGGCAGATAGCATATGTAAACTCATGATTCTGCTCAGTAAGATGACGTCTGGCAGTATAGAATGACCGCCAATTAAAGTAGCTCATATAAGCCGTATTATTCTGATCCAGCTTCAAGAGAAACTCAGCGAGTGATGCGGCATCAGGGAAGTCATTTACGTGTATAAAGGAATTACCCGGGGCAAAATCCTCATAGTTAATTCTTGGTGGTCCCAAAACTATTGGCACAGTGCCTGCCGCAAGAGGTCCATTGAACTTTTCTGTGATGTAATCTTTGTGAATTGAATTCTCAAAGGAAAGGTAGAATTTGCAGCTGCTGAGGGTCTGGAAATAGTTCTCATCCTTCCCGAACTCGTCAGAGGAGCGGTCATAAATATCCACATTGATGTGTTTTAAAAGCTGTTTGTAGTATTTGTAGCCCTCACTTGCTGTGTTGAGGTCAAGGTTATCCACAATCCAACAAAGCAGTCGTTCCTTCTTGGGTAGGACAAAATCTTCATCTGTTTTCTTCCTGAGAGTCAATCGCCAGCGAATGTGGATATCTGCATCCTTCCTGTAGCTCATGGTTAAATTAAAAATGCTTTTAATGCCTTCTATCCTGCGTGTGTTGGTAGGTGAGTCTGTGTTAAACCAGATCCACCTCTGAAATTTCGCCCTAGGTGAGGTGGGGAGGTTGGAGAGGTCATCCTGGATAGCTCTGTGAAATAACAAAACTCCATGAGCATTGGAGTATAAAGATCTATCATCTGTGAGGTGGCAGCTGTCAATATCGAAAAACGTCTTACAGTCTTGAAAATCAAACATTTTGTTTTCAGGCCAGAACCACAGCAGCACCACAGGCTTGTCTGTGTGCGGCTTCTGTATATGAGACGGGGGAGGATGACATTTTGGAGAAGGAAAAGAATTATAGTACATTAAAAACAGGACTGTGAGTCCAGCCAGTACTATAATCACTGTCAGGGCGGGTCGGAAATATGAAGAGATTGAAGCCATGATAAACCTGCAAGGTAAGAAGAATCCTCATTAACATTGGCAGCACATTCCCTCAGCAAAGTATTGCCTTCTATTGCTATGTCATTTTTTTAATTATCAAAGCTATTACATAGAGTTTAAAAGACTATAGGGTCTTACTGTTAAAGCAATAATAATAATTAAAGCTAAGCAGCGTTGAACGGGCCCTCGTCCCTCCCAGGACGTCGAGGGGGGTACTTCACGGCCTCAGCGGACCACGGGGAACAGCAGTTCCGAGTTTCCTCTGATTCAGAAAAACTTAATTTTGCCAAGATACGCAACTCTTCCCGACTGCCACCTTCACGAAGTTGGTCCCTTATAACTTCCACATTTGTTTAACTATCAAAAGTATTTTTGACATGAGGGTCAACCGAGTCTACATTCAACGGATTAACACATAGGAGGCGTTGGGAACAGTAGGTTTCGCATGAATCGCAATTTGGCTACTTAATCAAAAACAACAACAACAAAAACAGCGCCATAACTTTCGGGCTTCCACAACAAAAGATGCAAATAACGAGATAAGAGTAAGTTTTCATTCTTCATACTGTACATCATATATTTTCCTACATTTTGACCAACCATGGTCAAAATAAGTCAAATGGTCAAACGTATAAAGAGTAAACACTTTTCAATAATCAATGTTACAAAGTGCTTCACAAAAATAAAAGAGACCATTTAAACATCAGGTTTTTAAATCAAAGCATATACAAATCAAAGCATATACAAACTATTTGGTGTATAAAAACCTGTACAGTCTAGGTAAGAATAGCAAAAAATAGGTGTCAATCATTTAAGAATTTAATAACTATAAGTAGGAAAAACCAATTGGATGGTAATACAATCTAAAAGTTAGTTTGGATCCAAATGAGCATAATTTCTGCACTACAAAGCGTCCCTTCCACTAATGTAAAGTAGGTGGAAATGTGTTCAAAATACCTGCTTCTCCCTTGGAGCTGAAGATGAGTGTGTAGATATTCTCCAGTATCGAGAATGAAGCTTCACCGGTCTGACAAATTAAACTAACTCAAGAACGTCTTGTCTATTCTCTCATTGTTTAAAGGTTCATCCCTTCAGATGTGAAATCTGACTGACACTCCCTCTACTCATCATAGCTTAAATACTGTCAGACTGGAAAGTCAAGCATTTGAAACTTAAAAAAAAAGAATCTTAAAGAAACTTTAAAAATCCTTCTGGGAAGATGATACAAAGCCATTTATTCTTTGAGGCAGCTATGTTGATTAGTGCAAATATTTGAAGATGTTATTGACTGTAAAACAGCTCAGATTAGTGGAATACCCATAGTTGAGCATTAAACAACCTATTATGACTCTATAGAGTCAAACACATGTTAAATAACTAGTCATCTTGTCCCAAAAACATATAAATATATTGTCATTATGAGCCAGTATCAGACATGTATACTCATTTATTTAATATATTTGCATCCTAAACCATATTCTTCAGCTCCATGGTCTGTCAAAACATGAATGAACACGTGACATGAAAGGTTATTGAAACAAGTATGGAACAAACTGTCACGCCTAAACTGGTTCTACTGGATCATCCGGAAATGCAAAAAAGGAATCAAGTGACAGGAAAGCTGGGGTGCCAAAGCTACGAATAAAGGCTTCACACTAGGTACAGATGGCATGCACATATATATATATATATATATATATATATATATATATATATATATATTTTTTAAGATTTTTAAGAATGCCTTACACAGGAAAAGACATCCAATACAATCAAGGATAAAAACACAAAGTACAGGACATATTTCCATTGTGGTCCTCAACACATAACATCAGGACAAGACAAGACACAGAGTGTGTAATAAACATTGACATTATATAACATTTTACTTAAGTAAATAATAAAAATGGTAATTTGCCTTTTGTTCTATTTTGCAACCCTCTCTAATAACCGGGCCTTGACTGTCTTTTTGAAAGAGTTCAGCGTGGAAATAACTTTAATTTGCCAATCTAATTTATTCCACCTATGAAGGCAAAGGTTCCGTTCCATAATGCCTTCTTAAATCTATAAGGACACAGGTCAGATATGCTGCCCCGCGTGTGAACATTGTGTGTGTGTCATTTACCTTAGTTATAAGGCACAACAAAAAATTGGGACACTCTCAAACAATATTTTATAGATCATGGTCAGTCTTGACATAGTAACATGAAACTAAACAGGGATCCAGTGGGGCTCAACAACAGGGAGCTCAACAAATTGTAATCCATCTACTGTTTATGAGACCTATAGCCCAAGTTCAGAATTACTTTTATATTCATTTACTTTTGTATTCATTTATTATGTGCTGTTTGCAGGAATCAAGTGACAGGAAAACTGGGGAGGGGGCATGTCCAACTAATTTTATCTCAGTCAGCGCACAGGTAGGCATAATTTACTCTTCCCTCCTCTTTTGCATCTTTTGTTGGGGAAGCAACCTTTTTAAATGTGCATATAACAATTATTCACCTCAATAATACATCAATTCATTTTAATGATCAGATGTGTTTGAGCAAGATTTATGCTCACGTTCCTAACTTAGTGCACATTCAAAATATGTCTGTTCTCTGTGATTTGGAGTCGTGGTGATATTTTGAGAAAAATAAAGTGAAAATAGGCAATCACAAGAATACACAATATTTCTGAAAAACGCTGCACAAATGTGTCACACCAGTCGCAGCATGCCCACAGCAGAGCGCGTCCATTATAAACCTGAAGCTGCACAGACCATGGAAGTCGAGCTGCTCATCTATTTTTACAGAGAGTGGACACTGAAGTGATGCACAGGTCGGCTTCATCAGTCAACTTTTCAAAATACATTCGAGGCTACACTCAAAACTGAAGCCCCGGCAAAATGCCACGCCCGTCCCTTACTGCCTCTCAAACCAACACCAATTCCCCTCCTCTGTCTGCAGCATCTAGGCCTAAACCCCTTTAGTTGTTTTAGCCTTAGTCAAATGTTATGTTAATTTTCTATCATTGTAATAGTGGTAGCTATGTAGCCTTTCGTTCCTGTATACTGCAGTGAGTTAATAAAGGTGTTTAATGTCAGATCCTTTGGCCGCCATCATGATGACATTTATGTCATTTATGACAAAAGCTGGTAATCCTTGTCACCGAGCCATTCAAAATCCATGAAAATTTCACCTTTTAAAAAGGCTAACAATTGGCAGATCTTACTCCATTGTGCCTCATCATAACAAATAAAGCACTTTCAGATATAAGCAAACCAGTAATCCAGGTAAATTTTTTTTTTTTTGGGGGGGTCCATGATCTGATTGTTAACAATCATAAGACATAAGATCCGAGAAACATTCAAAAATTACTTTAAAGAATTCTATACAAACAACTCAGTTCATTCAGAAGAGGACTTTACCAAGTTTTTGTGGGTTAGACTTTCCTATGCTAGCACCAGGCGACACAAAATCCCTAGACTCACAAATTACATCGGAGGCCAAAGCTACTCAATAAGGGCTTTACACTAGGTACAGATGGCATATATTATATACAGATAATATATACAGATATATATATATATATATATATATATATATATATATATATATATATATATATATATAATATAAATGACATTTTGAACCTGTAGAACCTGCATGATCCGAAACTGACTACATGCTATGGCTGGTAATTGCATAATAATCAAAAAATCATAGATTGAATTTGAATTGTAATCTATCTACTGTTTATGAGACCTATAGCCCAAGTTCAGAATTACTTTTATATTCATTTACTTTTGTATTCATTTATTCGGTGCTGTTTGCAGCCTCCATTTTAGTTGGTTTGTTAGGCCTTCAAACCAGGAAGTACATGCAAATTCAAAATGATTTAAAATTAAGGCATTGGCTAAAATGATCATTGTTGACCGATCAAAAAGTTTTACATTCTGGCTGAAAACTTTGTGAGCCCAGTGACTTTGCTCATTACCTTGTTGGCCATAATCCTGCCATCCAAGTTGTTATCTAGGATACAACCCAGGTGTTTTACTGACACTTTTGCACTTACCACCAACATTAATCAAAATTTCCCTAAATTCTGAGACTTTATTCAACCTGTATTTTAAACCGAACAAGATGGCCTTTATCTTACCAAAATGAAGGGATAGCATATTGTCATATTGTCAATCAGCCATTTTTTTTTACAGATGTTAGCTTTGAGCTCATGGTGCGCTCTAGAGTGGATTGGTGTTTATGGGACACTAGAAGTGCCGAATCATCAGCGTACAGAAATAGTTCACATGAACAGGAGTCTGCCATGTCATTAATGTATATGTTAAAAATAAGGATGGACCTAGAATTCTTCCTTGAGGAACACCACATTTAACGACGTGAGGGTCAGACAGCACTCCCCCTAAGACCCCCTGTTGCTCCCTCCCTGATAGGTAAGATCTAAACCACCTACAGGTGGAGCTGTCTGCCCCCACAGCCTCAAGTTTGGCAATCAGTCTGTTATCATTCACCATACCAAATGCCTTTTGCAGATCCAATAACACCATTCCAGAGAGATTTCCATTATCCATTTCCCTGCGTATGATGTTGGATAAATAGAGTAGGCATAATTCAGTAGAATGTGACTTCCTGAATCCGGATTGGAATTTAAACATGAGGTGTTTTTTATTCATGTATTCATTTAATTGATCACTGACCAACTTTTCAAAATGTTTTGAGACTGTGCACAAATTAGTCCTTTCCATAAGCACCCTTGGTTGGACAACAGAAATCAAATGTGAGTATAATCACAAGTGCACATTGTAAAGACAGTTTTTGTATTTGGATAAAAAGACACAATTTTGTTTTTTATAGACTAATATTGATTAATTTTCCCTTTGCTTTTGTCTTTGCAAGATTCGTTCAAAAGCAGATATAGTGCTTATATTAGAGGCTAAAGGTGAACATCACAGGGATCCATGAAAAGGGTTAGAACACTGAAACAAATACATGATAATATTAATTTTATAAATACGTTATCAATTAATTTGGTCCATCATGAGTTGGTAATACTTATCAGCGTTTCCCTGAAGCTTCATCCATCTTTGTTTTCTCCAAATCACTTTCCCACCTGCCCACCTATCTGTCCCACTGATCAAAGCTTCTCTGCACTCACTGCTATAGAGATATACATATGTAGTACTAGGCCTACTATTAGTAGAACACAGATTTCTTGAATTTGTACACAGATATCACTGGAATTTGTACAAATTAGCATACACCTTATCAAATAAATGACAGGACCTGCGATCCATAAATTAGAATTTATTTTAAACTACAGTTTTGTATTTCTCCTCCTTTCCTCTTCCATCTTAAACAAAAAAAAATGCTTTGAAAAATGATTGTTATGAGTGCTTAATCAAAATAATTTTAAGAGAGCAGTTATGATGAAATCATTAATGACTCATACCACTTTAATTGTCTGTGTGGTGCAAATTTCAGTGCCTGGCCAATGGCATCTCCCACCTACGCCTTCACTTTATACAATTTCTGGCATGCACCTAAAACACATAATAGGGGTTAAAGTTGTCAAATAGCTCCAAGTGTTAACATTGTCCATAGGGTTGGGCATTGAAACCCAAACAATACCCAACCCTAATTGTGAAATTCTTTAAAGTCTTTATTGCAATAACAGCTTACAAATCATTGCTTCACACTGTCTAAGCTTACTAAAAGGGTGCTTGCTCTGCCTCCCTTTAAAACTAAAATATGTCCAGAGGTAATTTTTGCACACCCTGCGAAGCATTCTTCTGACGGCTGAATTCAGATTTGCTCAGCCGAGTGTTAGCTGACACCGCCCTGTTGTACGCTATCATCAGCCCAGTTGTGGGCACAATGATGAAGGTGACTATATTGCGCTATGTATATAGTCCAAATGCATACCTTTGGAGACAAGTATATCTTTTATATTTCCCAGCCCTATAGCACAATATGTGTGTGTTTATGAAATTTAATTGGTCACCATTTTTTTTTTTTTTTTTACTTGTCCTCCAGCTCCTTTGCCAATGTCTCCAGGTCCTCCAGGGTCTCGCAGGGATGGTCAATGATGTCCTCGGACTCACAGGTGGCATATTTTGTTTTTGGTAATTTAGAATTTGTTGTTCAAAAATTTGGTCTAATTTCAATAAAACATTCATCGGAAAGTGTAAACAAATAAGGAATGTATCACAATTTTATAAAGAACTTGTGTACATCTTATGTAAATACTAATGCCATGTAATCTTAATTAAATGATTAAAGGAACATTCCACCAGGAACAGAAGGAACAGAAGTTGGTGGGTCCACCAACCAGGCGATATGGTCAGGAGTTGGTCGGACCACCGACAAAACACAGAGAGCATGAGCAAACTGAACAAAGTACAAACCAACAACAAGTATCCTGAAAGCAGCAGGCAAAATCCAAAATAAGGGAACAGGCAGAATTCCAAAAACCGCAATAACCGGAATACAAAACAGGGTAGACGACATGCACTCTGACACGGAACACCACAACAGTATGTTTCTTATATATATATATATATATATATATATATATATATATATATATATACACACACACACAGTATATATACAGTATAAATACACAGTATATATTTTGACGGTCTTGGTCTAAGCAATCATTTAGGGAAATTAGTCAATTCCTTTGACTGAGCACCTTTTGCATGTCAAACAGTAACTAGAGATGTTCTGATATTGATACCAGTATCGGTATTGCCTCCAATAATGCCTAAAATGCTGGTATCGGTAAGTACTGGAGTTTATGCACCAATCCAATACCACATAATAAAGTCCTAAAGAAAATGTACGTTATTTATGTTCTTTTTCCGTTATAACTGACTGTCAAACTGGATGAAGAAAGTTTTGTGGCATTCATTGTTTGTTCATGTTTCACAAAGAATTTAACCTGAGCCAGACCAACAACAAAGATAGAAATCATATCACATCCCTACAGGGATAGTAGTATACAGTTGTTAAAACATAATAAAATATATAACACACTGGTATTGGATCAGTACTTAGTATTGGCCGATACGCAAGTTCAGGTATGAGAATCAGTAACAGGAAGCAAAAAATGGTATTGGACCATCTCTAACAGTAACATCTCACTTGTGAGTGTATGAATCAGAGGTTTATTTTAACTAAACATGGACCAAGACAGATTTGCTTTATTTTCTCTGTCTACTTTGAATCAAGTGTTTTATGAAGATAAAATTATTGTTGATATAAATGGAGTCTAGTGCCAATAGCAATTTTGGATAATGTTTCATGTTAAACCAAAAGATCTTACTCTTTCACAAAAAGGTCAACCTCTGTAGGGATCCTTTCCATAATGTTGTCAGACACTAATTAATAATCTAAGCGTGTTCAGTGGCAAAACAAGCATTTTTATTGGATGTAAATTGAAGGTATACAATTGTGTGCGTGCATGCTAGTTTTAGTCCGCCTTGCTGAACACGAGTGTAAATTGAAGAACAGTTTGATACATTTTTGTAATTACACTTATTTGCTTTTTTACAGAGTTGCGATGAGAAGGTTAAGATCGGTCTTCTAGTCTAGAAAGTGAATACGCGTATTTCCTCAAGTATTCCTGTAAATAGTGAGCTGTAACGTGTTTGCAAAAATATCAAATTCTCTTTCTGTACATACTAAAAATTTCTTTTACCCCATATCATCTACTTGTACTCAGTTACAGTTTATGTCTTGGTCATGCCTCTACACAAGACACCATGACAAAGCAATGTGCATTTTTCATGAAGACAATAGCTCTTGTAAAAGAAAGTATGTTCCCCTAAACGTTTACGGTATATAATAAGCAACATTCATTTCTTTGTGTTTTTAAACAGTCGATCCACCCCTGAAGTGAGTGTTGTTTTTTTCATACCATAACCATTACTCATGCTCAAGACCAGTGCAGCAAACAAAGTGACACAATTTAATGAGAACACAAAGGCACATAAGCTGAGCAGGTGAGTAATCCAGAAAAACAGGAACATGGACGGAACGGGGAACGAGGAACACAAAACAGAAGGCAGGCCGTAGCACTACACAAAAGACTGACGAATGACATTAAACCAACAACAGACACAAACCACAGCAACTAAATACACAAGCAAACAAGTGTAAAAAGGGACAGGTGACACAAGGTTGGGGAACTGGTCAAGGACATCAGGGCGGGGAAGACAATCTCAAAGGCGGGAAACTCAAAAGACTGGAATTAAATAAGACAACACACAAGAGAACAGAGAGACTCAAAATAAAACAGTAAATGGAAAGCCAACAGAAAACATGAAACCAACTAAACATAGTGACTTGACACAGTTACGAGACGTGACAATTTCAGGTGTAGCCTAAACAGTAGGGTCCGTTTGAGAAAGCAGATTAAGTGAAAACTGAGTTTGTTAACCCTCAGAGGGAAACTCTGGATTTCAGTTTCAAAAAGGGAGGTTAATCGGTGGAGTCACGCTTAAGTTCCTAGCTCAATTTTGCCACATAGTTTTGTTATATGATTCCAACTCTGTTATTCTATCTATTGGACACTTGGCTAAACATTGCTAAATCTTTGAAATCCATGCTGTAGACTTGTGCTATAGCCTTCTTGCATCTATCTGTGTGTGTGTTTTGTCCCTTTTTCCTTATGTTGGTCTCACTGTCAGTGCTTCTTGTTTGTTTGTGTGTTTGTCTGTGTCTTGTTTGTGAGCAGGGCCCCATGTCAAGAAGGAGGGTAACAAACTGAGTCTAACCCTGATCTCTGAGTTGATTTACCCTAAGATGGGAAACTCAGAGAGAACAGCTGAAATGAGTTGGTTCAATCAACTCAGTGTAGGTTAATGTGCGTGCAAATACGGCGGAAATACTCATGCTCACACACAGTGAGTTAAAACAACACAGTGGCTGTTGCAAAAGCGAGAGAATTTGCGTGGTAGAAAACTGCTGCTAGAGCAAATTTATAATCTTTTATTTTAAAGGATTAACATCATTCACCTGAATACTGTGGAACTCCTTTTTAATGGCTCATACTGATTTCTGTCCAGGGAACACTACAAAATGGTTTCAAACACGCTTTAGAGCGAGTCACACTCTACCTGACGGCGCTTTGCTACAGTGGCTTTACTAAAATGCTACGCATTATCAATACTGTAAAGAAAACTGCCGTTTCCAAAAACATGTAATGTGACTAGGGTTGGGTATGTTTTTTGTTTTTGATACCGGTGCCATTACTGCCATATGGTCAAAATTAAATGATTGATTAATAATGTAATATAACTTATTCTTAATCCGACTTGCATAAGGTATTTTCATGACAGGTGGTTGGAAAAGAAGGGCAGTTATAAATGTCAGTAGAAAAAGATAAATATAGATAGATAGATAGATAGATAGATAGATAGATAGATAGATAGATAGATAGATAGATAGATAGATAGATAGAGCTGCAGTATGTGTGTGCATGTTTCTTTCTCACTGAATCACAGGAGCAGGCATCTTGCTCTTTACCAAGAATCAAACTATTTTTGGAGCCATGATTCAAATCTGAGACTCATTACAGTCACACACACATTTTAACTGTGGATAATCATTCCTCCACTTTACAGCACTCTATTCTTACAACGAAGAAGGCTGGAACTCCTGGGAAAGAATGATACATACCAGTGCTGCTGCTCTCCCGCACATAACGTTTGTGTTGGGCCAAAGCAGCAGAGTGAAGATACATATCATATTTAAACTTCTATCCAGCTAACTGGATAAAGAGAGGATTTAACTGGAGGTGCCTGGAACTATGATGTCCCCAGGGGCCCATTATAAGCTTCTCAGTGATTCCATCCATTCTCAGTGTGGCTCTGAATCATTAGAAGATATATGTCTGCAGGCCGATAATGAGTGTAGCACCGGGCAAACGGCAATCTGTCATCACTCCCGGGAGACAGGAGGAGTGAGGGAGATTGAAGGTGCTGCAGTCTACTTTAAGATTGCCTATGTATATCCGATTATTCAGTGTAGGTGTGACAGCATCAGGTTAGATAGGCAACTCTGCTGTTAAATTGTCCCCTTAAGAAATATTTTAAGTGCTTTGAGACCATGTTTTCCGACGCTGGATTGTTACATCTTTCAGTCTGTTAGTAATTTGTACCAATTTCCATTGTTGTTCACAAGACAGACAGAGACTAAACATCCACTGTACTCCCAGCACAATCATTTTTCAATCACAGAGGTGTGTATGATCAGAGAAGAAAAACCCCACAGTGTCTGCAGGGGCCGAGAAAATTGGTAGGAAGAATTTTTGGATTCTTTATCAAATGAAATCCACCATTCATTAATCCCAACACACTCTACATCTCATTCAGGTCTTCTATCGCTCTGTTTTTTAATTTCCACACTTTAATTTTATGCTACAAATCTCTAAAATGTGTTATGGACTAAAGTATAGTACATAACATCATTCAAATTAGCTCCACCTTGACCAACTCTAAAAGTTTTATATTGTCTGCACATTAATGCATCATAAAAACACACTGAACAGGTCCATTCTGCATGATGTGAACTTTTACTTTTGATACATTAGGTAATTTTGCACTCACACTGTGTTTTGGGATTCAAAATCAAGCATAGACAGCAGTCTGCCACTTCAGTGTGTGTGTGTGTGTGTGTGTGTGTGTGTGTGTGTGTGTGTGTGTGTGTGTGTGTGTTGCAGCTCGATATTATCAAACAGGAAAGGAAACCCTGTCTTTGCATTTTATTTTAATCCCAATCTGTTTTAATAAAAGAGCTTGTGAAAAGTGGCTGCTGACTTAAAACTGAACATTTGGGCCACTTTACTGGGCTAAAGGATTTTATACTAGTGTGGCAAGCTGGTTTAGCCAAGGCCAAAAGGGAAGAAGGCCAAATGACAGGTGTTGGCCATGTGAGGGGCATGCTACAACAGGGGAGGGGGGGCTGATGGCTGAGCACGGAGGATGCACTTCAGTCTGCCCTGTCCCACCCTGACAATAGCAACACCTATGTGAGAATGCTGTTCATAGACTTTAGTTCAGCATTCAACACCATCATCCCTTCCAAACTGGTCACCAAACTCAGTGAACCGGCATGAATACCTCCCTCTGTAAGTGGTTCTGGACTTCCTAACCAACAGACCTAAATTAGATTAGATAATCACACTCTCCTTAAAATGCCAAGCCTTCTCCTTTACTCCCTCTTCACCTACGACTGCACACCTGTACATGGCTCTAACACCATGGTAAAGATTACAGATGACACTACGGTGAATGGTCTCATCAGCAACAACAATGAGACGGCCTACAGGGAGGAGGTCCAGCACCTATCCTTGTGGTGCACTGACAACAACCTGGCTCTCAACAACAAGAAGACCAAAGAGCTCATTGTGAACTTCAGGAAGTCTAAAGCGGGCACACACACCCCCATCAACAGGACTGAGTATGTCATAGGATCTCTCTTGGACCCTCAACACCTCTACCCTGATCAAGAAGGCTCACCAGTGTCTCTTCTTTTTGAGGAGACTCAAGAAGGTCCACCTGTCTCCTCAAATCCTGGTTAATTTCTACCACTGCACCACCCTCAACAACTGTGTCACAGTTCGGTATGGCAACTGCTCTGCTCATAGCAGGAAAGCACTGCAGAGGGTGGTGAAAACCGCATCACCGGTTCCTCACTCCCCTCCATTGAGACCATCCAGGGCAAGCGATGCTTTTGTAAGGCAAAATGTGAGTTTGCTAAGGCACCTACCTAGGTGAAGTGGTTGGCTAAGGACAGGTTTGTCCAGTAAGAACAAAGGTGCTGTTCATTGACCAGTTTCCTGTCTTGACTACCAAGAAAGAGCACTCACGTTTCTTGGGTATGGTTACTAGCGTGGGTTTTGTTAACACTTGTCCACAGTAGCTGCTCCACTCATTTCTCTACTTAGCCCAAAGGTTAAGTTTGAATGGGCATTTCCCTGGCAGGATGCCTTTGAGTCTGTCAAGTCTTTATTGTGTTATGCCTATGTCCTAGCAACCCCACAGAAGGACCAGTCTTTCTTGCTGTATGTGAATGCTAGTAAGGTGTGAGCTGTGCTGTATTCATGCATACTCCCATCTTAAGGGAGGGGTGTGAAGAGCCCTCACGATCTGCCTGCCTGTCATGTTCTGCTTCTTTGTCTGCAAGTACTGGAATTGGGCAGGTAGGTAGAGCTGGGTTGTCTGTATATGGGTACAGCCAAGGAATGAAGAGGAGACGAGCTAAAGGATGAAAGAGGAGGTAGAGTATAGAAGAGACGAAGACAGATTATGCAATCAATCAATAGATTCCTACCGTGTGAGCTCTGACAAAGACAACCAATTCTAAAATCAATTCCCCCTCTGGGGCTTACAGCAGCTTTCTCTTTCTCCTTACCTTCCTTCTTTTCCTTTCCATCTTCTGCTTTAAACTATATGTGGCATACCCTGCTCTGCTTTCATCTTTAGGTTCAAAGCTGTAGCCAGCCACTCCCTCTGTTAGCTCTTGACAGGACGGCAAACTTGTAGCACACAATGAGACAGTATTTGTCATGAAAGATCAAAGGTCACGGGTGGCTCACTTAATTAGTGCCTTTGCAGTGAGAAAGGTTAACAAAAAGGATCTTGTTTTTTGTAAGAACAAAAAAACAAAAAAGGGGGATGCTGTATGACTAATTAGCGTTTGTGTGTGACTATTTAGCGAGTGAGTGGAGAAGACAATGGTTACATCCCTCCATCTTTGAATGCAGTGTGACTGAGCTTTTAATCAGCTGTTACATCTGACAAGAAGCATTGAGTATGCAGGGTGAAAAATGTGCATTTCTTCAAACTGCTGGGCACGTTGCTCTGGTCAGTGCTAGGAGACTGTTGGAAGAATGCCCCTGAACTCAGTAAAGCAGCAACACACCACACATGGGCTGGCATCACTCCCAGTCAACTGGAGTCAAAGAAAGAGGAAGAAGAAAGCCTGTTAAGCCACTATTTTTTTTTTTTGACAAAACAGAGAGCTTTCACTGTTAGTGACCAAAGCACTGAGAGGGTCATACAGAAAGATGCATGATCATCTCCACCTTCTGTAAAAATCAAATAATTACAGTACAGTAATTACAAATATATATCAAACTGTTCTTCAATTCTCAAACATCCCAAAAATCCACATTTTGAGTGGTGTTTCTTTCACATATTGTATGTGTGTGTCTGTTGGTGTGTGCATTGTCTCATAGAGAAATGAAATCGTGGATAATAGCATCTATCCTCCCCTCAGACACACACTTAGACACACACAGTTGAGCAGCTAAAAATACACGGAAGGTATGGATGTCGTAGCAGAAATCAATGTGTTGCCTTTCATCACTGTATTTCCCAGTTTTTAAGGTTGTGAGTCAGAGAGAAAAGCCGCTTGTTAGCAGCGGTCAAATGAGTGTTTAAAAAGTCTGTGTTGGTGTCTAATGATGCTGCGGCACTTTGAGGGTGTTCTGCTGTGATCAATGTTTCAGTACAGACAAGTGCAACAATAAGTAGGCTGTAGGGGGTTATTGACAAAAAAGAAGTGGATAGAGAGATACATGTTTGTAAAAGACATACCAAAACAAGTATTTTGACAACATACACTTTGAATGCTTCAGAAATTAGTAGAAAGTAGCGTACCGGTAACTCTGAAATCCGACCAGCTACGACTGTCTGGAAGGGGAACACCACCAATTTCAAAGTCTGTTTTGGGTACTGTATGTGTTTGAATAAAATACAAAGTCTGTTATGGCTCCAGAGGGATTAGCGCAAAATATGATAAATTGTCTCAAGTGATGCCACTTGAAGACCGCAAGTTGGAAAATAAAAGAAATTAAAGTTTATATTCCTCATATCTTTTCTGCTTGAGGCGCTATTTGTTGCTACTAGCATAACATTACAGAATCTTAGGCGATCATAATGCATTGTGGGGAATGTAAGTTGTAGGTTTTGACAAGGTTGTAGGTTTTGAAAAGGAAGCAGAATGTGTGGGAAAAAAAGACATACTATGTCTGGTTCCGCTGCATTTATTTAGTTCCTTTTTTAAAGTTGTCTCCATAAGTGTGCATTGCTAAATCGGTGGAGTACTCTTATAATAATCATATTAAAGCTATATGATAGCTTAACCCTACAGGTAGGATATAAGATCATCTACTGTAACAATTAGGCCTACTGTGTGAAACATCCTAATAAATTCATATCACAAGATTACATAGTTTACTCATCAATCTAGATAACTTAAAATGAATTTGCTACCACCATGGAAAATGTTTTTGCAAGAAAAGTAAACAACTGGAACATTATTTATTATGAAGAGTTTAGTGTTTCAATCCTAATATCAACAGCAGCAGCAGTAACCTATCAGCTGTTGCTGTTAATGTTTGTTCTTCCTGCAGCTGTCAGATATGTGCAGTTCAACAAGGACCCAATACAAAACCTCTCACAAAATTAGCACATAAACTTACAAAATATTAGATCAATTATTTCTAATAAACATATATTATTGCAGGAAACTAGAGCAATTATGTGGTCACACAAAAAGAGAACTGTATAGTGTTTATCTACACTGAATTACAACTGAAAAACACCGGCCTGTCTGTTTCTTTGCATGTCTGTCTGTGTGATTTTGTTCACCTTTCTCCCTTCCATCCTCTCCCCTGCACTGGCTCAACTGTAAGCAGGAGATTGTCACCCAATTTTTGAATAACAAAACAGCATGAGTTTGCATGTGTGAGATGAATAATGGAAATTAAATTCTAAGTCATACAGCTGCAATGTGCTATCTGACTAGGAGATCCCAGTGGGAGACATACTGATAAAAAGGTTAATTTCTTTGTGACAACTTTGTGTGTTTGTAGAACAATTTGACAATCCTGGTAAAAAGCTGTACAGTAAATGTGTTGCTTTCATAGTGGGTTTAACTTAAACTCAAATTATGAGGTTGTGTTGGGAAAGGCCATCTTTCATGCTATTAAAATGTTAACACTGGGGATGGAAACAATCTCTTTAGTCATCTTTCTAACATTTCCCTCCTGTTAGTTTCAAAAACAATAAGGATATTCTCTAAATGGTTCTCAAACACGTGTGGCAGGCTATGTGTTGACACTGTTAAAATTAACATTTCCTGTTTTTCATAAATTGTATCTCAGCATTTGAGCAGCATCTGCTGTGTTTGCAGCAGCCCTGCCAAGTAAACCGTGCACAAACACTCACACACGCACGGGAAGGGTGGGTGAGAGTCCCAGTGCAGAGTCAGTGGCCTCTTTTTCCTCTAGTAACAGTGAAATTGGATCTCTATCTCTCTCTCCAGAGTATGAGCCGACCTGATTCAGCTCCACTACAGACATCTGAGACCTTGAAAGATGCTCATGTACGATCATGTGAATGGTTACAGAAATCACCTTTTGGCTGATTCTCTACAAGCTACAAAAGTCCAGGGGCCTTATGTATAAATGTTACAAAATGTATATAAACATACACTGGTTTGACGTATAAAAATCAACTTGACGTGAGACTGTGCGGGCCGTCACGCAAACAGCAGACGTGAGAATGTGCGGCCATTCGCAAAGTCTTGTCTGGCTCAGTAACGTGGCTGAAAAGTGCTAAAACTCACCAAACATTACAAAATAAAGTTACTGGCATGCGTCTTATAGACGTTGTCTATAAAAACATAATTATATCCACTGATATTCCATAAAAGTGTGATCATTTAGTCGGATGTTTCACATCTTTCACACCTCTGTTAAACATGAGGGTGTGAAATGAATGAAAAATCCACTTAGGAAATACTTTGTCATCCTCTGTATTTCCCCCAGATTAAATAGGCTATTTTACTCACTGTGCAACAAAAAGATTGGCACAGAAAAATGCAGTTGTGTCTGTGAGTCTGTAGTTGCTGAGGCTCAGACATCCATAGTGCACAAGAGTCGAGACGCACGGCTCCATCTACCCAGGAACAAACACAGACGCAAATTCATGTGATGCATCATTTATCCCGTGGATGACGTGTAGGCCAATTAAGTAAACAGGGTGTAGGAAATTACCCTGAACCAGTCCACCAAACAATGGGCCGAATGCAGCAGCTTCACAGTGGTTTGGGTGTCATAAACAGAATGTGACAAAGTGGTAGGTGACTTGGCATAACGCCTACGTTTTAATCACTTATTACTTTTATGTTGTGTCGAGCATCTTCTATTTGTCTTAATTCTGCACATATTGCTGTTATTGTATTTACTGTTTGATTCATGGGTAGCGCAGCGGAGCCGTGTGTAACGTAACCTGCCATTGAGACGCTGGCCTCTCTTTGCCTCTCCTCCTCCTGAGTTGGGTCTCCCTCATGCTGGACTCCTTAATTTCCTTAATGTAGAATATAAATGCCATTACATCAGTGAGTTAAAACTGCATAATTTGGACTGACACAGACGTGTGTGCTGCTTGGTACCTGGTGTGGCATCACCACTCTTCTCTTGATTTCCACTAAGACATTAGACTTGGTTCTGTGCATTCACCACCAGCTTTCTTTTTGATTGTTGCGGCCCAAAATGCCTGATTTTGCAGGAGCTTTTGTAAAATATTGCAATAAAAATTGTAATGTCTTTTGTATTTTTGTTGCAATAAAGTTGCAAAAGATGGTAAAAATCGCGAAAAAAAGTTACAATTCTTTTTTTTGTATACTTTAAAAATAAAAGGATACTTGTTTCGGGAGAATAAAACTTCTCTGGGCTGAGTTTTCCTAGTAGCATTACCAAAATGGCAAGTGGATTTAAGAAAAAATTAATTTAAGCAATGAATCAAATTTGAACATGTGTCAGTGTTGATTGAGTGTTGTTGATCTTTAGTTAATTTCCAATCCTGGCCTGGCCACACATTCGTTGCACTTAACGAGCAATAACGTGTAAATCTCATCTCCCATTTTTTCCTGCATCCATTGTGTGTGTATGTGCGTCAGTCATAGGGGGGAACTGAGCAGCAGCCCCACCCGCTGCAGATAGCCGACAGGATTGGAACAGAAACAGTTTTCAGCGATTTTAGAGTGAGAAAGTGAAGTGAATTGTTGCGATCGCAACATCCCAAAATCCTGAAAGGGACTGATTTTCCACTGAAGATTTTCTTTTATTGATTATCCAGGATGACAAACCTCCAAACAGAACAGGTTGTTCTTGCTTCCACCTCCACAATCAGCATCTCAATCTTAGTCTGTGAAGTTTGTTTTAGTCTGATCGGATTAAGAATAACATCAGGGGCAAATTTATAGTCTTTTCCATATAAATGTATGGGAAGAGGCAACGCGGGATTGGTGGCTCATTCACTTGTGCTCAATTTCACGTTGATTGTGAAGTATAAAGGAAAGAAGTGCAGGACCTGGCGTACAAATGTCCCTCCATCTCTTCTTGTTTGTGTTTTCCTCTCAAACCTCATTTTACGTTTCAGCATGAAAGTTTAGAGATGTCATGACATCTGTTTGCAAAGTGGCACCACAAGAGGGCCCTGTCACACAGTCAGAGCCTGTCAATGTCCACAATAAGAATATTACTATATTAAACAGCAGCTCCAGAGCAAAGAACTACCATGCAGTTGAACGATGACTTGTCTTAAATCAATAACTGTACCCTTAATTTAAATAAATACTCCATCATTTTAGTCAATTAATTAGTCGTGTACATCTTTGAAAGTGTTAAGCTGAATTGGATGTGACTGGATTTTGCTTTAAGGCTGCAACTAGCAAATATCTCCATTCAATAATCTGTTTATTGTATTGATTAACCATTTATAAATGTTTTGAAAAGTTCTGTGAGACCAAGATGACTTATTAAAATGTCTTGTTTTGTCTGTCCATAAGTCCAAAAAATATTCAATTTAGAATTATATAAATCATAGAAAAGCAGCAAATCTTTGAGAAATGGTGGCATTTTTTCTTGATTAATTCACTAATATTATTAAAAGGTTGTCAAAATTGCTGATCTACTAAGTGATTGACCAGCTAATTGTTTCAGCTCTATTGGGTTTTGTCAGAGTTTTCTGAAACAAATTTGCCTGCACAATAAAAAATAAAACAACAATTGCTACACAACACCATATTTTAAAAAGGAAATCTTGCAATTTTGATAGCTGCCAATCTTAGGGTTAGGGTCTTTCCCGCAACATTAACCTCCTAATGACCCATCAGATTTTCCTTTTGACCCTTTAGAGAACTGTAAAGAGTAGTTAGTAAGTAGTAAGTATCCCACCCAGAACAGTAAAATGCTGCTTACACATTGATGCATGTCTTACCAATCTAATAATGGAATATATAATAATATATCAATCACAAATAATGTTAATTATATAATAATAACTAATAATTTTACTTACTTGTAATAGAGTGAGTTTACATGGTTGTATTAGTACTTAAAGGATCTTGATACTCCTTCCACCGATGAATACAGTTCATCTTTAGTGGTTGTTTGATTAATCATGCCGACTGGAGGAACAGTGTCTTATCTTAAACTGGTGTTTTTCCTTTTCAAACCACACTGTGACGTCTTATAGGTAGATAAAACGGTGCAAAATATACATAAGAAAAATTACTAGGATTACATTTGTACAGTAAATAGAGGGGAGGCAAATTTTGGTAAAATCATGAGTGTGCGTTCAATCTGGAGGTGAAAACTTTGCCTTGATTTCATTCTTCACCTCTCTCCTGACCAGAAGAGAAACCCACTAAACGACACAGAAACTAGTTCACCCAGGAAGGAAACTCCCTACTTTCCCAAAGGACGTCAGTCCAAAGTCCACTACAGCAGCTGTGTGTTTATATGCATGTGTTTCTGAAAGAGTCAAGAGGAAAGTGTGTGGGGGGGGGCTGAGTCAATACACACACATTAGCTGACTCCCTCAAGTGTACCGCAAAGCATCAAAGGCTGAGTTTCATAGTGATACTGGCAGCAGTTTGTTTTAATAAAAACAACCAGCCTTCTCACAGCAGATTATTTAGAATTTGCAGGTCTGCTGCCAGTAGGAAGGAGATCAGAGAACTGCTGAAATGCACATTTTTGTTGAGTAGTAAGGATGACATACTCATGAATGACACACAGGAAGGGAGGGGGAGAGGGACATACACAAAACCTCACACCATAAACACTACTTGGACAAATGAATTAACGGATCGGCAAATCCACCCACACAGTTGTAGAGGTAATGTAATAGCTTCCTGGAGATGATGTTTCCCAGAGTGAATATCTAAGTTTTGGCCTTAGCCAACTGTAGGACAGTACATAGAGTAGATACAGAGTAAAAAAAGAAACAAATTTACACCACTCGCACACTACTCATACTCCGATCCACCTCTCAGACCTGCTTGTTTGATTATCAACATAGTTTATGATGCACATATTTGTCTCTCATTGTAATAGTGCATACTTTAACAAAAATAACAAAAATGTGAAATAAACAAACATTTAACATGTATATTTTAATCTCACATCATTGCTTAATCCTGTTTTACTCAAAATCCACATTTTGCTGTTGCCTGTTAAGATCAAATATTTCTTTCTAAGATCAAATATTTATTTTCTTTCTCTACTGAAGAATGCTATAAGCAATTTCTTCTTTTACTCTTTCCCAACACTCACAAAAATCATGGATGATAACAGGATTAAAGATTGAAGTTTTTCTCTTCTTAATATGCTTTGGTCTGCAGCTGTATAACAGAAATATTGAGACTTTACATTGTCAAAACCCCCTATGAATCCCCAAGAGAGAGATGGAGTGACCCTGCCGAGAGGAAGCAAGAGTCCCCAGGCAGGCCTGGAGCCAGGCACAGAAAGAGAGCTCGTCAGCGAGCGCCTGGTTGCCAGGTTTTCCAGGAGCCCGGCCGGGCATGGCCCAAAAAAGCTACGTGGCACCTATCTCTCCGTCCCATGGGCCCACCACTTGTGGGAGGAACCGCTGGGGGCGGGTGCGCTGCCACATGGGTGGCGTTGAAGGTCAGGTGCCTTGACGGACCAGACCCGGGCGGCAGAAGCTGGCTCTGGGGACATGGAATGTCACCTCAGGGTTCTGATGGGGGATTTCAACTCACACGTGGGCAATTACGGAGATACTTGGAGAGGCGTGATTGGGAGGAACGGCCTCCCTGATCTAAACCAGAGTGGTTGTCTGTTGTTGGACTTCTGTACTAGTCATGGACTGTCAATAACATACACCATATTCAAGCATAGGGATGCTCATAAGTGTACGTAGTACCAGAGCACCCCAGGCCGAACGTCAATGATCGATTTTATAATCGTTTCATCTGATATGAGGCCGTATGTTTTGGACACTTGGGTGAAGAGAGAGGTGGAGCTGTCAACTGATCACCATCTGGTGGTGAGCTGGGTCAAACTTTGCAAAATCCTGAACAGCTCCAACTGTTTCTTGTAAATTTTACCATAAAATCTGTCACACCCGCGTTGGAGAAATTCTCAGGAATATGTTCGTTTCCTGTTCAGAAATGCCCCCAGAATGGCCATAACCCTAATCTCACAAATTGTTAACAAAAACATCCCAAAAGGCACCAAGTTACTCAGTTCACTTCAGTGAGTAACTGAGTAACTTTCAGCCAACATAAATGATAAAAAAAATTCCTTTTCATCAGAACAGTCAAATCACTGTTTAATCAAGTCATTTAGTTTTGATCTTACCCATGCTGACTGTCATGCAGTTTCAACAAAAATCAACTTCCGTATAAAAAATGAGCAATAATTTAACGAAAGGCAACATCAAAAAGAGGGTGAACTTTAAGGTGATCGTAGGCTTATTTTGTTATTGTCTTAATGTGGATGTTAAAATTAAGGTCTGAGCACTTGACTAGCAATTGACTGTGAGCACTAACTTTTAATCTATTCAGTTGAAAACATACAATCAAGATTATGTTTGATAATTAAATCGTAAAAAATGATTTTCTTACCAAAGACCCTGATGTTTAATAGAGCTACATTTATTATTATACATTTTTTTACATATACAATAAAACAACGTTTCCTTCTCACTGTAGCTGGCGTGCATACTTGACCCATAGACAGTTAAAGAAGATTTGACCGCTCGTATTTTTTTTTCTGTCTCGCTTAATTTTCCCCTTTGACCCCTGACTGGATATCAACCCTTTCTACAGACCTCTAACGCCCTCTACAGAATTAACCTTGGAAACTGCAATATTAACTAGAATTCAAATTTTACTGTTTTCTTTCTGATGCATTTATGCAGGTTACATGCAATCTGACCTGACATTTCACAATCAGCGAGTAACAAATGCTTTTGAACTTGCTATCTGCATTATTAAAAACTAGCTTTGCAACTAAGTAATGTGAAAGTTGTATCGGTATGAAATCATTATCTATGTTGATACTCAAGTTTACAAAATTTGTTTTGAAAAATTCTCTCCCGGTCTACGACAGAGTTGATGTCTTAAATTGCTTTAATGAGCATTTTGTATCAGTTGGTTCTCTGTCTGAGTCGACAGGAGTAGTCGCTGTCACACCAAGCACATACTCCCCAGTGTTTTCTGGAGAGCCTTTTAACTTTGTTTCTTTTACGGTGCAGCAGGTGCATGGAGCTCTTAAAGCATTAGACCACAGAAAACCACCTGGACCAGATTTAATAGAGCCTTATTTTTTGAAAAAGGCTGCTGATTTCGTTGCTGAGCCCCTTACAATTCTTTTTAATTTGTCAATTCAAAACAACGAAATACCATCAGTTTGGAAGTCAGCTTTTGTTATTCCCTTGTTTAAAGGAGGTGATCCAGCAGTTTTAACTAACTATCGGCCTATATCTAATTTATGTGTTTTGTCAAAAATATTAGAATCCCTAGTTTCAGACCAAATAAAAGAGTTTTTATACTTGAATGAACTTCTTTCTAAACTGCAATCAGGCTTCAGGAAAAAGCACAGCACCATTACTGCTGTTACAAAAGTAATAAATGACATACTTGTCGCCCTTGATAGAAAGCAGTTCTGTGCATCACTTTTTCTTGACTTGTCAAAAGCATTTGACACAGTGGACCATGCTGTTTTAAAGCATAGGCTTCTTTGTCTGGGACTGTCTTCTTGTGCAGTTTCCTGGTTCATGAATTATTTGACTGACAGGACTCAGTGTATAAAATGTGACGGTCTATGTTCTGCATTAGTGAAGGTCCACAAGGGGGTGCCACAAGGTTCTTTATTGGGTCCTCTCTTGTTTATTATGTATATAAATGACCTGGGCCTAAATGTCTCGAATGCTAATATGCATTTCTACGCTGATGACACGATTATTTATTGTTTTGGATCGTCCCCAGATAAAGCGGTTGAGTCTCTGCAGAAGGCTTTTGATGTGGTTCAACACACGCTAATACAGCTTAAACTGGTTCTCAACGCGGAAAAGACTAAATTGATGTTGTTTAGTAACACTAAGAAGGTTTCTCAAGTTCCTCTTTCTGTGTTCACTTTGACTGGAAATGTCATAGAGGTGGTTCATTCTTATAAGTACCTTGGCATTTGGATAGATGATGCCCTCTCTTTTAAGCCTCATATAGACAACCTTGTGAAGAAACTTAAACTCAAATTGTCCTTTTTCTTTCAAAATAAATTTTGTTTTTCTTTTAAAACAAAAAAGCAGCTAGTCACTGCAACATTTTTATCTGTCTTAGATTATGGTGACACGGTGTATGGGACCGCCTCAGCACAATGTCTGCATAAGATTGACACTGTGTACCATGCGTCTCTGAGATTTATTACAAATTGTAAAAATCTAACCCATCATTGTGAATTGTATTCCAGAGTGGGATGGCCATCGCTGTCAAACAGGAGATCAGGGCATTGGCATATTTTTATCTATAAGGCCATGCTAGGTCTGTTGCCATCCTACATTAGTAGTTTAATCACATGGAGAGGTGTTGGTTCCCATTCATTGCGATCAGATGATCATTTGCCGCTCCTTGTTCCATTTGCCCGTACAAATCTGGGAAAAAGGGCTTTTGCCTATTCCGCTCCTTCTGCATGGAACTCTTTGCAAAAAGACTTGAAATTATCTGAACTTATTTCCTTAAATGCTTTTAAATCCAGATTGAGAGAACCTGAAATGACCTGTTTACATTGTAAATGTTTCTAATTATCTGTGTTGCATAACTGTTATAAATGTAATTGATTGTATTTTTGCCTGCCTCTTGGCCAGGACTCCCTTGAAAAAGAGGTTTTTAACCTCAACGGGACTTTCCTGGTTAAATAAAGGTTAAATAAATAAAAAATAAAAAACAGGGCTGACTGTCCTTGGTATCAACTGGCTACCATGTGAATTAAGTGGAATGTTTGCTGGGAAGGAAGATGGAAAACTGCTGGGAAGTGAACTAGAAAAGTGATGCAGATGATAACTAAATGAATTTTCCCCAAAACATTTCCCCTGACAGTGGCACCGCTTTCGAACAACTGACACCATCTGGGGTGAGGATCAGATATGATTAGTTTGTCCACTTTCCACCATTTTTAACAAGGCTACAAAAATGTGTATCCTCCTCTTCTATCATCACTGCTTCAGTGTTTGTCTTAGTCTCTTCTTTTGTAAACAGGAAATGTGGGGACATCAATGCAGAGTAGACGCTTTAGCCAACTAAAAAGCTTATCTTCTGAACATCTGACACAAATCACCAATTTGAACTGAACAGGATTACTTTCTTTTCTTTTATACATTATTTACATAATTTTTCTTGTATCCAAATTACCATAATACACACTGAAAGTAATTGTTTCTGCAGGTCTAATCTGTAATTGTGTTGCCTTCGGGGAATACAACCCGTTACTCCCCAGCACTGAGTTAGAAGTGAACACAATGGCTACATTGAGGCCAAATTAGTCATTTGCAGCAGAACATTTGCTGCATTGATAGTCCGGGTATTACCTGGAAATCAGAGGAGATTTCCACATGCCACTACACATCCCACACTGTTGTGTCAGTGATATATAAACTGGGTGGAGATTCAGAGGAGTCGGTGGTGAGCGTGGGTGTGTACATGTGGACTGCACTGCAAACTGAACCACAGGATGGTATATCATTGTTTGGCCTACTCCTCCCTGCTGCGGCCCTGCAGTCCAAACTGTGTTTTTTCACTGAACATAGATACTGTGGCGAAAAGTCCTTGAGACCAGTGACTTTTCCTCCTCCCTCCCTCACTCCCTCGCTCTCTCTTTCTTTCTCATGGCGAGGCTGGCACTGAGCCGGAGAGCAGCTCTGTGTGCCTTGATAGAATTACAGTTGCAAAGTGCACCGCAGCTGGCACCCAGGATATGGGTGAGAAAATCAGGGACTCTCCCAGACTCCCTGGTGAGCGGAAAAGGGCAGATGAGGAGAAAAGATAACCAGTCTCTCCAGGCACTCTATTCTTGCATTTCACTTTCACATTTCAAGGACAAGTGAATGAGTGTTAATGAAATTTGCCACTGAGATTCAAAAATCGACCGGAATAAGCTTTCAATCTCAATCGAAACCAAAAGCAAGTTTTGTTATCTTTTATTAGTTTGCTCAGTTGTCATCACATTACGTATGGAACTGCAGTCTCATTATAACAACTTCCTAGAGTCTCTACTAGAGAGGTACAACAGGTCCCAACCAAGAAAAAGTCTGGATCATTACTGACTGCATGTAAAACCCTGCCTTGACATTTTACACTCCGGTTTTTGTATGGATTAAAGAAGTGAGATACAAATAGTGTTAATTACTAAGCTACTGATGGGTGCATTGTGTTACTTTTGTACAAAGCCAGGCAAGAGAGTGATATCCATCTTCTCATCTATCTCTCGTCAAGAAATCAAATGGTATTTTTCCAAAAATGTGAACTTCTTTTTTTAATAATAAACTTCCAGGCTCACATTTAGTTGATTTATGTATTGCATTGCCCATAATTTGTTGTAGTCAGAGTGACATTGTCAAATTGAACTCTATACCCGATGTCTCTTAGTAGTTTTATCAGATCTTAAAAAGCATTGAGTCATTTGAGAGACTATAGTAAAAACAAAGCGAAAAACATGGCTCACTGTGGTCTTGGGGTGTCAGTAACGTACTGACAGTCATGCTGTTGGTTAAGTGAAGCGTAGGTGTATGCATGTCTCAGTGCGTGCATGCATGGCCACAAGGCCACTGATGATCAACATAAATGTCAGCACTGACATGATAACAACCACGGGGTTTCCTTGGTTGTGTCCAGGATGTTTTCCGAAATTCAAGTGCATGCCATTGTTCTAACCATGAAACCACAAAAGGAATTATTTGATTCTTTTTGTTCCCATTCCCAGATATACATTTCCATTCAAACATCTTAAATATATTCCATACGCAAAATAATGTTCCTCATATTGGCAAGGCAGTTCAGCAAATGAAATGTCTATGACTCGTCTGACCCGTAGTCTTGAAAAGGAAAGACAGAGGAGGAAGTTGCATAGACGTTTTGTAAGCTACAGGGTTTATGGGTATTGTGGTCTCAATATGGAAAAAAAACTTGTGCAAACACAACCACTGGCATGAGAGGGTGGGGGATTTTCTGATAATGATATCAAAATATCTCTGACATTTTGTGTTGATATTAAGAGATGATACTTAAAAAAAGATTGCACTTCATTGTCATTGTTTCTCTCACTGCCATTGCTATGCCTGCTATAATACTATCAAAAACGACGTCTAGATTTAACACTGAGAGAGGACAGTGGTCAGTGCCTAGTAGTCGTATTACTTTTGATATACATTTTAAATCAAAGGATTTTAATCCAATCAATCATTTTTAGCTGTATTGTCTTTTTTAGAATGATTGAAAGTTAAGATTGAGTTGTTGAGTTATATGGTATACATCGACAAGGACACCCCATAAATTGTTATTATGGAAAATGTCACCGTGTTCAAACCATTTCAGAAAACAGAACCAACAATGTTTTGTGTCTCAATGCTTTCCGATTTCTGATTTAGTTACTGAAGATGCTAAGATTAGCTAACTCTACTCAAACAGAGTGAATATTTATCAGAGTTTGTCACCTGCAGATTTGATGGGCAAGTTGGTATTTATGGTACCAGAATGCTGTATATCGGGTCGACTCCAACTACAGTGCTAATGTTCATCATAATGAAGGAACATGTTGAAACTCTTTACATTCAGCTATGGGGTTTTTTTCGCTGGATAAATCTGCAATTATAATAACAGTGGACAACAGTGATAATAATAGAGTGACTTATTTAAAATACATGTTGTGCAGCTGTGCTGTATGTTTGTCTTTTGGGAAATAAATGTGCATCTGTACTTTGTGAATAATGTATCTGTTGACCTTCAGTGCAGAGTAGTGAGCTCAGAAACATGTACTGAATTCTGCAAGGTAGCTAAGATATCTTTAAGACAAATGTATTTATTTTATAAATAAAATGAATGTTTATTAATACAATGCGTTGACGTAGAGCATATTCATGCACACGTTTTAATTCACCAATTCATTCAAATGTGATAGCTAAACAGTAATGTTTGATGATGAATCAAACCTTAAAATGGTTGTTGGCTTTTAAAATGTCCAGAACATTCATACATTGTATCAGCTTGGATCTCAACGTCACACACAAATTCGTCCACCACGTGCAAAAATTGCATTGAGTTCATACATCCAGTACATTATTTGTAGAGTAAGGATCAAAAACTGTGAATTCTTGTCATCAAGCAATTGGGATATAGTTCTTGTGCATTGTTCCCATTATGGCATTCAAAATAGTGAAGTGGTTACAACAGAAACACGAGGACGTAGACCAAACAATGTGACTGTACAGACAATTGTCTTACTATCACCTCAGAAATTTCAGTTCGACATTGAGAGAGGACACCTTTTGATTGAATAAGTAGAAATAAATACACACAGGCACAAAAACAGGAACAAAAGGTTCCTCTGTGCTATTTTTGGACATTCAGTCTGTGGGTTGAGTCTGATTAATAGCAGTAGCCACATTAAAATGTCTCTTACCGCTTTCTTTTTTAGAGTCTAGTTTTGACAGAAGCTCCACTTAAACACAACACACACACAAAAAAACTTAATAGTGTGTGTGTGTGTATATAAATGTACTGTATGTGTGGGATGGAAATACTCTGCCAAGGGGGAATTCTGGTCGCTAAATGCCATATCTTGACATATAGTATAGAAGGGGAACTCAGATTGATGTGTTTATAACTGAGAATCATGATGAAATGCACTTCTCTAAGTGAGGACATTCTTAATAATCTGTGTGAATGCTAGGCTCCAGTAAATGGCATTAAGACACAAAAAGAAAAGTTTTACTCCAATGTCTTTTTTTCCGAGTAATTCACTTTGTGCACTTGCGGTGGTGGGTTTGGGTCTGTGCAAGTGGGAATCCCCACTTGGCTCCCACATCACCTTTGACCCCTACTTTGTCCTTACATCAACTTAGCCAAAGAATGTGTGGCAGAAAGGAGAGTGTGGAAAATTCTTCAGTAAGTAAAATCAGTGAGATGAGTCGACTGTTAAAGGTGCAATGTGGAAACAGTTGGGCAGGTTTTAGAACTACGATTGTGTGTGGTTGGAGGATGATGAGACCAGACCAGCATGATGGAAAGCCCAGCCGACTGCTAACACAAACACACCACGGGTAGAGAAGAGGGGGGAGGGCAGGAAGGTTGAAAAGGTGGGGGAGGAACGATAGAGAAGAACAGTGTTTTGTGTCAGCTTTACAACAATGACAGTTGTCAATAAAATGCTGATGTTGACCAGTATTGACAGGGTCAAGGGAGTGTTTACACTAGAGTCCATTATCAAGTTTATTCTGTGGAGACTTGATCCGTATTTTGTCCTCTAGATCCCCTCACCCTCCCTGCCAACTGAGCCCAGAGAGGAGAGACTTGGCCCTGGGAGGGGTCTATGAGTGGAGTGGGTTTGAATCTTGATTTTAGAGATGTTTCACACACTTAGAAAACAGTGTGGTGTGTGTTTGCATCATTACCATAATTGAGAGTGACTGCTAAGAGTGCACGGACGGGGAGGTGTTGGCATTACCCCTCCAAAATTTGTCAAATTATGTGAATGAATGAGAGACGTGTAGCTGGCTCGGCCCCAGGCTCATGAGCGAGATGGGATCAAACAGAAATAAGGGGCTTGTGGGAGTGTGTGTGCTGGTGAGCCTACTGCTGTGCATTCGTTGGGACTGTTGGCACACTCACAATTACTGTTTAGGCTTCGTGCCAAGCAAAACATGCCCACCCTATCTGGTAGACCTCTAACGGAGACAAGCTAGGATCAAGCCAAAGATGGCAGACTATTGTCTTTTGTCCTTGCGTGGTTCTGTTTTCCTCAAGCTTAAAATGTTGAGTTGTTTAGTAATTCTTTGGCTCTTGTTCAGTGGAGCAGCCGGCAAGGCGAGGTTACTCCATGTCATTGGAATCTGTGCACAATGGACTCAAACCCCCCTCCTCCTCCTTAGCACCATGCTTGTGAACCCCTCTACAAGAGCTCTAGTTTTATTGAACCCCTTCCTCCATACCCCAACATCCATCCACACAGCTTGGTTCCCCCCTCCCACACACACACAGGAGCCCTCAGTGTTACATTGCTCCCTGAAGAAGCAATACAAACATTAGTGTTCAATTCAAGGCCATGGTTCATTGGAATGCACCCCACCAAAACTCCTTGTAAGCATCTCTCTCTCTCTCTCTCTTTCTCTCTCTCTCCTTATTTGTCTCTCTTCCCTCCCTCTTTAACTCTCTTTCTCTCTCTCTCTCTCTGATAGCCTACAGCGAGGACAGAGCGTCGTTGCCATGGCACCTCTTGTCTGAGTCAGTGCAGCGGTTAAAACCCGGTCACTCTCCTGGCTTTCGCGTGGGATGTTCAGTCAGCATGTTGGTGCACGCCGGCTGAACTCGTGTGTGTAGAAAACTATTCAGCTCCGCTCCGTCCCAGGATGAGACTTCACCAACAGCTGTGAGACGAGGTCCATAGTGGAAGCACGCGGGGACACGTCGCACACCTGCGGCTGAATGGAAATAGATGGAGGAACTTGCGTCGCAGAAGCTGTCGCCGCACTTGAACCGATTACTTCACCTCCTCTCGTGGTCCACGGGGGAGCGCGCTTGTAAGCTGATTTAACCCAGGGGATGTGAATACCTCCCCGGGATTAGAAAGTTATTGGCTGAACGACAATGCCCCGCGGCTCGGTCCGGCACTCCCGGCTATTGTTCGTGCGGCGGCGGACGCAGGGTGCCCGGTCTCCCCCGGTTCATCTCCATTAGCCTCTGCTCCGTGTCCCCTCGCTGCTTCGCTCAGGTCGCCCTCCCGGTGTGAATAGGATAATATGACTTCCTGGCTCCGCACATTTGGCAGCGTCCCTCTGTGTCTCCTGCTGTGGTGCTTGGTGGTTGCTGTCTGCGCAAAAGCTTCCAGTGCCGGTGAGTGGAGGCTCATTAGGGCCAATTACATCATATCCCAACAATTAGCCTGCATCATGTAGGCTATCACGTGAAGACATCACTGCGCAACATGAGCTCCAGTGCTGTGCTCTCTGTAAGGGGTCAGTGGTTTCCCAAATGTTTCACGCAAAGAAGCCACTTTATGACCATTTAAGAATTATATTTCATTATTTCACATTAAAGCAGGGAACTATTCATTATTGAAGGTATGCCTATGCGCCTTTACACCCCCACCACATCAACCTCTTGTTTCAGTATTGATCAGTTATAATTAGAAGTTAAACGCTTCACCTATTCTGAGGTTTGCCAGAGGCCGCGTGTGTTAATTGGGTCAGAGCTGCTTGTTAGTGAGCTGTTAGTGATGCTAGGCAGTATTTCTCTGTCCTACATTTCAACCCTGTATCTCATTGAAATGGCTCTGGAAAATTGGATTTCAGCAGATAAATAAATTATTAATCCCACTACAGTGAGCTCAAGGTTCACGTTGTGCCTTTTGCTGTGAAATCTTCAGTGTACATCCCTGGTCTGCAGTATTTTAACGTGCATTAAAGGATCTTGCATGAATAATTTGTCAGTGTCACTCCAGTAATATATTTGCGGACATGAAGGATTCTTGAATCACAATTAGATAGTCCTCTGTGTGTGTGTGTGTGTGTGTGTGTGTGTGTGTGTGTGTGTGTGTGAAATGATCCATTGCACCACTCCAACAACTCAAGCACCTGTTCCCACACTCACAGCCGTTTCCCCACTAAACGGCTGGCTGATATGAGATGCTTAGTGGTGCTTCCATCATCAAAAGTGTGCATGAGATCTGTAATAGCCACAGGGGCTCAACTGCAAGGCTAATGAGTGTTGACACACACATTCTTTCATATGCTAATCACAGACTCTTCTCCTCATCCCATTTATTTTCCATCCGTTTCCTTTTCCCTTCAATTTTGACCACTTTGCCCATTTCTCTCTCTGCAGGTGAAAGTGTGTGTTGGTCTCCTAGTATCAGTTCTTGTACAGAGTGTCTCGGACGGGGACCACAGTGTGCCTGGTGCTTCAAGGAGGTAGGAACGTGTATAAAAAAGTGTTTGTTTGTGTGTGAAAGATAGGAGGGGAAAAAAGAGAAAACGTGGCAGAAATTCAGCAGCATTCCTCAGATGACACACACCATGGCTTTTATGCCATCCGCAGATGCGAATATAATGTGTATCTTCAGGGTTGGTGGCCTGTGAGTGTGTCTGCATGTGTGTGTGAATGTTTCCATGCGTGCTTTCCCATGCAGCAGCAGCAGAGACAGAGCCACTTTCTATCCATGTGTTTAGTCTAGGTGCTCACACATATCACTGCATCTGTGCACTGCACACTCTTGTGTTTGTCTGTATCTGTTTTCTGGGTGTCAGTCTGTCTCGTAAAGAGCCCACCCTGAATCAGCCTTGAAAAGCTGTAAAGCATCCCAGCTCCACACCAGTCTCTCTCTCTCTCTCACACACACACACACACACTCACACACACACACACACACACACACACACACACAAACTACACCGTCTAGACCAGACTGACAACATGTGTGTGTTTACAGACTTCAGGTGCTTTCCCATGCTGTGAACCCTAACCTTAACCGATCATTAAGTGGGGCCGGGCTCACTGGTGTGTGAAAGCATTAAATGCCAACCTTTCTTAACTTCCACACACACACACCGCGTCACAAGCGCTGTAGTAAGCAGGTACAGTGCTTGTAAACCTGCATGCTTCCATTTTGCCATTGAAATACATTGTGAGGCAAAAGGGAAAACTCTGTTAAGGAAAGTCCCGGGAAGTCACTGTGCAACTTTTTGGTAGTCACAGTGTTACAGGACAAATATTAGCCACAGAGACAGCTACTGTATATAAAACCAAACCAATTGGATCTATCTACTTTCTTCTATATCCATCAGAACGGCCACTTTTGTTCAGCTCTCCTTTCTTCTGTATCAGATACAGAAAGATTGGATCTGGGCACAGATGAGAAACACAAACAGGACACTTTTCCGTAATACATTAAACTGATGAGTTACTTCAGGATCACGTAATATTATGGTAACATTTGTTGTTTTTTGTCATGTCAGTGTAAGTTCCTATAGGTGTGAGTGGTTGTAGTAACATCAGAAAGGAGTGGAGAGTAAAGAAAGTATGGGGATGCAAGGACTTGATTCTTCTGCTAAACTTGAAATCTCCCGCCTCATCTACTTCACAGTGACTCAAGAAGACATGTGAGGTTTACAGCTGCATAAACCCAACACAAAGAACAGATATGACTGAGTATTACATCCATGATGGTCACATATTTGGCAGGATTAGTGTGTCTTGCATGTAGGGTCAAAGAGGATAATGTGGTATTCAACTTGACCCACTTGTGTGTGTCCCTTGTTCTCATTCCCGAAATGTGATTATCATCTTACATCTTAAAAGTCAATTTAGTTGTAACATCTTTTAAACTGTCTGGCAGCTTTACTCCTGTGTCTCTTTTTGTTTTATTTGTATCAATATTTAAAATAAAGTATATTGACTGCCTTGTGTGACATGTAGGACTTTCTGGATGGGGCGGGGCCAAGCCAGCGCTGCGACCTACCAGTGAAGCTGCTGAGGAGAGGCTGTGGACCGGAGTTCATGGAGCAGTCGGAGATCAAGGTGGAGGTCAACGCCACCGTCAGCAGTACACAAGTGTCCCCACGAGACATCAGCATCACCCTCAGACCAGGTAGACGACAGGCACCTCTGGATTTGTACCTAGAATGCAACACAGATATGCACTGTTTTGCTTATTTTGTTAGTGTGTGATGAAGCAGCTAAGGTGAGATTTCAATCAAATTATTTCATTATATGTGTATGTCTAGGTTCAGAAGCCAGCGTCATAGTGGCTGTGAAGCAGCTGGAGCGTTATCCTGTGGATCTGTACTACCTGGTTGATGTGTCGGCATCTATGCAGGAGAACCTTGACCATGTAGGTGTTCGCCAGCGCTGAAACATTTCACTAAATCTTCTTAAAGGTTTAAACTAAATTCTAAATCCTCACAACTTTTTTACACAAACTCCTACGTTGTTTTTATGATGGTTGGAAAAATAACAAGTCATATTATACATTATAAACACAGATAACAGTTTGGTGTTACATCATTGGGGCTTCTGAGATGGCTACCGTCTTTCCATTTTTCATGGAATAAACTGTAAACATTTTAGAGCTCAAACAAATGTGCTTAAATGAGGGCTTTCTTTGAAAGGAATATAAAAAACAAATGTGTTCCTCTCTTTGGGCTAATCCATTGTATCTCCCCATCATCTTCCTCTTCTCTGCTTCTTAATCCTTTTCTTCTTCTACTTCTCCCTCTTACTGTCCTTTACCAACCCTTGGATTCCCCATTATGTCTCTACCTGCCTCTGCATGTTCTCTGTTGTCCAGTTGAAGACAGTTGGTGTGGCGCTGTCTCTACGTATGACGGAGCACTCCTCGGACCTTTGGCTGGGTTTCGGCTCGTTTGTGGACAAACCTGTCTCCCCCTACATCAATGTCCATCCCTCAAAGATCAACAACCCCTGCAGGTAAGACACAAAATTAGGATTAGTCCTCTACAAAGCTTTTTATTAGATTCTAAGAATATATAGAAAATATATATATTGCCTTGTGAGATAAGTAGAGTGGTGTCGTGATTTGATTGATTATTTAAAAATACATCCAAGCAAGCTGCTCCCATTAGTTGCTCCCAATTTTGTGTGACTCAGGGACAGAGTTTTCAGTTGTTGAGGGGCAACATTATTTTGATGATGAGCCGTGGGAGACAGAAACAACAGACAGGCTTTTGACATTCATTTGTCCTGAGATCTACATCTTTAAATGTTGCAATTAAAACAATCTGGACCATCTCCATCTCTCACCAGTGATTATGAGATCCGCTGTCGTCCAGCCCACGGCTTCCACCACGTCGTGAGTATGACTGGAAATATGAGCGAGTTCACACGTGTGATCAAACGCCAGCGCATCTCCGGAAATATGGACACACCTGAGGGAGGACTGGATGCTATGCTGCAAGCAGCTGTCTGCCAGGTCTGTATAGCTGGGAAATCAGGCTCACAAGAGCTACCTGTGTACAACAAAGGGGAAAGAGAGTTACCAACAGATTTTTTTTATGGCCAGCCAGTCTTGAATATGTTTGGAAAAGTGAGGCTTAACCCCAAATTTGGTAGTCAGCCTGCATGCCAGTGAACGAAGCATTTATTCTGGGAGAATGGTGGCACTCTGACTCAGCATTGGATATTGCCACTGGAATCCCACTAAGTAATGACACCATTGCTGGGGTATGACAGACACACACACACACACACACACACATACACATACACAGTGAGTAACATCTCTCAGGGGGGCCCTGAACCAACCCAGAGTAACCAACTTGCAGGGGAATACCACGCCATCATTCCAGAAATACACTCTCCATTATGTCAGGCCTACTTATAAACTCACTGGGTTTCCTAAAATATACAGACAACACACACTCGTAAACAAATCTTTCTCAGACTGAGGGAGGGTCTGTGACTTGTGGAAGAATCTGTGCTGCGTTTCCTTTAATTGGGCATCACAGAAAGAGCGGATCACCACGGGAACTAATGTAGCTCAGATGAGTAAAACCATATGTTTCTTACCGCATATGTAAAAAAATATATAAAGCACAAACATATTTTTCACATCAGTCCGTGTAGATGTGGTTGACTAGTGATATGAAGGGATAAAAATGAGAGAATCTATAAAACTACTCTCCAGGAATGTTGAAGAATTAATGATTTACACACATTACACAATAGCCTGATTCCTCTGCTTCTGTCTTTTAGACATCGGTGGGTTGGCGACCAGAGGCCAAGCGTCTGCTGCTCCTGATGACCGACCAGCCATCTCACCTTGCCCTGGACAGCCGGCTGGCAGGGATTGTTACGCCACACGATGGCCTGTGTCACCTGGAAAACAATGTATACACAGGGAGCACTAGGATGGTAAGAGGAAAAAGAGGAAACTTGTAGATGCTGGGAAGTCAAGCTTACAGGGAAAGAGCTGAACCTTTTAACTAGGCGTTCAATGCATCTTAAAGTTTAAATGGTCTCACATTAATATAGATTGCACATTACTACATGGGCTGCAGGTGAAATGAGTCTTGTAGATGTTCAATTGCAGATAGATACATTAAAGAATTAATCCTTAAAGGAATACTGTTTCTACTGTTCCTTTAAAGCCAACATGGTCACATGCTAATATGGACTGTGTACGCTACATGGGGTGTAGTTGGACCATGTAAACTCTAAAGTTTAGAGACAAATTACTGCATTTTTAAGAATGGTAGATTTAAACTTAACATGGTACATCATTGGGAACATAAAAAAGGATTTCCTGAAAAAGTTGTATTTGTATTTAGTCTGTTGTTTGTCTCCTTTTCAGGATCACCCCAGTGTGGGTCAGTTGTCTGATAAACTGCTTGAAAACTATATGTACTCCATCTTTGCTGTGGAGAAGCAGCAGTACCAGTGGTACGAGGTAATCTCTCCTGCACAAGTGCAAACAACAAAATGTATACACGAGAAAACAAATGTTTTTAGGGTGTGGAGACTTCCATAAAATCACAATTTCTTTTTCCCTTTTCTTCTTTAGGAGTTGGTACGTTTGCTACCTGGCTCCTACCTAGGGAAATTAGGCCTCTTTCAGGCTCCGAACCTTATAGAGCTGGTGGTGGACGCATACAAGGTACAGAGCACTCACCTACTGTGCTTCCTCTGCAACTTACTTCTCATTTTTGTCCTATTTCGGTACATGATTCAAAACGCCCCAGTAGTCATACTACAGAAAAGGCTAGATTTAGGTACATGTTTAATACAAAATTCTGAAACTGGAGATTATTAGAGATATTTTTAGTTGCTAAAAGGCCTAATGCAACTGAAAAACACATATGACAACAAGAGGTTACAGAGGCGTAAGGCGTGCATGCGCGTGTGTATGATAGAGAGAGAGAGAGCGAGAGAGAGAGCGAGACTAGGGGTTGGCAGCAGGCTATAATCTTGCCTCAGGCACAGCGCTCCATTGTTTGCTTCGAGAATCTGCAGAATCCACAGATCTGGGTGCTCAGCCATGCACGCATACACACACACACACACACACACACACACACACACACACACACAAGCAGCAGAGCCCGAACAGAAGCTTGCATTATAATACCTATCAGATCCCCCGGGAACCATGTGTCCTAATCCTGGACAAATACAAAGATGCTATTTTCGTCCCCACCTCCTTGTTCCCATTAACCCCCCTGTATTTCAGACTGAAAGAAATGGCATTCTAGTGACTACTTTAATTAATCACACTCCCTTTCTGGCACTCTTTCTCTTTGTTACTTGTGCCTCATTATTTTTCACTCAGAAAAAATAGATTCAATGCATTTGATACTTTGTCACAAGAACTGTCACTGTTTTTACCACTGTCTAAGCCACATTCCCTTGCAACCAGAATAAAACACTGTATTTCTTGATATCAAGCAGTAAAGTTAAGGTTGCTTTTTAATCTCTCTCTCTGCCCTTGCCCCATCCAGAGGTTGTTGTCAGAGGTGGCTGTATCAGTATCAGTGGAGGACAAGGCAGTCAGCAGGTACTGGGTGTCTGTATCTCCTCTCTGCCCCAATGGATCCATAGCTAAGGACCAGAGCTGCTCGGGGGTGCAGCCCGACCAGACGGTAAACACACAAGCAGTATCCAAGCACAAACAAGATTAAAAACCAAGAATTTAGCAAAGTGTTACTCCTACTTATACAGAAGTCTTCACTTTAAGCTGCCAGAGATGTCATAGGACATTTATTGGTTGCATTGGATTACTATGACACATACAAACACACTCCCGCACACACAACACTGAGAGCTAAAGATCTGGAGAATAATCTCAGTTGAGCCGATTACAGGCTGTGTTTAACAGGAAAACTTTTCCACGTGATTCCATGACCTATTCATCCTAAAATCCTAACATTGCCCAACATCAAAGCCTTCGAGAAAAAAATAGGACATTTATATTCAGAAATGGGTCATTGGACATCCACTGCTATCATACCTGTTCCATTTATTCACAGAAAGAAAAAAGTCTGCACAATTGCAGAGGAGCTTTTCTGCTGTGGTTAAAACGTTAACAATGACAATGCAGAGGCACCGTCATTTTGTCCGGGGCTTAGCGCCACCCATGAGCATGTTTTTCTCCCGTCCCAGAATGCTGTGTGGACTAGCCAGACCTTCTTTCGCAGCGCTGTGGAGGAAGGTCTGGCAATGCGAGACTATACAAAAGGCTACTATCAACAAATGTTCAATTATAACAACCAAAGGAACCCATTTTTGGTACTAATAACAACACTTTCAGCACATTTGAAAAAGTTCTTCCTGTTCACGCCCTAAACTGCAGACGAGACTCCTCTCCTCCATAACCTTTTGGGGCTCTTAACTTTGTCAAACACCAAGATACTTAATGGCCGCTCTATACTTGCTCCATTGTGCAGATAGACTTCAGCCCTTTAATCCATGGGTGGATTAAAGTGAATTATGGAAAGTACCCACATTTACCAGAATGGTGATAAAAATCAAATGAAAGGCCTTCCTGTACATTCAAAGCTTAGGCATGCACAATTTCCCAACCACATGAACAGAATAATTATTCACATTAAGTTATATCTCACTTAGAATCCAGTTCCACGTTACTTATGTTGGATAATAACCAGGAAGAATTTAAGTCTTATAAGTATGCAATGGCAGAAGGTGGATCATTTTAGGTTATTCCTTTTTAGATGTACAGCAGGAGTGTCATAGGGGGAAATACATTTTTACACTGCTGCATTTCTCTGGAGGTGTGTAGTATCTCTAAAGAAACAGTGGACAAAAGAAAAGAAAGGGTTGTTAGTCAATCATGAATCTGTTTTTTAACCTGTCTGTATATTTGTCAAAGGGTGACCCTTTCCCTCTTTCTAAAAGGGACGACAACAGAAATAAGCTTTATTATGTATTTACAATTGTAATTGTACTGCATGTCAAGACTTTACCTTTAATGCTGTCAAATAAATCTTCCTACAGACATGCAAGCAGCTTTACAAAGCTGTACTTACACACAGTGGTGCTTTGAACTAAATACTAACTACATCATGCTAACATTCTCACAGTGATGATGCTAACATGCTAATGTTGAGCAGGTATAAGCTTAACATGTCCATCATCTTAGTTTAGCATGTTAACATGTAACAGTTTTGCAAGTTCTTGGTCATAAACCAAAGTATTGGACAAATTTAAATTTTGATCCGATAAAGGAAAAAAAAAAATCAGGGATCACAAAATGTTTTTAGGATTCATCCTCTGGGGACCATGGATTTCTGTACTAAATGCCATGGCAAACCCATCTAATAGATATTTTAGTCTGAACCAAAGTGGTGATCAACTTTTCGTCTTCCCATGCAGGTCTACTTCAACATCACCATTGGAATGCGCTCTTGTCCTGACAACGGTGAAGATGAAGATGTAACAGTGATGGTTCGACCTGTGGGTTACAACGAATCCACCATTGTTAGGATCCACTCTAAATGCCGCTGCAGTTGTGGACCAATGAGGCACTGCAATGACGACAGCCCATCACCATGCAAAGAGCAGAGGCCAGATCACGGACTAATTAAGGACTCAGACAGAGATTCAAACTTGAATTGCAGAGCGAATGGGTCTGATGTGGACTGCAGTGGTCGGGGAGTGTGTGAGTGTGGGAGGTGTGTGTGTGACCAGACCAGGCTTGGGACAATATATGGGAATTACTGCGAGATAGATGACTTCTCCTGCCCGTACGAAGGAGGGCTGCTGTGTGGAGGTAAGTGGGGGAACACTTCAAAAATGATGTATGTTTTTGATTTCTTTTGATATTGCTATGACTTATTTTTTTAATTGCTAAACGACAGTGAGCACAACTGGAGCCACATGTGCAAAACTAACTACAGTCTGCACAGAAGCAGTTGTGGACCAATCTCTAGTTCATTTTTTTATTTCTTGAACACAGTTTTCAAAACACTGTTCCCAGCTTACCTTTTTCCCATACACTTAGTCACAGTTTTTTTTCAATTGCTAAACAACAGTGGTCACAACTGAAGTCATATGCGCAACACTCTAACTACAGTCTGCACTACCAACAGTCACCTGCGCTAAACAGTTCACATCTCCTGCAAAACTCATTCCAAACAACACAACTCTTCACACGTCTCAAAACAGTCAACAACAATCCTGCCTCTCTCCAGCATTATGCGACAAGTTTTCATCATAACATTGGATGCCCTCTCTTGCACCTGCCTTATCTATAAATACAAATGAATGTGGTATTTGCATTGCTTCCACCTCCATTAATTTCTGAAAAACAGTAAGTGTGCAACTACAGTAGTAAAGGAACTGTTTTTCACAATTGTTTATATCTATGTATGTAACCTCAGACAGTTTATCCTATATATATGTGTATACATACACAGTATATACTGTAATAAGTCTAAAACAAGACAGCTGCTTAGGCTTTCAGCTGAAATTGCAATTGCAATCAGCAGTGTTTGAAAGGCACCAGACTGAAATTAATTCTGTTTTGAATGTGTTTTTAACAGTTTTGACAGCATTGTGTTAGCATTTGAACAAAGTGCTGTAAATCCACAGTATTGCAGGTAGTTAATTGTAGTCATGGGATAAGTGCGTAGAGTTTTGAAAACTGTGTTCAAGAAATAAAAAATGAACTAGAGATTGGTCCACAACTGCTTCTGTGCAGACTGTAGTTAGTTTTGCACATGTGGCTCCAGTTGTGCTCACTGTCGTTTAGCAATTTAAAAAAAATGTCATAGCAATATCAAAAGAAATCAAAAAGCAATTTTAATACAAAGGAATACATTGACTACATCTTTGTTTACTTCTGTAACACTTTCCTTCCGTCTCTGTCTGTCCTTCTTAGGGCGTGGTGTGTGTGTGTCAGGAGAGTGTGTGTGTGAGGACGACTGGACAGGTGATAGCTGTGGTTGTCCCATCTCCACAGCAACCTGCCAATCAGCCAATGGCTTGCTTTGCAGCGGGCGGGGGAGATGTGTGTGCGGCAAGTGTGTGTGTGAAGACCCTCGTCACTCTGGAGACTTCTGTGAGAGATGTCCTGCTTGCCAAAGCACCTGCCAATCATACTGGTACTTGTTGTTTTCTGTTTGCTACCACAATGCATGATGGGAGCTCTTACAGAGCTATTTATAACTGAAGCTGACACTGTGGTCCTCTTTCTCTCTCTCTCTCTCTCTCTCTCTCTCTCTCTCTCTCTCTCTCTCTCTCTCTCAGGAAGTGTGTTGACTGTCACCTGTCTCACGGTCTTTCACAAAAGGAGGCAGGACACTGCAACAACACCTGTGCACCACTGGTGGGCTACATGGATGATGTATCAGGTACAGCCACTTTAGCTAATAGAATATGCTCTGAGCACAGTTTTACACATGGGCTTTGCATGTTTGTACTTTTGTGGATCTAAGGAAAGTTGATTTTACATAGGACTATAGACTATGATGGGTTTACATTAAGTTTATTTGTTGTCCAAAAGATGCAGCCTCTTGTTCTCTATTTACAGATACAGCAGACACAGAACAACATAAGCATTGATTTGGAGTCATCTTTCTGACTTGAGTGATATAACTCTACTCTTCTTTTAGATCAGTTTTGGTCTCCACCAACTGTTTGGAAGCATATCTGGCTCCTAGCAAATAAATGCCTGATGTTCACCCGGTAGTCATTAACTTTATCTGTCTGCTGGTTGGTGCTGGGCACAAAGTGTACAGCAGGTTTATCACCTCTGCTGCTGAAAATGGGTTGATAGGAAAACCAACACAAAGGGTGATATGAGTTACTGTATGTATGAGTTGGGTTATAATTTTGGTGATTTGTCACTACCAAAAGCATATTTTACATTACACATAGTAATATGATCCATTGTTAGTAGTATAAAAATGGTCATTGCTTTAGGTTTAAGGTGAAAACTGAAGAGCTGTAAAACAGCAGCTTTCTTGTAATGCTCATTGATTCTTTTCTTTTCACTTGGGATTTGAGTTTAACATGTCTGGACTGAATAACCTCTCTCTCTCTATCTCTCTGTTTCTCCCACACACACAATTTTCAGGCCAAGCAGAGGAGATGTGGATTCAGTGTATGTACATCAGTAATGACAACTGTCGCTATCGCTTTCAAACAAGCTCACAGTCTGGTCAGACCCAGCTTCGCATAAGCACAAGACCAGGTATAATGTCAACACACACACACACACACACGCACAGGCCTTCATTTGAGGTCACTTCCGCTGCTACCATTACTGCACCACTGCACCCTGGTGTATTTAAGTCAGCAAGCCTGCTGTCAGTGTTACAGCTGTATTTTACATTTCCCCTCAGTTCCCAGCTTACCTTTTTCCCATACACAAACACACACACACACACACACACACACACACACATTATTGACACATCCAAGTGTTACAGTTCATCCCGCCTTTCCAATGTTTGGAACAGCATTGTTCATTATGCGTTTCCCCCCTATCTCCCCCTATCCCCTTACCCCCACCCCTCCACCCGACGGGACATTCTCTTCCGGCTTACGCCCACTCCTCCCGGGTGCTGCAGGAGCCAGGTCTCCATGGTAACCCTGTTACAAAATGTCAGAGCACTCTTTGGGCTCTTTGTGTTGAGCGATGAGCCCGTCATCCACACATGCTCCTTAGCCGAACACAGCCAGCTGACTATTCAGTGCAGCACCACTGGCACAGCTGCCACTGACTAGGCTATGTAACTGTGTGTTTGTTTAGAAAGTAATTAAGTATATTTACTTAAGTACAACTTTGAGGTATTTGACATAGTTTTTCCATTTATTGCTACTTTATACTTCTACTCTACTACATTTCAGAGATTAAAAAATGTGTGAGTGTAAACTTTAAAGACCTATTTTACAGTAAACCTTATGTGTGTGTCCACAGAGTGCACCAGCAGCAGCCAGCTGGTAGGTACATTCCTGAGTGTGTGTGCTCTGACAGTGCTGTGCGGGTTGGTGGTGGTGGCTGTGTCCCGGCTGCTGCTACAGAAGAGACACTTGTCACCAGAGGACGCTGCTGAGGACGGAGGCTATCACTGCACTGGAAAGGTTAGCCATCAAAAGTCGAGTATGTTTGAACTGGTCATCCGCACAGCATGGTTTTAATTTAGATGTCTCTGGAGCCCTCAGAAGTATTAGGGACCCCTTAACTATTGAGAAAGTGTGAGAAATTTGAGTGTGTTGTTGGAGGTACAGCTGTATTTTACATTTCCTTTTAACTCCCAGCTCACCATCTACACTACAGTGTCAGAGACACCATGATGTACAGCACCTTTGAGAAGAGGGAAACAATGGTGATTTCTCTATCTATGGAAATATGTGTGTGTTTGGAAAAAATTGTGTTTTAGTCATTTTTGAAATCTTACATAGAAATGACTCCCTGTTGATATCACAGATGTAACTTTATACTTAGGGAAAACTCTAACCCATATAAGGGACTTATACGGGTTAATATGGGTATAGCAATGTAGTCTCTATGCCAAAACAAAGAAAGCAGAAGATTGCGGGACATTCACAGGGAAAAGAGTGAAATCCGGGAAAAATTCCGGCGGCAATGGAGAAATCCTGCAGGTGGAATATTGTGGATATAGACTAAATCGAGTATTGTGTTTTGGTGTCTGTGTAGTGTGTGTGTGTCTGTGTGTGTGTCTATCACTGACTGACTGCATATTACTTTACCCTTCAGGACCTGTCATACATCCCAACAACCAATGAGAAGACAGTTACCTACAGGAGGGATTGTCCACCTGACCGTCCCTTAGAGATGCACATCCAGGTTCCCAAGATGCCCCTCGGTGACCCTTGGCAGTACTAGGCAAAGGTTAAAAGGAAGTCAGTGGAGACGTATTGAAGGAGAGTCAACAAAAGGTCTCTTACACTTCATAAAACTTCAACCAGCTGCATACGGAGACTAGTGAAAGTGATCAACCAAACTATGAAACCTCCATGGGATCCCATGAACTGACCACACTCCCATAGACTGTGTGACTAACGTGGCCAGTATTCTGGAAATCGAGATGAAACAAAGAGCACATACCCCCCATCTCTTCTTCCTCTCTAGCTGCAGGGAGGCTGCTTCTTCCATGGGGTAAAGGGTGATCTTTTCTCGCTTTTTAGCCATGCCACAGTTACTGCTCTAACTTGTGCGTGCGTTCGAGTGTGTGTGTGTGTGTGTGAGAGAGAGAGAGATCGAGAAAGAGTGGTCCAGGTAGATACATGTATGATCTATCTAGGCTTTCTATTTATGATTTTATTGAAACAACACTACATGTTTTTGGATTATGAGATTGTGACACTCCAGTGCTCTCCGTGTCTTAGTCTGCCCCCCCTGTGGCCAGCTTGAGGTACAACATTTCTTTTTCCAATAATACTGTCAACACATTACTGACCTCAGCTGCATTGGGATTTAATTCATGAAGCACACCTATGACTCTGTATGCCTTTTTATTTCTTACTTTGTAGCATACCTTGTCTTGTAGTGTCTTTATTGCATTTTGTTTTTGTCAACCGATAACTGCATTGCAAATTAGTCTTACTTTATGGCATTTTTCTATCATGATAAGGTAGAATTTAGTTTCATGTGATTGTCAGTTTATTTAAATCTGGTTAGACTTGCACTAGAGCAATTGTTTTGCATTATACTACTGAAAACTGTGGGATCTCTAGGGGAGGGGAGCTGTGATGGTGGGTTTGAAATGATTGGTTTGCTACATGTTGGGCATTAGAAGGAATCTATCTATACATTAAGTGCATTTGAAGCTAATGTAACAAATCCACAACACTGGAATAACTAAGGACTTTGAAATCATGTTTTTAATGACATCCTGACATGGCAACTGCATCATCAAATGCCTGCACATGTGGCCTCTATAACAGCAATAGAACTGTGTCTGGATGCGTATGCTGATCATCCCAGAACCATTACTCCTATGCAGAGGTCCAAATCGGCTCTGAAGGTACTGAGGTTAGAGGTGAAATAACACCCCTCATGCACTAGATGCTCTGAGAGTGTTAGTTGAATGGCATCTTGTGAGACTTTTGCTTGCCCAATTGTGTTCCTCTTTTTGGATTTTATTTAACATAATGTTGTTTACAGCAATAGCAGCACTCTTTTACTGTAAGTCAGGAACACTAATTATTATTTATTGTGATTTTATGATTGTTATTCTTTGTTTTTATTTATGTTAATTGTGCTATTTTATGATAAGGCTACTTGGGTTACAGGTAGTAAATACTGTTTGTGTTTATAAACAACACAATCATCTCTAACCATAATAATATTTCAGCAATAAGGTTATAATCATCTCATCTAATCGGGCGCTCAGTTTGGAGTAACAACAGCACTTTCCTGTGTAGTTTTGCTGTCAATTAATGTGACTAGTTGTGTAGCAAGAACATTTTCATTACAATAAAACGTGCAAGAATTTTTTTTATGATTTCTTGAGTTCCTTTACTTTTCTGTACCAACAGGTTGTATTTTAATTATTTTTTTAATGAACATGTAGAATAATGAACACATTTGTGAGGCTTAATTCATGTTAGTGTGGTGAAAAATTGAATTTTTTTATTACATACAAGGCAGTGCCAAATTAAGCAAGACTACTGTCTTGTTTGCAAGCTAACCTGGATTTCTTAATATAAAGTCAATGTTTTCAGCTCTGTTTAGTCCGAGGTTTTGTGCAGATCTGGCAATACTTTAATAATCTATTTTTGATGCAAAACAGTTGTGACCATCCAATGTGGTCCATAAACCTGTGACTGTATAAACTGAACACTAGGTGGAGATGCATACTAAGGCAACTAAGACGTGTCTGCACGGCCACTGTAAATATTCAAGCAATATGCAATTACTGAAAATGCGCAAAATACGTTTGGTAATTGATCCGATATCATTATTTCTTCAACAGTGCATAACTGAATCAGGCTAATTTGATTTTCACAAGCCTGCTATTGGCCTCAGTTAAACTTGAATGAATAAAGTGATAAATCAGTATATACAGTGACAAATTCTTGTATCATAGTTAATTGGTATGTAGGTTTAGTTAAGATAATAATTATATAGTGTTTTAAATTTGTTATTCTAAAAAATAGGCTACTCTTTATCCCTACATTATTATACAGCCTTCAAAAAATGCTTGGATTAAATGAGTAGGTTTAACGAGAAACGCAATATGTCCAAAAATGTTCCTCTTTTATTCAACCAAACATATTTTATATATGATAACCTATAACAATAATAACCCAGATAATGATAACAGGCCACTTGTTTAATTATAAACAAAAAATATGTTTTAAAAAATGTGTAGAATAAATTAGGCACATATAAGGTCTTCAAATAACACAAGTCTTATAAACTGTGGAGTACAAATTTATTGTCAAAGAAGGCTACAAATAGATGAGGTAAGAACACTGTTCATCCACAGCTGAAGTTCATCATAAAGTGCCATATCAGTTTTTAGGTGTCCAAGAAAACACACTCCATACAGGCTGGTGGAGTGTTATCAAATGTCCACGTGTTGCTTTGTTCTTGTTTAGCTTTGTAAATTATTCCACCGCACTCTGTCCCTCGGTAGTTTGGACAGTCCCACGCACGTGTACCCCCCCGGGAGACTGGCTCGGGCTACCGGAGAGGCTATTGTCCGTGTCGCTGCTCCCTTTACCGAGTCCCGGATCAGCGCCATCCTCTGAGCCCTCCGCGCTGTGCGTCCTCGCGTGTTTACTGAGGTGATCGGAGCGCATGAACCGTTTGTGGCAAATTGGGCACTCGAATCGCTTCTCTCCGGTGTGCGTGCGCAAATGCCGCTGGAGCTCGTCGGAACGCGTGAAGCGTTTCCCGCAGAAGAGCCAATTGCAAACAAACGGCCTCTCCCCGGTGTGCCAGCGCAGGTGAGCCTTCAGGTGAGACGTCTTGCCGTAAACTTTACCACAACCCGGAATGTGGCAGCTGTGTAAGCCCCGCCGCCGCGGGCTCATGCCCCCCTGACCAAGGCTCTCCGCCTCCCGGCAGTTCGGGCAGTCGCACGTGGCTCTGCCGGAGTACCGTCGTGAGGAGGAGCGGGAAGATGCGGGCAGAGAAACGACGGGGGTTCCTGTCAGAGCAGGTGCCCCTGTTGTCGTAGGCTCTGCGTAGTGAGTCGGTGCAGGTGGCCTGAAGCCGTCAAACAGGTGCTGTGTGGCGGGGAGAAGGTGTTGAGAGGCACCGGGGCCGAAGGCGGAGTTGTAGTCAGTGCTGTAGCCGTTCAGATGAGAGGGTAACCCGGCCGGGCTCTGTGTGTCCACCCAGCTGGTTCCCATGTCCCACCAAGCAGTAGACCCGTTATTGACATCCCCCACTGGCTTGAACCATGACTCATATGGATGCGTGTGCATCCTCGGATAAATCCCTGTTATGCCCTCCACCGATGAGGGGAATTTGGTCAGAAACACAGACCGCTGTGCGTGCGCAGCATCGGGAACACCGTTGTCTGATGGCACAGAAGTCTGGTAGATCGAAAAATCATTTCCAAAAGGAGAGTTGGCAGTGGTCACCGAGAAAGCGCTGGAGGCCTCCGTCAGACTGACCCCGTTACTTCTGGAGGTTCCAGAGGAAACCCCGGAAGAGGTGAAGCAGGCACCAAGGCTGCTGGTACCCGGTGCGCCTCTTTTCCACGGGTGAAAGCCCTTCGCGTGTCCCTGGGCTCCATCGGAAAGAGCAGGGGAGTACGAGGGGCTGGGCTCACCGATTCTGCTGCAGGTCGCGGCCAGCATGGCCAGCGGTGCGCTGCCTAGCCGGGGCTCCTCCTGTGGGGAACACACGTACATTTAGGCCTGTCACTCCAGAGTCATGGTTAAACATGATGTGCGTAATGACGCGCAAAAAATGAGATAGTCTATAAATAAAATGAGAAGTCTATAAATCTATAGTGTTAGTCACGCGATCTGTGCAAAAAAAAAAATTGAGCCTCGCAGACGAAATTCAAGTCATGTAAATTAATAATGTAAAATTATTTAAGTTTAACAAACAGTGTGCCTCTGACTTGGTTCAATCAGCAATGGAGGACGGTCCGCATGTGTTTTGTCAGCCAACAGCACAGACACTAAAGCAAGTAGCCTAAAATATATATTATGAACAACAAATAAAGTTTATGTCTATGTTATGACACCACACTTTTACGTCATTAGATTATTCGCATTATAGTGCCACTTCCTTTCACTTTAACAAGCATTTACGACTTTCACGAACTGCCATGATCAGTAAAATCCAACTGGTAGACTACAAAAACTGACGAGTAAAAACAACTGCTATCGGATTAATAAAGAGTGGATCTACATAGGCTTTTATCCTATTTATATCAGCCTATTGGTTGTTGCAGCGACACTACAGTAGTTACATGTATTAAAGTACAAAGTTAACACATTGAGCCCTTTAGGGATAGCCTATATCAAAATACATTAATATTTTAGCGAAATCTAGGGTGAAATATGTTTCAGCAAATACATAGAAATGTAGACTTACCCCTAGCAGTGTAGCAGCCATTATCTGTGTTGTGATATCTTCGTCTGAGTGTGTGCTCGCGGTGACTGAACGTGATGAGTCTGTTTCCTCACTGACTGCTTTAGTAGTTGTAGCTTCTTCGTGGCTTTGAAGTGCCGCTGAGAGCTCGAGGACCAATCAGAGACCAGCTCAGACTGTCACCTAATATTTGCGCTCGAGGTCGTCGTAAATTTTAAGAGTGAGGTCTCTCGAGTGGCGCGCTCCAAATTGCAACAAGTAGGAGAAAATATGAAGTTAAAGACAATAAATTCAGCGGAGGTATATGACCAGAACACACACACATACTCTCCATTATGAACCAGGTAGAGTGGGCAAAAGGCAAGGGCCTTAGTGGACATCAAGGATCCAGGTCACTGTGGTAATCAATAAGACCTATTTAAAATGTGTGACCAACAAAAGATAACAAGACATTGTGAAAAGTTTAGACAACTGAGTTTTAGTGTGTTTGTAAGTATAGTTTAACACTCTTGAAAGATTTGTTTTCAACTATACAGCCTGATGTTGTTTTTTACAGAGGGAGAGGCTGATGAATGAGAGGCAGGCCCGTTCCATCCCATCCTGTCCCCGGGGGCGTATCTAGTCAGCCCTGGGGCAAGGAGGGGAGGACACCACCACTGCCTCCGCCATTTCTTCTCGTTCAAAACAAAACAAATGTCTTTAAAAAAACAAACACCTCTTTTCCCAATTTTATAGATCATTTAAATTCTCACCAAATCTCAGACACAAGCTGTACACTGAGAGAAAATTTTTATCCCTTGAATGTAAACAGATAAATAGGTCCTATTCTTAAATCATGGATGGTTAACCAAAATTATGACACACTCTGGAAATAACCCCGAATGATCTCGAGCCTCTAAATGTATGGGCTAAACCACAGAGAGCGCATTTCATTGGAATTTCAAATTTAATAAAAACATCAGGATTTAATCACTTTCTTCATTTGTTTGGTATTAACTGCTTCCATGCCCTTTCTTCATCTCTCTTGTTCTATGACCAGCCTGAATAAAATCAGCTGAACAGTGAACACACATAAACTGAAAAGTTAATCATATTCAGTGTGTGCAAATGTCATTTTACATGATCTTTTCCTTAAAATATTTTAGGAAATATTTTTCAAAATGTATGAAGATGGGTAAGAATGTAGGTCATGTAGAATAGATCTACACTACTCTACATCGTGTTTAGTAACTGAACAAGGCATACGGATGTACCTCTAATGTCTGATATACTGTACAGATGCAATACATTTTACACCCAACTTTTTCACTCTTTTAAACAGAGCTCTGTGCAGGCAGTCTATGATGATTACAGGGTTATTATGACTTTGTTCAAACTCTGGGCTTTAAAAGTGGCCATGGCACTTATTGCACTTTTTGCCACAGACCACTAAAACAAGAGAGCTAGGCTATCAAATGAAAGCTATCTGGTGAAATACCCATAGCTAGCCATATGCTAAAGCTAATAGTACATTGACTTATTTTTGACCCTGCTTTTTAGCTATTATCTGCAAAATGAAAAATATCTGTAATTCAGTGTCCACATAGCCGAATGAGGCAGCAGAGGCTAAACTGAGTCATGATGGAGAAAACAACCCAGCTAAACTAAAGCTAACTACCTTAGCAAATCTTACTATAGGCCTAGATGTAATCTCAGTTTTTGACTTTAGGGGAATGCATATATGGTGTCGTTAAGCTACCTTTAAATTTCAATTCAACTTCTATTACATTGATATCAATATAAATAAAAATAATAGAGGGACAGACAGACATAGTAAAAAAAAATATAAAGTATAAGATATGGACTATAAATAATCAAAACAAAGTTTATTTTCTGGAACCAGCTAAAAGAACCTTTTTTATATTTTTAAGTTAATTAATCAACGTAAAATGGTATGAAATTAAAGCATTGCAACTTATTTTTATCTGTCACTCAGTTTGCAAGTCAGCCGGAAGACTTGAAACCTCTTTCACTTAACTTTACTGCTACTGTGGTCGCTGCTCTCTGCCCTTGTAAATCAGTCCATTTGAACTATAATGTATCTGTAAATGTGGGTGCCCTGCACACCAATACATACTTCCCAGTGGACTGGACTAAATCACAGGCTCCCATGCTGGCCCCTGCTTTCCCCCACAGCCTGAGGCATGGCCGTGTGCACAGGTGGAGTTTACAGTAGGCCCTCCTCACGAGCCACCCAAACAGCTGTCCCTCTTTTAAATGCATTCTTTTCCCACACTGTGTGTGTGTGTGTGTGTGTGTGTGTGTGTGTGTGTGTGTGTGTGTGTGTGTGTGTGTGTGTGTGTGTGTGTGTGTGTGTGTGTGTGTGTGTGTGTGTGCTTTAAAGGCCCCCAATGAAACCCTGTCTGAGCCCCAACCTGTTCCTTTAGCGATGATAATGACCACATTATCTCGCGCCATCGAACGTCAACAAAAAAAGATTGTCGTGTGCTTTCCAATCACTTTGTGGCCACTCAGACAGAAAAAGCAGAAAGAAAAGAGTGAAATAAAGATCTGGCACCTCTTAGGGAGAGGGACGGGTGAAGTATTTTATTTCTCCTTGGTGTTTTCCTCAACTCCTCTTTTGTTGGCGGAGTATAGTCACAGTGATCCAGAGGGCAGGGCGGCCATCTTGGTCAGCTGCCCTGCTGAGACAATTAGCAGATGAATCAGAGAGTCAAAAGACAAGCTGCTAAACATGAGACAAAAAATATTTATTACAACCAGGGGATAAGCCAATCAATTTGTGTAAAAGAAAGATTAAAAAAGCCAATAGATTCCAGATCCTCAGCAGTCCTGTGGTGCATTTCTGACAATGATGTAGCTGCATGGTGTGAAGAGTCATGCTTCCTTCTTAGTTTTACACTGCTCAAGTGATTAGAAAAAAAGACTAAAACCTCCCTCTGTCACTCTCCTTAACTTCATTGACTTCTCATTTCTCTTATCTTTATTCTCTTGTTAAATGAATATGCTGAGGCCTCTAAAGCTATGATGTTTTCTTTTTTATTTGTGGTTGCCTGAAATTTTGGTGATCTTAGAATGCAACAATATTTTTAGTTTGCACAATAAGGTTGTAGTCAGCTTAAATTCAGTTGGTTATAATGGATTTAGACAGATGTATCCAAACATTGATAGCAGCTTGTCATATTTGTCCTGCATAATGATTTCCTTCAGAAACATTTTACAATCACAATTTTGCCTTCAGGTGAATCCTAAAATCTTATCATGTGAATTTTATTCAATAAAAAAAAAATCAAAATGTGCATAGAAATATCTTTTCTGCTGTCTATCTTTATCTTTTGTGCATCTGTATCTTTAAAGCTAGACAGATATGTGTATTCCCAAATATGGTATGTTGCCTTATTTTCTAAATTTTTATTTCACATTTGTATGTGTTATTAAGATGTGTTATAATATGCTGTATGTTCCTGGTATGTCTGTTTTGTTTTAAAGAATGGCAGGGAGAAGTCCATGATAGATTTTCCTAAGAGACAATATTGTGAATAATAAACTGAACTTACATTAACTGAAAGTAGTTTAATAACATGACGTTATCAAACTAAATACAGTTTAAGTATGCTCATGTCTGTAGGCTGACACAAAACTGAGTATCTTAGACAGACTCACCTTAATTTGTCTTTTGATGCCCTTTAAACTCAACCCCTAAAACAAATTGAGAGAGGAAAAAGTCATCCAGGTGAGCTGTGTGCCAGGATGTGCCTGAAGCAGCTCCTCCTTGGCTTCCTGTAATTACTGCATGGAGAGGGCATGTCCGCCGTCTGTCAGCGCAGGGCTGATGGACGACTGTGGCAGCAGAGCAGGGAAAACGTGTCTGGGTTGCTGTGATGAAAACTTCCACATAAGCGAATTACAAGACCCTATTTAATCTGCACTTGCAATAAAGAATCAATAAACACAGAAAACCCTTTTTTTCTCATTCAAACGCACATAAACTCACCTTCTTTGTCTAAATCTCCATCTCTTTTGCTATATGCATCCTGCAAGTTCTCACTTTAAATAAGTTACTACACACACATGCATGCAGGGGTCAGAAAGGGTATGTCTCATCAGTGTATCTATGCAGCAGGCAAAGGGAATCATGGCCAATGTAATTACACTGTTGAAGTGCTTCATTCACATTCATGTATACAGCACATCTACATACTCCAGGAGACATGCTCGTTCATGAATTTGGGGGGGGGGGGTTGGAGAATCATGGGTGAGGAGTCTACTCTATGTTTGGCACAAGTGTGCTGAAGGTGAAGTGAAATTGTACTTGAGTACAATTGCACTATGAGTAGCATCTCTCTCTCTCTCTTTGTTCCACACACACATACACACTTGGGTTAGGATTGATGGATGCCCGGGGTTTGTTAAATCATACATCACAGAGGTCATTTAAGCCAACACATCTGTCTCTGCCCTCAGAAACAGGGGAAGAGGTGTAGAGAGTGGAAAGATTTATATAGGTGAGGGGGAGAATTATGCAGGGTGAGAGAGAATAAGACTGTGATTAGTAACTTGAGTGGATGAAAAGCTCTTCTCTCACACACAAACACACACACACACACACACACACACACACACACACACACACACACACACAGTAAAGTGGTACCTTTGTGGAAGCTGCTTGCGTTAAGAACTTCTCTGCTCCTCCATCAGCTTTTGTCTCCAGCATATTGATGAGATGCGTCTGAAGTGGGAGCCTCCATTGAGTTCTTCAAATGCCTCTGGCTTTAGTTTTCCAAAGTTCAAAATAAAGTTCTGTTTTTGATCATATCTAAGGGCAGGAGGCGAACGTGACATCTTCTTATTTAACAGCAGCCTGTGACATTACATCAATCTCTTAAGCTTCGATTGACATTAAAATATGGGAACCCCACTGCTAAAGTCTGTCTCAGTGCTGTATTTCTCACCTCCTGTCCTTGTGACATCCGTTCTATTACATGCTATAAGTTCATTTTTCACATGACGACTGGTGACCGGTTAGTTTGCAGAACATCACAAGCTTCTGATCACACATTCATCTCCCTCATCCTCCTTCCCCTCACCTTGCACTCTTTGTTTCCTCTTTGTTTTAACTGCTTTCTTGGGGTTAGCCGTCAGTTAGCCATCATAAATATCTGCTCTGATTGACAGCCAACGTTTTCATGGCAACAGACCTGTATGAAAACAAAAACCCATTTAAACCACATCAGAGTTTAATACTTTTTTGGTCATTTACTACAAATCCCATATATACGTTTCATCACAGTTAACCATTTTATGTCTTTGTTTTAGTAATCTAAATGTATTTTTCTACCATTCCACAGGCACTGTTTCCATTAATTCCGTATAGTTTGAAATTGAATTATTTAGAAACTAAACTTATTGTCAAATTGCATTATTGTACTCTATGTAATGCAGAGCAGAGTTTTCAAATCAATCTGCACTTAAACTGCATTACAATAAAAAAATCCAAAATGAATGCAGACTTGATAAGAAGTGTTTACACAACTCAAGCAAGTTTCTACTAATTTAGAATTTATACCCTACAGAGAGGAATATGAACTTTTTTTTTAATCTGCAGTATATGAGTTCTCATATACAACATAGATAAACAAAGGAAACAGTAGCCCTTTTTATGTAGCGTGAGGTGACTGTTGTAGGAGTTAACATGATAAGTAGGAACGGATGTGGCACTTAAAGTCTGTTATTATGGTCTATTTGCTACAGCTGGCTCTGACACACAAATTGAGAAACACACACACGCAGCATTTCTAAATTACACACTACGATAGCACCGTGTTTCACACACCAGGGAAGAAGGATGATGAGAGGGAGAGAAGAAGAAGATGAGGAGCAGGGATGAAGACATAAGAACAGAAATGCTGGTTCATGTCACACTTTTTGATTTCTCTAATCTCTTTTAAAGCTTGTGTAAGATTTTTCCTTGACTGAAGCTGGTGATGTTCTTCAGCATCAACCAGTAAAGAGCTCTCAGATAAACCTCAGTCACCAGACTCACTCACATACACAAACCTGTTCACACTCTCTCCTTGATTAAATCCTGCTCTGACCGTGATCTCTTCACCAATAATACTGTTCATCCTTCTTTCATTTCTTCACCGACAAACACACACACACACACACACACACACACACACAAAACACAAAAAGATTAATTTACTCTTGTTCATTTTTCAAGTTCTGCGTCTTCACTGTGTTTAATGTGTGATTGAATGTGTGTCTGTGTCTGTTGATTGATGCATAGAAGCCCAGGAGCATAATCATACACTTCCAAACGTAATTTTTCACTTTCAGTGTTGATGGATGGACTGATCACTGCACTGCTACCTCAGTGTGGGGGGTCTAGGTCATCTTCTAGGTGTGTGTGTGTGTGTGTGTGTGTGTGTGTGTGTGTGTGTGTGTCTCATTGGCCGTCCACTTGTCTGTATGAGGCAAGTAGTGATTGAGTAGACTCCCCAATCCCCACCAGAAGGCCTGTTTGTGAGGTCTCTTCTCATTGCTATCCTGAAGACAACCTGCCATGACAGCAAACTCTGTTTGGATTTAAGTGTACATTTGTGTGGCTAGAACGTTCCAAGACACTTCTAAAAAAAGTAAGCTGAGACCCCTGGAAATCCCTGTAGCTGTTCTTTCAGCTGACAACTACTTTTAAGCTCTTACACATTTACTAACATATTAACCCCTTTCAATGCATGTAAACTGACACTTGCACTTTGCATACACAATTACCCCCAGCCCATTCACTTTCAACTACTTTCACCGCTTAAACTTGAACCAATAATTCAACTGTTTTCAGTATTTACAAGTCAACTGGTGTTTCAAACAAAGTTCAAGTTTTCTTAGCACTTTCACTTTCAACGGAAATGTCATGCAGTGATTATCTCACATATTAACAGTTTTATCGCTTACATTCAAACTCTGTTTAGTGCTTACACTGTCATTAATACTTAAACTCTTAAACTCTTAGTGCGCAGAATGCTTCCATTGACATGATGGGTATCAAATGAAAAAAAATGAAAAAATAAAGGTATTAAATGAAGCATTCTAATGGTATCAGTATCACTTTAAGGGTACTGGTATCGTCATTTTTTTGAACTATAACCAGCCCTTTATTTAAAGCTACATATGCAGCTGTTATTGTACTTCTGCTGTGACACTTCAGTTTCTGGTGTGGGATCAATAAAGTATGTTATCTTATATATAACAGGTCACTAGCAAATCATTACAATTATAAAGAATTTAACCTTTTTAAACTATTTCAATTGCTCGAAATAATCATATTTTTCAGACATTTGAGAGGGTTTAAATGTTTCCAAAATACGTGGGCTCTTTTACACAACAGTCCACATAAATGTCCTTCTCCTTTTTCTACTTAGCTATGTGTACATACTTTTTAATACATGGCGTGTGAAAAGGGTTACCATGACTTATTCTATGTGGACAAAAGCACTTTTCAGCACAAACCCATGCAATAACACCCAGCCATGCACACACACGCACGCACACACGCGCACACACACGCGCACACACACACACGCACACACTAACAATCACACACACAGCACAACACAATTCATGCTATGTTCCTGGTTAACTAGTGCTCCTCCCACTCATTGCGCTTCACCTCGCCACAATGCCTTCCATAAAATTCAGGGGCTGAGGGAGTAGAAGAAGAGAGGGGGTTAAGAGAAAAGCACTGAGAGATGGCTTGAAGTTAAATTGACTGGAAAAAAGCTGCTTGCTTTTTCATGGTAATTGCCGTGCAACAAATTGTTAATTTATTCCACAAAGAAATGCAAAACACCCCAGATTTAGCTGAAAACCTGTGCACTATAGGGCAAGCTGACATGGAACTACACAATCACATTCTCTGCACAAACAGACATACAGATTTACTTACATGGTCATCAATAGGGGCAAGGTGGATGTAGGTGTGAAATAGATTAGAGAAAAGAGCACATGGCAATACACATCTCCTTTAGTCTCTCCTTTGCTCTCTCACATACACACTGTTACACATATTCCTGTCTTTCAGGCCAGGTTCACGTGGTTTTGAGGTGATTTCATGGTTGCTGTTTTATTGATGGTTCCCGTCAAACATGAAACGTTTCTTTTCCCACCTAACCGCACACACATGCACTGCCTCTGGGCTGTCATTCAGGACATACACAGACAGCCAGAAACAAGGGGTTGGCGTCAGCTCTACCAGGCCCGCAAGTCATGTCAAGTCCTGCACTGAACTACACACACACACACGCACACATACACACACACACAGTTATCTTGGATCTTTATGGTGTGCTGCACCCTCCACTTAGCACTGCTGTAAAGGTCTTCCTGAACCCGTACAAGAGAAGCATCTTCAAAGAGGTCCAAGCACGCACACACAGGCACACACCGAAGAGCCACACAGTTCTAAGCGGACTTAATCATTTCACATTTGGCTTCAAAGAGACTGTTTAAACACATGCTTGCTCACTGTCTGAAAGCACAGCATGCACCCCATCCTCTTTAATAGTCTTTCAATTCAGCTTAATTCTATGTCTTTGAGTTCAGCTGCATTTGGGAAGTGAAGTAACGGCTAAACAACGAGCACATTTCCTTTTCGATGTATTTTTCAATAACACCTGCCCTTCATTAGCAAAGACAGAAGGTTTCCGTGTTTTGAACTATAAAATTCTACTAGATTTGAAACTCCAGCTTAACACATGATTTATGGGGTCACAATTCAACTCAGAGTTCAGTCTCAGTTCAAGGTTTTGCTCCTATCTTTCCCATAATGATGTTACATCTTAAAGCATCTCGTCTCCTGTCCTCAGGAACTCTTTGTCGTGACCTTTGAACCTCTGGGGTCATATACCTCTGCAGGCTGACCGCAGGTTGACTTTTCCCCTCCTTTGGTGCACATCAATGTTAACCATACATAGGTTCAACTTGGGCACACCGCTCAGGTAAATTGAGACCTGCCCAGGTAGATAAAATCCAAATTCAATTTTCTTTCCAAACAATGGTGTATTTTTTACATCGCAGACAGATCAGCTGCCTTCAGCTGCCTGATTTAACAGAAGATTAAGGAGGGAACAGTGTTAAAAAATAGCATGTAACTTTCTGTATGGATCATAGTACAGTATTACAGATTTAACTGACAAAGCACATCATGGCTACACTTGTTTGTCATTTTAAATTTAACAGGCAATTTGTTGTATTTTTACAAAATACTGAAAGCAACAAAATGCATAACTGAGTAGGCTACATTTTAATATAGTTACTGTATATCATTGGGGCAATATTCAACGTTAGTGGATATTGCATATTTATGTCATATCGGTCAGTTAATAGGCTACCCTGTCAGATGCCGCATGGTGTCGCAATATTTCCATCTGTATTCATATCATCTTTTAGTCTAATTTGTTAAATATGTAAATAGTTTTTTCTTTCTAAGTTATCTGATAATGTTATTGTTTTCACCTTCATTACTAAACCCAGTCATTATGCATCTCACCGTGATACCCTGCGCCACACGCCACCGCAAGTAAATTCTCAACCTGCGGGAAAAACTGCATTAATGTCTCCAATGTCAATCTGTGCATGTATATGTGGAGAAGAGGGAAGGTACCTGACCTGCAGACAGCGGCATAGATGAATGCATTCAGTAAATACCTGCAGTTGTTGTCGCCAACATACACATTCTGGACATTCTGGTCATTCAGACTCTGTGTTTGAAGGTGTCTTCTGAATCACAGGAGTTGTAATTACGTTTGGCTCTCGGACTCACTGTCGCTGGAACCAAGCTGTAGACAAAGCATTAAACCGTGCACGTGCAAACAAATCATGTTTGCACGTGCACTAGTGAAAAGCAGCAGTTCAACATGTAAGTGACCTATGTATGCCATTCAAAGACATTATCTGTGGTCAATATTTCACAAACGCTTATAACTAATTGTATATGTCAATGATTAAGGTGTGTCATGTATGTACCTTGAATCTAAAAAATGCAAAGTGGTTAAAATATGGCAAAACAATGATTGACTGATTCATGGTTTGGTTGGTAATATGTCACAAAAGAAATGCCTGAAACATAAAGCGTAATTCTTTCTAATTTACAGTGTAGTTCTTATGGTTCCTGAAGTAAAAGAATTTCAAAGAGGTGAATTCAGAACAAATAAATTAAGATGCTTGATTTTCAAAATAAAATATTTCAATATCAAGTATTCAGTGGCTGTTTAAATTCCAAGACTTGTGTCTCTTATTTGCTTCCATACATACAGTACACACTGATACACACGTGTAGGTGCAAGGGAACAAGGTGTAAAGTTAGGGAGTAAGGGGGTTTAAATCTGGGAACTTCAAAATAATTTAAACTGAAGTTTAGTTTTACTTTTTTGTAACTATTCTTCCATCAATAAATTAACACGTTTTAGCTTTATGTATTGTAGCTTTAATGGGCCTTATATAGCACATGTTCACAGGTTGAGTAAAAATAGCAAAAGACCACTGATATAACAGTAATTGAGGAATTTTAAATTATGCAATATTGGAAAGCTATGTCGTTATCCTATAAATATGTTAACTTGGCAACTCAAAGCTGGTTGTCTTTTCAATAAATGCACTGTATAAATATAGTATTTATTAATTTCATTAAATGCAGAAATGAAAAGAAACAGAGCACACGCCTGTTTTTATTTGTATTATATCCCCTATTTCCCAATGTCCATTAAAAAGTGCAGCATTTCTTTGCTGCACTTTTGATTATTGATTGATATGATTATTTTAAGACCTCTTTAGAAATGCGTCATATACAGTGGGGCTAGAAAGTTTGGGCACCCCAGCTAAATAGTATTTGTATTAATGTGCATAAAGAAGCCAAGAAAAGATGGAAAAAATCTCCTAAAGGCATAAAATTACAGATTAAACATTTATATAATATGTCACAAAAAGTTAGATTTTATTTCCATCATTTATACTTTCAAAATAACAGAAAACAAAAAAAAAGGCATCTGCAAAAGTTTGGGCACCCTGCAGAGTTTCTAGCATGCACCGCCCCCTTTGGAAAGCTGAGACCTGACAGCATCATGGATTGTTCTCAATTATTGTCTGGAAAGGCCAGGTGATGTCAATCTTAAGGTTTTAAATGCCCAGACTCATCTGACCTTGCCCCAACAATCAGCACCATGGCTTCTTCTAAGCAGTTGTCTAGAAAACTGAAACTGAAAATAGTTGACGCTCACAAAGCAGGAGAAGGCTATAAGAAGATAACAAAGCGTTTTCAGATGTCAATATCCTCTGTTCAGAATGTAATTAAGAAATGGCAGTCATCAGGAACAGTGGAAGTTAAAGCAAGATCTGGAAGACCAAGAAAAATATCAGACAGAACAGCTCGCAGGATTGTGAGAAAAGCAAGTCAAAACCCACGATAGACTGTATGATCCATCCAGAAAGACCTGGCAGACACTGGAGTTGTGCTACACCATTCCACTATAAAGATATACTAGTACAAACATGGTCTTCATGGAAGAGTCATCAGAACAAAACCTCTTCTACGTCCTCACCACAAAAAATAGCGTTTGAAGTTTGCAAATGAACATATAGACAAGCCTGATGCATTGTAGAAACAAGTTCTGTGGACCGATGAGGTTAAAATAGAACGTGTTGGCCGAAATGACCAAAGATACGTTTGGAGAAGAAAGGGCACAGAATTTAATGAAAAGAACCTCTGTCCAACTGTTAAGCATGGGGGTGGATCAATCATGCTTTTGGGTTGTATTGCAGACAGTAGCACAGGGAACATTTCACGAGTAGAAGTAAAAATGGATTCAATCAAATACAAGGTATAAACTCTGCAGGGTGCTCAAACTTTTGCAAACGCCATTTTTTTTGTTTTCTGTTATTTAGAAAGTGTAAATGATGGAAATAAAATCTAATTTTTTGTGACAAATTATATGTATGTCAATTTGTCAATTGATGCCTTTTGGAGATTTTTTCCATCTTTTCTTGGCTTCTTTATTCACATTATTACAGATTTTTACCTGGGGTGCCCAAACTTTCGAGCCCCACTGTAAGGCCATTTATGCAAACTGTCATTTCAAATTAAAACTATCCTCCCTTTAAGAAAGCCATGATTTTCTCAATAATGATCTCACTCAACAATAATGGAAGACTCAGAACAAGAACTTCTCATCTACAATATACACAGATCACGAAGACGGACCAAAAGCACATGCCTTCATTTTGTCCTTGGTGCATGATATTTATCTGTTGAATCGGATCTTTTGAGAATTTAAATGTAACAAGTTGCAAGATTTGTTGGGATGGATCAAGATAGGTAAAAGAGGTGGAGGAGTTTTTTGAGTCATTTTTAAGTCAGAATTGATGCTCCGCCTCTGTGTAATGCAATCCAGCCACTGATTGACTGTTTCTCTGTTGGCTACCATGACAACCGTTGTTAACATTCCGCCCTGCACTCTGGTGTTCGGGGTATTCATGAAAGAATTTCTTCAGAAACACTGCTGTGTTCAGACTATGGACACGTCTCACACACGCAAGCACACACACATATGGCCAAAAAGACACACACACACAAAACATTTATTTTCTAATATTAAAGAATTATTATTACGGACAATTAAGCCATATTTGAAAATGTTTATGGGCACAGAGAGAATCTGTAAAATTATTTTCCTGATGACACATGCACACACACCAACACAAGCTCACAAAAAGCATTGTTATTTACTTTTACAGACACACACACACAACTTTATCAGTCTTGTAAAATTTCCAACAGAGACAAAATTATGGAGGGTGTGACAATCACATCATATTTTGTACTAATTGGACAATTTGGAAGCACTCCTTAATTTTACAACTGTAACAACTGTCATAAATATTAATGGGAAGTATTAAATTTAAGTTAAAATTTGAAATGTCTTTTGATTAGGGTTGTGAATTGATCTGATACTTTCACATCAGGCCTCTAAAAGTCAAACCCCGTGAGCCTCCGTGAGAAGTGCATTGTATGTAAAATGTGCACGCAAATAGTAGTTTTATTTCAAGTTGTACCATGCCAAAAAAGGTTGGAAAGCACACTATCCCTCTTCAGCGAGCTTTTCAAAACATAAACAACTGATACACTTTGTGAAATACTGTAGCATGTGTTCTAAAAAATAAAGAAAAAGAAATGTAAAACATAGCCACAAAGAGAAAAAATCCCCTTGACAAAGGTGTGGGTCTGGCACCATGCCCACTAAGACACACCGGCTGTTTTCCACATATTCCAGACACCAGGAAGCATCAATCAGTCAAGTATCATTATAGTGAGACGCTGCCAACTTTCCCAAAGCTTCATGCTGGTACAGTTTAGTATAATGTATATGTCATGTTTTCAGTAATAAAAAAACTTTTTTTTATAAGGGCAGGATGCAAAAGCAACTGCACTTATACTTCATAGATAGAAAGTGGAGAAACAATTTTAACTTACAGCTACAGTTTCCAAATCATCCAAATTTTTTGTGTGTGTGTGTGTGTGTGTGTGTGCGTTCGTGGATGTGCATGTAATGTTGTGTAATACCAGTAGTTGAAGTACCACTTTAAGTTGAAGATGAGCCATCCATGAGCAAAGGATTGACGTCACCTGTTCTCATTAAGAATGACTATGACTACAGAATGTCCATCTACTGTATCTAGATCTATGCATGTATTTCTAGATCTATAATTACAGCTTGTAACTTGTTAGAGGAAAGTTATGTGAACCATGTCTGTTATCACTTGTCAACAAGTTCTTCATGTCTACACACACACACACACACACACACACACACACACACACACACACACACACACACACACACACACACACACACACACACACACACACACACACACACACACACACACACACACACACACACACACACACACACTGAACAACAGAGGCATCTGCCAAAAGAATAACTCATAGTAAAAGTCATAAATCTTTTTTCAACTCAACCTTTAGGAAAGGGAGACATCCTGACGCCAAGGCCCTGTGTGACAAACGCACACCTACGCATATAAGTGCGCAAGGCTTGGAAATATCACACAGAAAAACATAACTGCACGCTAACATGAACTGACTCACACATGCCAACATGCTTATGCATAGGTGGACCATTTCCACATACATTCCTGTACACACACACACACACACACACACACACACACACACCCTTGTGTTTCATACTAACGAGACATCTGGAAGTGAGGTGGACATTGCAATCACTTTGTCTGACAGGTGCAACACTTTGTCTGAAGTACAATGTTGATGTCTGGATCATTACTCTTGTTTTTTTTACTTTGATTCATTTGACTAATCTTCAAGATTTTAGAACATGTGACAATACATGTGTCAGCCCGTTACATGTTCAGTTTGAAATAGTTATTTTTCAGCCGATTCTGGGTGCTTAACATATTGGGAAGACAAAGTCAAATCAAAGGCATTTTCCTCTGCTCTTAGTTGGAGTTTGCATGTAGGAGATACAAACAAACAAAGATAAGAAGAAAACTCTACTGCTTGCTAAAATCTAGTAACATTTTTTTCTTGTGAGCTCAAAACATCTAATAGGCCCTATGCCCAAACTTCTGGTTTCATTTGCCCTCTCTTTATTTGAGCCGTGTTTCCCTGTTCATGTACCATCTCGAATCCTGACCTGCAGATACCCACAATAAGTTGTAGTTGATGTTTCTTTTTGCCTGCTCTGTAGTTTTGTCATTAATGCATTTCCAAACCTACTGTAACAGGCTGAATGGAAGTCAAAGCAAATGTATTCCTTTTATTTCAGCTTTTATGAACATGACGAAGCTAAGAACTTTCTCTTCTAATGTCATTGCAATGTTAATAATTAAAAACAACACATGACATAGAAGTATGACTTTGAATACAAGAAGGAAGAGAGAAGCAACTTAGTTCCTAGAGAAGTGGAATAAAAAAGCAGCTTAAATAGAGCTATGTTCAGCTTAATATTTTCTTTTGAAAGATGCAGCAGAATAGTTGGGAATTGACTTAAAGTGTATAACTCAAGTATTTAAGTACTTTACTTGAGTAATTTCATTTTATGTTCTACATACTTTTCATCACATTGGAACCTATTGACACCAATAGTTACTTCACAACTTAACACTTAAATACAAAACCTATAAAATATGATGCATAGGCCTACCTTACAGTATGTAATAGCAAAAGTTAGTTTCACATTCAAGTTTAACATGTTGCTCACATATTAATTAGTAACAATAGTAGCAATAATGCAATACTATAAAATACAATATAAAAGAGTACGTTAACTTTGAAACTTTACAGCTTGTTTTTAATTTTTTATACAATCAAATATCTGAATACTTCTTAGATCACTGAGAAAGAGAGGTATTAAGTATACAGTCTACTTTTCTGTTTTTAATTGTATTCTTATTTGAGTTTATTTATATACGCCTATACATAATATATAATAATATATGCATATTATATGAATATTATACATTATTATATATTTATATTACTTTCTCTTATCTGTAATGTTGTTGTCTTTGTGCTGCTACGCCAAACCGATTTTCTTCTCTAGGGATCGATAAAGAGTAATCTTATCTTATGTTAACTATAACTATGAAGCCCCAGCTGGTATATGGCGTCATCTAGTGGCAGCAGCTGGAATCCAAGTATTACAACCACTTTCACTTTCTTTACATTGAAGGAATATCCATTGATTTGCCATTTCTAATTCCGTTTTTACTAATCCTAATTTTATTTTAAAATTAAAATTAAAATTAATTAAGGTCTTTTGTTATCAGTATGATCACTAAAAGATACATTTATTAAAGATGAATGCTTTTGTAAATAACTTCCTCATTTACAACATACAGCATTACAGAACTAAATATTGGAAATGGTCTTTCCTATGTGTGGAATAGTTATCTATAACAAACGATGGCCTTCTCTCTTACCTCACCCCCTTCCATCCCCACCACCATACAATCACACAGGCAACAACCCTTCTGCAGACCAGACCTCGTTGCCTAGCAACGCCCTTCCGAGTGGCCCAGGGGGCGGGACCAAGGTACTTTGCTTCCGCAGTAATTACAGTGCATTTGCCTATAGGCCTATGAATGTTTCTGGGCCACCCTGTGTGTGTGTGTGTGTGTGTGTGTGTGTGTGTGTGTGTGTGTGTGTGTGTGTGTGTGTGTGTGTGTGTGTGTGTGTGTGTGTGTGTGTGTGTGTCATGACCAAAAAGAAAGCACAGGACTAATATCAGGGCTGTAGCAGCAGCTATGTTCAATACAATTTCTCTTTAGGCCTCTGTTGAGGAAAAGTTAGATTTTTACAGATTTTAACATGATGATATCCTATGATTTTTTCATCAGGTTCCATATTGGATATTAAAGCCTTGCTAATCCTGAACTTGGATTTCCCATTTTCACATATTTTTAGTATCACTAAAACATTTCCAAATCTATGAATGAATGTTATCCTGACTTAGTGTTTTAATGTGACTCAGACACAGAGTATTGCTCTGGCTGACAGCCTATGAGCCTAAATATTTCCCTTGTGTGCCAAGGACATATCCTCAGTTGGCTGCCCGCTAATGACGTTTTCTGCTTGGTGAACCAGGGATGTGACTCCACTTGGCTAAAGTCACTTGTTGCTCAGGGAGGGTTTCTCTGAGGTAGAGGGCAAACAGAAACCCCTGCCTGGGACCATTTAGGCCTACTACGTCAACATGTATAGCTTTAACAGATAAATTTCCCTTCAGGAGATTGAAAGAGGTTTTGCCATGTATGTGGGAGACATTACTTCTGTTACAGACTGTGGGATTGCTGCTACTACAATAAATAATAGCAGATATGATCTCTCCTGCTCTTCTCTGGCTAAATACTCATGATCCAACTCTCTCGAAATGCATTTGTTGAACATGTAGCAAAGTCATTTTTAAAGCCAAATATTATTAGGGGAAGGCTACATTTTACATTTTCAAATTACAATGGTATTTAACTGAGAAAAAAGCAGCACATCCTCACATTTGTGCTTGATAGATAACTTGCATTATTATTAACAAAAAATAAAATATTATATATATAGTTAAGCCCCCAATTGCCACCCCAGTGGATCCGGGAATGTGACTAGGGAAAGAGGGAGTCCACCACAAAAGGAATTTATTTACCTTAACACAGGGATCTTTAACAGGGGGCTGGGACCCCTAGGGGGTCGTCAGTCAATGCAGGGGGACTTCTAAATTATTGTACATTTTAGAATTTTTTTTTAAAGAATCCAACATATTATTAGCAAAAATAAATCCCCACTGAAGATAGGCTTACTGGCCTATAGGTAAGGTAGTCACTAAGGTAGCCATCCAACGACAGTTAATCCTAAAGATTCACTGTATTCACATGTTTTAAAATGAAAACATGATTTATAAAATCATGGCAACAATTATAAGGCAATTTAATAGCTTAGTATTCTATTCAAAAATGGTATGGATAAAGGCTTTAGGCCTCACTGCACATACATGTAGGCCCAGTTTAATATGCAACTTCATTTCATACAATATATGTGTTCCCAGCTCCATCTCTCTTTCAGTTAAGGGGTCCTTGTCCTTGGCTTAAAAAACATTGAAGACCCCTGCCGTAACATATTAAACTAAGGTCAACAAAACCAACAATGGAGTGGGTAGATCAGCAATGTCCGGAATAAAAACAGTAGGCTATACAGTGGTGATCATCTGTTTATTTCCAAAAGATGATTTTTTGTATTCCTCTTTTTAATCAACTTTAGCATGGGTTCCTAAACTTATAAGCAGCACTGTATATGTGGCATGTGTGCTGAGAGGATGAATGTGCAAAACCAAAAGACAATGATCCAGATGGATGCCAGCTGTAGGAAGGGAGAGACAGTAGTTGAGCTTAGGGCTCAGGATAGCTCAGGGCTTGTGCCCTTTCTCTCCATAAAAGCATGTGTATATTGTGTATAAACGACTAATGACAATTAATTGGCCAATTGTTTCAACCCATATCAGGCAAAGTATTAACTGTAAAGTAGGCATACTAGTAGGCCTTCTGTTTTCTCCCATTTAAGCTTAAAAGTTGACTAAAGATGACTGATGATGGAAAAGACAGCTATTCAGCAAAGAGGCAACATACCATTATTTACTATTTATGAATTGCTTTCCATAGTAATTAAAACTATATGACACTCTAGTTCCAGTAGTTTATCTTCTTCTTCTCCTTTTATACCACAGCTGTCATTTTGTGACACCAGTGTACAGGGTGGAAACAAACACACACACCAACCCACACGCCTCCCTTTCCCGTTCACCCAACCCCCCACAACACAGAAGGCCCCGCCCTCCCTCTCGCTCTCACACCAACGTGACTACCAACAGCGTCGCTCCTCCGACCCGACCGACGCATCATGGGAGTTATAGTCCCTTCAGCCCAATTGAGCTGGAGAAGGCGAGGCCTCACCAAAATACAACTCCCATCTCGACCCTCGCCCGCCGAGCCCCGTCGTCCAATCTGAATATGTGGGAGGAGCGCGTCCGCCCACAAAAGCCACAGCTATCTCACTGTATCTCCCCCCTTAAATAATCAATTGTGCACGAAAAAAGGGAATACGCGTAAAATACAAACACTTGTGACGGTTTGTTTTTTTGGTGCACGACGGACTGCGACGAGACGTCCACGCGTCGTGCGGTGAGAGAAACGGCGGCGACAGACAGGAGCAGCGAAAGAGGGTGTTGTCCTGATGCTTAAATGGAAGTGGGTGGGCCTCTACGGTCACACACTGCCAACTTCTCTGTGGATATCATTCTGACAAGCGCTAATTTACTCGTTTATGGACTGGCTATCCGGTAAAAGAGACATACGACGGGGCTGCGAGGGGGCTGTCTGGCCGGTGACGGTCACTGTGTTCTCCGTTATTCGGGGCTGCTTGGTTGTGCCTGCGCTTGGCACCGCCCTTCCTGGCCGGTGGGTGGTTTCGTCAAACGGGCAGATTCGCCACGGCCCAGCGCCTAACATATAGGCCGTCCTCCGTCTCTGTACCCGGCCGGCCTTCTACCGTGAACTACACCCTCTCCCGGTATATTAATGCGTTATGAGTGGTAGGTACCCTCCCCCCCTCTCCGTCTCCACCCCTCTTTCACTGTGTCTGACAGATAAGAGGCTCCCAGTCCCTTTGATATTGATGATGAGGTTACTGTTTTCTCTTTCACCTTTATTGATCACCTTTGTTGTGCTATATATGCATTATGATCATGCGATGATATTGTACCAGGAGATATTCTCACATTTGAACTCTCTTTTGACAGACTCGAAGAAGGAATCATCTGGAACTGAAGGAGGGAAAGCATCTAAAAAGGGGAAAAGTTCTGTGTCGCAGGTAAAAGAAAGAAATAGGAGTTTATCATACTTCATTACTTTTGCCTTGCCTGTAGGCCAAAAATGTACTCCCTCCCTCTCAGCCAGCCAGCCAGACACCTCTGGGGGCGTTTCTCTGGTGAATTCCACTTCCTGCTTCTGTGAAGCCCTGCTGAGAGCCAGACCTCTTGAATAGGCGTATACGGCTGTCACACTTCAGCCACTGTACTTTTGAAATGTCTGTTTGAATTAAGGTCAAAATTATTTAATTCTGCATGTGGATTTATTTTAAAACCCTGCAGCGTTGGTATGTGGCTCTACAAATGTGGATCTTCTGTTTTGATCAGCTTTTTCATACGTTGTATCTTTGAGATTCATTTCAAACCGGCAGTTATTCTTAAATGCGTCTTTGTTGTTAAACATGTATGACAAGCATTGTTGCTATGTTATTTCATGCTATGTGTTACAGAATCTAGGCTGTTTCAGAGGTGTATAGCATTAAAATTTGCCTGCGACCTAGTTCCTTTGAAAGGGAGGAGAGAGAGAGAGAGAGCAGGCGGCATTTTCTTCCAGTGTTCTGAGAAAAGAGAGATGTGGTTCTCACACGCCCACCCACTCGCTTCCTGTAATACCGCCCACTTCCACTGACAGCTCTCTCTTTCTCTCAGATTTTTTGTTTCTTTTTTCTGCACCATGTTTTCCCCACCCCTCACTCTTTTACTCTTTCTTTCTTTGTTTCAAAGTATTCATTGTGTGAGTGTATAATGATACCTGCCTATCCTTTCCCTTTGGCTTTTTTACTTACAGTTTGTACTTTGTTGTTTTGTGTATGTATGTGAGCCTTCTGTGCGTTCCCATCGCTCGCTAACCCCGACTGGCTTCTCCTCCTTCCCTTGCACTCTTGTTTAACCGTCCCTGTCTCTGCCCCTCCCTTCCATCCCTCCTCCTACCCTGTCTCTTCCAGGATTCCTCACAGCCCTCTCCGTTGGCTCTGTTAGCGGCCACCTGCAGTAAGATCGGAGGGCAGGGGGGAACGGAGGGGGTCCAGGCCCAGGTGGGGGCCCAGCAGTTCCAGGTCCAGGCTGGTCAGATTCAGCTGCAGGCAGGTCAGCTCCAGGGTCAGATAGTGGTGGACACAGGTGGAGGTCAGGCCCTGGTGCCTCAGCAGCTGGAACTGGTCCCAGCTCAGTTCACGGGTAACGGCTGGCAGATCATTACATCAGCACCTACTATGGCCAAAGAGAACACCAATCAGCCTGTTGCTGTGACGGTGGCCACCACCTTGGCTAATGACAGCTCTACGGGCGGACGCAAGGTGAAGAAAGTGGGGCAATGAGTGGGTTTGAGAAAAAAAAATGTGTCTGCCAATGCTTGTGCTGTTAACTGTATCACTGTTCCTTTCCTGTTGGACAGGTAAAATCAATAGGTGGGGCCAACAGTGTGGCAGCCAGTCAGCAACAGCAGCAGTTCCAGATCATCCAGGTTCAGAACCTGCCGAATGCTGGAGGCGGGGTCCAGTATCAGGTCATCCCTCACCTGCAGACTTCAGATGGGCAGCAGATCCACATCAGCCCAGCTCAGACAGCCTCCATCGGGGCTCTACAAGAGCAGGTCCAGTTCATCCAGACCCAGAGTCCAGGCCATACCCAGGCTATCCTCCAGCCAGCCAACCAGCAAGCCATCCTGACAAGTACAGCCAATCAGACGGTCCCGCTACAGATCCGGCCTGCACAGTCTTTCCCACTACAGCTGCAGACTCTGCAGGGCTCCCAGACTCCTGTTATGACCACAGTACCCATAAACCTTGGTGGCATGACCCTGGCTTTGCCTGTGATAAATAATGTTGGAGGGGGCGGGGCTGTGCAGCTTATCCAATCAGCAGATGGCACATTCTCTGTTGCCAATGGCAACCAGCTGGTGACAACAGCAGTGTCTGGGACCGCTCCTGCGACAGCATCAACTGGCTCGACGGTAGTAGCTGAAGGTGCCAGCGTGTCTGATGTGACACAAGTGGTTTCTGCTGGATCAGATGGTGGACCAGCTGACACCCAAGTACAGAGCAGTGAGGCAGACTCTCAAAGCCAGAACCAGGCCAACGGGCTGCAGAACCAGACAGATACAGCGGGAATTCAGCAGGTGATTGTGGGCCAGGTGGGGCACCAATTTGTACAGCAGATCCAGCTGCAGCCTCAGAGTCAGGGTCAGGCACAGGGGCAACAGCAACCTCAGCACATTCAGACCCTCCAGCTGGCCCCAGGACAAACCCTGCAGCCCATCCAGGCCTTCCAGAACCCAGCCCAGGTCCTCATCCGTACCCCAACCCTGTCCCCCTCTGGGCAGATCACCTGGCAGACACTGCAGCTGCCTGGTGGAGTCTCTCTGCAGGGTGGCCTGGGGACGGCCGTTCCACAGCAGCTGACACTGGCCCCGGTGGCCAGTGGGACGACAGTGGGGAGTGGAGGGCTGGTCTCCTTAAGTGGAGCTCCCCTGACGCTGAGCGCAGCCCAGCTCAACCCGGGTTCTGGGGTACAGACGGTCAGCATTGCAGGGCTGGGTAGCGCTGGGGTTCAGTTGCAGGGTGTTCCCCTCACCATTACTGGTCTACAGGGTAAGGCCGCAGTAAGAGTGACTATGTAAATGTGTTGTTACTAATCCATCACTAAACTATTACCATAAACAAAATGTGGTTAAAGAAATGTGGTTGATTAGGCATTAGTTATTAAGAAAATAAGAAGCTCTAATGACTTTCCCGTTTCAACCTTCCAATCATTAGTTGTGTTGTACACTACTTTTCTTTAATGTTTATTTGTATGTAGGCTTAAGTATGTAGCATAAACCAACGGCACACACCATACTTCATACATTTACCATTCAAAGTTGAACTTTACAAAGATGTCCTGCTGGCGCAGTGAAATTGTGTGCCTGATACTGTACTAAAGACTGTTTAGGATGTTGCTTTTTCAGCTTTCTCTCTTCTCATATTTTCTTCAGACTACCCCACAGTTCACACATGTTGTCATTTCCCATTCCCTTTCAGGTCAACCACAGGGTCAGGATGGGGTCAAAGTTCAGTCGTCTCCAGTGACGGTCACTGTTGGCAGCGTGGCATCAGGCACATCGATGAGTCCAGACCAGCTGGGCTCCGTACAAAGTTCTTCAGACCACGAGGGGCCACCCAGCAAGAGGCTTCGACGTGTCGCCTGCTCTTGTCCAAACTGCAGGGATGGAGAGGCAAGGTACGAACACATTAGAAACGCAGAGCACCATGCATTGGTGCGATATGAAATACTGCTGTTAAACATGTAGTCATATGGGGAATTAGCGTTTTTTTAAAGATCTGACAAAAAGTCTCATGCAAAAATACCAATATAGTGCATTATACAGTTATTCATGCGGAAACTGGCTTTTAGACATCAAATTCTTCAAGTTTTCATCCCACCTACACTTCTGAGCCCCTAAAGTTAAGAAAAGCACAGTGACCTAAATTTAATTGTTTGCCCGTTAGAAATCTGAAGCTATGTGTGCTCAAGTCCATGATTTACAAACTCATGTTTACATTTTTATGATTATTCCAAAATTATTGATACCAGTCATGTCATGGTGGGACAACTGCTTTGACAGATGGTTAGAGCACAGTGTAGCTTGTATCCTAAAGTGAGAGATCTGACCTCTTACCACCCAACACTTCACTTTGTAATGAGGAGCTAGCACCCAGGAGAATATTCAGCGACTGGTCAAATGTATTCAGCTTTGCTAGAATAATCATTTAATCAATTTGTTAAAGTTGGATAAATTCACTCAGAGACATTACCTTCATAAAACAGAGCTTGCTTACTGTACATTTATTTTAGCATTGATCAAAATGACCAACTTACTTCTGCATAAACAAACAAAAAACCTTAGGCCCAGTGAAGCCCAGCTGTGATTCCATTTGTTTCAAGTCCTAATAGCTATTACCAAACACACACCACCCGAGATCACTCCTAACTCAAGTGTGTGCTGTAGGAACAGCGGGGACCCAACAAAGAAGAAGCAGCACATCTGCCACATGGAGGGCTGTGGAAAGGTGTACGGAAAGACGTCCCACCTGAGGGCCCACCTGCGCTGGCACACAGGCGAGAGGCCGTTCGTCTGTAACTGGATCTTCTGTGGCAAGAGGTTCACCAGGAGCGACGAGCTGCAAAGACACCGGAGAACACACACAGGTAGGAAAAATACATACAGAGATGTCAAATGGTGATGTGGGTCACCCTGGTCAGGTCTTAGTGTACGAAATGTAAAAAATAGTAAAAAAGGAACCTTCCCAGATCCCAAGATGGCATCTTTAAATGTTTTGTTTGACCAACAGTCGAAAACCCCCAAAAAAGCATCAAGTCAACTTCTTTTTTGGTTGAAGAATGACGTAAATGATTATCAATCATTGCCGCTTCTTTTTATGTCGACTGACTTGTTGTTTTAGCTGTAATCCAAACTCTTTCAAATCCCAAATTAAAACAATTAAACTACTATAATTCAATTTCTTGCCCAACAGCTATACATGTTTTTATTTGTAAGAATTAGTGAAGCTGAGGCCGTGTTGGATCAGTGGGTAGAGCAGGCGCACGTATACATAGGTTTATGCCTTGGCGCAGAGGTCCAGGGTTTGAGTCTGACCTGTGAAGATTTCCTGTGTGTCTTCCCTCTCTCTCCCCCTTTTCTCACCTAGCTGTCCTGTCCATTAAAGGTGGAAAATTCCAAGAAAATAATCTTTAAAAAAAACCAGAAGGCCCCAACCAAAGCAAGTTTGTTTGTAACTGGTAAAAAAAAAGAATTCTCGCAAATTCTGTCTTCTCCTCTTTAGGAGAAAAGCGTTTTGAGTGTCCAGAATGCTCCAAGCGCTTCATGCGCAGCGACCATCTTTCCAAGCACATCAAGACCCACCAGAACAAGAAAGTTGGAGCTGCAGTGGCAATCATCACCACTGATGACATGGAGGAAGATGCCCCTGAAGGCCTGGACGCTGCCACTCAGATTGTTGCTGTGGCAACCCTCTCACGTGACTCAGACCCCGCTACACCCACCACCTCTAATCACCTGGAGGAAGAAGAGGAGGAAGTGGAGGAGTTTCAATAAGCAACAGACTCCCATTTCTTCACTGAAGGCGGACTTCCTGTTTTTCTGGGAGCCTTTGCAGGGACTGTAGGGGTGGCTGCTTTTGCTTTTCTTTTTTAACTTTCAATTTTACATCATTTTAAAAATGTTCTCTCATGAAAAGGGACTCAAAAGAGATAAGATCATGCGATGAACAGAAACACAAAAATATAAACATAACAATCTAAAAATAACTAACATATTATAACAAACCAATTGCCTAAACATGTGAAAGATTAGTTTGGCATTTATAAAATGAATTTATAATAATTCCATTCGCAGTGGGGAAAGGAATGTAAGTAGTGTCTAAGTGCACAAGACAGGGGGACCTGCTTAATCTAAAACCATCCAACATCAAGAGAAATGTTCTTAATCGCAACAGAATCTAACTCTATGCACAAAGTTGTGTTCCTGTTTCATACCTGTCAGAACGCGCTGAGGGTCAATCATGGTACAGGACTGTTGCAGAGCAGTGATGGAGCAGGGCAGTCTTGGGATGTTGTGTGCGTGTATATGTGACTTGTATGAATGAGTTTGTAGTCCCATGCTGCCACAGGGAGGATCTACCTAATTTGAGTTTTATTCATGGTTCAGGTTTAGTCCTCAGATCAGATTCAGGTGTTGATTCCTTCGAGACCAGTCAATTGATAAACTGTTATTAAAGGTGCTCTAAGCGATGTTGGGTGACGTTACTTTTTCTTGACGTTCAAAGTATTTTCAAACAAAACGAGACTAGCTTGCCCCTCCCCCTCCCTTCTGTGCTTCTGTGCACTAACCCCCCCCCCCCCCAAGTCCTTCTTCTCAGTTATTGGCTGGAACATTGGAACACTGTCTGTGTATGCTTCGTGGTGCAGGTATTTTTGTTGCGGTGTGTAGACCCTGGGCTGTCTACAGAGACCGCGTTTTTACAGTGTGTTCCGAGGACAGGCAGCTCGCGGAGATGAGGAGATGTTTGCTGTATGTAACAAATGTTGTAGCCTAAAACACGCGGGACATTGCTTAGAGCACCTTTAAAGAAGAGGGGATAATTCTAAAAATAAATATAAAAAAAAGAGTAGAAAGAAGCACATATAAAAAGAGTTATAAATAATGCATTCCTATTTAGAAAAAAAAAGGTTTCTAAAGAGAAAAACAATCTAGCTTTCTACAACTTTGTTTGTGTGGTGAAAGCAATACTATAATGACAATCCTAGTGAAACCATGTTTACATTGTCAGGGGACGTTTTCTCTGTTAATAAAACAAGCCAGTTCGCTCTTAGATTAGTGATAACATCTGAAAGCAGCACTGTCGTCTGAACAAAGCCTGTTACTTTGCAGATACCAAAGGGTGGCTTGAACATCACAGCTGCAGTCTATCCAGTACCAGTTTTTATATGATTGATCGCCATCAGATGGTACTGGTAGCTGTAATGACAGCAGCACAGTTACTGATGTTGCTTTATGCTTTCTGTGCTCTGGTGACATCCCTTCTCCACTTCTATCCCTGCAACGTGACCGATGTACCACAATTGCCTTAACACAAGCTGTTGTACAGAGGGAACTTCAGAGATAGCTAGAGGGAGCTCTTCTGCATTATTAGGGGGTGACATGGAGAGCATACCACAGCACAGGAAGGTAAAGTGAGACGGAGCGAAAAGAGCTGTGGGTGGGAGGGCGTCAGGCTACTTAGCTATGTGGATATTATGAGATGTTTTCTGGTGGTGTTGCTCTGTGTTAGTTCAGTGTGTATGTTCTTTTTTTAAATTAAAATATACTTTATTTTATAGAATTTATCAACTTTAAAAAAAAATCCCCTTCCAGTATGTTAACACACATGGCCCCACTGTGTATGGCTAATTTATTATTTATCCTTGAGTTGTACTATTTGCCTTTTGCTGGACTTGTATTTGTGTGCGTCGATTCTGAGGTTGTGTACAGCATGTTTGAGTTTTTTGCCGTAGTGCTGCTTCTCTCTTCTTTACTCTTTGTGCTTTGGTTTTCTTTTTCTACGTCTGACCACTGCTGTTCATTTCTTCTCTATTCGCCATACCGCGTTTTATGGAGAAAAATAAATAAAAGAAGAAGAAAGCAAAAAATTTACTATGGTTTAAAGTTGAAAAGGTTGATACCAAACAAATTTAGATGTTTTTGGTAATATTTTGTGTGACTACCAACTTTTTTTCTTTGATATTTTGTAGTGACATCTCATTTGTAAATCTTTTTCTAAAAGATGTTTGTCCGTCTCCATGACATTTGATAATGGGTTTTTTGCCAGGTTAGCCTCAAAGGCCCCAGTTTATTGATATTTTTTAAACTGGTTTGTACAAACGTGTTATGTCAATAAAAAAGAAGAAAAAAGGAAAACTTCAAGCAGAAAAGATGCTTTGCCTGCATAACACTTGACAATAAAGTGATTAAAACAAACTATTCCACTCTGTTTGTGTGTCATTACCTGATCTGAGTTGAGTGCAGATGTGAGTTGTGCAGGTGTCATTTTGCGACAATGACGTGGCGACATCTATATGCTTTAAACTTTAAAGGAGGTTCAGTAAGTTTTCCTGCAGTTTTTAGAGTCTTGTGAAGTAAACATGCGTAAGGGTTCATGAGAGTGGAGTCCATAATCGATTGTTTTATCTATGAAAATTGTACCTACTGCCCCCTAATTTGTCTAAAATCTTTTTTTCTCCGCTTTATTTACCCATAGACAACATGTCCAATTTGTACTTTATTTTCAATAGAGCGTTGAGCTACTGAGGAGGCCAGTGGTATTGGGGCAAAAATCAAGAGCGGGGAGAAAAGTTTATTATTTTATGGATTTCACAAATTTCAGTATGACAGACGCGCCCACCTTAACTGTAGCCAGATCCGGATCCCTTGGCGTTATGCCATAAACTCGACTCACATCGAGTAGCCAGTAAACCGTTTAAATCTGAGCATGCGCAACTCACATCTGCACTCGACTCACGGGTCGTGACAGCGTGCATCAATCAGATGGAAACCATTAGAAAAACAGTGGACTCCAACACACAGCTGCTTTGATAGTTATTTTTGTTTGTGTGGACGGATAATGAGCCAATAAACTTTCTACCTCAGAAAACATGATTTATCCAACACTCCAACTCAGCTACGATCAAAGTGTGACTTCTGAGAGTTCAACACCCGGTCACTCTGACTGCTAGTTTTCAAAAAGAATCGCTTAGTAGGCAGTTTCCGCATACCTTTGACATGTCACTCCTTTGAAGTGCTTCAAAAACACCTAAATCTACAACTTCTTTCTGCACCCTTGGGTGTTTTTGTGGAATTTGGAGAGTATGGTTTGGAGGTTTTATGTAAGGAACAATTAAATATCAGAACAAAGACCAATTTTTTTTTTCCTTTTGATGTAAATTGCTCCATTGTGTTTGAGTTTGATCAAGAAAACCATCCCCAAAAAATACAAACTCTGGGCTGAAACATTTTCCAGGACCTGTCTGCAGATCTGTATTGCCAAAGTGTGAACATACACCCACATTAGTCTTAAGTGTGCGCTGTAAGGCACTATAGATAGATAATTAAGACATTGGTGATTAGATAAAAGTTCTAATAGACCTTTCTATTTCTCACTCACATTGCATGCCTCATGAAGATCCAATGTCCCCAGGTTGACCCTAGCAGCAATGGTACCTGTCAGGTCATTACATTAGATCAGCTGACTGGCTCAAGAGCAAAGTGTTGACCTGGACCTGACCCCATTCACCTGGGGAAATATGACACACTGACACACACACTGACACAGACACACACACACACACACACACTGACACAGACACACACACACACACACACACACACACACACACACACACACGTCTAGTGTGTGGCACATCCAACAGATAAAAGCCTGTATAAATATACATGTATATATGTTAAGAGAACATGATACATTATTCAGATAATGCCATTCTTTATTAGAATTTACAGTGAACTGACAACAATGTTGTAAAGTTACTCACTTTTAGAAAAGTAATTGGTTTATAAAAGGCTCCTTTTACTTCCTTAAAACAGAACATAACCATTACATTTGTTAACCCTAGTGAACACCGGGAGTAGAAATATTCAAATGATTGTATTCAACTCACAATTGAGAACAGGCTTTAAAACAACAAAAACATCCCTGCATCTTATGTAGACTTAGCTCAGGATATATAAAAGATATTAACAGTGTATGTGACAATTTTGTTTCTCTAGTTGGGTAAAAGCTAACCTAAACATGTGCATTAAAATGAGTTCTACAGTACTGTGAACCCCAAGAGCCTGCTCCAGGTACTAGCTGTACGAGCAGGTTCTCCTCGCCGGACTTTACTTCAGATCCTTTTGAATGCTGCAATGGAGACAAAACAACACATGAGCTTTATCTGCTGTCAACATAGTTTTCAGTTGGGCTACAACTGGTAATTATTGTCATTCTTGATTTGTCAGTAATTTTTCCAACTAATCAAACACATCAGTCTATAATATTGGAAAACAATCAAAAATACACATTGCAATTTGTCAGAGCTCAAGTTGATGTATTCAAATCGCTTGTTTTGTCCAACTTGCTGTCCAAAACCCAAAAGATATTCAATTTTCAATAATATGAGAAAGAAAAAGCATTGATTCTAGTAGATTCACTTAATTCAATGCAAAAACAGACATTTTCCAACAGTGATTTTACACTGAAGGTTCTGAATTACATTCCTGAAACGTTCACATCATGGACTTTGATGTCACAGTTTTAGGGAGATCCCATCCATGTCGATAACATTAAACTGTACAGTGAGAATGTGGTGATGTACCTCTCCAGATACTCATGGACATTGTCGTGGCCGTTGTACCGGGCCAATCCCACCAGGCAGCCGGTTGCACAGCGGCCTTCCTTCTTACGACACAGACTGCAGTTACACATGTCTCTGCAGATGGGACACACCCACGTCTACAAAGTAAAAGGCCCAGATTTAATGTTGTTACTCTGTTACACAAGTGAACCCATGTTGAGGTTTTAAGTTCCTTTCAACCTCAAGTCTTACACATTTTCAAATCACCTGCCTTTGCTACTTCTGGGAATAAGTACTCAACATATACTCATGATTTTGTCGTACTAAAATTTGTACATTTATGCATTCATAATAAGCTACGCACTGTAAATACACTGACAAATCTTCATTGCATTTCTTCTTTAGGCAGGATCTTTGTTGGTAAGTGCTCTGTGCTTTTCATGCATTCTGCAATAAATGCCCCAAAGTGACACTATACTTTGACTTAAAGGCAGCAGCTCCCAACTGCAAAGAGGACACAACTTAAACAGGTGCATACAAACAAACCATAATACTATGTTATGTAATGTATTATATTAGCTTCAGCAGCCCCAACTAAATCTAATAAAAAAAAACTAAAAAAAATTTTTAAAAAGGGATTTTGTGTATTTTTTGGTGAAATGGAAGTTATCACTATATTGATATGTATTCTAGGGAATCATATACAGTAATAAACATGCTGTCTTCCCTTAGTGACTATTTTTACAGAGGAGTACAGAGGACTGATAGAGAGCTTTGTCACATGGTGCAACAACAATCACCTACAGCTCTATCAGCAAACCAATGGGCTTGTGGTAGAATACCAGAAGAAAAGGAGCCCCCCGTCCTGGTTTTCATCCAGGGAGAGAAAGCGAAGAGGGTTGAACCATATCAGTCCTTCAGGGTCCGAATCAATAAAAACGTAAGTAGTTAAGTTAGTAGTTAAAGTCCATGTATGTGTTGTTTGGCCAATAAAGTGGATTCTAATAGAACACAAAGTTGTAGCCACAACAGTAGACAATGCTTCAAATATGGATGTTGCTGAAAAGAAACTAATTTGAAAATGTGGATGTTTCACACACACGTTCAACCCGGCAGCACAGAAGATCTAAAAAAATCACCCCAGTGCCAAGATTAGTGTCACCAATTCACCTTATATTTTTCTTGACTCTTCCAGTAATTAAGTTGACGTTCTGTAGGTGGTGCTCTTTGCTTTATTCCGCTATGTTGGATTCCACCTCTTCTGTTGACAACTCAGTTCAGCTTTTACGTAAAACTAAATAAAAAACGGTATGGTTGTCGCTGGAAAAGTAAACTTAATCCCACATTTTCCCCACCAGATGCACAGTGTTTGAAACAAAAATATAAAAACTTTTCAATAACTAGATATCAACAGTAAATGTAAAGCCCTTCTGATTCTCTTGTTGAAACGTGTTATTTTTAAAATCCTGTTTGAAAAGTCAGCAATACAAAAACAACCCGCAAACAGAATAGAATAGTATTTTCCTATGTAAAATCAAGGTAAATATTTATTTTAAGAGGGGAAATCGTTAAAACAACAGACAACAAGACAGCATAAGTAGGGTAAAAAGAGAAAAGTAAAGTAAAACATCATTGTTTTCACTTCACTCAATGACAGCTTCTTTAAGCTTATCAATGTTGTTCCTGACCTCTTCATTACCCCAGTTGTGAATGATAGTACTTTTACTTTTCCTGTTACATATTATTTGCTTAATTAATTGTCCCTTCAGTAGGATTTTGCAATAGTTTTTTTTATATAAAGTGACATGATCTAAGAATGAATGAATGAATGAATAAATAAAAGACAGTTAACTTCAGTCTTGGACAAACCCACATTCTCAAGTTTACCAAACTGAAGGTGAGAGAAATGAAGAATTAAACATTTGCACGTGTTAGCACTGACCGGGTCGAGCAGCACATCGCGTACGTCCTCTCCGTAGCGGTTCTTAAGGCACGGCCCACAGAACTGACCTTTGGCCCCTACACAGAAACCACTGCGACACACTGTCTTGGTGTCCAGAGTCTTTTGTCTGCACTGGTGACATGAGCTGCCCTGGAAGAATAACACACACACACAAACACACAAACAGAGTAAAGAACCACACTAAGCCAGGTCACCTGACAGTAGTGTTGTAGTCAAGACCACCTAAACCGAGACAAAATCGTTACCAAGACCAGACCAAACAACTGAAACATACAGTGTATACACAATATGATACTACTACTACTACTACTACTACTACTACTACTACTACTACTACTACATATTTGCTAAATCACTTTGGGTGAGAGGTGAAGAGATTTCTGGAGTTTTGTTATGGAGCCAGATTAATAACTTTAGCTAGCTAGCATCACTTACACTAACCTCCCTAATGCCTCCTTATTTAGCGCAGATACTAAATGTAGGTGGCCCCAGCTGTGTCGGTTAGCGTTACATTGAAAAATGTACACACTGCTGTGTGTTTTCTTTTAGATGTTGTTTTCCAAATAAACTCTTTAAAAAAATATAATAAATAAAATGTTATTACCAACAATTTGGCTGACATCTCCTAGACAGCCAGAGCTGCTTCTCCTGTCGTCTACATTTACTTTGGGAGTAACACATAAATCAGACGATACGGAGGCAATTTAGTGATTACCCTGCAGTTTTGGTCCTCTTCATCCTAGGTCAAGTACTAGTGGTCTTAAGACCAAGACCGGTTCGAGTACTACAACACTGCCTGACCGTACAGTAACAAGACCAATAAATAGGTAAAGGCCTGATGTGACTCACGTTCTCCTTGTCCCAGATCTTGTCTTTGTTGCGGTACGCTACGTTGTCCAGGTCTTCTTTGGTGATCTCGTCAACTGACCTCACGTCATACTGGCTCCTTCTGGAGCTGTGGCTCTTCCTCCTTTTCTTTTTCTCCCCAACTTCTTTGTCCACCTGCCCAATCAAAACAGACAAAAATAATAATTAATAATTGCACTCTTCTATATATTTCTTGAGACATTTAATTTGTACAAAGAGATTAACGTTGACTAGATACCTAACTGGTGACTGTAATTGTGTATTTTGAGTACACAAATGACATCTGGCTAAAAACAGTGTCAGTCTGTTTAATAAAAAATAAATTGATAGAAATGTAACCGATCATTTATGTACGATCAGAGCACATCCTTGCTACTACAGTATACAGTGCATTTACAGAATAGATGACAGATAATGAAGAAATTCTCAATAAAAACCTTCCATATTAATGAAGTACTATTTCTACCTCTACCAGTCTCCTGAGGTCTACAGTCCTTGGGCTTCTGTGGGTTACTGGCTCGCTCTTTTCCTCCACTGCAAAGTTCTCAGGAGGACGAGCCTTACGCGACGGGTTCCTCCTTTCTGACCCCATCTCTGGTTCAAATTTGCGTTTCCGTGGCGTCGCTTTCTCTGGCGCACGCTTTTTCTTCTGCAGACATAAAACAAACAGTAAACAAATCAGAACAGTAAAAGAATCTGTCTTTATAAAACACAAAAACAGCACGGCATTTTTCCAAACATCTTACCTTAAATATATTTGATTATGTAAGTGTAGTTTGTAACATGCATCATTAATATTATCATCATCATCATCATCATCATCATTTGACCTGCATCCACAGCTCTCCTTTCAACTACTGTTAAACATACTCTACGTATGACATGTGTCAACTTTGCTATGAAAAAGGTAAATAAAAGTTACAAGAATATTGATGAACAAATTAGTTAATATAGGCAATTTCTATCAATTACAGTTATGCAGTTAGTTCTACTTAATCACAAACCTACTTGAACATAATTGAAAAGTTTTTTCATTCAATTTTTTATGTCTGTGTAAAAATAAGAAAGCATATATGTGATATGATATGGATACACCATCCCCTATCACCGAAAGTAAACAAAAAAAATAAACAACAAAAAAAACACATTTATTTTATTGTAGCATTGTTTGCGTCTTGCATTGTTCCGGATGTATTTCAAGAGTTTTGTGTATTTTTTTTTTTTTAGACCTTAAACCGTATTTTCCACTCGGCGCGTCTGTGCTGCGTTCTGGGCGTGATCCCCACGAGCAATCGCAGCCATTCAAGTCGATTCTTGATAATTAAATCAGCCATGCCGCGTCCCAGAAGCGTGCGTGAAGCGGCTCTCCGCTCCGCTAAAGATACGCGGCAGATCTATTTTCCCATGAGCCGTTTGGGAAGTCGGGCAGGAAGTGAAACAGCGAGAGTATCAAGTCAATTTACCCAAACACCCCCCGCCAATATTGTATATGTCTCCTCTACAACACAACAGGTGACGAGACATTCACCATGGAAGTGGAAAAACATAAAACATCACAGACCTTTTATAAGAGAAGGCATGGAGTTTAATTGCAGGAGTGCTTGGAGTGAAAGATATTATATAAGATACTATCTTAATCAACATGTGATTTTTCTTTAAAGTTTTGTAGAGACAATAACATCTGTGAGTCAGGCAGCAAGACGCTCCGCTTCCGTCATGGTATGGCATGTGGCGGAGGACAAAACAAAAACAGAACGCAACTGGAACTCAACAAAGATGCGCCCAGTAGAAAATCAGGGTAAGGGGAAGGGTATTGCAAACTAGCTCAGTATGTAAATTATATGGTATGTGGTACTGGTTAACATTACATAAACATTACATAAATAACCACACTTTTACTTGAACATATGGTCACTTGTGGTCTTTTGTGAACATCAACACCAAGATTCTCACTTACAATTTTGGATGACATTTTAAACTCTTGTTTCTTGAATGCACTTACTGGACAAAACCAACTGCCCCAACAATGTAATGTTACTTGTGATCAATAATCTTTAAATCAATCGTTCATTTCCAAGTTCATTTTTCTGTTTTATGGTCGTGAGAAAGTGCTTATACTCACTTGAGGGGTGGTGGGCGGAGTGAGGTCAGCTATGGTGCTCAGATCAGCAAACAGCTTAGCCAGCTGAAAGACAACAACAGAGAAGATCAGAGTCAAAGGACATGACACAAATTATAGTAGTTAAATACAGACAACACAGTGTGTCATAATATGGAGAAAACACAAAAGGTTGTGAGAGTTTCATTACCATGGCCTTGTTTTCCTGGATGTTCTTGTCCCTTTTCCGTAGGCTATGACTCTCCTCTTCTTCTTTTTCTTCCTCCTCCTCCTCCTCCTGCTGCTGCTGCTGCTGCTGCTTCATCCTCTGCCTTCCTCTGACTCTTTGAGAAGGAGGAGTTTCTTTGACTGGCTTTTTGACATTTTTCTCTTGCAGTTTTTGTTTGGGGGTAGACAGTCTTTTGACGGGAAACCTAAGGAGCAAGATTAGATTAGATCCTTTTCCATCAATAGAGATTCAACACAATTGTCATGAAACAGGTCTGTGTTTCCGGCAGTCCTTTGTATAGTTGGACGGGCAATAGGATGAAGACAGTGGATAACAGCAGTAAGATGAATCTTGGCACAATTCACTTTTATTAGGCCAAAACACTTAATTTAGTGTCTTAATATTTCTGTCAGATGGTCAGGATTCAAGCTGTCAAATGTGAGACGAACAATTAACCTCATGAGTAGTTTCATGGGTAGTTGCATTGGTACTGGCAATAAGAGGCTTCATTAACTCAAACCCTTTGTTTGTTTAAGATACATCATGTTGGTGTATTTTGCTTTTAAATGCTTTGTAAACCAGTGTATATACACTACAGTCATGTAAACAAGACACACCACCACCACATCAAATTTATCAGATTATTTTTTTATGTTAAAGCCCTAAATAATATTTAGACATAAAACAACTGCAAACTTCAACAGGAATCTAGGGGTTTCAACATACTGAGATACAGTGACCATCTTTAGGTTAAATAAAAAGGTGCAGCATGCGTTTGCTTATTTACCACTTGACGCGCACACGCACACACACACCTACCTCAGGGCAACTAAAAGACTCTTCCTCTTTTGTGGAGCGGCATCCTCACCATCAGAGTAGAAGCCTGTGTCCACGTCGCTGTCCTCTGAATCCACCATCTGGAGAAGAAAACAGAAAGAAAAGCTTTTGGTGCTCTAGCTGCGGGATTGCACACATTTTCATCAAACACTACAGCCGAAAATAGACGTTTCATTACCTTGGTCTTTAGCCGTTTGTTCAAAGATCGTCTGTCCTCTTCTTCCTCCTCTTCGCTGAAACCTTCAAACTCCTCCTCACTGTCCGACTGGCTGAACAGACGAGCCAGCTCAGCAGTGATAAACTTGGATTTGAAACACAGAGCCTGTTGGCAGACATACCAAGCGTCATATTAAACTAGGTTTTGTCAATAAGTGGGTCCCCATGTTGTTCATCTTGTGCAGATACAAGCAAGCACGCCCGCCATACGCACAGTCTTAACAAATGTCATGCAACTTCACTAATCAACAGGTGGCAGTAACATTTGAAAGATTTGCTAAAAAGGGGCCACAAAAGACTACAAGCTAGTAAACATGGGTGAAACAAAGTTAGATTTTTTTTTTTTTTTTTTTTTTAAATCAGCTCACACCAGAGGGAGCACCATTCCACCAGTGGACATCCTTGGTCACTAGGTGAATGTTGTGACAACAACAGATTTAGTTCAGCTTGACAGAGCAGAGACTGTTAGTGAAATGATGTTGGTAGTTACAAAACTAAACCCTAGGAAATCCTTATCACTACAGGCCTGAGCAACTTCTCAGCCATGGCAGGAAAGGGAGATTTAAGACCACTGACAAAGTTAAGTGGAAAAGGAATTGACTTCACTTCCTCATTGTTTGGGGTTGAACAGCCCCAACTGTTACATGTGTAATTAATAAATAAATAAATAAATAAATAAGAATTCAACCAGTTTTTTTCTTTCACATATTTTTTTGTAAAACCAAATATGTAGAAAAGTCTAAAGTGTAACCTCCACTATTTGGGCATGCACATTTCATGAAGATAATAAATAAAGAAATAACATTAAGCAGCTATTTCACAAATAAGGATATATCTATGTTATATGAGCTATGTTTGAATATATTTGGAATTTGGGTGGAATTTTGCTGTCTGCTTAAAAGTACTACCCACATCATCACAGACACAGACCATATAAAAACCCACTGTATTTAACCTGATTTTTACAGCATAAAAAAGAGACATAAAAAAGAACTAATGTGTATTTGTAGCAGGCTTTATAAAAATGTCATCAGTCTGCAATCATCTAAAGCTATTTTTTCTTAATGTTAAACAGTTATACACACACACACACACACACACACACATTTATTTGTGTATTTGTTTATTTTATATTAATGTTTAAGGCAAATTTCTGATTCTGAAATTCTCGTAAAATAAGGGACGTTTATGACATATCACGTTTGTAACAATGTTAAGTATGGTTTTTTGGAGCTGTTAAAGAGGGCACAGGGTCCTGAAGACCACAAACACAACATATGGTTAACGTTAAGTGTTTACATGTTATTCTCATGGCCACTTATGACAACAGTGTACTTGGTCAGAGTCTTTGACAAATATTTGCATATGAGACTGTCATTTGTATTGTGTAACACAGAGTCAATGCAGTTGATGTCCCAGGTCCCACTCTGCTGACCCATCCCCTCTAGACACGGGGATGTTGACCTCTGACCTCCTAAGACAAGGGAGACGAATGTACCCACCTACCCTAGCTCCTTGAAAAACATGCACTCATTAACTTAGATCATCTTACGGTTCAGGCATTTAGCCAATATATAAAAGGTCGCCTGCCCATTGGTGCTAAGCAGCTCACGTGTAAGCTAGCTAATTAACCAGGTCAAAACAAAGACTTAGCTAGCTAAGACAAGTTTTGCAAATTGCGTTCAAGAAAGACATGATGTCTGGGTTACAGAACTGAACTAGCTAACGTTACGGCCAAAAAGCACCTTATTCGGAGAAAGATATGGATGAATCTTTATAATGAAGCAGACTCAGGCCAACAACTGTAACGATAAGTTAACGGGCGATGTTAACAATGGTCTTCATTTTAACTAATTGTGACTTTTCTTCACCACAAAAAACAACGTGGAAAGAAGAACTACATTTGCACGTACAGTTCTGCCGCTTACCTTTGACGTGAGGGTCATTTTTTCTCTGTTTTGCTGCAAATTTCCGTACAACAGAAAGTTTTGTCCTGTAAAAAAAAACAATGAGTAGCAAGAGGTATGTTTAAAAATGAACTACTAGAGAAGTCCGGTCATTGCAAAAGTAGGGGTTTTGTTGTTGCTGTGCTTATACATTAGTTTGTAGTTAAGTCCAATGATTGTAATTTTGAAACTCAACTAATGGCTGTATGATAAGAAAGAGTATTTTCTCAATTGTACCTAAAGATGTACCCTATCTCTCTTTATCTTTAGGAGTAGTCTCTCTCCTATGTCTCCCCCGCACTCACAGTGGTGCAGTCCGTCCTTTCGCGCGAAAACGGCATATGGGCGTGGCACTCCAGGAAAACCAGCCACTACAGCCCTTCTTCTTCTCTTTGAGTTCTTTTGTAATATTTCAAATTACACTGTACTTTTATCTTTGTGAAATTTTGATATATGCTCCTTAGCTAGGCTATAGTCTACTTTTTTACTGCGCTACATGTAGGCTATTTATTTACTATTTACTTTGCAAATTGACGTTTTACATATGATCAGTTCATAACACATGATGTGTTGATCTACCCAGTATTTGAAGTAGAGAGTAATCGATTTCCCCAATAATAGTTTATTCTATGAAATACCAAAAAAGTTTGAAAGGAAAGAAAGAAAATTGCACATCACAATTGCTCAGAGGTGACAGATAACATGGTGACCTGATATGGGTACACAATAATGGAACAGCAACAGCAACATTATATATCCATCCACTTATGTATCCAACCGCTTATCCTAGGTCAGCAGTTCAGCAGGGTACATCAAACTTCCCTTTCCAAATCTACATTAGCCAGCTCTAACTAGGGGAACCTGAGGCATTCCCCCAGTTGGCTGGTTGGTTCAGAAAAGGAAAGTTTGGGGTCCCCTGTTTCCCCCACAACCCAACCATGGATAAGTGGAAGAAGATGGATGGATTGATGGCTGGATGGACAGACAGGGCCAACACCCTGTTTGCTAAGCTAAGCTCTTTTTTGCTGGTTGTAGCTTCATACTTAATGGACAAAACTGGAAGTGCTGTCAATCTTCTCATCTAACCCTTGGCAAATAAGAGAGAAGGTATTTCCCAAAATGTCAATTTTTTTGCTGTAACACTCATGTTGTCCTTGGGTCAAATTGATCCGTTTTCCTATATCAATGTTCTTTTTAAGGACCCAAAATAACATGATTGATTCCACACAACGCTCTTTGGCAAGTAAAAATCTCTACTTTCATTCTTATTCAGTTTTATAGCATTTGGAGAAAAAAATGTAAGTGGTTTCTAAATAGCATTGAGGAAAAGTTGACATGTTCCAGTCTTTGTTTATCCATCAACATACATTCCTTTAATTTTAGTCTAAATAATTCCTAATTTATGCTTTTCTAACTCAAACATTAGGTATAATTTCCTAAAAATGAGGTTCACTGACCATAAACAATAGTAGTTTTTGAGTAGTGGTAAACGTAAAAAAAAAAGTAAAAAGTGTTGAAAACAGGGACAAAAACGTAAGAAAAAGTTAAAAACATTGATAAAAAGCGTCGGGATGACTTTCAATTTTGACGGGAAGACAACACAATTTCCCTAACATAGGCTCATTGTATTCCTTACAGTGGGCAGAGGGCTTTGAGATCTTTTGACCTCCATATTAGGAAATACAAATATACATTGCTAAAACTAGGGGAGAAGGGTGTTGGGTTATGACTTGAGTATTTCCAAAAGTGTGGCCCTGCTACTAATGTCTGTTGTATAATTTTCCATGGCCATTGACTCTGCCAGATTGACGATTACACAGCACCTGCATCACACCAAGCTATGCTGTTTGTCTCAGCCCTCTCATTACTAATTCAACCCTCCACTGTTGTTTAGTTTTCAGAAGCCTGCTGGGTAAAATACCCATCAGTATGACTGCAAAATAATAGGGGTTAGCAGTGTCAGGAAACCATATTGCTGCAAAGTGTGTCTAAACCACCACTAACCAGAACTCCCCACTATGGCAGGGAGTGCTCTTCTCATCACGGTTCATGCCAGCTTAAATCAGTGGCAATGAGACAGAGGCATCTGTACACATTGCAAAATGATTTTGCCTTTCCTTACACTGCCACCACAAACTCTTGCAAATTGCAACGGATCATCTTTTTTTTTTAAATGCACTGCTCCTCTCTTGTTCTGTCCCTCTCTTAACATGTCCAACACATGGAAGGGCATTTAGTCCCATAAAGTGAAGATTTGACAAATCTGTCTATTTCTTTTATTACATTTTACTACATCATCCTATCAGAGTATTGTGTGGTGTTCGGATTGAGGACTACAAATGCATTCAGGGGTGGTTTCTCCCTTTGCCACGTGTCTTTTCTGCTGAAACTGTGGTCATTTCACTATTGTATAATGTCTGATACCTGAGTCCAAACCAGGTATTATCCCTCAGCAGGATCAAAGTTCCTAATCAGGAATTTGACCAAATTCTGTTCATCCAGACAGTGGATAGACACAAGGTTGGCTCCATCTGATACACAGTGGGCATCAGCCCAGGTCACATGTGTAGTGACATACTTGTAGCAGCGGCCAATGAAACTGTACCACAACATTGGACAGTTGCCACGCTCCAGCTTCACTTGATGATCGACTGAACCAGAGCCAGCCCAAACAAGAAGAGGAATGAGAGCATGTTGGCTTGAGGGTTAACTATATATCAGTTTAGACAAGACAAAAAGAAAGAAAGAAAGAAAAAAAAAGACTATCCCTAAATCACGATATAATACAGGCAAATCCACTTCTGATATGTCTTCCATTAAAGTCACTTTGATCACTGGACAAGTGATCTATCACAGGGCCATGGACCGCTGTCATTTAATTTCTTTTTGTTGCTGAGCTTTTCCTTGGAAAAAACATAAAATTTCTTGAAACCATTGTGTTACAGTAGTATGTTTGTAATGGACCCACTTAAATAGTACATAGTAAATTGGTGTTGATATGGGAACCAGAATTCAGATTCAGCTGTCAGTTTGTCTATGTAATATTCTATATTGTTGTTCCCAGAGAACTTCATAAACATTATGATGGTTCAATATTACAACTCTGTTAACTATTGTGAAAATGTGAAATTAAAACTTTTTTAATTGTGTAATGAATTAAGATCTTGATAGGTCCAAAAACCATATTGTCTGTTAACTTTACTAAGATACACTACGTTTAAAGTGGCGGGCTTAAAATTGTGAGAAACAAAATCTTTTAATGGAAAGTATTTTGAACTTTGGTTATATCTTTACCAAAATTAAACACTTTTGTTTTTGCCCCCATTTTTCATGAGCTGAATTCAACGATCTAAGACTTTTTCTATGTACACAAAAGGGCTATTTCTCTCAAATAATGTTCACAAATCTGTCTAAATCTGTGTTAGTGAGCACTTCTCCTTTGTTGACAAAATCCATCCACCTCACAGGTGTGGCACATCAAGATGTTGATTAGACAGCATGATTATTGTTTTGCTTTGTTTTGTTATAACTGCTTTCACTTTTCTGTTCCCTGTATTTGCCTTTTATTGTCTGTAAAGCGACCTTGAGTGATTAGAAAGGCGCTGTTAAATAAAATGTATTATTATTATTATTATTGCACAGGTGTGCCTTAGGCCGGCCACAGTAAAAGGCCACTCTAAAAAATGCACAGCACCCAGAGCCAGATCAAATAAGAAGAGGAAGGAGAGCATGTTGGTGTCAGAGTCTCTTAAGACTTTGGAGAATCTGATCTGCACTATTTGATGTTATCAAGAATCTTGCAGAGATGATTTAAAGGACACTTTCTTTCTTTTTTCCAGATAGGGTGTCTGCACTGTTGAGGTGATATCATTGGTCAGATACACTTGGCAAACACTTTCCGTTGTACACAACTACACCATATATGAACATGAGCCAAGAAAGACCACAAGCTCACTTGGAGATGTCACATAAAACCTATAATTTATTAATTTCAGTCAAATGTTGACATAGTAAAACACCCCTTTAGAAAAGACATGTGGCTTCAGCTGTCAGAGGGTTGAGTGGACACAAGGGGAGACATATTGCTTTGTAGTTGACTTTTTTTCATTTACAACTGATAAATAATTACAACATACCAAACATGGGCATATATTTACACATCAACAATATTACAATAGTACAAAACCTTCAATGTGTCCTCTCTTGCATTGTGAACTTTGTGTTTTGTTTTGTTTTTACATGCATACACATACATGGATTTAAACAAAATAGCTTTAAAAAAAATCAAACTAACTTTACATAGTCATGAGTCATGACAACTGGCGATAAAACACTAAATACACCTTCTGGTTGGGTTCCTGTTCATTACATCTGATACCAGAGGAAAGAGGAGCCTCATCACCTGGACTTGCTCTTCTGCTGTTTCAAGTTGCCACAGAACATTACAACAAGTACTTTTACATTCTAGCATTGCAGCTTCAAAACAAAAACATGTTTTCTTCTCAAGAATGCACTTCTGCATTGATGAACCTCTGAACATGGCACATTAACTTTTGTCACCTCAAAAATACATAAATAAACATATTACAATAAATAAGTAATACAGCACAAATACTTTGCTCTTTGAACACAATGAGCAGAGGTGTGTTGTGTGTGCGCGTATGTGTGCGTCATGTACAGGTTTATAGTAAAAATGACCACCACAAGGCCTTTCTATGACACTGCATATGAACAGACCACGCCTCTGATTTCTCAGCTCTAACAGTCCAAGAATCACTGACTTGGTTTCACTAAAAGCATTTTTAAAATGAGACCATGTAACTTTGAAGTGAAAACGTAGCACTGTGTTCTTATTACAAAAAGCTGAACCCAAGCAACAAGACAAATTGTTTCTCAATTAAAACTCAGAATTTTTGAATGTTATTCCTATAATCTCTAACATGTTGTGACATAGTTTTGGATATGTATAACTCCCAGAGAAGAACAATCTAAAGACTGTAACAATTCCTTGAAAATAGCTCTTCTTTAGTATTTGTTTCAACTTTACGTCCACATAATATCAAATACATAAATGGCTCAAGTAAAATTTACATTTGAATCAAACAATTTGGGTGATAACAGATTCTACAAAACTGTCTCTACACTCAGTGTCAGAGCACCTGTGCTGTTTGTCTGTGACAACAGGTTAGTGCCTTTAAAGAGCACAGACTGACTAAAATGCTCACAACATATATGTTTACAATTGAATTTTCACCAAGAGATTGTCTTTGATATTTGTCTTGTAATTAACCAAATATGTTTTGGGAACTAAAACCTTTGGGGAAATCCCAGTCCTTTCTTGTCTATTTGATTCTTGATCTGCAGAAGAAGCAGCTCTGTGCTCTGAAAGGCTTAGTGTTAAAATGATGATGAACACTTGTGGAAACATGTTCTATTGTATTACACTTTAACACCCCATGTTTTTATAAGTTACACTGCAAGACATGCATCGCTACATAACATTTAGAAATCTTGCCTTTGGATGTTTCCTCCTACTCAGCAGAGATTCTCACTATTTTCAGAAATGTATCACTGAAATGCTTAACTGTTCATAAACAGATTCAGGGCAAGCACAAAATAATGTAAACAGTAATAAGGTTTGCCAGATTTGATCTTGTGGTTCTACATGATGTTTCTTGTCTTACTCTGTGTGCATAATCATCATTTGTAGAATTTCTAAATGATTCCCATTATCCCATTTGGCATTTAGTTCCTGGTAACTACAGACTAAAAGTAGCAACATGACAGGCTGGTCCCTTGGTGATTTGAATAACAAATAGATGTTTCATGGCAATGTCAACAGGAATTTTTCTGAGTGATGCTTGGTTCAGAAAAAATAGTTTTTTACCAGCCAATATGTATTTGTAGGGTCATAAGGAGAACCAATGTTAGAGGGATAACTGTAATTAACGGGTGAACCAACACTATAAAACTTCTACCAGACAGTGTTATGGCCTGCGCCCTTGTGCTTCCATTATTCTGTCCACACCCTGTGTTGGTTTTCACAGACAGTTTACACAAGCCTACTTCTGAATGAAGTGCTATTTTCACTCAGTAAAAATGACTGTCTCTAAATGAACATGATTGTTTTGGATAAAGGAACAAAAAAAAAAAAAATAGTTGTGCTATGATGGGACTGTGTTGTATACCATCACAGACCTTGAAGTCAGTCAACATAATATCAGAAAGTATCTCTTTGAGGATTCTGATCTGTGTTACATGGTCAAGGACCAGACGTCATTCGAGGGCTCATTCAAGGAAATAATGTCTGCGGTAAAAGACACCGATACCAAACAAACCAAGATCTCTACAGTTGAGTCTCTACATGCTGCAGGACTCAATGTGACATCTGGCACTGATAAATCTATAGGTCCATATATACAATGTTAAATTATCTTAACTATTTACACAAAAACATCATAGAGAAGAGTGCATGAGGAGTGTTTGGCTAAAAGTCAACCAAAACTCTAAAATTGAAACAAGGAGAACTGTTCACTATTTATCAACTTTTTTTTCTTTTTCTTTTAACTCTGGCACATGTAGGACAGCTTTAATGTTTCCAACATTAAAGTCAGTCAATAAAAACCTCTCACAATGCTTCCTTCACATGCCAGACATTGTTAACGTTGAACCATTTTTTATTCACTGGGTCTGCACATTTAAGTTAAAAGACAGAGCCTAAGTGATAAAAAAGTAAAAGGTGTAGGTATGTTTAAGTGGTTTACAGCTTCAGCCCTGGTCACTGCTTGCATTACATAATAATCTACCACACAATAACCAAAAAAAAAGCTCCACATCATATACCTAAATAGGTATGTATGCATGTATCCTGGATATAGATGAAGAACCAGGCAGGTGTGTGATATGCAGATGAAATCATATGAGATAATTGAGGGGCAAATTCTTTCCATCACCTTATAAACACATCTAACTCCGCTGCAGACAGTTTTGTCTTTGTAAATGAAACGATGATCAAGTCCTTGTTGACTTCCAGAAGGTGGGCAAGACTTGAAAGACTGAAACAAAGGAACATTCCACCTGCTAATAAATAAATAACCAAAAGCTAACCACAATAACAAAAACAAGTCCAATAGATACTGTACAAACTAATTACAGCCTCTTCTTCTCTCGGTCTCAGTTTGGCAAATCTCAGTTTTGCGTAGAATCTCTTCCTGTAGACAGTTCACAGAGTGTGTATGGACTTAAATTGTTTATCCATAAATCCTTTATAAAACACATGTTTAGTGTTATAAAGCCTTAAAAAACAGGCTGAGTGCAGCTCTGTGTCTAATGTTCATTGGTTTTCAACACATGGCACCCTACTGTCCACTTGGCACCACTGCTGGTAGTGTGATTTGGTTGCACTGCATGTGTGAGTGTGGCATTTTGCTCTACAAAGCATCTTCCAATTCACATCATACTAATTTCCACTGCGCAGTGTCAAGTGTGTTTGCGTGTGCGTCTATTGGGGTATGTGTGTGTTTGTGTGTGTGTCATTAAGCACGTGGCTCCAGCTTGTGTGACAGCTCGAAAAGAGTCTGTTGATTGTCGATAATGTGCAGGTAGTGAGCACTCGCCCTCACCTCTGCACTGTCGACCCCGATTACCTCGTTGCCTACAAGACAGACAGAAAACATGCACTTTAGAAGCACTGTAGAGTTTTCTCTGCTGGTGCGCACACGTTCATACGCATTTGGTACAGACTGTATTATGGCTATATAAAGAGAGTGAAAGACTGTGTCTGTAAATGGTTGCTTAGAAACTGCAAGAGACAAGTGAATGGTGCAGGTGCAATCCACCAACTCAGCAGCAGATGGCAGTAGATTCCTCACAATTATTTGTGCATCAATAACACAATACTACTTATAATTTGTGATGTTATGATCATTGCAGTAACAGGATTCAATCAGAGATTTAAGGACTCACCTGGCTGGTCACTTTGGCAGTGGCGAATCATTCTCACTGTGTCTGCAATCATATGCTGTTGGTTTAGGAGAAGACATGTTGCATTAGTGCAATACCAAACGGTCAAGATCTAATATTTAGGGGCAGATTTGTACTGCTCCATTGCAATAACTATCAACATAAATAACATTTCAGCAATTTTTATAAATTAGACAGAGCTACTACTTCAGCTGTCAACAACTGAACCTGGACCTTATTTATTATGGACTATGACTGTAAACATTTAAACTGTACAAAACAGGGCTTGGTCTTGGTGAATTTCACCTATATAAATAAAAGGTTTTCAATCAATCCAACAGTCAGACTCCTCATCATTGATCAATGCCTGTTGCAGCAGTTTTCTACTGTTGGACCTAACAAATTCACCCCTATTAATGTGACTTGTGCTTTTTAATGACCAGGGCGGACTAGCTATAGGCAGTAATTTTGTTTCAGTGTCTTTCTTTCAATCACTGAAAGAAAAACTCACCAGCTTTTCAAAGTTGACCAGGTTGTCATGGAAGGTCTTATTTCCCTCGTGGATGAAGGTGATATCTAAGCAGCAGAGCAGAGGACAAGTGTATAATTATATCATTCACCAAAAACAACAGTGTGTGTGTGTGTGTGTGTGTGTGTGTGTGTGTGTGTGTGTGTGTGTGTGTGTGTGTGTGTGCATGTGGAGGGGTTAGTGATGATACCTTTTAGGAGGAGAGGCATGAAAGGGATCTTGGGAGGCTTCATCTTCTTAAAAGCTTCCCTATAGGCTTTGTGGTTGAGAGATGGATCCTGAAGAAATATGGAGGGAATATGAAGAAAGCGATTAAACAGAGTGAACGTAAAGGATTGGAAAACAAGAAGATATTTTAGGTTATTAAATCAAAAGAAGAACATATTTCAAGCTCTGCATCTATCTCTGCTAAGTAAGTCTCACCGTGATGAGCTCCAACTCTGAAAAAAGCTTCTTGAACTTCCCTGGACATTTCTGAAAGGAACAGGTCTGGTCAGAATGTGATTTAAAATACAAAACCATGCCAAGATTATATGGTAAATACACTAAATACAACACGCGCACGCACACCCATCCACACATCCACACACACTTACCTCCCAGGTTTGGTTGAGTCGGCTGACAGCAGCCGTGTTAAGACCCATGATGATGGCAAATGCAGAGTTCAAATTCCTTTGGGCTTTACAACTACAAATACACATAAATAGTAGGCAAGTAAAACATATATATGGTGCATAAGAATCTTGATGTTTTTGATACATGCTCTTTGTGTTCTTACTGAGCTGCGATCTTGATGAACTTCTTGAGCAGCTGTACTCTCTTGTTGAGTGATACACACATGAGCACCTCAGACATGACCCACTGCTGGACCTCATTACAGCGCTGGAGCAGGACAGACAGCGCCACTGTGTGGCCCGTACCAGGAGCACGGCTGAGGGTGTAGTACACCAGTTCCTGCTGCATGTGGAGGAAGGGAGAATGTGAGTGAAAGACATCAAGCTTTTTAGAAAAATTCCCCAAAATACATTTGTGCCATTTTTTAAGAGCCCAATGTGTCATCTTAGATTTTATATGATTTATAATCATATAAAACAGAGCTATGCAGCAAATGCTCACATTTGAGAATGGAAGAATATTGTCTAGATTTTAGATACACTGATAGCCACATAACAGTGTAAGATGCTGTGTCTTCATCTGTGCTATGCTTCAGCATGTCCACAACAAATATGCAGCTCTTCCTGACAGCCACTCAGCTGACTCATGATCCAGCAAGTCTTAAAGTACATTTGCACCCTTAATGCTTATGTACCAGCAATCTCTGGCATTAATATGAATTTATTATAAATGTATTATGTGCACACACCACATGCATATATATACACTACCGATCAAACGTTTGGGGTCACTTATACATTTCCATACCACTCCATTATAGCCAGAATACCTGCTAATTTGGGTGGGGGGGTTGATCTTTAATGCAATATCTACATTGCCCATTATCAGCAACCATTCATCCAATGTTCCAAAGGCACATTCTGTGTACTAATCTATCATTTAAAAATAAAAAACTAGAAAAACATTGGAGAACCATTTTACTATTATGTAAGCACATAATGTAATCTGAAAACAGCTGCCCTGGTTAAAAAAACAATGCAACTGATCTCAGCTGGCATTCTGTCTACAATGGAGTGCAATGGGAATTTCTATGTGACCCCAAACTTTTGACCGGTAGTGTATATGTATATGTGTGTGTGTGTGTGTGTGTGTGTGTGTGTGTGTGTGTGTGTGTGTGTGCACGTGCGTGTGTGCGTGCGCATGTATACCTCGTGGATGGATTTGAAGAGGCTCCAGTCCAGGTGTGTGAGAGCAGCTGCCACATCCCAGGTGTTAATACCTAAGAGTCGCACCGGCCTCCTGCTTAGCTCAGCACTGTCCGTTAAAGGAGGCTGCACACACAAAGGAACGTTAAGTTAGTAGAGGTAAGAAAGATGTAGAAAAGACAATGTATACACAAAAATACTGTACACACTGTACGTACATACAGGTGCTGCCTATCTACAGAAATAGGGCTATCTCTAAATAAGCTCAACAATAGCTCACCTTCATAATAACATAAAACAATGAGGGTATGGAGGGGGGGGGGGGGTTGGTATTGCTTCAAAAGAAACAATATAGCACAGAGCCTTTTGATCTCCTGCCTATATACAAGCAGAACTGAAAGCTGAGAGGGGATTCCTACAAAACATTTGTTCTGTCCAGCTCTGGTTACACAAGTTACCTGGTACCTGGTTACCTGACAATTGACATTAATTAAGCAGACAATGTCCTAAATAAATCTAAAAATTACATGCCTAACAGCCTACTAATAGGACAGTAGATTATATTAAATTTGTCTAATTTAAAGGATCTACAAGGTTTTTTTTAATGACAGGTGGCTTAATATACATTTCCAACAGGAAACCAAAATCCCTACAACTGCAGTATGTGAACTTACTTAGGAATTCACAACTGAAGATCCACTATGAAAAACATGGCATTACATGACACCCTTTGCCCTGAAACAGCACTTTCCAATCCTGCTGTCATGGTCAAATAATCGTGGCTCACACCTTTTCTCTCCTATTCAGTCAAAGTTAATAACAATAACCTAGCCTAAATCTTTCCGCCTTGTTTGTAATTCTTGACTCATTGTAACACTATAAAAATGTCATTTTGGGGTTTTAGAATATGTATTTCCATGCCTAATTTAGCCAGAAGATGATATAGATGCAATGAATGATAACAGAGGATATCAGAATGCTCAAATAATCACATATTTAAGAGGTTAGGGTTTGCTTGAACCTGCAAATTGCATCTTAAAAGGTGTCACGCATGCTTTAGGCTACATTTGTTACAGCAAACATCTCCTCACTATCCGCTAGCTGCATGTCCCCAGAACACACTGTATAAAAAAACGTCTCTGTAGACAGCCCAGGGTCTACAAATGGCAACAAAAACAAACTGTAGGGGGGGTTATTACAGCAGCACAGAAGGGAGGTGACGGGATGAGGAGGAGGGAGAGGCAAGCAAGTCTTGTTTTGTTTGAAAATACTTTGAATGTCAAGAAGAAGTAACGTCACCCAACATTGCTTAGAGCACCTTCAAGCCTTGAAAAATCCTTGTGAAAATTTGAGATTTAAAGTTACAGAAAGACAGAAGCAAAAACAAAACTGTATTTACATACCAGAATCTCACTGAGGTCCCTGCGACAGACCACAAGCTTTCCTTGTGGGGTCATAGACTCTGAATACACACAGTCACTGGGCTGTAACACCCTCCGCTCTGCAGAAACAAATATATACAGAAAGGAAAGAGAAGGAGAGAGAGAGATGATAACAATTTTGAGCCAAGAGTATAGAACAATGATTTCCAAACAGGGGTACTTGTACCCCAGTGTTTACTTTTGCAGTTGCCAAGGGTTACATGGAATGATTTTACTACATAAAAAAAACTAAGTAATAGATAAATGATCAATATAGATGGCTAAAAGTAACAACTAAATGGTTAAAATAGTTAATGCTAACAAACTAATGAATAAACAGATACTACTAAAAGTAAAATATTATATACTGTCTATTACAAATAATATTAATATATTAATATTAATCAATATAGAGCCAATATGTAATATATTTATTGTAATAAATCCAAAAAATGACCCCAATGCGTCATCAAATATTAAGGAAACATGCCAAGTTGAAATATTATCTTTTCTGACAACAATGCTAATGCCAGTACTTTCTCCTTTTTCCGTAAGGGAATGTCGGTGTTTTTTAAAAACGTAAACCCAGCTGTAATGTTAGTACAGCCATGGAAGCAGCAAACAAACGAACGTGATCAACAGAGATACATTCTCAGCCTGTTTCTAAAAGTTGCGTGACCAGAAACTTTGCAAACCCCGGGTAAATATGGGAGATGTATTTGAAGGATGGAGACAGCTTGGAGCACAAAAAGGATGCCAAGTTGGCTAATTTCGTCCTGAACAGGTAAGCATTAGCTTCAGGCTAATTTGGGACAGGCATTTTATGTCAATTGTGTACTCACATTGAGTTATATAGCTAGAGTACCCAAGTTGGTTACTTACAAAAACAAATTGAAACAGAGCAAGTAAAGTGATCTTGACTTATCCTGGCTAACGCCGCCATGCTAACCCTGCTAATGTTACCGGAGGACCAGGCAGTCGGGCCATTTACGGGCCAGCAAGGATGTTGTGTTTTTAGCGGTTCCTACCATAATTCTAAGCCAAAAAAGTGTGTCTGTCAGTCAGGTAAAGAGCTCTGTGTGAGCACGTGCTTCTATAACTGTCAATATAGCCAGCATCTAACGTTAGCTACTCCGCTGTGCTGTGAAGTAATGTCTGGCTATGTGAGACAAGCGTCTAGCAACATTGTTGTGGGTGCTCCTTCAGTGCACTTTGGAGGAGGGTCTGACAAAGCGAGACCATGGATGCTGCGGTCTCAGCCTGGCAACCTCCATGAACTTCGAGTCTGGGGAGTGGGGGGCGGGGAAGACGAATTTCTCCGTTATTTTGGATTTGTCCTGCAGTAACTATTTTAAACACTAGCTGTCAGTATGACATATTGCACCTGTAAAAGTACTCCATAAATGGTTGAAAGATCCAGTTCCTGCCACTTGACCAAACCGCACTAAACATGGTCATGCATTTCTTTGTGTGTTTGTTTATACCTCCGGTTTGTGACGCCACAGCAAGCACCATGTCCTCTTCTGTTCTGTCCATCTTCGTACCCACAATCTTTAGCAGCTCATGGGCCTCCAGTGACGGATGTGTGTGGACACTCAGGTAGGAGTCAGCGCTGACGTACACGCAACAAATAACTGGAAGATATATAAAAAAGCAGATGCAGAAAAAAACAAGTATTACAGAGCTAGAAACTTTTTTGTAAAAAACACTATATAAGCGATTTGCATGTTAACTTTGAAATTAAAACTCAGACTTTCATTATGCATAATTGTGTACAGTCGCCGGGCAGTGTGTTGTGTTTTCTGTATGTGCATGTGTCTGTTACTCACTGTCTCTAGTATCAGTTGGTGGACTTCGTAGTGGCAAACAGTTTTCCTTCAAACTCAAATGCTGATGCATTTGTTTACTCTGACAGAGAGAGAGCAGAAGAAACATCTATTATACTATGTTTATACTTTACTGATCATAGTGATGCACAGACAACATCTGTATTAACACCCATACAGCTCAGATTGAAATATTACAGTTGAACCTCTATGGGCTTAAGTGACTGAATGACTTATTTCTATTATTAAGTCCTGGAATTGGTATTCAACATTCTGTAGGCTGACACAATCAAAAATTTAATACTTTCATGAGTTTTGAAAAAACATTTTTATTCATACCATTACAACAGTTAACAGTTACAGTGGAGCTGCAGATGTGAAGCCATTTCAGTTAAATGTTTACAGTGCCAAGCAGCATGGGTGTACTAAGTATTCCCTGTCATCCCCCCCCCCCCTTCCCTCTCTGGCTTACCTTTTGGTTTGGAGGGCAGTCATCCACAGTGCTACATTAATGAAACAAGCACAACAGTGAGAAGGAATTCAGGTAGACATGGGAAAAAACACATGAGTAGGGTCATATTTAATGCAAAGAACAAAGTCCTTGTGCAGAGACAACTTACTGTCTGCGACGTAGAAGTTTCTGGAACTCCTTTAGGTCTTTTTCCAGTGTGGGGAACTCATACATATCTTCTAAAACACACCTATACAGAGTCTAATAGAGAGAGGAAAACAATCATGTTAACTTTTGTTGATTAATGGTTAACTATTTGTTTGGTCCATTGGTCCATCAGGAAGGCTGGAAACTCCAAGCACCAAACTCAGTCTCTAAGCATCATTGTACACCGGCTCCATCTCAAACAGATATCTGACTAGCTGTATGTTACAAGGATAGCATATCAATTATTATTATTTAAAGGGTTAGGTGACCCAAATAATTTTTCAATGCTTTGAGCATTGTAAATTAATTTTTGTAATCTTAATTCTTAGTAGTAGGGTGGATGAATAAATCTCAAAATTGCACGGCACAAAATTTGTATTGATGATGGAGGTGAATGGGAATAATGTGTTTTTGTTCTTTGTAATTTACATTTGGCAACCTTTTAACCAGGCTTTGGAAAGTAAGCGAAAAAGATCAGGTTTAAACACTGGTAAAAAATACTACATCCCATAAACATTTAGGTTATGACATACAACTGGTTAATAAGGATTATTAACATTACAATCTGTGCAGCTCACATACTTAGAACCATCACGTGTAAATGATGCTGCATAGGTAGATTACAATAAAGAAAGACAAATGTAGTACCTTGTCCTTTAATGGGTGCCTGTGTGTGTTCATGGCAGAGAATAAGTAAGTAGCATGAAAGCTCAGGAGGCAGGAACAGTAACAACTTGCAAGGATCCACACACACACACACACACACACACACACACACATCTCCAAACACACACACACACACACATCTCCAAACACCTGCTTATCGCTGTCATTGACCCTCGGTAGCCTACCATCCCAATTCCCCTCTCATTCCTCTGTTACTAGGCAACTATCACCGGGGTTACGCACTCCATATGAGATTATACCCATGCCAACCCTCGCACTTTGGATTCCATGGCAACCCGGCACCGAGCAATGGAGCAATGGAGCCGCCAGGTTATTTTTTGTGGGTGAGCGTGTGGATCATTTGATCGTATTGTGCATTTGTTTCTCTTTTAGTGTCACAGAGATTCAAATCCAATTCAACGGACTTAGTGAAAATATAACAGAAACACAGTGGATACAAGCAGCCTTTGCTAAGAGAAATGTGACACTAAGAATCTGTCTGTGTCTCTTCAAAAATCTATGATGTACTGTGTAAATATTGTATTTTGTACACACATGTTGGAATAATTAGATTCACGCCAATTGTATTTGTTACATGTTATCAAATACATTTGATAACAGTATTAGTCTATAAAAGAAAAACATACGGGCACTTATTATGCGTATACCCCTCATTCATTATACGATACAGCATGAAATGAAAACCATTAGCTTGCTTTGTCAGAGGGATGAGATAAAAATAAAAAACAAGGTTCCCATGTGGGAGATAGGAGATTCAGCAAAAAAAAAAAAATCAGACACCCACACTCTCTTTTTAGCTCTTTGTCTCTCTCCACCAAATGTTTGATGTCCTGTCATCCATTTTAGACCAAGATAGATATGAAATGAACATGAATGAAGCTTCTTATGTTATTTAGTGACATGTTAATGGTCACCATAGGATCAAACTCATTAAATCATTAAAATAAAAGACAGATTGAGAAAAAAGAAACAAAACAAATGGTGGCAATGAAAGTGAGTTGTGTCATACCTTCATGAAGCTCCTGATGTGCTCCTCTTCCTTTAGGAAGTCCTTATAAAGCCTGCTCCAATGGGAGACCAGCTGCAGTACCTTACGCTTCCTGAAGAGGGCGTCTTTGCCCTCTTCCTGGACCCTGCAGCGGGCGCTGCTATAGGTAAGAGCAGGTCAAGGAGACAAAGAAGAACAGTGTGGAGACTAAAAGGATTTATTTGTGTGTGTGTGTGTGTGTGTGTGTGTGTGTGTGTGTGTGTCTTTGCTAGTAAGGATATTGTCCCAGCAGAGCCTGACAGAGGTCACTGGTGGACATGAACACCTGGTAGGTCACCAGGAAGTCATCCAGCAGCATTTCTAGAAGACAGGAAACACATCATCAGTCACTTTCAAGGCCTCCACCAGGCAAATTGGTCCAAGTGAAGTTTTTAACTTTTATTTCAGGAATTAAGACGTGAAAAGTGACATCAACGTTTTTTTTTAGATTCTCCCTCCCTTCCCCTCCGATTCCCTCAGTCTACATTATACTAATGAATGGTGTCCTCTGTGTCAGCCACATTAGAAAAAGACTTTAACCCCTTAAATGCAAGAATGATCCTTTCCCCTTTTATTTGCTTGGCATTAAAGAAATAAACAATTTATCTCAACATTAACAATAGAACAACTAACTATTTGTTGCCAATGGACAGTGTTAGCGTCTAGCTGGCCAGAAACACAACTAATAATGAATGCTAACGTTGCTCCGTATCTGTTGGATGTGTAAATAATAAGGATGTCAAGCATTTAAAATATTTAATAAAAATTAATAGCATGATTGTCCATAGTTAACTCACAACTAAAAATACAATTTCATATCTTCTAAATGTACTTTAAAAAAGGATATATTTAATGCAAGTTTTCTTTCCAAGTTGTGAATGCTCTTGTCAACATGGGAGCGAAGAAATATGCTTGCTTTATGCAAAGATTTGATAGTATTGCAACAATCCAAAACAATGACAAATACTGTCTGGAATATTCTCCAGAATATCCTCAAAGGTACTGTATGCACAAAAAATATATACTGTAAGCATAGTATGGCAAACTCAAGCTCATTAAGCAACAGATGGGCATATTAACCTGAATGCTACACTACTTGGTAATACTAACACAATGTAGTGTCCTATTTTACACCTGGAATGGTTAACTCTCTTGCAAACTATCCAGCGTGGCTTGCCTTTGGCGAGGGGGAGGAGGGTAATTCGGTGGTAACTTCTTTCACATCAACAGGACAAGCAAATAACTTTAGTCATGTTGAGATATTTAAAGGGTGCTTGCAACTGTCAATCAAATATTTTCCAACTACAACCACACAGACCACCAGAGTATTTTAGTGTTTAAGTTCTAATACATTATGCCTATAGGCTAAAGCCTAGAGGCTTTCCCCCAGATATTAGATTTGATTGTTGCTCATTGTGTCAGGGAATGTGAAACCAGGCTTTAGGAAAAAGCAAAGAAAACATTTTTCTCTTGGGCTCATATTCACTTCAAAAAGAAATTCATTAGTAGAGTAATGCAAGCTAATGTGCAAGTGAGATGGCAAGAGCGTGTGTGAGTGTGTGTGTGTGTGTGTGTGTGTGTGTGTGTGTGTGAGAGACTCAGCAGGTGTTCAATGGGTAAGAACTGAATGTAAACAGCCCTCGTGGCAGATGGGTAATGAGCCATTGTTGGTGGTATGAGGGAGATTTGATGTGTGTGCATGTGTGTGTTGTGTCAAACTCTTTCCCTGAGAAAATTTGTGACCCAAATATGGCTCTGTCGGGTCGAGAGCAAAGAAATCAATTATAGAAGACTGAGTAAAGACTGCAGCATTAATATTTGATCAACTGTCTTCGCTTTAGAAATAAAAATACAACTTTTCTGAATAAATATTTTTAGGCAGATCTGACTGGGCTTATCACTTTTTGACTTACTTTCTGCAGAGCTCCTTCCTGACTAACGATTAATCTTTTTCCTTCCTTTTATTTCCCTCTCTCTTACTCTCTCTATCCCAAACTCTTCTCATCCGCCCCCCTTCCTTACACCCCCAATTTTTCATTTTACTCCCGATACTACTCCCCTGCTGCGCTCGCCCTCTCTCAGCTCTCTGTGATGATAAATATCCATTTTCATCTTCAACATGCGCCCTCTGTGTTTGCCCACCGGCACGCACAAAGTCAAACACACACACACACACACACGCACACACACACACAGCAGTACACACGCGCACACACACACACACACACACACACACACACACACACACACACACACACACACACACACACACACACACACACACACACACACACACACACACACAGCAGTACACACGCACAAACAGCCCCCTAATGAATAACTCATTCAGTACTGACCTTGGGGACTTATCTCTTGTGAAAGAAAAGGAAAAAGAGAGAAAATGTGTGTGTGTTGAACTAATCGCAGTAATCTGTGTACGTGGGGAGGGGTGGTTGGGCCAATCGCTCTCTCTCTGTGGAAGCGTGTTCCAGCCTGTTCAACATGCTGCACAGCTAAGCCCTCTAAAACGGCCCACTGATGCTTAGCACCACCCCAGAGGGTCCACACACACACACACGCTTATTCAGCGCACATAGAGCGAAAGATAGACATACAGATACAGAAACAAAGACAGCCCAACATTATACACTCTTGATCTGCATCCCTGCTTCTGCCTCCTAAGAAAAAAAATGTCTTTCTTTATTCAGTGAATAAATATCAGGCGGTCCTCCTACACAAAGACCATCTTAGTTCTCTCTCTCTCTCTCTACTACATTCATCTCTCTCTCCCTCTTGTTTTGTTTGCTTCCTGCATTTCAGTGAGATGGTTGCGTGTGGACTGCTGGGAACTGGTGGTGCTAAGGAATTGATACATAAAGACGCCTTGTCTTAAAATGGTGCGAAAACGCAAAGGCAGGTTTAAAAAAAAAAAAAATACAGATTGGGAGCCAGATGTCTCGGGGTGATAAAAGTATTAGTTTACTGCACCTGGGCTCCATATTGATACTGAATTTATTTTATTTTCATCCAGTGGACAAAGATCCATTGACTACAACAAGAAATCTGTTTTTTTTCTGTTTAACTGTGTGCAGAAACAATATCTTACTTTAACAGCATGAAATGGAAAAAAACCTAAACCAACTCACATCAAAATTACCTTCATTATTCACATCAAAATTACTTACATTAGTTATTATTCAACTAGTCAACTGAAATAAAATAAGAACATTTTTTGGGTGGGATTTGACAAACTAGACAATATTATTAAAAAACATTTCCTGTGGTAAAATAGTATAGTAGCACTGTCCCGTCTGCACGGTCAAAGAACCTAGTAATGATAAAAATGAGAGTATAAAAGTTAGACTTGAGGATTGTGAAAAAGAGACAGTAGTATGACAATTAAGAGCCCACTAAAATTGTTTGCAGCAGAAATACCTACATCACCCCAAGGGAATTGTTTCACAGCCTTACTAGAACATTTTACCTCTAGAATGTTCCTCATGTTTACAGGCATTGACTTGGCTGAATGAACACACACACGCACGCACACACACGCACACAAAATAATTGTGGGGAAGTGCATAGCTCCCCGGGTTGAAAATGAAAGAGATAGAGAAAAGTCTAAGTTGGGCTGTGTTGTGACTTGTGTGGCACTGAAAATGAAATTCCTCGGAATGAGAGGGTGGGGAGTTGCTTTGTCTTAAACATAGCAGAGACAAACATCACAACATCTTTATTTTTATGACAATGTCTAATTTCTCACTGACTTTTGTTTTACTAAAAATTCTTTCTAACTAAATGTTTATATCTTTTTATGGCGATACAGCCCTGTTGTGTGTGTAGTTGATGTCAAACTTACCGCTCTCCCTGATCTCTGGCGCCCCTCTTTGGTCGTCCAACCGCAGGTCACTCAGCAGATGCTCCAAGATCTTGAGCGGTGTCCCCGATACCACCACATACCTGTAAGACGAAGAGTCGCAAAAATCTTCCTCATTAGAGCACCAGGTACGACCACATCCATTCCTCCATCCTCTCTCCCTCTCTTCATCCTTAATCTCCTCCACATTGTCGTCATCGATGTAGCGAAAATGGGGTACATCAAATGTACAGATTTCTGAACTGCTACCCTCTTCATCAAGATTGCTATACTCATTCTCCTCATCTTCATCATCTATGTCCTCCTCTGCCTCTGCAAGCGTAGCTAGCTCGGTGGTCATCCTCATATCCAAAGACTACAGGATCAGCCCTCATCCAAGCTTTGCATGCCCAGGAAGGGTGCTTTCCTGTGGGGTGAACTGCTTTGCTGTCTGCCCCGTAGCAGCTCCCGAGATTAAAACAATTACTCCGACAGCTTCTACAGTAGCACTCGGGGTATCTGATTGCTACTATAGATGCTGAGCACTGTATACACACACAGGCATACACACACCCACTTAACCTGCCTGTCACTGACACTCCCTGCGTTGTGCCTTAGTTAGGTCTTGGCACGCACACACTAGCCTAAAAACAGACAGACAGACACTGCACAAAGATATTGACTTTGAGGAAAAGCACTTCTGCACACACACAGATTTGTACAAGGAAGTAAAGCAGTCTTAGTGTTATCTGTTTCTCTGTCATCTGAAAACAAAAAGCCATTCTCTTCTTCCAGTTCTGAGACAGGAGCTAAAGCATACATTAACACACACACACACACACACACACACACACACACACACACACACACACACACACACACACACACACACACACACACACACACACACACACACACACACACACACACACACACACACACACACACACACACACACACACACACACACACACACACACACACACACACACACACACACACACACACACACACACACACACACACACACACACACACACACACACACACACACACACACACACACACACACACACACACACACACACACACACTACTGGTATTTTGCATGTATGTGCAAGAGTGTGTGGTTGCAACTTGAGATCCCAAAGTAAAAAACTGAAAACTATAATTATATATTTTTGTTGCTACTGTTGGTTTAGAGGGCTCTTATTATGTACAGTAGGAGGAGGGACCGACCTCCTGTCGCAATCGTCCTCTCCGGACCCGCCCCCTGACGATGTGGGTGAGGGCCGGTCTGATGGGGACGTCACTGATGATGCCACTCTCCGCAACACCAACACATCCCGTCCTCTCTCCTTGAGACAAACCCTCCCCAATGCCTCCTGAGAGAGAAAAACAGAGAGAGACACGCCACAGAGTGAGGCAAGGACAAAACTGTTGGAAGGCGATTTAAGGGAGTAAAAACATGGGCTGTTTATTTCCAACAGTAGACACTTTCAGCCTTGACAGACAGTAAAATGAATGTGATGCATCCCTCTACAATATTTGTAGACTCAGTGTGTCCAGACTGAGCAGACTTGGATTGCCTTCATCTAAGCTTTGCATACCAAGGAAGAAAACACAATATCTGTGTCCAGTAGAGGCAAACTGACACCTTAGTCGGGCCAATATTATACACCTACTTTAGCTTGTTACAAGATGTATTGGATTCTGTATGTATGATGTCCAAAATGTCAAATAGCCATTTCATTTGCTGTCCACAAGAGAGCAATGTAAAATGTAAAATGTCTTGCTCAACACATACAATCTATATGTACTTTTTACTGACCAAGTTTAATGATGGTGATAAAATGATAGATGATAATAAAAAATGTTTTTGTTTGTTCAAAAAACAATTATCATCCGATACATTGTAACGAATAAATATCAATATTGTCGTGGGCCTCAAAAATATAGTATCAATTAGGTTGTAGTAGGGCATGTGTAAAATTGTGGTCTGTATAAAATTGTTTCTCTGTATATAGCCTGTGTATAGTGTATTTGTATGTATTTATTATTTTTTTGTTTTTTGTTTTTGTGTACCACCAACCTGCCAGGGGGTCTGCAGATGGAAATTAGCCTAAGGCTATAATCTGGCATATTTACATTTGCGAAAATGTTCATTAATATGTATTGTCCCCCTTTTGTAAACAATAAAATAAAAAAATAAAAATATAAAAAATAGTGTCCCTCTTTCACCTAAGAATAATATAATATATAATATTTTTTATAAATATATATATATATTTATAAAATAATAATATGTTTCTCTTACACATATGCAGCACACACACTTGCTCACCAGTCTACAAATGCAAACACAGATTTTGTTAGCACCATTAAAAGGAGGTATTGCATTTCCTGGCTTTAGAAGAAAACTATTGTGTAATAAATAAGTATTGGGACAAAAATTATCTGCATTAACAGCAACTGTGACTCCGACACACGCGTGCACGCACACACGCGCACCCACACGCGCACCCACACACACACACACACACACACACACACACACACACACACACACACACACACACACACACAGAGGAGCAAAGCTCCAGGTGGACAAAGGAGCACAATAAGAAACAGACTGAGGAGAGAAAAAGGAGAGGAGAGAGGAAGATCAAAGGCAGAGGACAGGAGCAGAGACAAAGAAGCGACATCTCTCCCCCAGCTGCTCGCTGCAGTCTCTGTCACAGCTAGAGAGATTGAGCAGCAATCAAAACTGACAGAGCGCTTTCTATGCAAAGCTGTCTCTGTTTCACTGTTTCTGCCTTTAACACACAGAAACATTATGTAGGACTGCACACAGTTGTGTTGTGAATCAACATTTAGATGCCACATTTACATAATATCACAGTGATGATAGCTTGTATAAAAAAAATGTTTTTGTTTTTTTAAGTCTTAAGCTTCATAAAAAGTGCCAACATTATGGTAATCAATAACTGTGGTTTTAGACATTATGGAGCCCTAACAGAGAGCTATACTAATGCAGTCACTGAAACCTCTGTAACCCACAAAAAAACAACTCAATTGGTTGGTGAGGTCTGAAAAACGGTGTGTGTATTTTGTGTGTGTGTGTGTGTGTGTGTGTGTGTGTGTGTGTGTGTGTTGTGTGTGTGTGTGTGTGTGTGTGTGTGTGTGTGTGTGTGCGTGCGTGCGTGCGTGCGTGCGTGCGTGCGACATGCCCAATGACTCATGCTATAACACAGATGTTCAATGCACCAAGGTGACTGAATCCTCTCCCTCAGATGTGTGGGTGTTAATATTAAATACAATATGATTAAAAAAAAAAAGTATTTTAAATTACAATTCTGCCCAACCTCTTGGGTTCATACACTTTTTATTTAACAATCTAAAGATACCTACAGTTTATAAAATCAAGTACTTAGGCACTTTGTTTGGCAAGTTGTACAGCCATTTGAGGCAAATTTGTGTTTTTTGGTATACATAAATAAAACAGACGTCACAAGTCTTTACATTACAGCTAAATGATAATGGTAATATATAACACTTGCAACTGCAACAGATCATTTATATATTTTTACATCTTATAATGATTCATTGGACAGGCTTTCAGGTAGTTTGCAGGTTGAAAAAGACTGGAGCTTGTTTTCAGTTGCATATTTCAGTAACTTAAACTTCAATTTGTAAATGTCTTTATGCCATTTCACAATGCAACATGGTGAAAATTGAATGTACTCAAGGATTAGCAACACAGAGATGCGTACAGCTAATAAATAAGTGACCGCTGATATGAAGAGATCTGACACTGCATGTCATTAATTACAATCTGGACTGTCACCGAGACCGCACCCAACAACCCAGATGTGATTTCAAGATAACAAAGCTTTTGTGGCTAAGTGATCTAAAGGGGACATGTCATTAGATCATATCATCAGGGGTTCAAATATGAACCAGGATCTTTTGTCACAAGTCTCTCCCTTTTCTGACCTTTCCTGTCTATCTACACCACCAACTATTTAATAAAGGAAAATTGCTCCAGAAATACTGTGAAAGAAAAAAAAAAAGAGTGAGATTCTGTAAATAATTATATCTGCTATATAAGCAAAGCAGAAAATGTGTTGTGTTCCTGATACAGTTTCAAACTGTTTCTCTTTCTGATAACACACTCACACTCTTTACACAGATGCCAAGAAAAACCACTCTGAGCCAAGAATGGAGTAAAGCAGCATTATAACACACATACACACGCTCAAAATCAAAAGGCTTTCAGAAAATGCAGCAAAATAAAAGTAAAAACTTGCAACATTGTTCAAATGTAACTATATGTGCATACATGCAGAGGCATTCACACATGCGTACTCTCACACACACGCACACACACACACACACACACACACACACACACACACACACACACAATCTGTAAAGAGTTAATTGCAAACAGTAGCTCCTGAGAACAACATTAATTTAGCCTGAGAAAGAATGCAAGCCGTGAAAAGGAAAAATACACAAAGAACACAGTTGAACACTATACAAAGGAAGGGCCACAAAGTTATGCAACACAGAAAGTGAGAGAGGACAAGAACAGAAAGCAGCCTGAGCTGGACAATGAGCCGGCTAAATGGTTATAGATCAACATGTGCTTCCTACACAGAGAAAACTAACAGTGCTGATCCATTTTTGCGACACAACTGAAGCATGGTGTCACAATGTCATACATCCATGGTTGAAGCTCCATGCACCTGACTTGCAGCTGATTGGACGAACGTGTCACGTAGGTCTGGTTGCTCGAGAATTTCAAACCCGTCATGGTGGCTCGGACGGAAAATGAGAGTTCACCGAAAACGTCTACTTCTACTGGATAGTCGCACCGCATTCAGCAGATTCAATTGCATAAAGATGGGCATCGGCCAGCTTTCTGACACACAGGATCTTTTTTCAAATGCAGCTCCGCCTTCCCGGAATGCTTTGGGTGCACATTGAAGTCGCTTTATGTCACCCATAGGAATAGAGCAGAGCACGACATATGGATCACCACCGTAAGGCTACATTCAGACCGCAGGCCTTAATGCTCAATTCAGATTTTTTTTTTCAGATCCGATTTTTTTTGACTGACTGTTCACATTATTTTTTTAAAATGTGGACCGCATCAGACTCAAATACTGAGGCATGGCCTGAAAGTAACCGCATGAGCAAACGTCACATGCAACACCTTGTTTAAAGGCCACATCTTCAGAGGGGTACTGATTCGTCAAAGTACCCCACTGACACTAATGTGAGCAACTTTAAATTTACAGTGTAGATGCACAATGGTTCATGAACCTCACATACCAAAAATCACACATATGGACCACTAGGTGGCTCTATAATGACTACTCATCACACATTAAAAACCCTTAAATCCACTTGAATCGAGCTGAATCTGATGACATAGGACACGCCCATTTCCGCTAAGAACAAAATCTAAGACTTTTTCTATGTACACAAAAGGCTTATTTCTCTCAAATAAAAAAACAACAACAAAAAAACAGTCAGTATTTGGTGTTAGGGTTCATCCGTGAAAAGAACACCTCTCCAAAGTGCCAGTCTTCATCAAATGTGAGCGTTTGCCCACTCAAGTCGGTTACAATGACGAACTGCAGTCAGGCTGAGAGAGAAATAAACCCTAACGATAACCAAATACTGACTGGTTTATGGACCCCCCCCCCAATACAGTAAAACTGCACATTTAAGAGTGGCCTTTTATTGTGGCCAGCACACATGTGCAATAATCATGCTGTCTAATCAGCATCTTGATGTGCCACACGTGTGAGGTGGATGGATTATCTCTGCAAAGGAGAAGTGCTCACTAACACAGATTTAGAAAGATTTGTGAACAATATTTGAGAGAAACAGGCCTTTTGTGTACATAGAAAAGTCTTAGATCATTGAGTTGAGCTCATGAAAAATGGGGGCAAAAACAAAAGTGTTGCATTTTGTTCAGTGTATATGTTAGGGAATCTTCATGATCTAGACAAGTATCCAAACCATATACAGTATTTTTATATATATGCTATATTGTGATGTTTTAATTTTAGCTAATGTTGTTTTACTGCACTAGCTGTATCTGTGTTTTAATGTCTTGTATCTTGCAATCTCTGGTCGCTGTCATTGTAAATAAGAATTAGTTTTCAATTAACTGTCTGGTTAATTAAAGGTAAAATAAAAATGTGAGTAAAATCATATGGTCTCTGGAAAATCCGAGATTCGGTCAATCTCACCAAGCTGATGAGATTTGTAGCAGATTTTACAAACATGCACTGTGATGTAGGGTGAAATCAGACTGCATCCGCTTTGTTTCCTGCCCTGAGGTGCACTGTAGAGTGAGATTATACAGTTCAACGCTTCACTAACACCCCACTCATTACGTGCACACACTGACTCAGCCTGCCACAGCACCAGCAGTGCATGAACACACACACACGCACACACACCTAAGCTCCCACACATTATTATTAAGCCCCAGCCAGCAAACACACATGCAAGTGAACATAGACGCAGGCGCACACGCAAACGCACGCACAAACAACACACACACACACACACACACACACACACACACACACAGTATTTTAAAGACTGATAAAAGGGTATGAGATCACATTGCACTAAGCCATTATTAACACCAGCATTAGACAAGCTAGAGTACCAGTGGTTATTTGATCTAAAGTGATGTGAATGAAGCAAAGCTGTGTGTGTGCATATGCAATTATAACTCTAGCTTGCATGTGTGTGGGTGCATGTCAGTGCACAGATGTGTCCTCATGTACTGAGGTGATATGGGGCAGGCATGCTGTAAATATGTGTCTCTGTGTGTCTGTCCATTAGATTGACAGCAACACAAATCAGTATGGTCCTGATGTGGATTTACTCACATGATCCCTGTCCCTGAGTAACAGACCTGAAGTGTATGTGTGTGTGTGTGTGTGTGCTTAAAAGTGACGACAATAATGACAACTTTTACCACATGATGACGTCCGTTACTCTATGCTCATACTAAACATGTAGCCACAACTCGCTCTGCAGATTAAATAGTGGGAGACCAACAACTTCACAGAAAAATTCATCTGTCCTTTGCAGATATATAGTATGATATTAATGACACTTCATAATATAAAGCGCCATTATAACACTCTACTCACCACCTGGTTCCTGTCGGGCAGCCGGTAGTTGTGGTTCTGCAACAGCCGACAGCCGTCCTTGGCCAGCCGCTGAACAGCCTCAAGCCCCAGCCGGCTGGTCAGCTCCTCGCGGCCGCTGTTGCTGCCCCCGCCATCCCGCAGTGCACACACCCCGTCCAGCTGCAACACAGGTGGCATAAACACATATCTCAACCCGCAGTCCCAAGACATGGTGGAGACAGTCAAAAAGGGTTGGTGGGATGGAGTTCAAGAAAGTTCAGAGTTTTTGTCCATGGGAGGATGAAAGCAGTTTGGGCATAATCCAGAAACGTGCAATGACAAGTTTTTAGTTGCCCCTTAACGTTCATGTGAGGAGAATAAGATGAAATGGTAATCCTGGGTTTGTCTTGTTCTCTCTCTTCTTTGTCTCTTATTCTTTCTATCTATTACAGTCTGTAATTTACTTTATCTGTTGCACTTCTCTCTTTGTCTCAGTCTGACTGCTCTGTGTCAGATAATCTGGCGGAGAAAGAGTGAGTATGTGTGATTAGAAGTATAAGTGGGCGGGAGTGTGTGTGTCTGTTTGGGAAGAGTGGGTCTGAATGTCTCCTCCCCTCTATAGTTGGGACTTGAAAATGTGTTGTCCATCCAGAAAGAGAAACGCAGCAGACACTATTGCCCCTTAAAGACATGAAGAGACACAGAAAGAAAAGCAGAAAAAGAAACAGAAAGAGACAGAAAATGATTTAATTTAAAGGCCTGCAGGACACGGATAAACTAATAGCTTTGTCCTCAGATAGACTTGACGAAAAAAACATAACTGTGCGTTCCCTGCTAAGATGGTTATCACCAGTGGCGGGCAGCCTAGTCTGTTTATTTTTCTTGGAAAAGGAAGACGGGTATTTCATTTGGCTCAGAGTTGGTTAACCCTTCCTGTGAGCTCAAAAATCCCACGGTGCCATGCTCTATCAAAGGGTAACACAGACATGCAGAACAAGATAGCTTTATTTTGTTAACCAGGAAACTCCCCTCAGTGGCAACTCTTATCCACACACACACACACACACACACACACACACACACACACACACACACGTCCCTTGCTGCTTCCTGTTAACCTGTTTTAAGCTTCCTGTCCAATTCACAGAACACACCGAGATAAAGCTATCTGTGTGTTTGTATTGTGTGGCTATCTCTGTCTATCTCTGTTACATTTAGAATTTTTCTTTGGTCGCTTGTGTTACAGTATGAGAAACTAAAGTAGTAGTAGTGTGTGGTTAATTTCCCTCCTAATTATGTCAAATAAATTGAACTAATGCTCATGTTACCACTACAATCTGCAGTGGTTCCCAAACCCCTGAGTTTAGGAAATGAATGAATTGTATGGCCCATGTCCACTTCTTGTCTTAAGGGGTGAAACGTTTCCACTAGACATTGTAACTACAGCAGCAAGTCAACAAGGGAAAATTAAAAGGTTGAGCCATAACATGCAGTGGAAATTAGGCTATAGACGTATTTGACCTCTGACAAGGGTGTCGCAAGAAGCCATTTCTTTGTGTTAAGGGGCCACGAGCCAAAAGCATGAACCACTGATCTTTGGTACTGTATATGTAATTGTGTTTTAAAAGATTCTCTTTTTGCTGTTCTCCTCATCTTTGGTGTAATCAGTGAATAAATGAGGTTTCCACTGTAAAGGGATGGGATCAGAGAGCAAACAGGTCTTCCTTGCACTTTGTTTTGATTAAATTTTCTACATTCAGTCACCTCACAGAGGTAAACACACATGCCCACACAGTGACCTTTAAAAGATTTAAAAGGCCAATAATGATCTGATATTATGATCTGACATTATAGATATCCCTAGCCAATCTGTGTTGGAGAAGTTATATTTCATTTGGCCAGTATTGTGGATGTATGGAGCCATTTCTAGTCCGTTGGGAATAGCAATCCGTTTACGATGATTCTCAAAAAGCTTTACTGTGCCCTTTTAAAACACTAAAACATCTTCCAAACACACAATCCTGTAATAAGTATGCAAACTGTGGAGCAACATGAACAAATAAATACACACAATGACGTTGATGACAAGTTGAACCAAAAGCTGCTTTTGTATTTCAGCAACATGTTAGATGTACCACACCTCTTTACATTTGTTTGTGCTGAATTTGGGGAGAGGTTGTCCAACTATTACTGTCCTAACAGTTCCAACAACCTTAACATTATTATCTCCACTGGCATTATAAAAAACTTTGTATTAAACAAAAATGTTTTATTTAATACTACCAATGCAGAGATATCAGGAATATAACCAGTATATTTTAATTTGGATTGGCTTTACTAAGACTAGTGTAGGCCTACTTTAAGATGATTATGCACTGTCCAGATTACTGAGAAAATATAAATATTGGATTGGAAATTACCTCAAGGATCAGGATTTGGGGCAAAATAAAATAACATGAAAGGGATATTATTTGGAATAAGTAGGAGTGTGTGTGTGTGTGTGTACGTACCGGGCTGCTCTCCTCACTCGGTGTGCGAGGCTCCTGTTGGCTCGTCTCCGTCGTCTCAGAGTCCTGCTCTGATACTGCAACCAACAACAAGCAGAATCAGGTAATTTATGACAGATATTATGTAACATTATTTTTGTCAGGTGAACTTCTTAGGAAAGTGCATACAGTCAAGCTAAATGTATACTTACAAGCTTTGCGAGTCTTTCGAGCAAGAGCAGCCGCCAACTCACTTTGTACCTGTTTCAGAAAAGGTGTCAAAACAAAACAAAATACGTAAAAATATCAAAACAATAAATAATCAATTAAAACTCACTGTAATGAAGCGGCAATATGATACTGCATTTACCAATCTTCAGACACACTTGCAAAAACTGACCGTAGATGTGAGCCTCTCAAGAGCTTTCATCTGGAGAATCTCACTGCAGATGTCTCTGTTGCCTTCAGAGTCCTCCTCTGACCTTGGACACAGACACACACACACACACACACACACACACACACACACAAACACACACACACACACACACACACACACACACCTGTACTTACAACTGATATGTGAATTATTCTGACTAAACTCTTAAGAGAAATAAGTTTGTTGTAGGGCTTTTGCCCTCTCTATGTTGCCCCCTGGTAAACCTAGAGAAGAACTACAGCCAACAAACATCTACATTGTGTAGTTTCAAAAATTCTAATTGATGTAAGTGGACAGAAGTCCCTCTTCAATTTTCACCCTTTGTATTAAGAAACCTTTGAAATATATCCAAACAAAAGAAATCTAGCAGTGGTTTCCCAATGGTGGATCACTGGTTTCTCAGAGACCAAACTAGTATGGATTGACAGAAGATTAGAAAGATATCAATAAGACCTGACATTTGTTGCTCAATCCTGTTCTTAAACCTCTTTAATGTATTGAAACATCAAACATTTAATCAATTAATCACACTAAAATGACCTGTTTACAACATTTATCAAGTTAACATGCTTCCAACTCCTGAATATGTGAAGTTTTTTCATGAAATTGTGTTGGGCACTTTTCCTAATTTTTTGACATTTTATAGAGTAAAGTTGAAAACATAATCAAACAGATCTATCATTGCAGCTCTAAATATGATAAAGCATACGTCAGGAGATGAGTATATTTTCTGTGTGAATAATTTCTATTCGACAGAGTTGTATGCCTGTTTTATTTTCACTCCCATCTGTCTTTGTAGTTCTTTACTGCTCGCATATCTTTGAATGGAGTATTTTTCTCTGCACCTCCCTTCTCGCCTTAATGTGGTTTCATTTAAAAAAATCTCCCAGAGACACCCTTCTATTGATGTTAGTGTGTGTGTGTATGGCGGTGTGTGTAGTATTGCGGTGGCTGTGTGTACATGTGTTCAGTATTTACTGTATATAAATTTGTAACTTGTGTTGAGGATATTTCTGTAAATATAATTTGTATGTGTGTGGTTTAAACAGGTGGCTGTTTTGGGATAAACGCTGCAATATTCCCGCCTCAATAATACAAGGTTGTGGAGTTTGTCTTCAACAGCGGCAGACTGCCCCTGAGGGCACCTCATACAACACCACCGTTTGGATTGGTCTCCCACACACTGCCTCACTCTTGACAAAGACAAATGCACACTCTTTCTCAAGCATGCACACACACATTTACACAAACCAATTTGCATACAATTTGGATTTTATCAACAGATCCCAGTGGCACTAGTAATAGTGGTAAAGAAAGAAGACGAAGCACTGCGTGACTGTGTCAGTGTACGCTGTAATCTGATAAGGGAATGATAGATGCAGAAGTGGAGGAGATGGTGATAACATGCAGCCCACAGCCTGACACATCAGCTACCGGCTCTGACACAGAGAGAGAGAGAGAGGCAGGGTAGACCAACAGGTGGCTTAAAGAAGTGAAAATATCATATTGTTACCTTCGCAATAAAAGCAGTTTGCTGCTTGTGCTTTCCTTTCAGTATCTACGGTCAAAATGATTTGCCCCCACTCTCCTTTAAAAAAAGATAACTGACGTTCAAACATCTCACAGAACTAAATGAACAAGGAAAAATCATCAATGCAATTTAATGCTGGGGATTTTTATCTTTTGTTATCCATTAGTGGATCATGAGATGTATAAAGTCTATTCTCAGTCATCATGCTAAATTTATTCTAATAAGGGTCATTACGTTTTTTAGCCAGCGTTAAAGCCAGCATTTGGCAATTTAGTGACTCACCATGAGCCTGAATGTACCAGAGCTAGAAGAGAGACACAGTGGGAGGTGTGTTACAGATCATTAAGCAGCACAGAACAGTATTGATAGAGGATTAATAAGATTGATGCTGGCAACAGCTCTCTTATCATTCCACGTCCAAACACATGCTGTACAAGTTGTAGTCATGTTTTGTGATTTACCAGAACAGATCACATGTGAACAATGTGTCACAAACACTGTTTTTGATACAGATTCTGTTAAGTAAGAGAAATATAAATAGATCCTTTAATCTACCTAAAGCATATGAACATATGGTTGTGATCTAAATTCTAACAATCTTACACAGAACTAAAAGTTTGTGCCACATTGCAGATGGAATTATTTGTAGAGGAGTATGTAATTTCTGTCCCCCCCCCCCCCTTTTTAAACTAGAGCAAAGCAAGCAAGTGTGTTTTCTCCTCCCAAGCTAAGGTGTCATATTTTAGCTCCTGGCAGTTCTGCACCTCATGCACAATGATATGCAGAGAACACAAAGACAGGAAACACCACCTCTTACTACATCAAACAATTAAGTATGTATATGGATAATGTACTGTATATTATATAAAGTATAATGTGGGAATAAAGAGTACAAAGGTTTGTACATTAAATAGTCAGTAATAGCCCTGCCAGAAAATGCGCATTTGTGAAGCTGATACTGTATTTCAAGTAATATTTAATATTTAGGCATTGTTTGTATAAAGGGTGACAACATATTACACAGTCTCAACATAATCTATACATAGCTTTAAAATGTATTGGTTGCAGGGCTATTGTATTGGATTACATTATACTGTCCAGGTGTTCACATTACTGTGTAAGATATGGAAGTTGCACACTGTATTGTTTATTATGTTAGATATTGTGCCTGGTGGCAAATACTATTGTTCACACTGAATGATGACATCTTCTACACACGATGCAGAAGAGATAGCCCATTCAATTAGCAGCATGTTGTTCTTGGCTTCACTAAAGTGTAAAAGTCACTAGCAGGACATTAACCAATTAACCAATGCATTGTCAACTCTCTTGGAAACAGCCAGTGTTGTTACATCAGGTATTTTCCCCTCACAGCTACAACTATTCTCCTTTACATCAAGTAGAGAGTGGGAGACAAAGAGGGAGGGAGTGGGTGAGGATGTGAGATGGAGAGAAAGAGAGAGGACGAAAGGGTGGGGATGTCTGCAGATTAGTTTTGAAATGTGCAAAAATGCAATCTAAAATGTCAATAACCACCATCTCCTCTCCATCTCAGCCCCATTCCTTTGCACCTTGCCAACCTGTAGAAGCACTATTGTGGTGTTAGTACAGTATGTACATCATCCACTATAATTTACAGAAAGTAACATACATACACTATGTTACATGAGATTTTTATTAGTAAGTATGACATTCAATTTCCCTCACCGTCGTGCTCGCTCCCCAGTGTCTGCAAAAACACCCTTTGAAAGTTGACACCGATGAATATGTTGACGTGTGCTCTTGTTCCCTCGCTCTCCATATATACTCTTTTTTTCTCATTACCCGTCTCACTCTCTCTCTCTTTCTCTGAGTGACAGATTGAGTTCAGCAGCAGGCTCAGCAGGAATCCCACACACAAGAGCAGCAAAGTAGGCAACTCTAGCTGAAACCACTGTGCGTGTGTGTCAGAGCCCATCTTATGAATGAGTGTTTGAGGATGTGAAGGTGTGTGTGCATGTACATCAATGCATCTCTCACATAAGTACATTGAGGATTTATTTAAAACACTAAATAGAGATTAGGTTTCTAGCTGGGATTTGAGGAATATAGAATGTGTATATGTGAGTGTATATTATGTTACAAAACAGTAATGTACTTCCAAGCGTGCTCGTCCACATTTCCACCAAATCAAAACACAGTGACTTGTCATTTTCTATGGTAAATCATCAGAAAGACAAATGACCTTAACCATAAATCTAAACAGGATCACTGTCACTTTGACTTTGATATTTTACCAGTGCACCAGGCTTCAACTTTAGGTCAATGGAGATCATCCAATACATTACCCCTGAGTCACGTTCACCAACTATGCTCAACAATCTGAAAATTGCTTAACATGGGGGTTCTAATGATTGTGATCCAGTCACAGTGGAAACCCCTAACTTGTCAATACAACAGATAAAAATGATCAATACCATCCGTTTGTATGTTTATCCATTAGACCTGTAACTTTTTATTTAAAATTCTAACAACCATTCAAACTTATATATCACCAATTTATATATTAAATATAATAATGAATCAAAATAGTGCGGATACAGCAAAGACACCTTCTTTCACTCTGCGGTTTAGCTGCATTGAGGACAACCTCAATGCTCATTTTATACTGATTTGCTTTGCACGGGTGCACAACCCCAGAGTTGGTTGACATTTTCTATTAATTTGTTTGCGCTCAGTTTATAAAAATGAATTCTAGTTATATGTCTGCTCCAGAAATAATACACTGAACTCCAAATTCAGTGTACAGTATAAGCGCAACAGGCTATGCTGCAGCAGGGGGGGCATTCATAAACGGCACTTTTCTCTTTGTTAACACAAAATGGAGTAAATAATAGTATAACAATATAATACGTTAAACAAGCTGTCCTTGCAGGTCTTATAAAAACCAGCCACACAAACATCTCCAATCAATCTACTCCACCTGCATGTTCGGCTGTGTGTAGCGTGTAGAGTGTTTATATTTTAGCCCTAATCATGAAACCAAATCGTCTGGGATGTTATGTGTGTGAGCCATTTTGGAATCAACATCAAGGAGAAGCGGCTTTTATTTATACTAGGGTTGTCACAATTAATGAGATAATTACGAGTTACCACAAATGACAAAAACAACACTTTTTTCGCTGCACGATTAACGCACATTCAGGGATTTGGGCCTCGGGCCACTCCGTACTTTGGGAAATCAGAAAGCGATGCAGCAGTAACGTTGTGGAACAGAAACAAACCTCCTTGAGCAGAAATGGAAAAAGAAAAGGTTCTTCTGAATGGCAAGATCAGTTTCAAAGCCCTTCCAGATGATTCTCTCAACAAGACTCAAGTTATTTGCATGTCCTGTCGATTTGAATTGAGTTACCCCCGGAGTACGTTGAGTCTCAAATACCACTTGCTGGCCAAGCGTATGGAGAGAATCCCCCCTCCCCCTCTTATTTAACCTTCACAAATGTAAATTAGGACACTACATTATGTTAGTATTACCAAGTAATGTAACATTCAGGTCAATATGCCCATCTGTTGTTGCTTTATGGGCTTATTTTTTGAGCATACAGTATCTTTGAGGTTATTCTGGAGAATGTTCTAAACAGTATTTGTCATTGTTTTGGAACGTGCAATAATAATAAACATCTGCATAATTTGCCCGCACCCATGTTGATAAGAGCATTAAAATCTTTCTCTTTAAAATACATGTAGAACAGATAGAAAATGTGCAATTAATTTGCAATGCATCAATCAACAGCCCTAATATACACTAAATAAGTGTTCATTTTCATTTGTTAAGTAAACGCCCTACCATCCATTCATTGCAGCGTAACTTCTAATAAGACTTTAGTTGACACTTACGGGCTGTTGGCCCCACCTCCAGAGCGAAACTGGATGTACGGGGCGAGTTGTAGGAGGAGCCTAACTGCCTCTGGCCATTCCCCCTCATTGGAGCGAAAGTCACAGGAGGCGGAGTCACATTCCTCAAAGCTGAACTGGTAGTAAGAGTTTGAGTCTGAAAACATCACCCGCTGGTCCACTGAGGAGAGAATAGCCACACAAACACCAAAAGTAAATGTAATTAGTAGCAGCTTCCTCTCCTGTTGTGTGTCCAAAATTCCATCACACCTCATTTGACTTGCAAAACAGCCATTGACAGATTTGCCTATTTTCCCTTTATCATTTTCACGGCAGCTGCAGACTGTCTACAGTGAAAAACATTCACACTTTACACCACGTGTCAAACTCAAGGCCCGAGGGCCAAATCCGGCCCGTTGCAGATTTTGATCCAGCCCGCTTGTCAATTAAGGTTCACAATACATTTTGGCCCATCAAGTTTTTTTCACTTTTTCTGACATTTTTGGCACTTTTTTCTATGATGGCTAAAGAACTTTTTTGGGACTTTATGTTGACCAAACTGTAAGTGAGAAGAATATGTGAGACATGCAATAATACAGTCAAAGATATTTTACTTTTTTGATAGATAAATATAACCATGTTTGGCCCCTGATATGATTCTCATTTTCCAGTGCGGCCCTTAGTGAAAATCAGTTTGACACCCCTGCTTTACACTGTTTAGCTGTCAGCATTTTAACTGTGTTATCTAGCTACTAGCTAACGGTAGGTTAACGTTACCTGCTGCCAAGTGTAATGTTAACTAGCACCACACGTGGTGATGCTTCCGTTGCATCTAATGTATGTTTCCGAGCATCAGAGAGGAGAGCAGGCATTTAAGTGGCACAGAAATGAGGCACCAAAATCCGCGTTGCTATTTGTGCTGGTAAATACCGGTCGTTTAGACACCGGTGCCATATTAGCACAAAGTTTCTGCACCCAAGCCTACATGTTAGCTCACTCATCCTGCATTATTATCAATAAGTGTCTGTCTATGCTATAGAGTGATGTATGCTTGCTATTGTTTATAAAAATATATACAGATTTACATAATCAACAATTGAGTATTCATCATTCACACTCAAATCACACAAGATATTTAACTTGTGAGGTTAGCAACTTATAGGTCTTCAAGTTGTTCTGATAAAAACAAATTATGTTATACGTACATTGGTTAATTTATAGCACACAGTTTTTAGTTCTAGAGAAAGAGTAAAGACATGGTGACAACAGTAAAAACCTGGATAAACTCTTTATCAGATATGGTAGATTAGCCAAAATGTTGAACTGCAGGCAGTCTCAAGAGGATCAAGTTTACCCATTCTTTAAAGAAACATGAATTGCCTTTGAATATTTTATACTCTTTACAATGTGTCATCCATAGCATACTGAGTGTAATTTCAACATATCATAGAGTAAAAGTGATTCATCAGCTCTATTGAATACAGCAATCACATCCATGGTGACAGATTCACTTTTTCTTAAAATGTTGGTGGTAAAATGTTAGTTGTTAACAAAATAAATGGTAAATAATGAAATAGGATGTTTGGGATTTTTAATGGGGTGGGGGGCTGGGGTTAACAAAGTCACAGTGTCATTCTACCTTGTGGAGTGTTAAGCAGGGGAATGAAGCAGTGAATTCACTTCTCTATTCTGTTGAAAATTACCTGGTGAACTGGTTGTTGCTGAAGTCACTGGAAGTTAACTATAAACTTTACAGCACACACAAACCTCCAGGCATTCTAAGTGTGTGTGTGTGTGTGTGTGTGTGTAAATGTGTGTGTGGTTGGGTTTTTACCAGACAGCAAGACTCCCAGCTCCAGCAGCACCTGCCAGACACGCACAGCAGTAGTCCGACAGCGCACGTACATACACTGCTCACACAGCCACTGCACCAGCTCCACGCCCACGTAGCTACGTCTGTTAAAATACACATTTTTTTTAGTACAGCCACACAGTGTCATGATATGCATGCACATGCACACACTTCTCCCCTTGACACAAAGCTTGTCTTTTTTATTTAATCAATATCCATTGATTATTTATTAGTTCTCCGTAAGCCTTTTTCCTCTGCATACACAAAATACTTTCCATCTGCTATCCCCCTGATAAACTCCTTGTGTGTGTATAGGTGATGACAGTTTTTTTTGTCCAGATGTTCACATGGTCTTTGCATGCATCTGTATGTACTGTATGTACAGTACAATGTATGAGAGTGCATGTATCCCAGACCATCTTGTGCTCTGCTATATAATGTCTATGTCACGCTTTGCACGTCTTACTACATAAACAACTTAACTGGCCAATAAGGACAGGCTTCAACAGTGAATGGTGAGTCAGTGTACATGCTTCACCAGACACATCGATTCATTAATACACACAGACGGACACACAAACAAAGACAAGTGTACCGTATGATTCTGGCCAGGTGTATCTTGTCTTTAGCTGGGTATGGTCCATGAGAGAGGAAGGCATTCCTCACAGCCCGACCAGCACATGGAAAACTCTGGGAACAAGACTGACACACAGCACAGAGAACCACAACAAAATGTATTTTTAAACTGTCATTTTAAAATCCAAACACTCAAAACTAATAAATGTGTCTTTGATGACAAAAATCATATCCCAACATTGTTTTGGAAATGGACATAGACAATAGACGGCAGAGAGCTACGTGTAATGTGGCAACATGCTGTCATTGAAGTGCTCACAAGGACAGCTCGATTTCTTTCCCCCTGAGGAACGACACATTGACTGTGTCTACACGCTCTGTAATAATCTGGCTATTGACGCTATGGTAAATAAAACCATATTTCAATTAAGCAGTTTCCAAGGACTGCTTTTTCTGTTTCATTCATATTCACGTTTAGATGTGAGACAGCAGAGCCTGCTTAATAGGGGCTTCATTCATATTATGTCA